>CM038679.1:341765271-342365271 GCA_021605205.1 Aegilops longissima
TACTTTGGAAGACCAAATCCGTGAGGCTCAACTCCTGGATACCATGGTGAAAAAGGTGAAGCGTGGTATCGACAAGGGCATTCAAGTACAAGTGCTTCCACATTGATGACAAAGATACTCTTTTCTTGAGGACGGATTGTGGTTCCAAAGGGTGATCTACGTAAAGTCATTATGAGCAAGCGCACAATTCGCTTCTATCCATTCATCCGGAAATGCGAAGATGTACCATGACCTCAAGCAGTCATATTGGTGGACTCGAATGAAGCGAAATTGCTCAATTCGTGAATGAGTGTGATGTCTGCCGAAGGGTGAAAGCAGAACACCAACGACCAGCTGGCCTCCTCCAACCTCTTGCTATTCCAGAATGGAAGTTTGATCATATTGAAATGGACTTCGTGACTGGATTTCCAAAGTCCAAGCGTGGAAATGATGTTATCTTCGTTGTCATTGACAAGCTTACTAAAGTGGCTCATTTTCTTCCTATCAAAGAATCCATCACAGCAGCTCAGTTGGCAGAGCTATACACATCCAGGATTGTCTCCTTGCACGGCATTCCACAAGTGATCTCTTCAGACCGTGGCAGCATCTTTACTTCCAAGTTTTGTGATTCTTTTCAGAAGGCCATGGGCACCAATATTCGTTTCAGCACAGCTTTCCATCCTCAAACAAGTGGCCAAGTCGAGCGAGTCAATCAAATCCTTGAAGATATGCTCAGGGCTTGGGTCATTTCCTTCGGTATGAAGTGGGAAGATTGTCTTCCATATGCCGAGTTCTCCTACAACAACAGCTTCCAAGCGAGTTGGGCAAGGCCCCATTCGAAATTCTCTATGGCGAAAGTGCCGTACTCCTCTCAATTGGTCCGAGACAGGTGAGCGCCAACTTCTTGGCAGCGACTTGATCACGAAGCGAAGAAATGTGCAAAGTCATTCGTGAGAATCTCAAAGCCGCATAATCGCGCGGAAAACTATTATGATGACAAGCACCGTGATGTGGCTTTTGAAATCGGAGACCATGTCTACCTCCGCGTCTCTCAATGAAAGGCACTCGTCGCTTTGGTATCAAAGGAAGCTTGCCCCTAGATCGTGGGTCCTTTCAAGATCATTGGCAAAGAGGCGATCTCGCCTATCAACGAGCTTTCGTCCAACTTCGCGAAAGTGCGATGTGTTTCACGTGTCACAGCCGCGCAAGTGCTTCAAGACTCTGGCGCACTATCAACTTGAAGAAATTGACCTCCAAGAAGATCTCTCTTATCATGAGCACCCGTTGCTATTCTTGAAGAAACCGAGCGCAAGACTCGCAACAAGTCAATCAAATTCCTGAAAGTGAAGTGGTCACACCATTCCGACCGAGAAGCCACACCGGGGCGCGAGGATCACCTCCGTTCGAATATCCGGAGTTCTTTCGGTCCTAGATCTGGGGCGAGATCCTCTTGTAGTGGTGGAGTGTTGTAACACCCGGATATAACTTTCCATATTTGTAACTCAACTCTTGCCATTTTCGGCATTGTGATATGATATTCCCTCCATGGTTGGGTTTTCTTCATTTTGCATTTTGTCCATGTCATGCATTTTATATCATGTCATCATGTGCATCACATTCGCACACGTGTTAGTCTCATGTTTCGAGCATTTTCCCGTTGTCCGTTTTGCAATCCGGCACTCCTATGTTCCCGGCGTCCCCTTTACATTTTTCCGTGGCGGGTACTAAACTTTCTCGGAATGGACCGAGGTTTTCAAGTGGCCTTGGTACACCACCGTGACCACTGTCAAGTTTGGGTCATTTGGAGCTCGTTTGGTACTCCAGCAGTTAACCGCACTCTATAAAGGCCTCTTTTAAGTTGCAGCCCAACACCCCTTCAAAACATCCCAATAACCCATCTAAGTCACTTCCATGTCCATCGCCGTTCGATCACGATCGTGTGGTAACCGCACCTCATTTGGAGCTTCCTAGCTCCTTCTACCTATAAAACACCCCCCCTCCCCATTTCCAAATCCGGATCACTCCACCCTAACCCTAGCCCGCTCCTCTCCCCCGTGGGGCGTGTCCGGTCCAGGCAACACGTCGCCCCATCGCCCAACCAACAGGCGTGCCACATGCGTAGCGCCCGCCCGCCGCCGCCGCTCGCCGCCTCCCGCCGCCCGGGCGGTGCCCTCCGCCGCCTCGGCCGCTCGCCGCCGTCGCCTCGCCAGGCCGGCCCGCCCGCCCGCCCGGTCCCGGCCTCGGCCTCCACCAGCGCAGGCGCCTCCGCCGCCGCCCGCGGCCCCTCCTCCTCCGCCCGGCGCGCCGCCCTCCGGCCCGGCCTCTCCTCCCTCCATGGCGCCCTCTCCAACTCCGGTCGGCGAACCCCGGTTCGCGCGCCGAGCACCGGATCTCAGATCCACAGCAGTTGACTCCCGAAATCCTCTAAGTCTTTTATCATCGGTATTTTATTGCATCTTCAACGCATCATAACTCTGCATCCGTAGCTCCGTTTCGTGCGTGTAATATGTCAAAATGTTCGTCTCGATGAGTAGATCATTTCATTCCATTGCAAAATTTTCATTTGAGCTCATCTTGATGCCAGAAATGCTGTTGGAAGAGGGCTATGTGATGTTAGTTTCTGTTTCTTAACAGAACTTGCACTTTTGTCATTTTTGCCATGATTGATGTGGGCACCCTATGATCTTGAGTCCTACATGTGTTTTGTAATATGCCATGCCATCTTTACAGGGGTGTATGCCATGTATTTTTGTGATCTCTGTGGTGACTAGCACAAGCATGCAAACTAGGCTCCACGATGTTGCTGATTTCAGCCCCTGTTTTGCTGATATTTTTATGCCATGTTAACTTGATACTACCGAGAGATCCATGCATATTTTGAGATACTTCAGTAAGGATGTTTTGAACATATGGTTGTTCTATATCCATCTATGTCCTTGTTTGCAATTATGGACTGCCATAGCTTGAGTCAATCAAGCTCTACTTTTGCTATAAAATGTTTCCTGGCAGATTGTTTACATGTTATTCAATTTTGCCAAGGTTGTTGTAGTTGATCCGTGAATGCTATGATGTTGTTCTTGCCATGTATATCTTCTATGCCATGTCTTCTTAATGTATGTATGCTTAGTTTATCTTGGAATGCTCTGTAGTGAGTGCATCGAGCTCTTAAACATGCCTACTTGTTATATGTTTTTGTCATGCCCTGTTGCTGAATCTGTTAACGAAACTTGCTATATTGACATGGGTGATATTGTATTTTATGATCCTTTTTGGCTCATGATCATTAAGGGACTTTTGTTCTACGCTTTGAGTAGATTCATGCCATGCCTTGATTTGCTATTATAATTTCTTGTAGCATGCTGTTTGCTTGCTCTGAACATTGCTTCCTGATGCTGATTCTGCCATGTTAGTATTTTTCACTAAGTCGGTGCATCTGATATAGTTTGCACTTTTGCCATGCTTGTTTGGACCTGTTAAGGTGTGATTTAGCCGTAGCTCAGTGTTCATCTTTTGTCAAGCATCTTGAGTAGATCACTGCCATATGCTTTGTTGGTACGTTTGGGTGCAGTAGCTTAATTTCTTGTTGCTTGCTAAGTGGTATCATGCTGTTAATGGCACATTTGTGCCATTCTTGTTTTGCTTGTCATTTGCAAACCGTGCATCCGATTCCGGTGATCTTTATATCGATTTCAACCGAAATCATCTCACCTTTCTAGCGGCATACTTGGTTTGCCAAGTTGATGCCTGGTTCATCATTTTCCTTCCGGAGCACGCATATGCATTGCATCTCACATCTCGCATATCATGCCATGTTTTGCATCATGTTGCTTGTGCATTGCACCGTGATTTATTGTGGTTCCATTGTTTGTGTTCTTGCTTTGGGTAGAGCCGGAGGCGAGTACGTGAGCGAGGAACCTGTTGAGAACGCTTACGAGGATCAAGCTTTCGACAACTCTGAGAACCTTGCAGGCAAGATGACCATACCCTCGAAATCACTTCTATCTTTGCTTGCTAGATGCTCGATCTTTTGCTATGCCTATGCTACGATTCCTATCACTTGCTATGTCATGCCACCCATATTGCCATGTCAAACCTCTAACCATCCTTTCCTAGCAAACCGTTGATTGGCTATGTTACCGCTTTGCTTAGCCCCTCTTATAGCGTTGCTAGTTGCAGGTGAAGATGAAGTTTGTTCCTTGTTGGAACATGGAGATGTTGTTCCTTGTTGGAACATGTTTACTTGTTGGGGATATCACAATATATCTGCTATAATTAATGCATCTATATACTTGGTAAAGGGTGGAAGGCTCGGCCTTATGCTGGTGTTTTGTTCCTCTTGCCGCCCTAGTTTCCGTCATACGGTGTTATGTTCCTTGATTTCGCGTTCCTTACGGTTGGGTGATTTATGGGAGCCCCTTGACAGTTCGCTTTGAATAAGACTCCTCCAAAGCAAGGCCCAACTTTGGTTTTACCATTTGCCACCTAAGCCTTTTTCCCCGGTTTTCGCGAGCCGAGGGTCATATTTATTTTAACCCCGGACCAGTGCTCCTTCGAGGCTGGCCCAACTGGCGATGTCCGGCGCCCTGGGCAATCCAGGTCTATGCCAACCCGACGTCTTGCCCATCCGGTGTGCCTCGAGAGCGAGATATGTGCAGCTCCTATCGGGATTTGTCGGCACATTCGGGTGGCTTTGCTGGTCTTGTTTTATTGTTGTCGAAATGTCTTGTAGTCAGGATTCGAGACTGATCGGGTCTTCGGTAGAAGGAATATCCTTCGTTGACCGTGAGAGCTTATAATGGGCTAAGTTGGGACACCCTGCAGGTATTATCTTTCAAAGCCGTGTCATGGTTATGAGGTAGATGGGAATTTGTTAATGTCCGGTTGTAGAAAACCGAAGTTGACCTTAATTAAAATACACATCAACGCGTGTGTAACCGTGATGGTCTCTTCTCGTGAGTCCGGGAAGTGAACACGGTGTTGGAGTTATGTTTGGCGTAAGTAGTTCAGGATCACTTCTTGATCGCTACTAGCTTCACGACCGTGCCTTGCTTCTCTTCTCGCTCTCTTTTGCGAATGTAGCCACCATATATGCTAGTAAACTTGCTGCAGCTCCACCTCACAATCTCTGTCCTTCCTATAAGCTTAAATAGTCTTGATCTCATGGTGTGAGATTGCTGAGTCCCGTGACTCACAGATCCTACCAAAACAGTTGCAGTGCCGGCGATGCTAGTGCAGGTGGCGCAACCGAGCTCAAGTGGGAGTTCGACGAGGCGTGGTCGTTACTATGTGTCTTTTCCCGATGATCGTGAGTGGAGCCAGTTGGGATGATCGGGGATCCGTGTAGCTTTTGGGGTAGTCTTCTTCTATTTTGGTTCCGTAGTCGGACCTTGAGTGTAATCTGGATGATGGATGTTTATTTCTGTATTGTGTGAAGTGGCGACTGTAAGCCAACTATGTATCTCTTTCCCTTATGTATTACATGGGTTGTGTGAAGATTACCTCACTTGCGGCATTGCATTCAATGCGGTTATGCCTCTAAGTCGTGCTTCGACACGTGGGAGATATAGCCGCATCGAGGGCGTTACAGCCGGCCTTTTTAACCTATATGGGCCTCTGTTGGGCCGTGCCACGTGTCGACACATCATAGGTGCTTTGGGTCCAATGAGTGGATGACATCTGTCCCAACGGTGAGCCGACACGTGTTTCCGCCAGCCAATGATGATTTTACACGTGGAAATTCCCATTGGTCGGGGCTGTTAACGGGTTATCGGATCCAAAATTGAACCCGATAGCTTAACGGTGTTCCGTTACGGTGGATGCCATGTGTCGGTCACCCTTGACGAAAGCACTTCTGTGACGCGCGATTTATCGTCATGGAAGTGGACACTTCCGTGATGATAATTTTGGTAATGTCATGGAACACTTCTACGACAAACCTTTGGTATGACTATCTTGATTACATCATAAATTTGTCATGGATGTACATGCATGATGTAAAACGTGACCTCTTGTGACAAACACGTATCATCACGAAGTATATTTTTTTGTAGTGATATGTTCGCCACGGATGCCGATGACTTAAGTCACATTGTCCAAAGAGTCGGAGAGTCACCAGAAGCTCGGACTAGGTTCTTAGTTAAAAAGAACCAAATTGTCAACTGTCCGGACGCGGAAGCCCTAGCGGCCGTCAAACACAGTGTCCGGGACGAGTGGCTCGCCCGCCACCTCGGTCAAGAAAAACCAAAATCCATGTCAGCCCTTACTGCTCTGATGACCCACTTTTGCGCGAGAGAAGACAGCTGGCTCGCTCGTAGAAGCAATAACCCCAGCGATCCGGGCACTTCCGAAGTCCGAGACGGAAACGGCAAGCCACGACGCAGCGAGCACAAACGTCGCAATGATAATGAAAGAACGAGCGACACAGCGGTCAACGCCGGATTCAGCGGTCCCAAACCCGGTCAACGGAAAAAGCCATTCAAGGTGAACAGAGACGGATCATCCAATTTAGACAGGATATTGGATCGGCCCTGCCAGATTCATGGCCACCCCGACAAACCAGCTAATCATACCAATAGATGCTGTTGGTGAAGGAAATATGCCCTAGAGGCAATAATAAAGTTATTATTTATTTCCTCATATCATGATAAATGCTTATTATTCATGCTAGAATTGTATTAACCGAAAACATAATACATGTGTGAATACATAGACAAATATGCTGTCACTAGTATGCCTCTACTTGACTAGCTCGTTGATCAAAGATGGTTTAGTTTCCTAGCCATATACATGAGTTGTCATTTGATTAACGGGATCACATCATTAGGAGAATGATGTGATTGACTTGACCCATTCTGTTAGCTTACCACTTGATCGTTTATTTTACTGCTATTGCTTTCTTCTTGACTTATACATGTTCCTATGACTATGAGATTATGCAACTCCCTATTACCGTAGGAACACTTTGTGTGCTACCAAACGTCACAACGTAACTAGGTGATTATAAAGGTGCTCTACAGGTGTCTCTGATGGTACTTGTTGAGTTGACATATATCGAGATTAGGATTTGTCACTCCGATTGTCGGAGAAGTATCTCCGGGCCCTCTCGGTAATGCACATCACTACAAGCCTTGCAAGCAATGTGACTAATGAGTTAGTTGCGTGATGATGCATTACGGAACGAGTAAAGAGACTTGCCGGTAACGAGATTGAGCTAGGTATTGAAATACCGACGATCGAATCTCGGTCAAGTAACATGCCGATGACAAAGGGAACAACGTATGTTGTTATGCGGTTTGACCGATAAAGATCTTCGTAGAATATGTAGGAACCAATATGAGCATCCAAGTTCCGCTAATGGTTATTGACCGGAGATGTGTCTCGGTCATGTCTACATAGTTCTCGAACCCGTAGGGTCCGCACGCTTAAGTTCTGTGATGATCGGTATTATGAGTTTATATGTTTGGATGTACCGAAGGTAGTTCGGAGTCCCGGATATGATCACGGACATGATGAGGAGTCTCGAAATGGTCGATACATAAAGATCAATATATTGGATGACCATGTTCGGACACCGGAAGTGTTTCGGGAGGTTTCGGACATATACCAGAGTATCAGGGGGGGGGGGTACCGAAACCCTCCGGGGAGTATATTGGGCCTAATGGGCTTTAGTGGAGAAGAGGAGGGGCGGCCAGGGCAGGCCGCGAGCCCCTCCCCCTCTAGTCCGAATTGGACAAGGAGGAGGGGGCTGATACGTCCATTTTGCATCATGCTTTTATATCGATATTTATTGCATTATGGGCTGTTATTACACATGTCACAATACTTATGCCTATTCTCGCTTATTTTACAAGGTTTATATAAGGAGGGAGAATGCCGGCAGCTGTAATTCTGGGCTAGAAAAGGAGCAAATATTAGAGACCTATTCTGCACAACCCCAAAAGTCCTGAAACTCCACGGAAGTTATTTTTGGAAATAATAAAAAATATTGAGCGGAAGAAATCGTCAAGGGGCCTCCACACCGTCCACGAGGGTGGGGCGCTCCCACCTCGTGGGCCCCTGTTGGCCCTCGGTGCCCATCTTCGCTATATGAAGTCTTACGTCGAAGAAAATCATAAGCAAGCTTTGGGGCGAGACTCACGCCACGAGGCGGAACCTTGGCGAACCAATCTAGGGCTCCGTGAGCTGTTCTGCGGGGACACTTCCCTCGGGGGGGAAATCATCGCCATCGTCATCACCAATGCTCCTCTCATCGGCAAAGGGGAATCTCCATCAACATCTTCACCAGCACCATCTCCTCTCAAACCCTAGTTCATCTCTTGTATCCAATTCTTGTCTCATAGTCTGGGATTGCTACCTGTAGGTTGCTAGTAGTGTTGATTACTCCTTGTAGTTGATGCGAGTTGGTTTATTTTGTAGAAGATCATATGTTAAGATCCTATATGCATATTAATACTCCTCTGATTATGAACATGAATATGCTTTGTGAGTAGTTACGTTTGTTCCTGAGGACATGGGAGAAGTCTTGCTATTAGTAGTCATGTGAATTTGGTATTTGTTCGATATTTTGATGAGATGTATGTTGTCTATCCTCTAGTGGTGTTATGTGAACGTCGACTACATGACACTTCACCATTATTTGTGCCTAGAGGAAGGCATTGGGAAGTAATAAGTAGATGATGGGTTGCTAGAGTGACAGAAGCTTAAACCCTAGTTTATGCGTTGCTTCGTAAGGGGCTGATTTGGATCCATATGTTTCATGCTATGGTTAGGTTTACCTTAATACTTTTGTTGTAGTTGTGGATGCTTGCAATAGAGGTTAATCATAAGTGGGATGCTTGTCCAAGTAAGGGCAGCACCCAAGCACCGGTCCACCCAAATATCAAATTATCAAACTACCGAACGCGAATCATATGAACGTGATGAAAACTAGCTTGACGATAATTCCCATGTGTCCTCGGGAGCGCTTTTCTCTATATAAGAATTTGTTCAGGCTTGTCCTTTGCTACAAAAAGGATTGGGCCACCTTACTGCACTTTATTTACTTTTGTTACTTATTGCTCGTTACAAATTATCTTATCACAAAACTATCTGTTACCTATTATTTCAGTTCTTGCAGAGAATACCTTGCTGAAAACCGCTTATCATTTCCTTCTGCTCCTCATTGGGTTCGACACTCTTACTTATCGAAAGGACTACGATAGATCCCCTATACTTGTGGGTCATCAGGGGCGGCGCCCCCTGTCCTTCCTCCTCTCTCCTTCCCTTCCCCTTCTCCTACTCCTACTAGGAAAGGAGGAGTCCTACTCCCGGTGGGAGTAGGGCTCCCCCCCTTGGCGCGCCCTCCTCCTGGCCGGCCGCCTCCCCCCTAGCTCCTTTATATACGGGGCAGGGGAACCCCAAAGGCACAACAATTGATCATTGATCTTTTAGCTGTGTGCGGTGCCTCCCTCCACCATAATACACCTCGGTCATATCGTAGTGGTGCTTAGGCGAAGGCCTGCATCGGTAGCCTCATCAACATCGTCACCACGCCATCATGCTGACGAAACTCTCCCTCGAGCTCTACTGGATCGTGAGATCGCGGGACGTCACCAAGCTGAATGTGTGTTGAACGCAGAGGTGTCGTACGTTCGGTACTGCTACCTCTTGATCAGCGTGTTGGTTTTCCCTTGAAGAGGAAAGGGTGATGCAGTAAAGTAGCGTAAGTATTTCCCTCAGTTTTTGAGAACCAAGGTATCAATCCAGTAGGAGATCACGCACGAGTCCCTTACACCTACACAAACAAATAAGAACCTTGCAACCAACGCGATAAAGGGGTTGTCAATCCCTCTATGGTCACTTACGAGAGTGAGATCTGATAGATATGATAAGATAATATTTTTGGTATTTTTATGATAAAGAGAAATAAAGATGCAAAGTAAAATAAAAGGGAATAAAAATAACTAAGTGTTGGAAGATTAGTATGATGGAAAGTAGACCCGGGGGCCATAGGATTCACTAGTGGCTTCTCTCAAGATAGCATAAGTATTACGGTGGGTAAACGAATTACTGTCGAGCAATTGATAGAATTGAGCATAGTTATGAGAATATCTAGGTATGATCATGTATATAGGCATCACGTCTGCGACAAGTAGATCGAAACGATTCTGCATCTACTACTATTACTCCACACATCAACCGCTATCCAGCATGCATCTAGAGTATTAACTTCATAAGAACAGAGTAATGCTTTAAGTAAGATGACATGATGTAGAGGGATAAACTCATGCAATATGATATAAACCCCATCTTTTTATCCTTGATGGCAACAATACAATACGTGTCGTTTCCCTTTCTGTCACTGGGATCGAGCACCGCAAGATTGAACCCAAAGCTAAGCACTTCTCCTATTGCAAGAGAGATCAATCTAGTAGGCCAAACCAGACTGAGAATTGGAAGAGACTTGCAAAGATAACCAATCATACATAAAAGAATTCAGAGGCGATCAAATATTGTTCATAGATAATCTTGATCATAAACCCACAATTCATCGGATCTCGACAAATACAGCGCAAAAGAAGATTACATCGAATAAATCAACAAGAAGATCGAGGAGAACTTTGTATTGAGATCCAAAGAGAGAGAAGAAGTCATCTAGCTAATAACTATGGATCCGAAGGTCTGAGGTAAACTACTCACACATCATCGGAGAGGCTATGGTGTTGATGTAGAAGCCCTCCGTGATCAATGCCCCCTCCGGCGGAGCGCCGAAAAAGGCCCCAAGATGGGATCTCACGGGTACAGAAGGTTGTGGCGGTGAAAATTGGGTTTTGGCTCCGTCTCTGATAGTTTGGGGGTACGTAGATACATATAGGAGGAAGAAGTACGTCGGTGGAGCAACATGGGCCCCACGAGGGTGGAGGGCGCGCCTGGGGGGTAGGCACACCCCCCTGCCTCGTGCTCTCCTCGTTGATTGCTTTGCGTAGACTCCAAGTCCTCTGGATCACATTTGTTCCGAAAATCACGTTCCCAAAGGTTTCATTCCGTTTGGACTCCGTTTGATATCCTTTTCCTTCGAAACACTGAAATAGGCACAAAAAAACAGCAATTTGGGCTGGGCCTCCGTTAATAGGTTAGTCCCAAAAATAATATAAAAGTGTATAATGAATCCCATTAAACATCCAAAACAGAATATAATGTAGCATGGAACAATAAAAAATTATAGATACGTTGGAGACGTATCAAGCATTCCCAACCTTAATTCCTGCTCGTCCTCGAGTAGGTAAATGATAAAAACAGTATTTTTTATGTGGAATGCTACTTAGCATAATTTTCAATATAATTCTCTTATTTGTGGTATGAATATTCAGATCCGAAAGATTCAAGATAAAAGTTTAATATTGACATAAAAAACAATAATACTTCAAGCATACTAACTAAGCAATTATGTCTTCTCAAAATAACATGGCCAAAGAAAGTTATCCTACAAAATCATATAGTCGGCTATGCTCTATCTTCATCACACAAAGTATTTTAATCATGCACAACCCGATGACAAGCCAAGCAATTGTTTCATACTTTTGGTGTTCTCAAACTTTTTCAATCTTCACGCAATACATGGCGTGAGCCATGGATATAGCACTATATGTGGAATAGAATGGTGGTTGTGGAGAAGACAAAAGGAGAAGATAGTCTCACATCAACTAGGCGTATCAACGGGCTATGGAGATGCCCATCAATAGATATCAATGTGAGTGAGTAGGGATTGCCATGCAACGGATGCACTAGAGCTATAAGTATATGAAAGCTCAACAAAAGAAACTAAGTGGGTGTGCATCCAACTCGCTTGCTCACGAAGACCTGGGGCATTTTGAGGAAGCCCATCATTGGAATATACAAGCCAAGTTCTATAATGAAAATTTCCCACTAGTATGTGAAAGTGATATCATAGGAGACTCTCTATCATGAAGATCGTGGTGCTACTTAGAAGCACAAGTGCGGAAAAAGGATAGTAGCCTTGTCCCTTCTCTCTTTTTCTCTCATTTTTTCGGGCCTCTTCTCTTTTTTATGGCCTCTTTTTTCTCTCTTTTTTATTTTTCGTCCGGAGTCTCATCCCGACTTGTGGGGGAATCATAGTCTCCATCATCCTTTCCTCACTTGGGACAATGCTCTAATAATTCAACAATTCAGCAATATGACAATGATGGAGCGTGTCATAGTAAACGGAATGGTGGTAAGTTGCATGGCAATATATCTTGGAATGGCTATGAAAATGCCATGATAGGTAGGTATGGTGGCTGTTTTGAGGAAGGAATATGGTGGGTGTATGATACCGGCGAAAAGTGTGCGGTATTAGAGAGGCTAGCAATGGTGGAAGGATGAAAAGTGCGTATAATCCATGGACTCAACATTAGTCATACAGAACTCATATACTTGTTGCAAAAATCTACAAGTTATCAAAGCAAAGTATTACGCACATGCTCCTAGGGGGATAGATTGGTAGGAAAAGACCATCGCTCGTCCCCGACCGCAACTCATAAGGAAGACAATCAATAAATAAATCATGCTCCGACTTCATCACATAACGGCTCACCATACGTGCATGCTAAGGGAATCACAAACTTTAACACAAGTATTCCTCAAATCCACAACTACTCAACTAGCATGACTATAATATCACCATCTTCATATCTCAAAACAATTATCAAGCATCAAACTTCTCATAGTATTCAACACACTCATAAGATTTTTTTTTACTAATCTTGGATGCCTATCATAATTAAAGCAAATTACCATGCTGTTTTGTAGGACTCTCAAAATAATATAAGTGAAGCATGATATAACAATATTTTATATAAAACAAATCCACCACCGTGCTCTAAAAGATATAAGTGAAGCACTAGAGCAAAAACTATATAGCTCAAAAGATATAAGTGAAGCACATAGAGTATTCTAATAAATTCTGAATCATGTGTGTCTCTCTCAAAAGGTGTGTACAGCAAAGATGATTGTCATAAACTAAAAATCAAAGACTCAAATCATACAAGACGCTCCAACCAAACACATATCATGTGGTGAATAAAAATATAGCTCCAAGTAAAGTTACCGATGGACGAAGACGAAAGAGGGGATGCCTTCCGGGGCATCCCCAAGCTTTGGCTTTTTTGTTTCCTTAGATTATCTTGGGGTGCCATGGTAATCCCCAAGCTTAGGCTCTTGCCACTCCTTGTTCCATAATCCATCAAATCTTTTACCCAAGACTTGAAAACTTCACAACACAAAACTTAATAGAAAATCTCGTGAGCTCCGTTAGCGAAAGAAAACAAAACACCACTTCAAGGTATTGTAATGAACTAATTCTTTATTTATATTGGTGTTAAACCTACTGTATTCCAACTTCTCTATGGTTTATAAACTATTTTATTAGCCATAGATTCATCAAAATAAGCAAACAACACACGAAAAACAGAATCTGTCAAAAACAGAACAGTCTGTAGTAATCTGTAACTAACGCAAACTTCTGGAACTCAGAAAAATCTACCAAAATAGGAAGACCTATAAAATTTGTTTATTGATCTACTACAATTTGAATCATTATTTTATCACGTTCTGGTGATTTCTAACAATTGTTTTCGTGGACAGAAAGTTTCTGGAAATTACAGCAAGATCAAATAACTATCATCCAAGAAGATCCTATAGGTTTAACTTGGCACAAACACTAAGTAAAACATAAAAACAAATCTAAACAGAGGATATATCAAATATTTATTCCTAAACAGAAGCAAAAAGCAAAAAAAAACTAAAATAAAATTGGGTTGCCTCCCAACAAGCGCTATCGTTTAACGCCCCTAGCTAGGCATAAAAGCAAGGATAGATCTAGGTATTGCCTTCTTTGGTAGGCGATCCATAAGTAGCTCTCATAATAGATTCATATGGTAATTTTATTTTCTTTCTAGGGAAGTGTTCCATGCCTTTCCTTAACGGAAATTGGAATCTAATATTCCCTTCTATCATATCAATAATTGCACCAATCGTTCTAAGGAAAGGTCTACCAAGAATAATAGGACATGAAGGATTGCAATTTATATCAAGAACAATGAAATCTACGGGCACATAGTTCCTATTTGCAACAATAAGAACATCATTAATTCTTCCCATAGGTTTCTTAATAGTGGAATCCGCAAGGTGCAAGTTTAAAGAACAATCATCAAATTCACGGAAACCTATCAAATCACACAAAGTTTTTGGAATCGTGGAAACACTAGCACCCAAATCACACAAAGCATAGCATTCATGATCTTTAATTTTAATTTTAATATTAGGTTCCCATTCATCATAATTTTTTCTAGGGATAGAAACTTCCAACTCAAGTTTTTCTTCATAAGATTGCATTGAAGCATCAATGTTTAGTAAAAGCTTTATTTTGGCTATAAGCATGAGGAGAATTTAGCACGGATTGCAACAAGTAAATACAATCTATCAAAGAGCAATTATCATAATTAAATTCCTTGAAATCCAAAATAGTGGGTTCATTAATATCTAAAGTTTTGATCTCTTCAATCCCACTTTTACCAATTCTTGCATCAAGATCTAAAAACTCTGAATTTTTGGGACGCCTTCTAGGTAAAGGTGACTCATCTCCCGTCCCATCATTATCAAGATTCATATTTCAAAACAAAGATTTAATAGGAGACACATCAATAACTTTTATACTTCATCTTTATTTTCATAGAAACTAGAAGAACACGCTTTCACAAAGCAATCTTTCTTAGCACGCATCCTAGCGGTTCTTTCTTTGCACTCACCAATGGAAATTCTCATGGATTTGAGAGACTCATTGATATCATTCTTAGGTGGAATAGATCTAACTTTTAAAGAATCAACATCAAGAGAAATTCTATCAACGTTCCTAGCCAATTCATCAACTTTAAGCAATTTTTCTTCAAGCAAAGCATTGAAATTCTTTTGCGAATTCATAAACTCTAACACTAGTCTCAAATTCAGAGGGCATCTTATTAAAATTTCCATAAGAATTGTTGTAGGAATTACCATAATTATTAGAGGAATTACTAGGGAACGGCCTAGGATTAAAGTTTCCTCTATACGCGTTGTTACCAAAATTATTCCTACCAACAAAATTCACATCCATAGATTCATTATTGTTCTCAATCAAAGTAGACAAAGGCATATCATTAGGATCAGAAGAAACACTTTTAGTAGCAAATAATTTCATAAGTTCATCCATCTTTCCACTCAAAACATTAACTTCTTCTATCACATGCACTTTTTTATTAGTAGATCTTTTGGTGTGCCATTGAGAATAATTAACCAAAATATTATCTAGGAGTTTAGTAGCTTCTCCTAAAGTGATTTCCATAAAAGTGCCTCTTGCAGCCGAATCTAAAAGATTTCTAGAAGCAAAATTCAATCCGGCATAAAAAATTTGTATAATCATCCAAAGATTCAAACCATGTGTAGGGCAATTACGTATCATTAATTTCATCCTCTCCCAAGCTTGTGCAACATGTTCATGATCAAGTTGCTTAAAATCCATGATATCATTTCTAAGAGAGATGATTTTAGTGGGAGGAAAATACATAGAGATAAAAGCATCTTTGCACTTGTTCCATGAATCAATACTATTTTTAGGCAAAGACGAAAACCAAACTTTAGGACGATCTCTAAGCGAAAAAGGAAATAGCTTAAATTTAACAATATCATTGTCCACATCTTTCTTCTTTTGCATATCACACAAATCAACGAAGCTATTCAGATGGGTAGTGGCATCTTCACTAGGAAGGCCGGCGAATTGATCTTTTTCATGACAAGATTCAACAAAGCAGCATTAATTTCACAAGATTCAGCATCGGTAAGAGGAGCAATTGAAGTGCTAAGAAAATCATTGTTGTTGGTATTGGTAAAGTCACACAATTTAGTATTATCTTGAGCCATCATGACAAGCAAGCAATCCAACACACGAGCAAACAAGAAGCAAGAGAAAAAGAGGCGAACGGAAAAGAGAGGGCGAATAAAACGGCAAGGGTGAAGTGGGGGAGAGAAAAATGAGAGGCAAATGAAAAATAATCTAACGCGAGGGATATGAGCTTGTGATGGGTACTTGGTATGTCTTGATTTGACTTGACTTGGCGCGAATCTCCCCGGCAACGGCGCCAAAAATCCTTCTTGCTATCTCTTGAGCACTGCGTTGGCTTTCCCTTGAAGAGGAAAGGGTGATGCAGTAAAGTAGTGTAAGTATTTCCCTCAGTTTTTTAGAACCAACATATCAATCGAGTAGGAGATCACGCACGAGTCCATACACCTACACAAACAAATAAGAACCTCGCAACCAACGCGATAAACGGGTTGTCAATCCCTCTACGGTCACTTACGAGAGTGAGATCTGATAGATATGATAAGATAATATTTTTGGTATTTTTATGATAAAGAGAAATAGAGATGCAAAGTAAAATAAAAGGCAATAAAAATAACTAAGTGTTGGAAGATTAATATGATGGAAAGTAGACCCGGGGGCCATAGGTTTCACTAGTGGCTTCTCTCAAGATAGCATAAGTATTACGGTGGGTAAACGAATTACTGTCGAGCAATTGATAGAATTGAGCATAGTTATGAGAATATCTAGGTATGATCATGTATATAGGCATCACGTCCGCGACAAGTAGACCGAAACAATTCTGCATCTACTACTATGACTCCACACATCGACGGCTATCCAGCATGCATCTAGAGTATTAAGTTCATAAGAACAGAGTAATGCTTTAAGTAAGATGACATGATGTAGAGGGATAAACTCAAGCAAAATTATATAAGCCCCATCTTTTTATCCTTGATGGCAACAATACAATACGTGTCGTTTCCCTTTCTGTCACTGGGATCGAGCACCGCAAGATTGAACACAAAGCTAAGCACTTCTCTTATTGCAAGAAAGATCAATCTAGTAGGCCAAACCAAACAGATAATTCGAAGAGACTTGCAAAGATAACCAATCATACATAAAAGAATTCAGAGGAGATTAAAATGTTGTTCATAGATAATCTTGATCATAAACCCACAATTCATCGGATCTCAACAAACACAACGCAAAAGAAGATTACAACGAATAAATCTCCAAGAAGATCGAGGAGAACTTTGTATTGAGATCCAAAGAGATTGAAGAAGCCATCTAGCTAATAACTATGGACCCGAAGGTCTGAGGTAAATGATACGTCTCCAATGTATCTATAATTTTTGATTGCTCCATGCTATATTATCTACTGGTTTGGACCATACTGGGCTTTATTTTCCACTTTTATATTACTTTTGGGACTAACCTATTAACCGGAGGCCCAGCCCAGAATTGTTGTTTTTTGCCTATTCCAGTGTTTCAAAGAACGGAATATCAAACGGAGTCCAAACGGAATGAAACCTTCGGAGCGTGATTTTCTCACGAATATGATCCAGAGACTTGGACCCCACGTCAAGAAAGAAGGAGGTGGCCACGAGGGGTGGGCGCGCCACTCCCTAGGGCGCCCCTGCCTCGTGGGCCCCTTTGCTCCACCGACGTACTCCTTCCTCCTATATATACCTCACGCACCCCAAAGCGATCGACACGGAGCCAAAACCTAATTCCACCGCCGCAACTTTCTCAGTATCACGAGATCCCATCTTGGGGCCTGTTAGGAGCTCGCGGAAGGGGAATCCACCACGGAGGGCTTCTACATCATCACCATAGCCCTCCGATGAAGTGTGAGTAGTTTACCTCAGACCTTCGGGTCCATAGTTAGTAGCTAGATGGCTTCTTCTCTCTTTTTGGATCTCAATACAATGTTCTCCCCTCTCTCGTGGAGATCTATTCGATGTAATCTTCTTTTTGCGGTGTGTTTGTTGAGACCGATGAATTGTGGGTTTATGATCAAGATTATCTATGAACAATATTTGAATCTCCTCTGAATTCTTTTATGTATGATTGGTTATCTTTGCAAGTCTCTTCGAATTATCAGTTTGGTTTGGCCTACTAGATTGGTTTTTCTTGCAATGGGAGAAGTGCTTAGCTTTGGGTTCAATCTTGAGGTGTCCTTTCCGGTGTGATGAGGGGCAGCAAGGCACGATTGTATTGTTGCCATCGAGGATAACAAGATGGGGTGTTTATCATATTGCATGAATTTATCCCTCTACATCATGTCATCTTGCTTAAGGTGTTACTCTGTTTTCTTGAACTTAATACTCTAGATGCATGCTGGATAGTGGTCGATGAGTGGAGTAATAGTAGTAGATGCAGGCAGGAGTCAATCTACTTGTCTCGGATGTGATGCCTATATACATGATCATACCTAGATATTCTCATAACTATGCTCAATTCTGTCAATTGCTCAACAGTAATTTTTTCACCCACCGTAGAATACTTATGCTCATGAGAGAAGCCACTAGTGAAATCTATGGCCCCCGGGTCTATCTCCATGATATTAATCTTCCATCACTTTATTATTGCCTTTCTTTTTTATTTTACTTTACATCTTTATACCAAAAATACCAAAAATATTATCTATCATCTCTATCAGATCACACTCTCGTAAGTGACCGTGAAGGGATTGACAACCCCTATTCGCGTTAGTTGTGAGGAGTTATTTGCTTTTTGTAGGTACGAGGGACTCGCGCGTAGCCTCCTACTGGATTGATACCTTGGTTCTCAAAAACTGAGGGAAATACTTACACTACTTTGCTGCATCATCCTTTCCTCTTCGGGGAAATCCAACGCTGTGCTCAAGAGGTAGCAAGAAGAATTTCTGGCGCCGTTGCCGGGAAGTCTACGCAAAAGTCAACATACCAAGTACCCATCACAATCCCTTATCTATCGCATTACATTATTTGCCATTTGCCTCTCGTTTTCCTCTCCCCCACTTCACCCTTGCCGTTTTATTCGCCCTCTCTTTTCCGTTTGCCTTTTTCTCGCTTGCCTTTTTGTTTGCTCGTGTGTTGGATTGCTTGCTTGTCACGATGGCTCAAGATAATACAAAATTGTGTGACTTTACCAATACCAACAATAATGATTTCCTTAGCACTCCGATAGATCCTCTTACCAACACTGAATCTTGTGAAATCAATACTACTTTGTTGAATCTTGTTATGAAAGTTCAATTCTCCGGCCTTCCTAGTGAAGGTGCCGCTACTCATCTAAATCGCTTCATGGATTTGTGTGATATGCAAAAGAAGAAAGATGTTGATAATGATATTGTTAAATTGATGCTATTTCCTTTTTCGCTTAGAGATCGTGCTAAAGCTTGGTTTTCGTCTTTGCCTAAAAATAGTATTGATTCTTGGAACAAGTGCAAAGATGCTTTTATCTCTAAGTACTTTCCTCCCGCTAAGATCATCTCTCTTAGAAACGATATTATAAATTTTAAGCAACTTGATCATGAACATGTCGCACAAGCTTGGGAGAGAATGAAATTAATGATACGTAATTGCCCTACTCTTGGTTTGAACTTGTGGATGATTATACAAAAAATTTATGCCGGATTGAATTTTGCTTCTAGAAATCTTTTAGATTCGGCCGCGGGAGGCACTTTTATGGAAATCACTTTAGGATATGCTACTAAACTCCTAGATAATATAATGGTTAATTATTCTCAATGGCACACTGAAAGATCTACTAATAAAAAGGTGCATGCGATAGAAGAAATTAATGTTTTGAGTGGAAAGGTGGATGAACTTATGAAATTATTTGCTACTAAGAGTGTTTCTTCTGATCCTAATGATATGCCTTTGTCTACTTTGATTGAGAATAATAATGAATCTAAGGATGTAAATTTTGTTGGTAGGAATAATTTTGGTAACAACGCATATAGAGGAATTTTAATCCTAGGCCTTATCCTAGTAATCCTTCTAATAATTATGAAAAGTCCTACAACAAATCTTATGGAAATTTTAGTAAGATGCCCTCTGAATTTGAGACTAGTGTTAAAGAGTTTATGAATTCACAAAAGAATTTCAATGCTTTGCTTGAAGAGAAATTACTTAAAGTTGATGAATTGGCTAGGAACGTTGATAGAATTTCTCTTGATGTTGATTCTTTAAAGCTTATATCTATTCCTCCTAAGTATGATATCAATGAGTCTCTCAAAGCCATGAGAATTTCCATTGATGAGTGCAAGGAAAGAACCGCTAGGATGCGTGCTACGAAAGATGCCTTTATTAAAGCGTGTTCTTCCAATTTCCATGAAAATAAAGATGAAGGTCTAAAAGTTATTGATGTGTCCCCTATTAAATCTTTGTTTTGCAATATGAATCTTGATAATGACGGGACTGAATATGATCCACCTTTACCTATAAGGCGTTCCAAGAATTCGGAGTATTTAGATCTTGATCATGAAATTGATAAAAGTGGGATTAAAGAAAGCAAAACCCTAGATGTTGCTAAACCCACTATTTTGGACTTCAAGGAATTTAATTATGAAATTTTGTCTTTAATTGATTGTATTTCCTTGTTGCAATCCATGCTAAATTCTCCTCATGCTTATAGTCAAAATAAAGCCTTTACCAAACATATCGTTGATGCCTTGATGCAATCTTATGAAGAAAAACTTGAGTTGGAAGTTTCTATCCCTAGAAAACTTTATGATGAGTGGGAACCAACTATTAAAATTAAGATTAAGGATCATGAATTTTATGCTTTATGTGATTTGGGTGCTAGTGTTTCCGCTATCCCCAAAACTTTGTGCGATTTGCTAGATTTCCGTGATTTTGATGATTGCTCTCTAAACTTGCATCTTGCGGATTCCATGATTAAGAAACCTATGGGAAGAATTAATGATGTTCTTATTGTTGCAAATAGGAATTGTGTGCCCGTAGATTTTATCGTTCTTTATATAGATTGCAATCCTTCTTTTCCTATTATTCTTGGTAGACTTTTCCTTAGAACGATTGGTGCAATTATTGATATGAAGGAAGGGAATATTAGATTCCAATTTCCATTAAGGAAAGGCATGGAACACTTTCCTAGTAAGAAAATAAAATTACCATATGAATCTATCATGAGAGCCACTTATGGATTGCCTACCAAATATGGCAATACCTAGATCTATCCTTGCTTTTATGCCTAGCTAGGGGCGTTAAACGATAGCGCTTGTTGGGAGGCAACCCAATTTTTTTTGTTTTTTTTCTTTTACTTATGTTTAGGAATAAATAATCCATCTACCTTCTGTTTATATGTGGTTTTATGTTTTAATTATAGTTTGTGCCAAATTAAACCTATAGGATCTTCTTTGATGATAGTTATTTGATCTTGCTGTAATTTCCAGAAACTTTCTGTTCACGAAAACATTTTTTAAAAATCACCAGAACGTGATAAAATAGTGATTACAATTGCTGCTGATCAATAAACAAATTTACTAGGTCTTCCTATTTTTGCTGAATTTTTGGAGTTCCATAATTTGCGTTAGTTACAGATTACTACAGACTGTTCTGTTTTTGACAGATTCTGTTTTTCATGTGTTGTTTGCTTATTTTGATGAATCTATGGCTAGTAAACTAGTTTATAAACCATAGAGAAGTTGGAATACAGTAGGTTTAACACCAATATAAATAAAGAATGAGTTCATTACAGTACCTTGAAGTGGTCTTTTGTTTTCTTTCGCTAACGGAGCTCACGAGATTTCTGTTGAGTTTTGTGTTGTGAAGTTTTCAAGTTTTGGGTGAAATCTTTTGATGGATTATGGAACAAGGAGTGGCCAGAGCCTAAGCTTGGGGATGCCCATGGCACCCCCAAGATAATCTAAGGACACAAAAATTCAAAGCTTGGGATGCCCGGAAGGCATCCCTCTTTAAATCTACTTCCATCGGTAACTTTACTTGGAGCTATATTTTATTCACCACATGATATGTGTTTTGCTTGGGCGTCTTGTATGATTTGAGTCTTTGCTTTTAGTTTACCACAATAATCCTTTCTGTACACACCTTTTGAGAGAGCCATACATGATTTGGAATTTGATAGAATACTCTATGTGCTTCACTTATATCTTTTGAGCTTTATAGTTTTTCTCTAGTGCTTCACTTATATATTTTAGAGCACGGTGGTGGATTTGTTTTATAGAAACTATTGATCTCTCATGCTTCACTTAGATCATTTTGAGAGTCTTAAATAGCATGGTAATTTTCTTTAAAAAAATCTAATATGCTTGGTATTCATGATTTGTAAAACTTTCTTTTGAGTGTGTTGAATACTAAGAAAAGTTTGATGCTTGATAATTGTTTTGAGATATGAAGATGGCGATATTAGAGTCATGCTAGTTGAGTAGTTGTGAATTTGAGAAATACTTGTGTTAAAGTTTGTGATTCCCGTAGCATGCACGTATGGTGAACCGTTATGTGATGAAGTCGGAGCATGATTTATTTATTGATTGTCTTCCTTATGAGTGGTGGTCGGGGACGAGCGATGGTATTTTCCTACCAATCTATCCACCTGGGAGCATGCTTGTAATACTTTGCTTTGATAACTTGTAGATTTTTGCAATAAGTATATGAGTTCTTCATGACTAATGTTGAGTTCATGGATTATACGCACTTTTCTTCCTTCCACCATTGCTAGCCTCTCTAATACCGCGCACTTTTCGCCGGTATCATACACCCACCAAATACCTTCCTCAAAACAGCCACCATACCTACCTATCATGGCATTTTCATAGCCATTCCGAAATATATTGCAATGCAACTTTCCACCGTTCCGTTTATTATGACACGCTCCATCATTGTCATATTGCTTAGCATGATCATGTAGTTGACATCGTATTTGTGGCAAAGCCACCATTCATAATTCTTTCATACATGTCACTCTTGATTCATTGCATATCCCGGTACACCGCCGGAGGCATTCACATAGAGTCATATTTTGTTCTAGTATCGAGTTGTAATTGTTGAGTTGTAAGAAAATAAAAGTGTGATGATCATCATTTTTAGAGCATTGTCCCAAGTGAGGAAAGGATGATGGAGACTATGATTCCCCCACAAGTCCGGATGAGACTCCAGACGAAAAATAAAAAAATAAAAAAAAGAGGCCAAAAAAAGAGAAAAGGCCCAAATAAAAAATGAGAGAAAAAAGAGAAGGGACAATGTTACTATCCTTTTACCACACTTGTGCTTCGAAGTAGCACCATGATCTTCATGATAGAGAGTCTCTCATTTTGTCACTTTCATATACTAGTGGGAAATTTTCATTATAGAACTTGGCTTGTATATTCCAATGATGGGCTTCCTCAAAATGCCCTAGGTCTTCGTGAGCAAGCGAGTTGGATGCACACCCACTTAGTTTATTTTGTTGAGCTTTCATATACTTATAGCTCTAGTGCATCCGTTGCATGGCAATCACTACTCACTCACATTGATATCTATTGATGGGCATCTCCATAGCCCGTTGATATGCCTAGTTGATGTGAGACTATCTTCCCCTCTTTTTGTCTTCTCCACAACCACCATTCTATTCCACATATAGTGCTATATCCATGGCTCACGCTCATGTATTGCGTGAAGATTGAAAAAGTTTTGAGAATGTCAAAAGTATGAAACAATTGCTTGGCTTGTCATCGGGGTTGTGCATGATTTAAATACTTTGTGTGGTGAAGATAGAGCATAGCCAGACTATATGATTTTGTAGGGATAACTTTCTTTGGCCATGTTATTTTGAGAAGACATAATTGCTTTGTTAGTATGCTTGAAGTATTATTATTTTTATGTCAATATGAACTTTTGTCTTGAATCTTTCGGATCTGAATATTCATACCACAATTAAGAAGAATTACATTGAAATTATGCCAAGTAGCACTCTGCATAAAAATTCTCTTTTATCATTTACCTACTCGAGGACGAGCAGGAATTAAGCTTGGGGATGCCCGATCGTCTCCAACGTATCTATAATTTTGATTGCTCCATGCTATATTATCTACTGTTTTGGACCATATTGGGCTTTATTTTCCACTTTTATATAACTTTTGGGACTAACCTATTAACCGGAGGCCCAGCCCGAATTGTTGTTTTTGCCTATTTCAGTGTTTTGAAGAAGCGGAATATCAAGCGGAGTCCAAACGGAAGGAAACCTTCGGGAACGTGATTTTCTCACCGAATATGATCCAGGAGACTTGGACCCCACGTCAAGAAAGAAGGGAGGTGGCCATGATGGTGGGGGGCGCGCCCACCCCCTAGGGCGCGCCCCCTGCCTCATGGGCCCCCATTTGCTCCACCGACGTACTCCTTCCTCCTATATATACCTACGTACCCCCAAACGATCAGATATGGAGCCAAAAATCTAATTCCACCACCGCAACTTTCTGTATCCACGAGATCCCATCTTGGGGCCTGTTCTGGAGCTCCACCGGAAGGGGAATCCACCACGGAGGGCTTCTACATCATCACCATAGCCCCTCGATGAAGTGTGAGTAGTTTACCTCAGACCTTCGGGTCCATAGTTAGTAGCTACATGGCTTCTTCTCTCTTTTTGGATCTCAATACAATGTTCTCCCCCTCTCTCGTGGAGATCTATTTGATGTAATCTTCTTTTTGCGGTTAGTTTTTTGAGACCGACGAATTGTGGGTTTATGATCAAGATTATCTATGAACAATATTTGAATCTCCTCTGAATTCTTTTATGTATGATTGGTTATCTTTGCAAGTCTCTTCGAATTATCAGTTTGGTTTGGCCTACTAGATTGGTTTTTCTTGCAATGGGAGAAGTGCTTAGCTTTGGGTTCAATCTTGCGGTGTCCTTTCCGAGTGACAGTATGGGCAGCAAGGCACGTATTGTATTGTTGCCATCGAGGATAACAAGATGGGGTTTTTATCATATTGCATGAATTTATCCCTCTACATCATGTCATCTTGCTTAAGGCGTTACTCTGTTTTCTTGAACTTAATACTCTAGATGCATGCTGGATAGCGGTCGACGAGTGGAGTAATAGTAGTAGATGCAGGTAGGAGTCGGTCTACTTGTCTCGTACGTGATGCCTATATACATGATCATACCTAGAAATTCTCATAACTATGCTCAATTCTGTCAATTGCTCAACAGTAATTTGTTCACCCACCGTAGAATACTTATGCTCATGGGAGAAGCCACTAGTGAAATCTATGGCCCCCGGGTCTATCTCCATCATATTAATCTTCCATCACTTTATTATTGCCTTTGCTTTTTATTTTACTTTGCATCTTTATACCAAAAATATTATCTATCATCTCTATCAGATCTCACTCTCGTAAGTGACCGTGAAGGGATTGACAACCCCTATTCACGTTGGTTGCGAGGAGTTATTTGATTTGTGTAGGTACGAGGGACTCGCGCGTAGCCTCCTACTGGATTGGTACCTTGGTTCTCAAAAACTGAGGGAAATACTTACGCTACTTCACTGCATCATCCTTTCCTCTTCAGGGAAATCCAACGTTGTGCTCAAGAGGTAGCAGTAAACTACTCACACATCATCGGAGAGGCTATGGTGTTGGTGTAGAAGCCCTCCATGATCAATGCCCCCTCCGGCGGAGCGCCGGAAAAGGCCCCAAGATGGGATCTCACGGGTACAGAAGGTTGCGGCGGTGGAAATAGGGTTTTGGATCTGTCTCTGATAGTTTGGGGGTACGTAGGTATATATAGGAGGAATAAGTACGTCGGTAGAGCAACATGGGCCCCACGAGGGTGGAGGGCACGCCTGGGGGTAGGCACGCCCCCTGCCTCGTGCTCTCCTCGTTGATTGCTTTGCGTAGACTCTAAGTCCTCTGGATCACGTTTGTTCCGAAAATCACGTTCCCGAAGGTTTCATTCCGTTTGGACTCCGTTTGATATCCTTTTCCTTCGAAACACTTAAATAAGCAAAAAACTAGCAATTCGGGCTGAGCCTCCGGTTAATAGGTTAGTCCCAAAAATAATATAAAAGTGTATAATAAAACATCCAAAACAGAATATAATATAGTGTGGACCAATCAAAAATTATAGATACGTTGGAGACGTATCAGGTGCTGAGGATCGGTCGATCGTGAAGACATATGACTACATCAACCGCATTTTCATAACGCTTCCGCTTAACGGTCTACAAGGGTACGTGGAAGACACTCTCCCCTCTCGTTGCTATGCATCACCATGATCTTTTGTGTGCGTAGGAATTTTTTTAAAATTACTACGTTCCCCAAAGTGGCATCCGAGCCAGGTTTAAGCGTGTAATATGCACGAGTAGAACACAAGTGAGTTGTGGGCGATACAAGTCATACTTCTTACCAGCATGTCATACTTTGGTTCGGCAGTATTGTTGGATGAAGCGGCCCGGACCGACATTACACATACGCTTACGCGAGACTGGTTCTACCGACGTGTTTTGCACACAGGTGGCTGGCGGGTGTCAGATTCTCCAACTTTAGTTGAACCAAGTTTGGCTACGCCCGGTCCTTGAGAAGGTTAAAACGGCACTAACTTGATGAACTATCATTGTGGTTTTGATGCGTAGGTAAGAACGGTTCTTACTCAGCCCGTAGCAGCCACGTAAAACTTGCAACAACAAAGTAGGGGACGTCTAACTTGTTTTTGCAGGGCATGTTGTGATTTGATATGGTCAGGATATGATGCTATATTTATTGTATGAGATGATCATGTTTTGTAACAGAGTTATCGACAACTGGTAGGAGCCATATGGTTGTCGCTTTATTGTATGCAATGCAATCGCATACATAATTGCTTTACTTTATCACTAAGCGGTAGCGATAGTCATAGAAGCAATAGTTGGCGAGACGACAACGATGCTACGATGGAGATCAAGGTGTCGCGTTTGTGACGATGGTGATCATGACGGTGCTTTGGAGATGGAGATCAAAGGCACAAGATGATGATGACCATATCATATCACTTATATTGATTGCATGTGATGTTTATCCTTTATGCATCTTATTTTGCTTTGTTTGATGGTAGCATTATAAGATGATCTCTCACTAAATTTCAAGGTAAAAGTGTTCTCCCTGAGTATGCACCGTATCCAAAGTTCGTCGTGCCGAGACACCACATGATGATCGGGTGTGATGAGCTCAACGTTCATCTACAACGGGTGTAAGACAGTTTTACACACGCATAATACTCGGGTTAAACTTGACGAGCCTAGCATATGCAGATATGGCCTCGGAACACTACGACCGAAAGGCCGAGCGTGAATCATATAGTAGATATGATCAACAAAGTGATGTTCACCATTGAAAACTACTCCATTTCACGTGATGATCGGTTATGGTTTAGTTGATATGGATCACGTGATCACATAGATGATTAGAGGGATGTCTATCTAAGTGGGAGTTCTTAAGTAATATGATTAATTGAATTTAAATTTATCATGAACTTAGTACTTGATAGTATTTTGATTGTCTATGTTGTTGTAGATAGATGGCCCGTGTTGTTGTTCCGTTGAATTTTAATGCGTTCCTTGAGAAAGCAAAGTTGAAAGATGATGGTAGCCATTACACGGACTGGGTCCGTAACTTGAGGATTATCCTCATTGCTGCATAGAAGAATTACGTCCTGGAAGCACCGCTGGGTGCCAGGCCTGCTGGAGATGCAACTAACGACGTTAAGAACGTCTGGTAGAGCAAAGCTGATGACTACTCGATAATTCAGTGTGTCATGCTTTACGACTTAGAACCAGGACTTCAATGACGTTTTGAACGTCATGGAGCATGTGTGATGTTCCAGGAGTTGAAGTTAATATTTCAAGCAAATTCCCGGATTGAGAGATATGAAGTCTCCAATAAGTTCTACAGCTGCAAGATGGAGGAGAATAGTTATGTCAGTGAACATATACTCCAAATGTCTGGGTATAACAATCACTTGATTCAACTGGGAGTTAATCTTCCGGATGATAGTGTCATTGCCGTAATTCTTCAATCACGCCACCAAGCTACAAGAGCTTCGTGATGAACTATAATATGCAAGGGATGGATAAGTCAATTCCGAGATCTTCGCAATGCTAAAGGCTGCGGAGGTAGAAATCAGAAGGAGCATCAAGTGTTGATGTTCAACAAGACCACCAGTTTCAAGAAAAAGGGTAAAGGGAAGAAGGGAACTTCAAGAAGAGCGGCAAACAAGTTGCTGCTCAAGAGAAGAAACCCAAGTCTGGACCTAAGCACGAGGCCGAGTGCTTCTCCGCAAAGCAGATTAGTCCTTTGGAGCGGAACTGCCCCAAGTATTTGGTGGATAAGAACGATGGCAAGGTGAACAAAGGTATATGTGATATACATGTTATTGATGTGTACCTTACTAGAGCTCATGATGAGAACACAGGTATTTGATCTTGGTTATGTTGCTAATTTTGCAACTTGAAGCAGGAGTCTGGATTAAGCGAAGGCTGGCTAAGGGCGAGGTGACGATGCTGCGTGGGAAATGGTTCCAAAGTCGATGTGATCGCCTCGACACGCTACCTCTACATCTACCTTCGGGATTAGTTTTAGACCTGAATAATTGTTATTTGGTGCCAGCGTTAAGCATGAACATTATATCTGGATCTTGTTTGATGCGAGACGGTTATTCATTTAAATCTGAGAATAATGGTTGTTCTATTTATATGAGTAATATCTTTTATGGTCATGCACCCTTGAAGAGTGGTCTATTTGTGTTGAATCTCGATAGTAGTGATACACATATTCATAATGTTGAAGCCAAAAGATGCAGAGTTGATAATGATAGTGCAACTTATTTGTGGCACTGCCGTTTGGGTCATATTGGTGTAAAGCGCATGAAGAAACTCCATACTGTTGGACTTTTGGAATCACTTGATTATGAATCACTTGGTACTTGCGAACCATGCCTCATGGGAAAGATGACTAAAATGCCGTTCTCCGGAACAATGGAGCGAGCAACAGATTTGTTGGAAATCATACATACTGATGTATGTGGTCCAACGAATATTGAGGCTCGCGGCGGATATCGTTATTTTCTCACCTTCACAGATGATTTGAGCAGATATGGCTATATCTACTTAATGAAACATAAGTCTGAAACATTTGAAAAGTTCAAAGAATTTCAGTGTGAAGTGGAAAATCATCGTAACAAGAAAATAAAGTTTCTACGATCTGATCGTGGAGGAGAATATTTGAGTTACGAGTTTGGTCTTCATTTGAAACAATGCGGAATAGTTTCGCAACTCACGCCACCCGGAACACCACAGCGTAATGGTGTGTCGGAACGTCGTAATCGTACTTTACTAGATATGGTGCGATCTATGATGTCTCTTACTGATTTACCGCTATCATTTTGGGGTTATGCTTTAGAGATGACTGCATTCACGTTAAATAGGACACCATTGAAATCCGTTGAGACGACGCCTTATGAACTGTGGTTTGGCAAGAAACCAAAGTTGTCGTTTCTTATTTGGGGCTGCGATGCTTATGTGAAAAAACTTCAACCTAATAAGCTCGAACCCATATCGAAGAAATGTGTCTTCATAGGATACCCAAAGGAAACGGTTGGGTACACCTTCTATCACAGATCCGAAGGCAAAACATTCATTGCTAAGAATGGATCATTTCTAGAGAAGGAGTTTCTCTCGAAAGAAGTGAGTGGGAGGAAAGTAGAACTTGATGAGGTAACTGTACCTGCTCCCTTATTGGAAAGTAGTTCATCACAGAAACTGGTTCCTGTGACACCTACACCAATTAGTGAGGAAGCTAATAATGTTCATCATAAAACTTCAGATCAAGTTACTACCGAACCTCGTAGGTCAACCAGAGTAAGATCTGCACCAGGGTGGCATGGTAATCCTCACTACAAAAAAAAAGACACATCCGTGACATCTTGGGCCGAAAGGAAAAAAATTATGTCATACATATGACACTTCTATGACGATAATTGTGACAAAACCCGGTATCATCATAGATGTGGTGGGCTCCTACTTCTATGACAAAAAATCATGACATAAAATGGGTTTTTCGTCACAGGCGGGCGGAGACGCAGCTGCATGACATTCTTTGGGCCGTCCATGACGGAAAAACCCATGATAGAAGCGAGGGAGGAAAATTTGGGGAGTTGCGGTCACGGTGGGAGGTTGGGGACGAGCGATCGCGTTTCTCGTGCACACGTCTGGCGTGTGTGCGGCGTTGACTCTAATTGAACCCGAGCAAGGCATTGGGCTCTAACTGAACCGGAGCGATTGCACTGCAGACTACGTGTTACTGAACCCAAGCGATTGATCGATGGCTGTGGCCCGAACCCGATGGGCGATTCCTTTACTCTGCTGCTAATGAAGCCGATCATTGGATGAGCGATGGCGTTGCGGGGGTTGGATGAGCGGTGGCGGTGGCGTTGCCTGCGGATGAACATGACCCGTGGTGTGGAGGGATGGATGAGCAGTGAGAGCGGTGGAGGGTGGCCGTGGAGGGTGGTTGAGCAGGACCCCGTTGTGTGGAGGGCTGGATGAGCAGATGAGGCGGTGGAGGGTGCCCGTGGAGGGTGGTTGAGCGATGGCCGGTGGAGTAGCGCGGTGGAGGCTGGATGAGCGAGCCCATGGAGGTGGCGCAGGTCGGCGGTAGCCCGTGGAGGCTGGAGGAGGTCGGCGGTGGAGATGAGCGGTATCCCGTGGAGTCCCGTTTTGCGATGCGCCACACCTCCCGATGAACAGGACCCCGTTTGACCGTGGCGGCCAACACAAGTCCGTTTGGTCCATTTTGCGATGCGCCACACCTCCCAATCAACATGACCCCGTTTGACCGTAGGAGGTCCGTTTCCTCCGTTTTGCGGTATGCCACACCTCCCGATCAACGGGACCCCGTTTGACGATGCGAGGTCGATTACCTCCGTTTTGCGGTCGCCACACCCCGATCAACGGGACCCTGTTACGAGCGTGGGAAGTCCGTTTCCTCGCCAGCGATACGCAGCCTCGTTCCATCGCTGTTCCGTCCAAGCCCTCCCGATGAACACGACCACGCATTTCGTTTCGACAAAGCCGGTTGGCTCCCCATGAACACGACGACGACGCAGTTTCTCTGTTCCGACCCACCCATGTACGTATGCGTGAGTAGCCGTTCGAGACCCTGCCTGTATGTACGTATGTGGCCGTATTTTCTTTCTTGCACCCTCGCCGCTGTACATACGTGTACATGCTACGTGCGCGCCTCTACTACGACACGCGTGCGCCTCTACTACAACACGTGCGTGCCTCTACATCGACCGGTATATGCATTACCGTTCGCGACCGAATGACAACGCCACGTGCGCTTGACCAGGTGGGTCGGTATCGCCGGCACTTCCTTGCTGCGAAGATGTAGCTGGTGGGTCCCAGCGATGGGGCGAATCATTTTGGGGTTTTTGCCGGACGCACTTCCTTGCGTGCGAAGATGTAGCTGGTGGGTCCCAGCAGTCAGGGGGAAACATTTTTTTCACGAAATACTGGTGGCCCGTCCGGTGGGTCCCTGCTGTCAGGTGGAGGAATAATTATTTTGCGCATAATAAGGAGGCACTTCCTTGCGGCCGCCGTGGACCCAGCTGTCAGCCTATCCACGCACAGTACTCTTCCGATGGAAGTCGGTCGTTGACCACATTGACAACGCCGCGTCGAGAGCACCACGGCCGTGGACGACGGTGAGGCCTAGGAAGGGGACATGCGGAGCCAGGGAAGACGCAGCAGTGGATGCCCACGCAAAGAGGAGTATGAGGGTGAGGCTGCCGTCACCACAGAATAACAGGGGTTGTGGGTGAGTAGAGGGATGGCCTGGCCAGCGATGGGAGTAGTAGGGGGCGGTGAGGCCTCCGCGGCATCACAGCCGGCCACGGGAGGCAGGAGCACGCGGCACGACCGGCGCTGCTTTGGGCGGCTGGAGCACGAAGACCAGAGGTTGAAGAAGCACTACGGCTGTTGGATGGACATCGTGCAGTCACTGGAGCTAGAGTCGTTCATATTGACTAAGTTGACAAAGCCCTCCGTCCCCGTAAACTTAGTAGGCCCACAAGTCAACCTCCCACCAAGGTGAGTCCCAGCTAGCAGGGGGAGTATTCATTTTTTGTGCGTAATAAGGAGGCATTTCCGGTGGGTCCGAGCTGACAACGGGGGGAACGTTTTTTTCACGAAATACAGAGACCCTTCCGGTGGGTCCCATCTATTAGGTGGAGGAATCATTATTTTGCGCGTAATAAGGAGGCATTTTCCTATGTGGGCCCCTACTGTCTGTTGGGGAATGTTGCAGAAAATAAAAAAATTCTACGGTTTCACCAAGATCAATCTATGAGTTCATCTAGCAATGAGAGAGAGGAGTGCATCTACATACCCTTGTAGATCATGCGCGGAAGCGTTCAAGAGAAGCGGGGTTGAGGGAGTCGTACTCGGCGTGATCCAAATCACCGATGATCCTAGTGCTGAGCGGACAGCACCTCCGCGTTCAACACACGTATGGTTGGGAAGGCGTCTCCTCCTTCTTGATCCAGCAAGGGGAAGGAGAGGTTGATGAAGATCGGCAGAAGACGACGGCGTGGTGGTGGATGCAGCAGCGATCTCGGCGAGGGCTTCGCCAAGCGTCTGAGAGAGGAGAGGTGTAGCAAGGGAGGGGGCGCCAAGAGCATGGGTGCGGCTGCCCTTCCTCCCCCTCTTTATATAGGCCCCTAGGGGCGCCCGGCCCTGATATGGGATCTCCAAGGGGCGGCGGCGGTGCTTCCCCAAGCCGGTGGGCGCCCCCCCCTAGGGTTTCCCAACCCTAGGCGCGGGGGCAAGGCGCACCAGCCCACCGAGGCTGGTTCCCCTCCACTTCAGCCCATGGGGCCCTCGGGATAGGTGGCCCCACCCGATGGACCCCCGGGACCCTTCCGGTGGTCCCGGTACAATACCGGTGACCCCCGAAACTTTCCCGATGGCCGAAACCTGACTTCCTATATATAATTCTTTACCTCCGAACCATTCCGGAACTCCTTGTGACGTCTGGGATCTCATCCGGGACTCCGAACAACTTTCGGGTTACTGCATACTCATATCTCTACAACTCTAGCGTCACCGAACCTTAAGTGTGTAGACCCTACGGGTTCGGGAGACATGCAGACATGACCGAGACGCCTCTCCGGTCCATAACCAACAGCAGGATCTGGATACCCATGTTGGCTCCCACATGCTCCTCGATGATCTCATCGGATGAACCACGATGTCGAGGATTCAAGCAACCCGTATACAATTCCCTTTGTCAATCGATGCGTTACTTGCCGAGACTTCGATCGTCGGTATCCCAATACCTCGTTTAATCTCGTTACCGGCAAGTCACTTTACTCGTGCCGTAATGCATGATCCGTGACCGGACACTTGGTCACATTGAGCTCATTATGATGATGCATTACCGAGTGGGCCTAGAGATACCTCTCCGTCATGCGGAGTGACAAATCCGATCTCGATTCGTGCCAACCAGCAGACACTTTCGGAGATACCGTAGTGTAGCTTTATAGTCACCCGATTACGTTGTGACGTTTGGCACACCAAAGCACTCCTACGGTATCCGGAGTTGCACAATCTCATGGTCTAAGGAAATGATACTTGACATTTGGAAAAGCTCTAGCTAAGCGAACTACGATCTTTGAGCTATGCTTAGGATTGGGTCTTGTCCATCACATCATTCTCCCAATGATGTGATCCGTTATCAATGACATCCAATGTCCATAGTCAGAAACCATGACTATCTGTTGATCAACAAGCTAGTCAATTAGAGGCTCACTAGGGACACGTTGTGGTCTATGTATTCACCGTGTATTACGATTTCCGGATAACACAATTATAGCATGAATAATAGACTATTATCATGAACAAAGAAATATAATAATAACCATTTTATTATTGCATCTAGGGCATATTTCCAACAGTCTCCCACTTGCACTAGAGTCAATCATCTAGTTACATTGTGATGAATCGAACACCCATAGAGTTACGGTGTTGATCATGTTTTGCCCTAGGGAGAGGTTTAGTCAGCGGATCTGCTACATTCAGGTCCGTATGTACTTTACAAATATCTATGTCTCCATCTTGAACATTTTCATGAATGGAGTTGAGCGGCGCTTGATGTGCTGGTCTTCTTGTGAAACCTGGGCTCCTTGGCAAGTGCAATAGCTCGGTGTTGTCACGGAAGAGTGCGATCGGCCACGGCGCATTGGGTATGACTCCTAGGTCGGTGATGAACTCCTTCACCCAGATTGCTTCATCGCAGCCTCGAGGCTGCCATGTACTCCGCTTCACATGTAGATCCATACGGCGCTTTGCTTGCAACTACACCAGCTTCTGCCCCACCATTTAAAATATACCGTATCCGGTTTGTGACTTAGAGTCATCCATATCTTTGTCGAAGCTAAGCGTCGGCGTAACCCTTCTGACGAGCTCTTCGTCACCTCCATAAACGAAACATGTCCTTTGTCCTTTTACGGTACTTCAGGATATTCTTGACCGCTGTCCGGTGTTCCTTGCGGGATTACTTTGGTACCTTCCTACCAAACATACGGCAAGGTCTACATCAGTGCAGTACACAACATAGCATACATAATAGATCCTATGGCTGAGGCATAGGGGATGACACTCATCTCTTCTTTATCTTCTGCCGTGGTGGGGCATTGAGCGAGCTCAATCTCACACCTTTGTCTGAGGCAAGAACCCTTTCTTGGACTGATCCATATTGAACTTCTTCAATATCTTACAAGGTATGTGCTTTGTGAAAGACCTATGAGGCGTCTTGATCTATCCTATAGATCTTGATGCCTAATATGTAACAACTTCTCCAAGGTCCTTCATTGAAAAACATTTATTCAAGTAGGCCTTAATGTTGTCCAAAGTTCTATATCATTTCCCATCAAAAGTATGTCATCTACATATAATATGAGAAATGCTCTGAGCTCCCACTCACTTTCTTGTAAGCGTAGGCTTCTCCATAAGTCGCATAAACCCAAGCGATTTGATCATCTCATCAAAGCGAATGTTCCAACTCGAGATGCTTGCACCAGCCCATAAATGGATCATTGGAGCTTGCATACCTTATTAGCATTCTCGGGGTCGACAAAACCTTCGGCTGCATCATATACAGTTCTTCCTTAAGATGGCCGTTAAGGAATGCCGTTTTGGCGTCCATTTGCCATATCTCATAATCATAGTATGTGGCAATTGCTAACATGATTGAGACGGACTTTAAGCCGCTACGGAGAGAATGTCTCATCATAGTCAACCCCTTGAACTTGTCGATAACCCTTAGCGACAAGTCAAGCTTTATAGATGGTAACATTACCATCCGCGTCCGTCTTCTTCTTAAAGATCCATTTGTTTTCTATCGCTCGCCGATCATCGAACAAGTCTGTCAAAGTCCATACTTCGTTTTCATACATGGATCCTATCTCGGATTGCATGGCTTCAAGCCATTTGTTGGAATCTGGGCCGCCATCGCTTCTTCATAGTTGAAGGTTCACGTTGTCTAACAACATGATTTCGGGACAGGGTTGCCATACCACTCTGGTGTGGAACGTGTCCTCATGGACCTACAAAGTTCAGTAGTAACTTGATCCGAAGTACCTTGATCATCATCATTAACTTCCTCTTCAGTTGGTGCTGGCACCACAGGAACATCTTCCTGAGCTGCACTACTCACCGGTTCAAGAGGTAGTACTTCATCAAGTTCACTTTCCTCCCACTTACTTCTCTCGAGAGAAACTCTTTCTCCGGAAAGGACCCGTTCTTGGCAACAAAGATCTTGCCTTCGGATCTGAGGTAGAAGGTATACCCAATGGTTTCCTTAGGGCATCCTATGAAGATGCATTTTTCTGACTTGGGTTCGAGCTTTTCAGGTTGAAGTTTCTTGACATAAGCATCGCATCCCCAAACTTTTTGAAACGACAGCTTAGGTTTCTTCCCAAACCATAATTCATACGGTGTCATCTCAACGGATTTAGACGGTGCCCTATTTAAAGTGAACGTAGTTGTCTCTAGAGCGTATCCCCAAAATGACAGCGGTAATCGGTAAGAGACATCATAGACCGCACCAAATCCAATAAAGTGTGATTACGATGTTCGGACACACCGTTACGCTGAGGTGTTCCAGGCGGCGTGAGTTGTGAAACGATTCCACATTTTCTTAAGTGCGTACCAAATTCGTGACTTAAGTATTCTCCTCCATGATCTGATCGTAAGAACTTTATCTTTCGGTCATGTTGATTCTCTACCTCATTCTAAAATTCCTTGAACTTTTCAAAGGTCTCAGACTTGTGTTTCATCAAGTAGACATACCCATATCTACTCAAGTAAATCGGTGAGTGAGAACATAATGATATCCTCCATGAGCCTCAACGCTCATTGGACCCCACACATCGGTATGTATGATTTCCAATAAGTTGGTTGCTCGCTCCATTGTTCGAGAAGCGGAGTCTTGGTCATTTTGACCATGAGGCATGGTTCACATGTGTCAAATGATTCATAATCGAGAGACTCTAAAGTCCATCAGCATGGAGCTTCTTCATGCGCTTGACACCAATGTGACCAAGGCGGCGAGTGCCACAAGTATGTGGGACTATCGTTATCAAATTTACATCTTTTGGTATTCACACTATGAATATGTGTAACATCACGTTCGAGATTCATTAAGAATAAACCATTGACCATCGGGGCATGACCATAAAACATATCTCTCATATAAATAGAACAACCATTATTCTCGGTTTAAATGAGTAGCCATCTCGTATTAAGCGAGATCCGGATACAATGTTCATGCTCAAAGCTGGCACTAAATAACAATTATTGAGGTTTAAAACTAATCCGTAGGTAAATGTAGAGGTAGCGTGCGGCGGCGATCACATCGACCTTGGAACCATTCGGCGTGCATCGTCACCTCGTCCTTCGCCGATCTCCGCTTATTCCGCAGCTCACTGCTTTGAGTTACAAATATGAGCAATGGCACGGTATCAAATACCCGGGAGCTACTACGAGTACTGGTAAGGTACACATCAATTACATGTATATCACATATACCTTTAGTGTTGCCGGCCTTCTTGTCCGCTAAGTATTTGGGGCAGCTCCGCTTCCAGTGTCTGCTTCCCTTGCAATAAAAGCACTCAGTTTTAGGCTTGGGTCCATTCTTTGACTTCTTCCGACAAGCTGGCTTACGGTAGCGGAACTCCCTTGCCATCCTTCTTGAAGTTCTTCTTACCCTTGCCTTTCTTGAACTTAGTGGTTTTATTCACCATCAACACTTGATGTTCCTTCTTGATTTCTACCTCCGCTGATTTCAGCATTGAATATACCTCAGGAATGGTCTTTTCCATCCCCTGCATATTGAAGTTCATCACAAAGCTCTTGTAGCTCGGTGGAAGCGGCTGGAGGATTCTGTCAATAACCGCGTCATCCGGGAGATTAACTCCCAGCTGAGTTAAGCGGTTGTGCAACCCATAAATTTTGAGTATGTGCTCTTGCGAGAACTATTTTCCTCCATCTTACAGCTAAAGAACTTGTCGGAGACTTCATCTCTCGACCGGGCATGAGCTTGGAAAACCATTTTCAGCTCTTGAACATCTCATATGCTCCGTGTTGCTCAAAAGCGCTTTTGGAGCCCGGTTCTAAAGCGTAAAGCGTGCCGCCTTTGAGCGAGGGAGTAATCATCAAGACGAGACTGCCAAGCGTTCATAACGTCTTGGTTCTGCAGGATGGGAGCTTCACCTAGCGGTGCTTCTAGGACATAATCTTTCTTTGCAGCTATGAGGATGATCCTCAGGTTCCGGACCCAGTCCATATAGTTGCTGCCATCATCTTTCAGCTTGGTTTTCTCTAGGAACGCGTTGAAGTTGAGGGTAACATGGGCCATTTGATCTACAAGACATATTGTAAAGATTTTAGACTAAATTCATGATAATTAGGTTCATCTAATAAGATTATATAATGAACTCCCACTCAGATTAGACATCCCTCTAGTCATCTAAGTGATACATGATCCGAGTCGACTAGGCCGTGTCCGATCATCACGTGAGACGGACTAGTCATCATCGGTGAACATCTCCAGGTTGATCGTATCTTCCATACGACTCATGTTCGACCTTTCGGTCTCTTGTGTTCGAGGCCATGTCGTACATGCTAGGCTCGTCAAGTTAACCTAAGTGTTTATGTGTGTGTAAATCTGTCTTACACCGTTGTATGTGAGCGTTAGAATCTATCTCACCCGATCATCACGTGGTGCTTGAAACAACAAACTTTACATAGCAGCGCACAGTTAGGGGAACACTTTCTTGAAATTATTATGAGGGATCATCTTATTTACTACCGTCGTTCTAAGTAAACAAGATGCAAAAACATGATAAACATCACATGCAATCAAATAGTAGTGACATGATATGGCCAATATCATATAGCTCCTTTGATCTCCATCTTCGGGGCTCCATGATCATCTTCGTCACCGGCATGACACCATGATCTCCATCATCGTGTATCCATGGGGTTGCTCGCCAACTATTACTTCTACTACTATGGCTAACAGTTTAGCAATAAAGTAAAGTAATTACATGGTGTTAAATCAATCACACGCAGGTCAACAATAATTAAGACAACTCCTATGGCTCCTGCTGGTTGTCATACTCATCGACATGCAAGTCGTGATTCCTATTACAAGAACATGATCTCATACATCACATATATATCATTCATCATTCATCACAACTTTTGGCCATATCACATCACAATCACATGCTGCAAAAACAAGTTAGGCGTCCTCTAATTGTTGTTGCATGTTTTTATAGCTGCAATAGGGTTCTAGCAAGAGCGTTTTCTTACCTACGTAAAAGCCACAGCGTGATTTGTCAACTTCTATTTACCCTTCATAAGGACCCTTTTCATCGAATCCGCTCCAACTAAAGTGGGAGAGCAGACACCCGCTAGCCACCTTATGCAACTAGTGCATGTCGATTCGGTGGAACTGTCTCACGTAAGCGTCACGTGTGAGGTCGGTCGGGCCGCTTCATCCCACAATACCACTGAAGCAAAATAAGACTAGTAGTGGCAATAAAGTTGACAACATCTCGCCCACAACAAGTTTGTGTTCTACTCGTGCAAGAGAACTACGCATAGACCTAGCTCATGATGCCTTTGTTGGGGAGCGTTGCAAAAATAAAAAATTTCTATGGTTTCACCAAGATCAATCTATGAGTTCATCTAGCGAGAGAGAGTGCATCTACATACCCTTGTAGATCGCGGCGGAGGCGTTCAAGAGAGCGGGGTTGAGGAGTCGTACTCAGCGTGATCCAAATCACCGATGTTCCTAGTGCTGAGCGGACATCACCTCGCGTTTAACACACGTCACGGTTGGGAAGGCGTCTCCTCCTTCTTGATCCATCAAGGGGAAGGAGAGGTTGATGAAGATCCAGCAACCTGACGGTGTGGTGGTGGATCAGCAGCGATCTCGGCGGAGGTCTGTAAGCGTCTCGAGAGGAGAGGTGTTGCAAGGGGAGAGGGAGGCGCCAAGAGCATGGGTGCGGCTGCCCTCCCTCCCCCCTCTTTATATAGGCCCCCTAGGGGGGTGCCGGCCCTGGAGATGGGATCTCCAAGGGGGGCGGCGGCAAGGGGGTGGCTTCCCCCCCCCCAAGCCAGGTGGAGGTGCCCCCACCCCTAGGGTTTCCCAACCCTAGGCGCAGGGGAGGCCCAAGGGGGGGCGCACCAGCCCACCAGGGGCTGGTTCCCCTCCCACTTTAGCCCATGGGGCCCTCCGGGATAGCTGGCCCCACCCGGTGGACCCCTGGGACCCTTCCGGTGGTCCCGATACAATACCGGTGATCCCCGAAACTTTCCCGATGGCCGAAACCTGACTTCCTATATATAATTCTTTACCTCCGGACCATTCCGGAACTCCTCGTGACGTACGGGATCTCATCCAGGACTCCGAACAACTTTCGGGTTACTGCATACTCATATCTCTACAACCCTAGCGTCACCGAACCTTAAGTGTGTAGACCCTACGGGTTCGGGAGACATGCAGACATGACCGAGACGCCTCTTTGGTCAATAACCAACAGCGGGATCTGGATACCCATGTTGGCTCCCACATGCTCCTCGATGATCTCATAGGATGAACCATGATGTCGAGGATTCAAGCAACCCCGTATACAATTCCCTTTGTCAATCGGTACGTTACTTGCCCGAGACTCGATCGTCGGTATCCCAATACCTCGTTTAATATCGTTACCGACAAGTCACTTTACTCGTCTTGTAATGCATGATCCGTGACGGACACTTGGTCACATTGAGCTCATTATGATGATGCATTACCGAGTGGGCCGAGATATACCTCTCCGTCATCACGGGTGACAAATCCAGTCTTGATTCGTGCCAACCAGCAGACACTTTCGGAGATACCGTAGTGTACCTTTATAGTCACCCGATTCGTTGTGACGTTTGGCACACCAAAGCACTCCTACGGTATCCAGGAGTTGCACAATCTCATGGTCTAAGGAAATGATACTTGACATTTGGAAAAGCTCTAGCTAAGCGAACTACACAATCTTTGAGCTATGCTTAGGATTGGGTCTTGTCCATCATCATTCTCCCAATGATGTGATCCGTTATCAATGACATCCAATGTCCATAGTCAGGAAACCATGACTATTTGTTGATCAACGAGCTAGTCAACTAGAGGCTCACTAGGGACACGTTGTGGTCTATGTATTCACGTGTATTAAGATTTCCGGATAACACAATTATAGCATGAATAATAGACTATTATCATGAACAAAGAAATATAATAATAGCCATTTTATTATTGCCTCTAGGGCATATTTCCAACACTGTCAGCCTCTTCCGATGGCTGTTGTTTATTGACCATGTTGACCTCGCTTGCGAGAGCACAAGCAGGGGTGGTGGGCGGCGAGGCCGAGAAGAGAACCACGGGCGGTGAAGCCACCGCAGCGGATGCCTGCTGAGGGAGAGCGGCGCTGACTGGTCGGCTCTTGGGTGAGGGTGGCGTCGCGGAAAATAACAGGATGTGTGGGTGGTTAGATGGATGGCTGGCGGCAGCTGACCCGACCACGGGAGGAGGAAGGAGGCAGTCCATGGCGCTGGTTTGGGCGGCTGGAGCAGGAAGATCAGAGATTGAAGAAGCACGGCGGCCGTTGGATGGACATCCAACAGTCACTACTGTGTGTTGACTAAATTTACAAAGCCTTGCGTACGCGTCAAAAAAAATTTAGGACATCGTGATCGTCAACCTAGTAGGCCCAGAAGTCAGCCTCCAAATCTGTGGAAAACAGCATACAACCCATTGCCATTATTTTCAATAATTTACAGCCCATTTGCTAATTCTTGAGGATATTTGAAGCCCATATTATTTTTATTAGCATTACAGACCATATACTCTGGGCACTGCTAAAAAATTCAACGAAATTTTGCATATTTCGGTGGGGTCCGAACTCTTTTAAACACAAAATTTTGAGTCACGTTAAAAACAGTTTTCAAAAAATTATATCAAAATAAAATTCAAAAAACAATTCTCCACAAAAAAAATGAATTAAATTTAGAATCTTAACTAGCAAGATGCCCGTTCGTTGCACGGAACATGAAGATGCATTTGTATGAGTAGTTTATCTTGTGGAGAAAAGATGATATTTTAATGTAATTGCTAGTTGGCTTTGGTTTTTATAAGAGTAGAGAGTAGAAATCCTGAAAAAATGATATTTTAATGCAATTGCGGTTGGCTTTGGTTTAAAATTTAAAGCCCATTTCTTACAACTTATAGACCGTTTTAAGGAAGCCCATTTCTTACTACTTACATCCCTCCTCGTCTTGAAAGATTTGCAGCCAGCAGAACTCGAGAAAAACAAGTAGGCCTCGGTTTTGGTATTCTCAAAAAAAAAAAGCTGGGCTAGACAACCCGGAAAGAAAAAATATATCAACGGGCTCGTCATGTGCTTAATAAAAGCGTAAGCGTGGGCTAAATGAGACCACAGCCCCTGCACAATCTTGATTGAGCTCCGTCTCTGGCCGAAAAACAAGCTGGGCGAGCTCTTTGGGTCCCTGGTGTTATTAAGCTCGTTGTGTAATTTTCTCGTTTATTGACTACATTGTCGTGGAACCTAGTTGTCAAACAATTAGGAGGAAGTATTTTTTGGCTTGTAATAACGAGGCACACCTTGCGAAATGCAATGACCTGGTGGGTCCCTCTTGTCGACCTCTCCACGTCACAGTCATCTCTGATTCCTCTTGGTTGTTGACCATGTTGACAACTCAGGATGGCGGCGGGCACTGTGAGCTAACCAAAGGCGGAGAATGGCGGCAAGGCCGGACGGGAATGAACAGCAGCCATGAAAGATCTGGCGGTGTAGTGGCGGTGGAGGGAATCTGAGGGCAACAACATGCAAGTCAAGCATACAAATGGTACAAAAATCCCAAGGATTAATTGTTCATCAAATTTTAGACAAAACCCAGATTGAACATGATAGTAACATCTAACCCAACCACTCTTTTTGCAGTCACAAACAAATGGATCGGTCGATCCATAAAATCAACATCTGTGCAAAAAATTTATTTGGGATGTCTACAAATTCTTGTAAATATAAGTCGAAACACGTTTAGAAGCCCATTTGTCCACCTGAAACTTCTTTTTTGCTGTTCAACATGTTAGTCGTGTGAAATCTCTTGCTGTAAAAATTAAGCCTCATGGACAATAGTAACCTCGCGTTCAACGGGAAGAATGTGACAAAGCTTACATTTGCACTGGTTGGATGCATATCGTCCCATCGTTATTGTCCTCAAGCGAATGTCATGAGAACTGAGAAAATCCTTGTGCTTATTCATAGCGATTGGTTATATGTTTTCTCCATGTGGTTCTCCTAGGTAGACATGAAGATTGAAAACAGTTAAGGTCTGAAAAAGAGTATGTCGAAAGAACGACGGCTGAGCAGTTAATTCTAGTACAATATATCGAGCTTTCAATGTGCATGAAATCATCACCTCTATGTATAAATTCTCCGGAGATCGAAAGCATCGCAGCAAGCCAATAATTATGTCAGATCAAAACTATACATTCTAATATATATGATCTTGACGAGAATCCGGCAACATTGATAGGCAATCAATGGGCGAACTCTTCATTGAGCATATAACATAATATTAGTACCCAAAGTGTACTCCAAGATGATATAAAACTTATGCGCACAAATGAAAATGTAGCATATGATGACAAATGTGTAGATGATAATATCACGGTACCTGAAAAAGTGAAGCCAAACACCAACTCCTTGTGATTATTAAGCGGGTCATGAATTACACCCAAGGTCTCGGTTTGGTAGCGAGAGGCGATAGTTATTTCTGAAGGTGTATAACAACTATGAAGGAGCAACCTTTCAAGTGAAGGGCATCTTCGATGATGAGCTGCTGTCCTTTAAAACAAATTTCAATATTTTAAGGTGGCGACTTTATTTGGAGACAAGCGATACGATTTCTATTTCCAAAACAATCAACAAGTGCTCTAGGGCAGGACAAGCTGGAGTGGATGATCTTTGTGCGGTGAGGCCTCCGACGGATAAACCACCACAAGCGAAAGTTTTTTAGCGGTGGGAGTGAAGCATTTGTACCAGATAAATGCGGTAGATGGCCGAGGCGAAGGTGGCGGTGTGGAGAGAGGAGGAAAACGCGAGATGGACAACGGTGGTGTGGGCACGAATTTTGGCATGTTCATGGTATGAAACTTTCATGGTAATGGTAGAACTCAAACTGCTGGAGTTTTCGAATTCAGGGGATGTCGATAGCGTCCACCTTGCGGGCATGGATAGCGGTAGCTTGTCGGGATCTGAGAGGCATTGAGCAGGGGCCTGCTGGTGAGAAGAGGCGATGGCTCGATGAGATCAAATTCAGGAAGGACGGATGTCGGCGATAGTCGAGATTGAGGCGTGGTGCGCCATAGAGGCGCCACCGAGTTGAGAGGACTTGTGTGCGGCAGCACTCCTTGAGTGGGGAGAAGCGAGATGATCTCCTCAAGGATGGCCTTGGGAGATCGCTGATGCGGTCCACGGAGATTCTAGGTTCCTCGGATCCGGGTGGGGGCTCGCCGCTTCTCCCAGCGCTACGGGTGTGGGATCTACAAACAGCGTCGCCGCTGGCGGAGCCTCATCTTCTTGGCCTGGGGCCAGCCGACTCCATTTTCCTTGTGGGCGTCGCGCCGAGCTCACGGGTTTGAGCAAAGTAGCCGAGGCGAGCCTAGTGGCGGTCGAGTGGGGAAGAAGGAGGTTGGGGATTTGGTAGGAGTGGAAGAAGAGGCAGGCGTTTTACATGCAGTGAGGAAGAAGGTGGCGGGGTTTTACGGGCGAGTGAGGAAGATTGGGAGGCGGGGGAATTGGGTGGGGAAGCAGGCGGGAGAAGCGAGTTGTTCGTCTTTATAAGGCCGCTGCACTAACTACTCACTTTTCCCAAGAACCGCTCTCTTCTTTTGCGTTCTGCATTGGAGCTGGCGCATGGGCTTGGTGGTGGCCATGCATGCGGGATGCATGTGCCCGCCGACCCTTTGCATGCGCTGGTTTGTTACTAGGCCTATTTAATAGGGTGGTTATGGAGTAAATTAAGGAGATTTATTTTCTCTGTGTGCATCCACCAAATTAGAGGATCTTGATCTTGGATCTGAACACTCACATTAAACTAACATTAGGAAGAACAAAAGTTCAGCATGTCTATGCATCTCAATGATTCACCATACTATAACCAATATACAAAGCTGTGAGAAGGTGTGGAAATAAATAAAATCAATCGATGCTTCTACGAGCAAAGGGCCTCCCTAGCATGCGCATTAATTTCTGGGCATGCTTGTTTCTACTCAATGTTGCGAGCACTTTGAGCATGTTGGCAACTCCACAGCTAGCTAGCTGCCTCATCTTGCAATTGATCTTTGACACATTTGCAGCAAACACATGAGGCAATAGAGATGACTCAACATGGGTCCATATTATGCAGTTCCACGATATCATATTCATTGTCACGAATCTGAAAGATAGGAAAACAATAGCTATACTTAAATGGTGTTGCAAAACAGTAGCACATATCAATAGCTCGGCATGACAAAACACGATCATCACGGGCGAAGGGATCTGACCTGCTGAGGAAGATTACATATAATTTCATAAGCCTTGGTTGATTTCCACCTTGGCTACCTTTGCTTGTTTGCTCCTCCACACATGACAGGATCGTTCCGCACTGCATTCAGCAAATCAACGTACGAATAAGGTACTTTTATCTTGCGGTGGTCATTGTACCTAGTTAGAATGTAGGAATACCTGGAGCACCATGAGGTTAGCTGACAGCAGGTAGATGCAGCCATATAAATTTTGTGCGGTGCTACCAAAATTGAGGTTTGTATCCCTTCTGTTATGAGAATTCTTCTTGAATTTGGTAGAATGTAATGACTTGTTCTTTGCATCAAACTTGCCTTTCCCGAGATTTGTTCTTGTTGTTTTGGGGCTAGTTGGGCTGGAAGTTCTTCTAGTGTACCATGTGGGCCTTTGGAAGCTCCCTCGGTGACCGAGCACGTGTGTCTTTGCTCTCGCCTTCTCCTCAAAATCAAGAGTGCTAATGAGATCCAAAACAGAAAACTCATGTCTCTTGTTTTTGAGAAGTAGCAAAATCGTTCCACGAAGGTGGAAGCTTGGCAATGATGGTCCGACAACAAATTTCTCCGGCAACACACACTTAAAGTACTCAAGTTCCTTAGAGTGGTTGTATCTCATGAGTATCTGAACAACAGGCGCTCATCGGTCATCTTGTAGTCACTGAATTGCTCCATGACGTACAACTCGTTGCCGGCGCGGAGGGCCCAAGCGTGGCCTCGGCGCAGCCCACATGTCTTTTCATTTGTCAAGCGACATATATGAATCCACAATGGAATCGTCAAGAACACTCAGAGGCGGCTTTGAAGAGGTATCCATGTTACGAAAAGCTTCTGCTTGTGTAGGATAAGATCGCCCTCGGGCTTACACTTAGTGGCGTCATAGCGAGTACATGATCTGAAACACAATATCTGCTCTTGTGTGCCACCTTTTATATTGCACCCCTTAAAAGTAGGCGGCTTCAAAAGCGCAGCAAAACCACTCGAGTAAATTGCTGTGATCAGGTTTTGGATTGGATTGTTGAATATATGAGCAATTTAGTATGAGATTTAATCCGAATCAGCGATAAATAGATCATGGCGACAATTGCAAACATCAAAGTAATGATGCGGACTAAACAGGAGGACAGAATCACATCTTGTGCAGCGGGAAGCGAACCGATGTGGTTGATGTTGTCACGATGTCGTTGATGAAGAGGTTACGAGGTCGGGGAAGAAGGCTGTCGTTGAGGAAGTAAATCATTGGCAGCGATCACGAGTGTGCTCCCCAAAACCTGATCGCCCTCTCCGTCTGAGGATCACGAAAGGCGGGGTTGGAGGACTGCTGTCCCTTCTCGCGGTGCGCGGAAGGAGGGCTGGAGAAGAATTGCGTGGCGACGCTAAGATCTGGAATGGTGCGAAACCATATGATACAGCGGCGGCTAGGTTAGAGCATGTCACGTCGGTCGTGCGAGTATAATAGTAGGCCTTTGGTCCCCAAACCCCACGTCCAAGTCAATAATAGCTCAAAAAAAGTCAATAATAGCCCCACCAAGGTTTGTCTCAAAAAAATGGAGTAATTAAGGCGTCTATTAGTCCCTTTAGTATAAATACAATATCATTAATAATGGCCCCACCTTTTGTCTCACAAAGTATGTTGGAGTACAACCAGCTACATGTTTACAATCCGCTTCTCTTCTCTCTCCTCTTCTCTCTCCTTCAACTAAGCACAAATACTATATTTAAATCCTTATAGCCTGCTTATGTCATCTAATTGTAGTACTTGCTCTAAAAGTTACTATCCATTGTGTAGTCTGAAATGCGGGCATGCGTGGGCGGTGCCCTCGGTCGGCGTGCCGCTTCAGCAGCGGAAGTAGTGAGAGGTCACGTCATACGACTTGCCATCAATGTGGGCGGCGGGCTCGGTGGCGCCAGGCGTGGAGTCTTGGCAGGGGGAGGGAGGGTTTTGTTGGGCCAAGAAGGTGAGAAGCCAACTTGGGATCGGTCAGGATGGGGAAATATCATGTGCTCCCATACTCTGCATATGACACTAGTCTATGTTACTACTCCCTCCTTTCGGTTTATAGAGATGTTTAGAGTAACATAGTAATATATTCTGATAAAAGTTACTCCCCACTATGACCAGCCTTGGCCTCTCCCGGTGCTCCACCATGTATAGCTGCTAAGCACCTGCGTAGGCATAAAATATGATGTGGCACCAATAAACTAAGCACCTATGCATTGAAGACTTGAGTTACTAAGCCATTTAATGCACTTAGCACCTCATCTAAAGAGCATTAATAGTATAACCAGCTGCTGGCTATAAGCCAGTGCCATGTCATCTACAGCCCATCTTATAGTCAACATGTACAATAGTAGATCAAAAGAGTGTATTACTACTTTTTTGTTTTGTGGCCCACCTTTCATTCTCACAAAGTGCCTAGGAGCACGTGCTAGAGCTGGCTCTTCACGAAGAGCCTACTTACCTTCTCTCTCCTCTTCTCTTTCCTCCAACTAAGCAGAAATATACTATAGTTTATTCCTTATAGCCCACTGACTCAGCTCTATTGTACTTGCTCTAAGCACATCTAAGCACTTACTAGCACCCCCTTGACCGTGGACCTTGACGGTGTACATCACCTTGTGTCTCATAATTTTCCTCGTCATCATCTGAGTCCTAGAAGATCTCACCCACATCATCATTAGCATGCAGCCACCTTGATAGACAACGTCCATGAGAAGGAGTAGGCGACTAGGGGCCGCACCACCACCACGTCGTGGGCACTCCGTATGTGCTCGTGTGTGTGCAGCGTGCGTGTTTTTTCATCGGTGCTAGCACTAAGGCCGAGGCTGCGGTCGTCTTCGTCTCCGACTAGTAGTTGAGCAACGATGGCAAAGAGGTGCTGCAAGAGATGTGTATGCGCCGTTGCGTGCGAGCTTCGCCGTAGCACGATGAGTCGGACGTCATCGCGGATGGCGCACGCCTCCATGCAGCCGAGTGTGTGCGCATGCATGTGTTATTCACGTGCATTCTGCGGCCGAGCGTGTGTGCGTGCACGTCTTGTGTATGTGCTTTTGTGCTCCATGTTGTGCGCGTATGTGCATGAGTTGGATCGGATGGAGTTAGTGCGTTGGCTTGTGTACATACGTGGCTTGTTGCATGGTTATCAATAATTCAATATAAACTACTCCCTCCATTCCTAAATATAAGTCTTTCCAGCCATTTCAAATAGACTACAACATACAGATGTATGCAGACATATTTTAGAGTGTAGATTCACTCATTTTATTTCGTATGTAGTCCCTTATTGAAATATCTAAAAGAATTCTATTTGGGAATGGAGGAATATCATTATCTTCAACTTAGCATCTGATGTACCGTTTCTAGTGGTTAGCGAAAATTTCATGTTCTTTTAGTTGTTTATAGGTGGGCGATCGGCAAAAACAGGAAGCAGCGCAAGGTTCCTTGCTCCTCCTCGGTCGTCGGGAATCTATGCTCTTCAACTCTTTTATTTTCGTGAGCTTTGTTCATCATTTTCGAACAGCGAGACATCTAGCATCAAGGTGCACGTGTCATGCAAGAAAATGGAGATGATCGGATAAGCGGTGCGTAAGTGAGTCGTCTTGGGGGGGGGAACCCTTTTTAGTAAGTGAGTCGTGCGCCGATGGCACCTCGCAATATTTTTTCCTCGATGGCGTGAATAGTGCACGTACTCAACGACGAACGCGGGATGGTAGCAATGACATGGTCAGCCCTTTTTGGAAAATGCGTACTACTAGCAAATAAATTTGATGTGTCCGTCAACTGCGAGCGATGAGAAGCTTGATTATGCCTTCTCCCTACAGCAGCGTCTTGTGATGGCTCATAACCTGAGGAGAAACTTTTGCCTAGCGGTGGGCGTGCAGCAGTTCATTTGGTGTCGGTTGCGGAAGCACTACTATAGAACCATCGACTTACGGAAGAAGCGAAGAGCCAAGCGCAAGGTCACCTACTAACCTTAGGCTAGGCGTAGTGGGAGTAATATAAGTAGAGGTACCTCCTTTTTATTCTAGAAACAACCACCGCGAATATCAAGGTGCTGGTTACGTAGAACAAATTTCCTGCAGTCCGTGCTTAGCCCTCTCTCATCTCTCTTCTCAGCCAGCCAGTAGACCTTGTGGAGCCCACATGTCGGTGAAAGCATAAGAGGACCCTTGAACCTGCACATCTTTCACCTCGGCGTCTTTGGCGATGAAAAACAAATCAATACAGATCTTGGTGGCGCTTTTGGAGTTACTCGAGTAGTAAGATTCTATTTGAGTTTAACCCAAGATGCACATCTCGTGGCTTCAACTTATCAACTACTAGTACCACTCTATTTTCTTTCATGACCCGACACTGGATCTTGGATGTCCCGTGTAACCGGCAAAGGAGGAAGAACCCGACCAAATCTTGGTTGTGCTCTCGGATTAGACTAGTTGTGCTAACTTGAAAGTCGTTATATCGACTAGAGGGGGTGAATAGGCGATTTTATGAATTTACAAATTCTTCTTCAGAGAATTTGCGGTGAGAAATTCCTTAGCGAAGAAATACATGCAGCGGAATAAGTACTCGAAGTAAGCATAACAGATTACAAGCATAGTCATCATGATGAAATGAAGACAATCACAGTACGACTAGAGAAAGCGTAATCACGAGGATAACACAAGATGAAGACAAGCGGTGAAGAAATTGAGCGAGGAAATTGAGAAAGTCTTGATCAAAGTCTTCAAACACAGATATGACAAACACTCAACACGATAATGAGGAAATGAAAGGGTTGAGGAAATAGAACCGATTAGGTTGGTGAAGACAATGATTTGGTAGACCAGTTCAGCTGCTGTCTCGGTTATGCGTCTGGTTGGAAGCGGTGAGTATTTAAACTCGAGGACCATGATCCGGACACCCGATCCTTGAGCACGCAGCTCGGGACACCAAGTCCTCACCGTATTCTCCTTGAACTAAGGCCACGAGACCTCGTCCAATCACTCGTGGTAAGTCTTGAGCGACTTCAAACCTTCACATACTTGGTCACTCGGCGATCCACAATTCCTCTTGGATGCTCTAGACCGTGGCGCCTAACCGTCTGGAAGAAGCACAGTCTTCAAAGGTAAAAGCGTCGGATCCAGCGGGATCAATTTCTTGATGATGCTCAATCACTTTGGGTTTGTTGGGGTTTGGTTTTGGGATTTTCCTCACTTTGGGTTTTCCTCACTTGATGATTTTCGCTCAAAGTCCTCGGAGGATGGGTTGCTCTCAAATGACAAGTGTCAAGTTCTCTCGGGCAGCCAACCAACTAGTGGTTGTGAGGCGGCTATTTATAGCCTAGGGAGCAGCCCGACATGATAAGACATAAATGCCCTTAAATGATATGACCGTTAGGTGGATAAGATATTTTAGGGACAGGTGGCGTTGCACACGACAGCATCGGAAGTTGGAACATCAAATTCCTCGGGGCTATCATGTTCCTCCTTTGTGTAGGCAATTCGCCTTTGGCGAATTCCTAACTCCTCGATCGAGAACAAATTCCTCGGTGACGGAAGAGCTTCGTCTCATCCTTTGAAGAAATTGTTGAAGCTGTATGAGATTTCAAAGGCTTCACTCGAAGGATTGGTAGGTGAGGATTTTGAGTTGAGCATCAAATGGAAATTTCTCCTTAGTATTTCCTCGACCCCCTTTAACGATGCGGTGTTTCCTATGACTCAAGAAAGAAAATGAAACTACGAAAACAAAAGTCTTCACGCTTCATATTCCTCAGCGAATACCAAGTCTTGAGAATCACACCAATTTCTTCACTTTCAAAGTCTTGAAAGTCTTGAATATCAAATTCTTGAGATGAAGAAATTCATTTTAGAAATTCGACTTTCTCTGTAAATATCAAACTCCTCATAGACTTATAGACCTGTGTACACTCACAAGCGCATTAGTTACTTAACCTATAAGTCTTCAATACACCAAAATCACTAAGGGCACTAGATGCACTTACAATCTCCCCTTTTGGTGATTGATGACAATCTGAGTTAAGTTTTCAGCGAGGATAAATATATGAAGTGTAAATACTGATAATGAGGATTTTGATTGCAAGATATAGAAGAACTCCCCACGAAGATGTGCATAGTGAGAAATTGCTTTTGAGGCAATGCACATTTGAAGAATTGAATCATGGAGATCTCCCCTATATCTTGTAATTCATACGCATTTGACATATAATATGAGAATTTGAAATGCATGATGAAATATGGTGCTTGATGTTATGCAATGTAACACACAAAAGTATCGAGCCCAAGGGCCAAATTGGATCGAGCATAACAAGTATCAAAACTACTTCTAATCAGAGCATAGAGCAAAAGCATAATGCATCAGTATCAAAGCACCATCGGGTTTAAGATTACAACTCGATCAATAAAGGTTTGGAAGAGCGAGTTGTAACTTAATAAAATACTGTATATAGACAAAAGCGAGACCGGCTTGAAGACTAACTCAAATTTCTCCCCTTTGTCATCGAATGACCAAAAGGATCGGCGAGGACTAACGCTCTTGAAGAATATCAAGTTGAAGGCGGGCGCTTGACATTATCGGGGTTGTTCGTTGAGTAGGACCAGCAGCGATGTCTTCCAAATCTTCATTTTCATCGATGTCGCGAGATGAAGAATAGGAGCTAGCCACTAAGGAAGGAACTTTGACTTTCTTGAATTTCTTGGAGGAGGTGCAGACCAGTCAAATTCTTCCTTGAGTCCCATTGATTGCAGTTCTTCTTCATTGTAGACATGTGAAAGAACAGCCAGTGCGCTTGAAGGTTTCATGAAGATAGTAGTGGTTTTCTTCTTTGCATTGTGAGTTGAGGTCATGTTGTAAAGAAGAGTACCAAGCGGCGTTTGACCCACTTGTGATTGCGATCAACCTTGATGAAGGCGAGGGTAACTCACGATCGGTCATCACCACAGGTGCGAGTTCCTTGAGGATTTTGCTTAAGCGAGGTATTTCTTCTTTGAGTCATGAGTGGCGAGTCATCATTGGTGGAGTAAGATCTGCTTTGGCTGTCCATCAATGGGCGAATGCCTTCATCTATCTGTGATAGCCTTTCCCTTTTCATCGGTGAGGCAATTGGCGTTTGAGGACTTCAATAGGGGCGGTAGCTGCGGTGGTTCAAAGTGTCGACCTTGTAATTGGTGAAGATCTTGACTGATGAATCTCATAATCCAAGGTGCATAAGGTTTCAGCTCAAAAGGTGACATGGCAATGTTAGCGAGTCCTCATGAAGAAATCATGGAAATTGGCGGGGAGCCATGGATGATGTTGAAAAGCATATTCTTCATGATGCCAGCGACTTCTTCATCATTGAGTCGTGGCCCTTGATAGGACTCATAGTCTTGACAAAATTCGATAGACTATTGAGGCACATATAACAATTCCTTGACGAGAATTTGGTCCTTGGAGCTTGCCTTGGTTTCAATGGCTTCATCAACACTTGCATATAGTGATTTGAAAGTTCCTTTTCTTCATAGATCGGCGTGCACCGTCAAGCTGGAGGACTGAGTGGAAGAGCGCGAAGCAATTCACTTCTTTGGAGCCTTGTAGTGAGTGTTTTCGGTCATCAATCCAAGACCCATGAAGTCACATCTTGACGTCTCCGGTGATGTGCGAGGGTTGCATAGAACTGAAGAATTAGCTCTTCATTCCAATCACAAATGTCGATTGCAAAAGTTGAGAAGACACGCATCGTGAAGAACACTTAGAGCGGGCTCAAAGCACTGGCGGCGACTCCATATCCACATGAGGAATATGAGCATGATCGAAGATTTTGTCCTTGTTGAAAAGCGAGGAATAGAAGTTGGCTTGGTGGCAGTCGAGCGCCTCTTCCTAATCCGGCGAGTCATAAGGATTATATTCGATGAAGAACACATGCTCGACAAAGAAATCCTTAGCCTTGAACTTTTGTTTGGTGAGAAGCGGATTCTTACGCTTTGGCGAGAGGGTGTCGATCAATTGCATCACCACCTCTGGAATGGTAAGTTCAGGTTCTTGACTTGAGAATTTCTTGGTCCTCAACATGCGATCGAGGAATTTCAGCGGCGGCAGCAGTTTCATCGACATCGAGGGCTGGAATTTCTTCATGCACAGGACTCGTGGGTTGATTTTCTTGAGTCGATCTGGACGATGTCTGTGCGGGGGGTGAGGAACTTGTTGAAGCGGGGTGAAGGCGGAGTATTGGGATGTTGATCTTCCCAAAGTCATCATTGATTCTTGGAGTGGTGCATCAATATCCACATCTTCATTTTCAATTTCCTCGGCACCATCTTGAGGAATTTCATGGTCGATGAGGAATGGCTGGGGTTGAAGGACAGCTTCCACTTCAATTTCTTCATCGATCTTCTCGAGACGAGCGGAGATTGATGTTCCTCATCGAACCGGTTGGCACTTCATATTCTTCTCCAAAGGAACCACTTCCTTTGAAGGTATGGAGAAAATGGAATAGCATCAATCGGGTTTTCAACGAGCTGGTCATTGGCTTCAATTTCTTGCGGCGAAGAATCGGCTTGGTGATGCTTTTCTCTTCTTCACAGCAGCTCGTTCCGCAGCCTTGGTTTCTTCACATCCAAGCAGATGGAAGAATTGGAGCTGGGGTTGGTGCGGGAGGGGCTGAGGAATTTGGGGCAGATTCTTGAGAACAAGCGATGCAGTTCCCTGTCTTGAGCAATTTCTTGAGCGCACCACTAGTGGGTGCCTGGCGATTCTTCGGTGGCTGGAATTTCTTCATCAGCCACGGAATCAGCATGTTCTTGAGCAGGTGAGCTTCAGTGATCTTGGCCTTTTCTTCACTAGGCTGGCGGATGCTTGACTGAGGGTTTTCATGTTGCTTTGGTGCAGCAACATTTGTGAGATTCTTCGTCAGTTAGCGAATTTGGTCTTGACAACTTGCCAATCAGCATAATGCGTGTCAAAGTTCTTCTTGAGGTTCTGAATTTCTGTTTGAGCTTGAAGAAGTTCCTCGGTGTCATCTTGACAACATTTTCTTGAAACCTCTCCTTCTTGTATTGAGCCTTTTTGATTTCCTTCGCCTTTTCGAACTTCCATTTTCTTGACAATGAAGTGAGTCAACATATGACTTTGACCTGGTGTCAAAGGAAGATCGAGCGAGAGGGTATTTGGATCGTTGTGCGGTCGATGAAATCGAGGACTTTCTTGGGTCCAAAAGCATTGGCACAGCTGTTCCCTTGGCTCTTGCGGCTCTAAGCAGCGGTCTCGATGATTTCTTCAAGTTCTTCATCGGATGCCTCATCATCGAGATGCACGTGGACGACAAGCTGTTTCTTCTTGGGCTAGGCGAGGACCACGTCCATTGTAGCTTTTGTCTTGACAGCGTCGGGCTGATGAAGAATTGAAAGCGGTGAGGAATTTGCGAGAGGTGCACGAGGCAATTGAAAATCAGCAGTCCTTTGACAAGTGGCTAGGTGCTTTGGGCGAAGGTTTGGATGGTGCGGTGAGGACTTTGATGGAGCAGCGTGGTGTGAGAATTTCTTCTTGAGAATTTGGCTGGTAGGAGCTCTTGAGGAACTTGGCGTGAGGGCATAGAAGAAGAAAGTACTTGGCTTATTGCAGACTTCTTTTGCATCGATTTCTTGACTTGGCGAGACCTCGATGGCAGCGACAGCGGCAGAATCCTCATTGAATTTCTTCACGCTTCCTTTGCTTGCTTAGCCAACAGCTTGGCGTTTAGCCCATTCCTCGGGAAAGTCCTCACGCGTTTGGCGCTAGTGGGATCAGCTACTTGGCCTGGTGCCAAAGGAGCTCTTAGGCATGGAGGATTTAGCGAATTTCTTCATGTACTTGGGTGTAACATAGCGGTATTCCTTCCATTCCGTGCCCATCTCCGTTCAATTTCGACGAAGCGCACCTTGCGCTGAGTTTTGCTTTCCTCATCGGTGTGCAATAGTCGGGATATATTTCCTCGGGGATTTGAAAGCAGTCATGACCTCGGGTTTCTTTCCTCCCTTCTGCGGCTTCTTACCATCGCCATTTTCTTGGTGAGAAATTGAACAATTGAGTTCTCTGAAGAAGTGTGCAGTTTTCTTGAGAGCAGCTGCAAATGAGTTAAGTTGATGAGAACCTAGGGATTCAGCAGCGGACATTTGTACTGTGAGCGAGTATAGGTGCGAGGAATTTGAAGAGGTCATATCGTTCTCGGAGGTTTTCAAAAGAACAAGTTTGAGGATTTTGACGGATGAGCCTTGAAGAATTTCAATAGCGTTCTTTATCTTAGGTTCGAGTTGTATAGATCGAAGATCCACACAATTGAGGAATCTTGAAGAAAATCATAGCTTAGTGAAATGAGTCAAGAGATTTGAGGTGTTCATATGTGTGAGAATTTGAAATAAACACCTTTGAAGAATTTGAAGAAAATTTGAGAATCAAAGCGAGTAAATAAAAGTAACTTTTAATTTACGAAGTGAAGAACACGACGAACTGAGATGAACAGTTTAGAAGTTAAATCGTTCAGATCTTCTCCGCCCTAACTTGGCGAGAGAAATCAGCTACTGGCGGCGGAGTGAAGAAATTCCACAGTCGGTAGCGATCGTCGGCGAAGAGGTCAAAGCGGTGAAGCTTTTCCTCACCGTGACGATGGAGTAGCGGCGGCGCTAGGGTTTCGAGGAGCTCGGCGGGAGAGAGATCGGCGAGTAAAAAGTGAGGAAGGAGAGAGGGGTATTTATAGCCACGGTGAAAAGCGGCTCGTCCGAAGATTTAGGGACGAACATGCCTGACCGCTTCCTTCTCACGACATGTGTCACCCACGTCTGATGTAGTGGAGATCGTGTGCGATCGTGGGTGGATATAATAATGCATCGTGGGATGCGGAGCAGTTTAATGGTAAAATAGAGGTTTGGATAAGATTCGTTTTAAAAGTTCCGTTCGCAATTTCTTGGTATCAAGGACTCGATGAAGAATTTGAGCGAGTTTCAAAGTAGAACGCACATGAAGAATTTGTGAATGGATTGGGTTGAGTATAGCATAGAGGGAAGGGTCGATCACATTCACTTAGCGAAGCGACTTGAAGAAATAGCCATAAGTGAATCTTGTAGAGGACATAAATCCATATATATATATAGCCAATGAAGAAAGGCAGCGGAAGCAGTGAAGAATTTGCAAAGTTGAAGAATTTGAAAAACTGAAGAATTTGAAAAAAGAATTTCTGAAGAATTTCAAAAGCGAGGAAAAACTCAAATTGAAGATTTTCAACTTTGGTGGTGGCGTGACCCACCGTATAAGAATGATGATTTCAGACACAGCGTACAATTGTCGTAGGGTTACGAGAATCAAATTCTTCATTAATTTCTTCACATTTAGAGTGTTATTCTTCATTGATTGAAGAAAACGTTTCTTCATGTGTTGCACATCTAAGTCATCAATTTTGCATAAGTGTTAGGATGTGTGTCCTTTTCAAAGAACATTCGAAGATTCTAAGATATTTAGCTCACACGCAACTTGCTAAATCTCTTCTCATCCAAGGGCTTAGTGAAGATATCAGCTAGCTGTTCTTGATCTTCACATGCTTTCGATGGAGATGTAAGCCCTTCAACACATGATCACGAAGAAAATGATGGCGAATTTGAATGTGCTTTGTCTTGAGTGCTTGGCTGGGTTGTGAGCAATCTTGATGGCACTCTCATTGTCACGATGAGAGGCACATTCTTCACGTTGATGCCGTAGTCCTTGAGGTTTGCTTCATCCATAGTAATTGAGCACAACACGAGCCAGCAGCAATGTATTCAGCTTCGCGATGGACGGTGATACGATTCTGTTTCTTGAGGACCAACGGACCAAAGATCGTCAGAAATGACAAGTACCAGAAGTTGACTTGCGATCCACGATCACCAGCATAGTCAGTCAGAATATCAATGAGATCAAAAGTAGAGCCCTTGGGGTACCATAATCCTAGTGTTGGTGTGTGAGCTAGATATCGAAGAATATGCTTCACACCTTATGGTGTGATTCCTTGGTGTAGCTTGAAATCGGGCACACATGCAAACACTAAGCATTATATCTGGCCTAGATGCACATAAGTACAATAAAGAACCAATCATGGGCGGTATACCTTGTGATCGAAGTCAATACCATTTTCATCGATTGCATAGATGGCCATTTGTGGGCATAGGAATTTTAGCGCCTTTGCAATCTTGCATGCGAATTTCTTGAGGACATCTTTGAGGTATTTCTCTGAGATATGAATATGCCATTGTGTTGTTGTGAATTTGAAGACCTAAGAAGAATTTCAACTCTCCATCATAGACATTTGATATTCTTCACTCATCATATAAGCAAATTCATCACTATAACGTTGGTCGATACAGCCAAAGATAATATCATCAACATATATTTGGCACACAAACAGTTCACCATCATAAGATTTAGTAAAGAGAGTAGGGTCGAGTGAACGGGTGTGAAGCCATTCTTCACGAAGAATTCCTTCAATGTATCATACCACGCTTGGGGGCTTGCTTGAGGCCATAGAGGGCCTTATTTAGTCTGAAGACTTTGTCGAGATTCTTTGGATCTTCAAAACACAGGGGTTGAGCAACATATACTTCTTCCTCAAGCTTACCATTGAGGAATGCACTTTTCACATCCATTTGATATAAAGTGATATTGTGATGGTTAGCATAGGCGAGTAATATCTGAATAGACTCAAGTCTAGCAGCAGTGCAAAAGTTTCATCGAAATCAATTCCTTCAACTGCGTGTAGCCTTGAGCTACTAGTCGTGCCTTATTCCTCACCACAAGACCATTTTCATCTTGCTTGTTGCGGTAGATCCACTTTGTGCCAATGATATTATGCTTGCGAGGATCTGGGCGTTTGACCAGTTCCAGACGTTGTTGAGCTCGGCTGATGTAATTCTTCTTGCATGGCCTGAATCCCTCCGGCTCGAAATGCTTCATCTACCTTAGTGGGCTCTGTGATAGAGACAAAAGCATAGTGCCCACAAAAGTTAGATAAGTGTGAAGCTTTTGGCGAGTGAGAGGACTGGCGCTTCAATGTCATCGATGATCTTGTCAACTTGCACTTCTTTTGCAGCGAGGATGAGCTGGTTGTCTTGAGGAATTTGATCATTTTCCTCGGCACCATTTTCTTGACATTATCTTGGTGCATCAGCTCGGCGTTCTTGGCGTCTGAGGAATGAATTCTTGACAGTTTCTTGATGGGAATGACATCCTCGGTTGCCTTGAACTGATAGAATCCTCGGTGCTGGTTAAGTCTAACACGAAGGTAGGTGCTCTCTTTGCGAGCCATTAGTTTCATCGAACCGCACATCTCTGATGTCAACAATCTTGTGAAGTGCGATGTTGAAGACTACTGTAGGTGTCGAGTCCTTTCGTAACCAAGCATAAAACCTTCATGTGCTTTGGTGCAAATTTAGAGTGGTGGTGAGGATCTCTAATCCAGCATTTAGCACGAAGACTTTGAAATAACTTACATTGGGTTTCTTGTCGGTGAGGAGTTCATAGGCAGTCTTCTTGAAGAATTTGTGAAGATATACTCTGTTGATGATGTGCGCGCGGTGTCAATTGCTTCAATCGAAGCGACTAGGCGTTTTGTATTCATCAAGCATAGTCGAGCCATCTCAACAAGAGTTCTGTTCTTGCGCTCCACGGCGCCATTTCTTTGAGGAGTATAAGGGCAGATAACTCATGAGTAATACCAAGTTCATCAAGATAATCATCAAGACCGAATTCTTGAACTCAGTTCCATTGTCACTCGATGTGCTTGATCTTCACACCAAAGTTGGTTGAAGCCCTCGAGGAAAATCGTTTGAAGATTTCCTGCACTTGATTTTTGTAAGTAACAATGTGTACCCATGTGTAGCGAGTAATCATCAACAATAACAAAGCCATATAGAGATGCATCATTAGTGACAGCTGAGTAATGATTGGGACCAAAGAGGTCCATGTGAAGCAATTCGAAGGGGCGAGTAGTGGTCATGATAGTCTTATTTGGATGCTTGGCCTTGGTCATTTTCCAGCTTCACGGGCTCGCATAAGTGATCCTTGAGAATTTGACATTCTCAATGCCAATGACATGCTTCTTCTTCCATGGCGTGTGCAAATTCCTCATGCTGCGTGACCAAGTCGTCGATGCCATAGCCAATATACGAAGCTTTTGCAAGTAGACACACGGCTGGTTGTGGTCTGTGGAAAAATCAACAATATACAAGTCTCCTCTCCTAAAGCCTTGAAGACTTTGGAATTGTCGACTTCCATAATCACAACACAGCGATACTTGCCAAAGATAACAACCATATCAAGATCACAAAGCATTGAGGCTGACATGAGGTTATATCCTAAAGACTCAACAAGCATGACTTTGTCCATGTGCATGTCCTTAGAGATAGCAACCTTACCAAGTCCCAATACGACTTTTGCCTTTGTCGGCCAAAGATGATATGCTTGAGATGAGATGGTGATAAGGAGCATCCATCAATAGATTCTTGTCACCGGTCATGTGATTTGTACATCCACTATCGAGAACCCACTCGGTGGCTTTGGGTTGATCATCCTGCGGATGAATTAGTACAACTTACGATCTCATATACTTCATCGGTGAAGAATATGATATCAAGTTCATCGGATGAATTTCATCGATCGGTATTTAGATAAGCGGTATGAGGGCGTGTGAAATGAAAGTTCATTTCATCATGATTAACTGCGTCCTTTCGAGCATTTTGTGGGGCCCCGACAAATTCTTGAGGCGTTTGAGGCACGTCGGAGACTGACCCTGAGAAGAGATTAGTTCTTTTCTTCACCACCCACATCGAAGGGGTGGCAAAGAGTTCATCATTCTGCGAGCACCATATGAGAATGGTGGCATAGAGGCCAAACCATTTCGTTTCACATAAGAGGGTTAGGGTAAGCATATGAATAAGCGGAGAAATTCTTGAGGACTTATGAACATAATGGTTTGAAGAATAATGCACATATTCATAGCCCTTAGCTCTACCTGCGAAGCAGAGTTATTATACGATGATAATCATATGAGGACTTTGATCCTTTTGAGAATTTGATCCACGTGAGAATTTGGTCCGTATGAGGACTTGGATCCATATGAAGAATTTTGTCCATATGAAGAATTTGATCTGGGGTTCCTTTTCTTCACGGTGGTGTCATGAGGACATTCACTGAAGACTTTCAAGACATTTCTTGGGAACCAGATTTTCTTCATAGGGGACCGTTCTGCGATTAGTGCCAACATATCTAGCAAATACTTCACCATTCTGATTTTTGAACAGTTTATAGTTTGAGTCAAATGACTCATCATCGAATGAGAAATTCACATGTAAAACCAGATAAGGTAGATGGATCAGCTGGAGGTCCCTTTGCAGCAACCCATGAGGTTTTGGGATCTGCTCGGGCTTCGATCGTTCCATCGACATTGAGTTTCCTCTCAAAGGCAATACCCTCTTTCCTAGGGTTCTGTTGAGGATCTGCTTTTAAGCACATCACAAAAGTCGATGCCCTTTGAGGCTTTTGTACATGCTGTCATGTACAATTCCTTCAACCTGCATCGTCGGTGATACTAGCAATGTCCTCGGATGAGGAATTAGTGATAGTAGAGGCGGTGAAGAATTTATAACAGTTGAAGCATTTGAACATTCGGTGAAGAATTAGCGATTCACGTTCAATGCACTTTAAGCATGGAGGAACAAATTCTTCTTGAGAAGCGCTGATTTGTTGAGCAAGTAATGAATCGCGCTCCTTACGAAGATCTTCATAACTCGCTCTTAGCTTCTCAAGATCTTGCTTTCTTTGAAGAAATTCATAAGAAAGTTTCTCATGATCGAGATAAGAGAGTGTTATGATGACCTTGAAGGCTGTCAAGCCTAGGTGAACTTTCGAAGATTTTCGATTAGGGCTTGAGTGCGATCCATTTCTTCACCTAACATATCATCACTCTTATCTAGCATGTTTTGAACCTTTTCAAAAGCCCTTTGTTGTTTATAGCAATCTTAGCAAGTTTAGAGTAGCTGGGCTTGAGATCCTCATCGATTCATTTTCACTAGATTGGAGGAGGTGTAATTGAGTACCTTGGCACCTTTTGCCATGAAGCAATAGGTGGGGCGTAGTCATCATTTTCCTCATCGAGGTTTGTTGGCGGAGTCATTTTCTTGATGTTGAAGATGGATTTCTTGGCGTAGCGATAGCAAGAGCGGACTAGCCACACAGTTGGATTCTTGAGACTCCTCCTCTTCCTCATTTTCCTCGATTCAGCTTGAGTCCATTTCCTTGCCAATGAATGCAGAGCCTTTTGGAGCTGCTCTTCTTGTGAGAAGAAGGCTTTGAGGATTTTGATGATGAAGATTTTGATGATTTCTTCTTCTTCTTCACGTCATCGAGCTGTAATCCTTGTGTTTCTTCTTCTTCAATTCCTTTTCCCTTGAGGACAATCTTGGATATAGTGACCAGGTTTCTTGCATTTGTGGCAAAGTCTTCGCTTATAGTCACTAGATGAGGAATCACTTGCTTCTTGAGGATTTTCCAAAGCGACCACGTCTTGTGAATTTCTGGAATTTCTTCACGGCGGTGCTAGCTCTGGCCAAATTCTTGAGGTCTCCAAGGCTACTAGCGAGTCTTCACTCTCGATTGATTCAGCCTTGGCCTTGAGGCACGTGTTCTTCCATAGCGAACCATAGAGATCTCTCTTTTGAAAAGCTGGAACTTCGTGAGTATTTAGCCTTTCGAGGATATCGGCGGGATCAAGAGACTTGTAGTCAGCTCGTTCTTGTATCATCGGTGCGAGTGTCAAATGAGGAATCAAGCGATCTTAGCAATTTCTTCACCACCTCATGGTCGGTGATGTCGGTGGCACCAGTGCTTGAAGCTCATTTGAGATGTCGGTGAAGCGATCGAAGGTTTGTTGAACATTTTAGTTGTCGAGTCTTTTGAAGCGGTTGAAGAGATTCGAAGAACATCAACTCGAGAGTCACGTTGAGTTGAAACACCTTCATTACTTTGGACAGCCTGTCCCGGATGAGTTTAGCGATTCAAAGCACTCACTCTTCCATATTGACCTTTGCTCGGATGGCCACATATGATATTCTTAAGCTTGAGAATCGAGTTGCTTGAATCTCTTCACATCAGCATCATTCGGAGAGGGTGTGGTGAGGAAACACCTTTTGTCACAACATACGAGAGATCGTTGTCAATTGCTTCAAGATGCATTAGCATTTTGTTCTTCGATGGGGTAGTCCGTCCCATCGAAGGTAGGACACCTGCTGAGACCTTGATCATACTGCGGTCGACATAACTAAAACTCCGGTGGTTAAACCAAAATCACACAGAACAAGGGTACCTTGCTCGATACCAATTGAAAGTCGTTATATCGACTAGAGGGGGTGAATAGGCGATTTTATGAATTTTACAAATTCTTCTTGAGGAATTTGCGGTGAGAAATTCCTTAGCGAAGAAATACATGCAGCGGAATAAGTACTCGAAGTAAGCATAACAGATTACAAGCATAGTCATCATGATGAAATGAAGACAATCACAGTCTGAAAAGCGTAATCACGAGGATAACACAAGATGAAGACAAAGCGGTGAAGAAATTGAGCGAGGAAATTGAGAAAGTCTTGATCAAAGTCTTCAAACACAGATATGACAAACACTCAACACGATAATGAGGAAATGAAAGGGTTGAGGAAATAGAACCGATTAGGTTGGTGAAGACAATGATTTGGTAGACCAGTTCAAGCTGCTTTGTCTCGGTTATGCGTCTGGTTGGGCGGTGAGTATTTAAACTCGAGGACACGCGATCCGGACACCCGATCCTTGAGCACGCAGCTCGGGACACCAAGTCCTCACCGTATTCTCCTTGAACTAAGGCCACGCAGACCTCGTCCAATCACTCGTGGTAAGTCTTGAGCGACTTCAAACCTTCACATACTTGGTCACTCGGCGATCCACAATTCCTCTTGGATGCTCTAGACCGTGGCGCCTAACCGTCTGGAAGAAGCACAGTCTTCAAAGGTAAAAGCGTCGGATCACAGCGGGATCAATTTCTTGATGATGCTCAATCACTTTGGGTTTGTTGGGGTTTGGTTTTGGGATTTTCCTCACTTTGGGTTTTCCTCACTTGATGATTTTCGCTCAAAGTCCTCGGAGGATGGGTTGCTCTCAAATGACAAGTGTCAAGTTCTCTCGGGCAGCCAACCAACTAGTGGTTGTGAGGCGGCTATTTATAGCCTAGGGAGCAGCCCGACATGATAAGACATAAATGCCCTTAAATGATATGACCGTTAGGTGGAGATATTTTGGGGACGGTGGCGCTTGACCTGACATGATCGGAATTTGGAACATCAAATTCCTCGGGGCTATCATGTTCCTCCTTTGTGTAGGCAATTCGCCTTTGGCGAATTCCTAACTCCTCGATCGAGAACAAATTCCTCGGTGACTAGAAGAGCTTCGTCTACATCCTTTGAAGAAATTGTTGAAGCTGTATGAGATTTCAAAGGCTTCACTCGAAGGGATTGGTAGGTGAGGATTTTGAGTTGAGCATCAAATGGAAATTTCTCCTTAGTATTTCCTCGACCCCCTTTAACGATGCGGTGTTTCCTATGACTCAAGAAAGAAAATGAAACTACGAAAACAAAAGTCTTCACGCTTCATATTCCTCAGCGAATACCAAGTCTTGAGAATCACACCAATTTCTTCACTTTCAAAGTCTTGAAAGTCTTGAATATCAAATTCTTGAGATGAAGAAATTCATTTTAGAATTCGACTTTCTCTGTAAATATCAAACTCCTCATAGACTTATAGACTGTGTACACTCACAAGCGCATTAGTTACTTAACCTATAAGTCTTCAATACACCAAAATCACTAAGGGCACTAGATGCACTTACACATGCAGCGGGTGTTGGAATAGGTCGGAGAGTGCGACCATGGGATACTACACTGCTTCCTTAGCGATAACATCATCGATGGGCTGTATACACACGAGAAGAGGTGATCCATTGGAATTAGTTGCCAGGCACCAAAGAGTATATGGGCGCTGCTCGTCCTCATGCTCGTGATCATCACCATCATCATCTCCCCCTTGGTTATAAAAATCTTCAAGTATAGGTGGTGGAATGTTCACAGGACCTTGGAAACACAAGAAGAAGGTTAATTAGTAAAGGCAAACTTGCGAACCCGCATGCATGTGGATGAAACAATTATAATTACGGTGGAAGATAAAGTGCGAAATCATAGCGATTCCATGCAAAAGCGATTGCCACAGTGGTGGCAGCAAACACAAGGCCCTCGTGTTGAATTGCATCCACGGTACTCATGCGTGTACGAAACTGATTTTTGAGCAATGTCCATTGAGTCAAACCAACAGCGACGGCAACAAGCTTGTCAAAGATAGCAACAACTTCATAGTTGTTGTAATTCCAAGCGGTTGGGAACTAGAAATTGCTATCTTCCGTGAAGACAGTCACCATGATTGTATTTGAGCGTCGTACAATACGGTGTGCTCAACCTCTGGGCGTCTGCTGAGATTTTTGGAAGTGGAACCCGGTCACGAGTGTACACATTCACAAGTTCCCACTGTGATTGGACCCAATGTAAACAACCCAATCTCCATTTGCGCCTGCCCAAGCCTTGCCCTCAAGCGATGGCATCTTAACATCATACGTATCATTATCTAGCGGCATCAACTTGCACAGGTCGAGGCCTCCGTCGTGACGGCGTCAGTCATCAGGGTCACGGCGAAGAAGATAGGGGAGATCAAACCGCTCCTTGACTCTTGGGTTCCTTGTAATGATGTTATTAGTTGAGTCGAGAATGGGCTGGAACGAACCTGCCATGCTAGCCGAGGTGATGACGTCGCACCGATCAATGAGTTCCTCCACCACATCATCTTTCAGATTGGGGCAAGAATAACGGGGTCGTTTCCGTCATGTTCCCTCCATGGAGAATACGATCGAACAATGGCAGAAGAAAGGGTGAAGGGCTGAAGGAAAATGGAGGAGGGAGAGGAAGAGCGTGCGACATCAGTTCCAAATCGAGAGGGAAAGGCAAAGAGTCGGTGGACGGTTGCCAGTTTGCCACGGTTCATGAAGGGGCGCCCCGGCCTACACATCGGTTCGGAAATACTCCTACTACTCGCTGTCGTCTCACTGATATGTTGGAACGGGACCACATGTCAAGGAAACATGGTGTGTAATTTCTCGTGCAAAATGCGATCTCGCCGCATTGGCCCGAGGTGCCACATTAGTTTTTTTTGAAAGTTTGCCGCATTAGTTATCGACCTTTATTTTTTTAACATGCAATATGAATGGATAGCTCTGTGGTCATCACACGTGAGCAGATATAGTGATGGTTGATTAAGCTCGAGCAACTTATTCTTGTGGGAATATGGGAGTACCAGTGATTCAAGGAGCAGAGAAATGATGGTTTCTTCGTCCAGAGCAACTTCTTGTGGCGAAGGTGGGGCTCTGTGATTTGTTGCTCACTAGTCATTACTCTTTTGACGCAATGACCGGGTGAATCTTTCCCTGAAGTTGTGTTGTGCACTCAATATTGCTGCATGGCAGGTGGATCCGGATGAAGGATGTCCAACATGTCGGTGAAGCGAAGTTGAATTGATTACGGCATTGCTATCAATCCTTCAGGATTTGTTTATATGTCGCATAATTTTGATGAAATTGTCTTGTGATGCTATGAAGGTTTAAACTCTGGTTCCGTAGGAAAAAAGGTTTCAACTTAGGATTCATGTGTCTTGCCTCGAGATTATCTCGTTACAACATTCCATCAAATACAAATGAAACTACCATGGCTAATGCATCTCAATGGTTCGCAGATCAGCGCCAATATTCACATCTGGCCCGAAGACAAAGTTGTGAGAAGGTGTACAAATAAAGAAAAAAATATAATTGATCGATGTTGTTCGTAGGCATGGCTCCATTTCCTTGCACAGTGTTCATTGCAGCAGCTAGTTTCACCCAGCTCTGTAGCCAAAAAGAGGTGTATGAAGGACACCACAATCCGATCATTTGTGCAGCTCCACTAAAATCGGCGGACCATCCACATTTGCAAAGATATCCGGTCGGTGTGATTACAATAATAGTGGAACTAGATGATGAAACATAACACACATAAATAGAAGCCGATCACCTCTCGATCTCTCTTTAGGACTAACTTCTTGTTGGAGAAGATTAGGCACGGAGTTGGATGAGGAGGATAGCAAAACCAATCTCCCTTTCCGCAGTCCACGAAATGTAAAAAGCGTTCCGTGTGACATTTTGGCGGAACTGCACAAAACACTCTTGAGAAAAGTGATTTGTGCAGTTCACCAAAAATCATAATAACAATAGGTGAAAATGGATAGCCCTGTTTGCAAAAGGAGGTCGAAAGAAACAATTACTGCCCAATAACACGAGTTGAAGACACATACGCCGATGAAAAATAAGCATGTTCCATGTAAAAAGGGAAAGATAGCACATGGTGGTTTATCAAAAATGGTTTGAGGAAAGGATTGCAAGATGGAAAGTATGCCGGCCGAGATACAATTTAAGCAAACAACTAAAGAAGATCCACATGCAGCAAGGTGGGAAGATGGGCAGTGGAGCAAGGCCGGAGGAAGCTGTACCTGAGGGTCGTCGGGATATTACTAGGATGGCGCCGGTGGCCGGGATCTGCCCATACTACGGCAGTGAGCAAGTGGCAAAGGCCCTACCGTGCTGGAGCTTGGTCATAGAAATCGGCGGGTACCGTAGATCGGGACGAGCTACCTCAACGCCGTCGAATGGAGAGACGATGCACATCCTCCCTTTTCGCCGGCGGGCGGGATGCGGCCGGATCACTGACCAACACTGAGAGAGAGAGGCCACGGCGGCCTTGTGTGAGATGGTGTGACGAGAGACAAACCCATTTTTTCCATTTTCCCCACGGCAAGCGTTTTATATTCTAGGCGTGGTACCCGACCCTCCTTCGAGTAAACAACGCTACATGCGTCAAATTATCACGTGGGCTGCCTTTTAAATGCGAAGCGAACTCCACCGTGTACCTGCACTTGGTGTGGTCGGGAGCGAGGCGTGGTATGTGCGTCCTGCGTGCACTTCTTCTTTAGGTGCAGGTACATCGTGGGTGGGTGTGAGAGAGATGGTTTGTGCGAAGCAGAGGCAATATGTTGATGATATCTCAATCGAAAGCGTAACATATGCAATGTGTGTGAAAGCGGAGTCATGGACGTGAGATATCGATAGAATTGAAAACAGGGATGAAGTGTGTGGCTGCCCAATCGATAAAGAGTGCCATCAATTTGTGTTTGCCCGTCAAAGATCTGGTGGCTGGCCTCTTTGGAATTTGCACTACTAGGAAAAGGGCTATAGATAGGATTGACACTAATGGCGCACGGGGATGCGATGCGCCACTACTATCTACTAATGGCGCACTAGTTGGTGATCGCCATTAGTGTGAAAAACACTAATGGCGCACGGAAAAGCGGTGCGCCACTAATAATAAAGTTTTTTTATTTTACATACATACTAATGGCGCATCCGACCGAAGTGCGCCATTACTAATTCTAACTAGTAATGGCGCACTAGGCGAACGATGTGCCATTAGTAAATATTTTACTTTTTGCAAAACTACTAATGGCGCACCAACAGCAAATCGCCATTAGTAGCAAACATACTAATGGCGCATTTGCTGTTGGTGCGCCATTACTAACCTGGGACCCCAACAAGATATTTTGGACAGCCTCACCTACCCACTCACTTTCCTCACTTCATTCCCTCCACCTCCTTCTCCAAACTTTCGGCTGCCTCCTCCTCCTCACCTCATTTGCACCATAGATTCATCAAAATTAAGTAGTGAAATTACCTTTTTTGATAGGTAAGTAAGGGAAAGCTATCTTCATGTTGTAGATCTACTTTTTTCTCCCTAGCTCGCTCCAACAACGTGCACATGCACTTTTGTGGCCTAGCTAGATCTATGTATGTTTGTGATGTTGCATATGTTTGTGGTGTTGCATATATGTTTGTGTTTGCAGTACGGTATTTGAAATCGATAGTTGCCAATATTTTGCGGAATGTTGATTCATTTCCGTTTGGCGAGAATTTTGGCACTATGCATTCTTTTGTCCTATTTTTAGGGAAGGTCATGCCAAATTTTTCTTGGTTCTAAAATATCGTTTTGCTCTACCCATGACGACCATGGTCCGCACGATGACGAAGGCATCGTGAATAGGTTTTGAGCTCTGCGAAGGCGAGATGCTTCAAAAGAGCGAGGCGGAGATAAGATGTCCGTGTCGAAGATGCATCTTGAAGAGCCTTATTGCGGACCGGATTCGGGCAGGTGCGGGACCACCTGCTCTGCGTGGTTTCATGGATGGCTATCGGTGGCAAGGTGATGAAGATGACTATGAAGTCTTCCATGGGGGCGGGCAAGAAATGAGGAAGGGCAACAAGACAACCACCTTGGCGAGGCGGGCGAGAAGGCGAAGAATCTCGAGGACATGATCACGGCGGTGATCTTGTACGATCATCATGTAGAAGATGTCGTACATGATGATGAGGAAGATCAAGGCGAAGGGCATGATCATGAAGATGAAGATGCGGAGCGGGGCGGCGATGGAGGCTGGGTGCAGGGCCCTCATATTCAAGAGTTGCTTCTCAAGCGAGACGGATAATGCAAAGCTGCCGCCGAGAGAAAGCCAAGCTGGATCAGCGGAGATAGCAGCGGTTACTCCATTGTATGAAGGATGCAGGCCGAGGATACCGCTTTGAAAGTGCGCTCATGGCTCACGGAGATGAAGGTAAAACACAAAATGACGGTGCATGCTTCGATGACAACATGTCATTACAGCACGACGTCTTCCCAAAGGGAACAAGTGCCCGACCAGTTTCGAGGCGAAGAAAATCGTGTGTCCTCTGGATTTACGCGTGAAATACCATGTGTGCATGAACAGTTGCATCATTTATCGGGACGAGCCTTGAGTCTACCATATGTCTGTGTGCGGCGTCACTCAATACAAGAAGGAAAAGCTCCTCGAAAATCGGTGTGGTACTTTCGATCACTCCTGTCTGCGATGGTATTTCGCGGACCCTTAGGTATAAAGCTCCTGCGTTGGCACACAGATAGGGAGGAGAAGAAGCGGGAAGATGACGAAATGATCCGGAGATAAATAAAAAGACAAGATGTTGAGTCACCCTAAGGATGCGAGCGGTGGCAAGAGTTGAACTTGAATACCCAGAATTTGGGAAGGATCCAAGGAACATCGTCTTTGGCGCGAGCACCGATGGAGTCAATCCGTTTGGCAGCAGAGAAGCACACATAGCACCTGGCCTGTGTTTGTGTGGATGTACAACCTTCCCCCTGGTTGTGCATGAAGAGGAAGTACATTCACATGAGTATGCTAATTGAAGGGCGAAACAACCAGGGAGCGACATCAATCATATCAGGGGCTCTTTGAAGGAGGAGCTAGACCGCTGTGGAAAACGCCCGCCAATCGTGGGGCCGTAGAAAGAATATTTCCCTATGAGAGCCGCACTGCTCACGTCGATTTACGACTATCTCGATTCACGGATATCTCATGGCAGGTAGTCCACGGATTTTACGGATGCGTAAGGTGCATGGATGACACAGCGTATCGCCAGCTAGATAGAGATCCGGGTCTTGAAAACCGTGTTCATGGGAAATAGAAGGTGGCTTCGCGACGATGACCCGTGGAGAAGCGCAAGGATCCGTTCGATGGTGAAACCGAACCCAGCGCCCGTGTCACGAGGCGGCGAGAAAATAGGCGAGCTGTTGAAAAATTGGAAAGACGCCTTGCCGGGAAAGAAGGAAATGGAGCGAGGCGGAAAAGAAGCGAAAGGCGCCCGAGCCGCTCTGAAGGTATGGAAAGCGAGGTCTGTTTTACGGGACTTGCCGTCTTGGAAGATCCACCGTGTGCCTCACAGCCTTGATGTCATGCATATCACGAAGAGCGTGTGCGAGTGCGCTTGGTACCCTGCTCAACATGCGGAGAGGACCAAAGATGGGCGAAAGCAAGGGCAGACTTGAAATCAATGGGCATCGAGCAGGAGCTTCACGCTAATGATGATGATGATGATGATGATGATGAGGTGAAGCAGGACCGTAAAAAGTCGTCGCAAAGGCAAAAGGCCAAGAAGACGGAAATGACTACCCTCCCGCGTGCTTCACTCTAAGTCGGGAGGAGATCGAGCAGTTTTCACCTGCCTCCTAGGAGTAAAACTTCCTTCTGATTCTGTGGGAAGATAAGCAGATACCTAGACCAGTGAGCGAAGTTCAGCGGGATGAAGTCTCCACGGTATCACGTCTTGCGATGCGAGATACTTCCGATTGCAATCCATTGGGATCATGGGCAGCGCACGTCCGTGAAACGCTATTCGGCCTATGCAACTTTTTGACGTCATCTCTCGGAAGTCGATTGGCGTGAGGCAACTCAGAAGGCTACAGGAAGAGATCGTGGTGATACTATGCGAGCTTGAGATGTACTTCCGCCCGCATTCTTCGACGTTATGGTGCATCTGCTGGTCCATATCATGGAGGATATCATCCAACTCGGGCCGACATTCCTGCACAGCATGATGCCGTTCAAAAGGATGAATGGTGTCATCAAAGGATACGTTCGCAACATGTCACGTCCAGAGGGAAGTATAGCGAGGGCTTTCGACCGAAGAGTGCATCTCCTCTGCATGAATTATCTAGGCATCGAGAACCCGTTGGTCTGCCCGTCAGCAGCACCTCGGCGGGCTCGCTGGATGGGGTCACCGTGAGGTCGCCGCGAAATGCATGTCGACTTGGTCGACTCGCCGACTTTGAAAGAGCAAACCTAGTCATGCTACAACACATAGGCGTGGTCGATCCTTGGGTGGTAGAGCACAAAACCTTTATTGGGAAGGCGTACAATGGCCGAGGCCAGCAGAGGGCGGATGGAGATATAATCAAAGAGCACAACTCATGTTTCACGCGTTGGTTCAAGCGAAGCTTACAGCCGTACCCTTTACATGAGGATTCTTCGCGGAAGAACAACTCATATTCGCCTTGTCACGGTGGCGAGCACAACTGATGACCTATGGGGCATCGATATCAACGTCTACACATTCTACACGAGAACAAGGACATGAAGGCGATGGTTATTAGAACTCCGGGTAACGATGGAATCCTACACGGCAGCGACAAGGACAGATACTACGGAAGGATCGAGGAGATCTGGGAGCTGAGCTCTGTTGGAGAGAAGGTCCCGATGTTCCGTGTCGAGATGGGCCAAGGCGTCCTAAAAGAAGACCAGTATTTCACCACCATGGTTATACGAAGCCAAATCCAAGACATGGGCGCAAATGTCACCTTGAAAAATGAGCCATGGGTGCTGGCTTCCCAAGTGGACCAATGCTTCTTCATTCTTGACCGCCAAAGCCTAGTCGTGTTGTCGTGAGGAGAGGCAAAAGTAAGATCATCGGAATGGATGGAGTAGCCAATGAGCAAGACTTGACAAATCAATGACCGAAGATCGAACATGGCGGCTGACGATGAAGTAGCAGCACACACCACAAGAAGAAGCAGGACCACCCTACCTAAGGGCGTCCGTTCCACAGAAGAACTCCATTTGCGAAAAAGAAGGGCAAGGCGATTGTGAACAGATAGCTAGCTAAGATCGATTGTATTTAAATCGTAGTCTTCATTTCTCGGGCACTTTTGATATCATGAATATTTTTAAATTTCATGGGCACTTTTGAATTCATGAATATTTTGTCAAATTTGATGATATTGTTTCATATTCAATATGAAAAATATTGAATATTCATGAGGACACTCGATCTCGATCCCCTCCTCTCGATAGCTATCCCCTCGCAGATCCCCCTGCCGCCGAGCACCCCCGCACCCTCCCCGTTCCACCGCCGCCGCCGACCCCCGCACCCTCCACGCTCCACCGCGCCCGACGAACCACCGCACCTCCCGCTCCACCGCCATGACGACCTACCGCACCTCCCGCTCCACCTTGCCGACACCCCGCACCCTCCCGGCCCGCTCCACCGCCGCCCGACACACCCGCACCCTCCCCACTTTTGAAGATATTTTAAATAACAAATTTGATGATATTTTCAAATAAGAAATTTGATGATATCTTCAAATAACAAATTTGATGATATTTTCAATTAAAATAAAAAACAAATTTGATGATATTTTCAAAAAAAATTGATGATATTTGATGATATCTTCTGTTCTACTCCTCATGAAAATAACAAATTTGATAAAAACAAATTATTAGATGCAACAAGAAATAATGAAAAAAAATTGCACCATTGCTGTAAAAAAAAGTTACTAATGGCGCACCACAGGAGGGTGCGCCATTGCTATCAGGAAAAAAAACTACTAATGTCGCACCAAAGGGTGGTGCGCCATTGCTATAGCTGGATACCCCTTGCCCGATCCCCCTTCCCTCTCCCGCGAGATCCCCTTCCTCCCCGCCACCCGCTCCAACGACCCCGCCCGCTCCACCCCGCCCGGCTCCCGCGCCCGCTCCGGCGACCCCGCGACCACTCCACCCCTAGCACCTCCCACCCCCTCCCTCGCTGCTTCACCCGACTAAGTCGTCCCGTCGACACCACATCGTCCCCACGACCACCGTCGTCCCGCACCCACCAAGGAGTCAGGAGCTCTGCGGTGTTCTTCTCGTCATCTCGGCCAGCCGTTCGAGCTTGAAGACTACTGCATCATGCGGATCGAGTCTTCTTCCACCTCCGGCCACCGCGGCCTCACCATCGATCCGCGTCACCTCGTCAACCCCGACCCCGCACGAGCTCGCCATCGTCTTCCTCTTGGTGAGCTGCATTGGTTCCCTTCCCCCCCCCCTTCGATTTCGTCGCCGTAGACTGTTGCACCACCGCGCCCCAGCTCCTGGTTGCCGCCCCCCGTGGCCGTGCTCCCCTCGGCCCCTGGCCGCGCCCAGGCGCGCTCACCGCACCGCGACCGCGCCTCCACTACGCTCGGACCACGCCTAGCCATGCTTTGTGGGACCGTTACCTCATTGTCATGTGCTGCCGTGACTTGCTAACCAAATTGGTTTGTGTCAATTTCACAAACTTGCAGGCTTATAGAATTAGAAATACTACTGTATTAGATACCCTCACTGTCATGGGCTTTCTATTATTAGTCAAGTAGTATGCTTAGAATCTTGTTGGGAGAGTAAAGCTTTGCTTTCAGTTTTTTCTTGTATGTGGGGATTGCTACAGCTCATACAGGAGAAAATTGATAACTACTATGTCATTGTATACTCCCTCCGTGCCAAGTGTAATGTCAAGTTTAGATTGGTCAATATGGTTCTCGTTTTTAAATTTTTTACATGCTCTCATTTTTTGTGTGGGTAATGTTTTATATGCTCTTTATCTCTTCCCTTGACAAACATTCGACGAGGCAGTGGGCGATATAGCTTTCTAGCTTCTTAGGGGGGTTGTTCCTCTTTAAAGGTGTGTTAAGCAAGGTTTTATGTGGTCATATGGAGTTTATTAGGTAGAGAAAGTACCTTGTGATTTTTCTAATTTTGGACATATATCAAGTCTCACCAAGACATCTTCATTACAACACTTAGCTTATCCAAGACATCTTCATTACATTCTAGACAGGATCGAAGCCTACTTTGTTTAGAAATAGAGTCAGAATTTGAAAAGGAAAACCCTTAAGCCAAACATACAACAAGCATTGACAACATAAGTGGAGACACTAATTTTCTCTGACTTGTGGAGGCTCTAATCCTCAGGGATCATGGCTAAAATAATTTTCCATGCCTGATTAGTGATTATCTGAATCAGTTTGTAAACTGTAGAGGTGGTTAGGCTCTGGTTAAAAATAAAAAAATAATAGAAGTTTTGTATTTTCTAAGTAAAAAACCCCACATATACACCAGGATGTGATCTGTCAGAACCAAAGTAGACCTAGCTCTGCATTAGTTGTTTTGTGCTTCAAGTGTCCCAATCAAGGACAAACTGAGTGGTTGCAAAATAATATTATGTGGTCAATGTGGATTTACTATTTTCTGGTGATAGTTCTAAACTGGTAAATAAGTTAACATGTGTAAGTGAGACTTGGCATTTTAAAGCTTAGGGTCTTCAACTTCAACTATGAATTGGGATGATAATGTTATTTTGCCTTCTTAACAGAATGGTGTCATAATCAGAACAAAGCTGCTGCAAATGTATACCTTTTTTTACAAGTGCATCTACACCTTCTGATCCATTTAGAGTTATCATAAATATATTTCCAAGGTTTTTTCATTTCTTTGTAGAGTCTTTGTACGGACTCAATGCACATTCATCAGTCATAAGAGATAAATACTAGTAAGTCAAGGGCGCCAGAATTTGATCATGCCTCTTTTGAGAAGTATGTCTATTGATTCAAAATTGCCATGGCAAAAATATGTTTCAGAAAATGACATGGACTAAAATGTTCTATAGATCATGATCCATAGACAAAAAAATGCCATGATCCATACAATATAAATTCCATGATGCATAGGCTATATTTGCCATGGGAGATGGCAATTTTTTTGGATCATGATCAGAGATTAAAAAAATGCATATACTATAATTTCCTGGCATGATCCATAGAATAAAAATGTAGAATAAAAAATGCCATGATCCATACACTATAATTTTCATGATGCATAGACTATATTTGCCATGGCCCGGTGCAAAATAAATTTGCCATGTTGCAAAAAGAAAAGAAATTTGCCATGGTGCATATAGTAAAAACAATGCCATGATTTGTAAAATACATTTGTCATGCTCCATGAAAGTAAATTGCCATGGTCCAAATGTAGCGAAGTTTCAAGTAGTGTTTTGTTTACGTGTTTGAATAGGCAGCAAACTTTCTATTCTTTACGTGTTTGTACAGACTTGCTAAACTATTGATGATTTTTGTTGGGTGACCTATTATATCTGGAATGGAAGCTCACATAAGTTGAGCTGATTTTTGTCCATATGAAAGCAGAGGACCATATGGTCTGTGGCTGGGTTTTGTCTCCAACCATTGTGTCGTGATGATTTTGCAGGTACCCCGAGAGGCCCTTGAGTTTGCCGGAATGTCAATTAACTTCCGTTCCGGCAAATTCGGGTACTCCATATGTCCTATTTTCAGCAAAGGTCATGCTGAAATTTTCCGTGAATTTTAGCATGAATTTGCTAAAAATCGGACATATGGGGTACTTGCTACTAATGCATGGGTCGGGGTATCTTAGTACTTAATTAAGTAGGATCAACTGCCACTTTATTCTTGCTGCATCAAACCATAGGTGGCAATAGAGCCAAGTGATTAGGCCCAACTTAGAATTCTCCTCAGCATCGATAAACCCTAGATGATAAACCCAACATATGTGGCAATAGAGCCAAGTGATTAGTGCCAAGTGATTAGGCCCAACCTAGGGTGCCTCGGCATCGATAAACCCTAAATGATGAAAACTTAACTTAGCATTTAGGGTGCCTCGGCGTCGACAAACCCTAAATGATGAAACCTTGGCTTTTAGGGTGCCTCGGTGTCGATGAGAATCTAAATGATGTACGCTTAGGCTTTTAGGGTGCCTTGGCGTCGACAAACCCTAAATGATAAAAGCTTAGCTTTTAGGATGCCTCGGTGTCGACAAATCCTAAATGATGAGACCATGATCTTGTTCCTTGACAATAACCAACTTTTTGAACGAACTGTTTTCCTATTTAGAGCGAAACATGGCCAACAACGATGAGGCTGCGGTTGGGAGGCAAGCAATTCAGGAGTTGTCCCAAGAGATGGAGGAACAACCTCACCTCTATGAGGGCGCTTGAAGAAGACACCGATCCTGACTACACAACCCCTAGTGGCGTCGGGGATGACACCACTGATGGTGCCGCCGAGGATGCCACCACTGATGATGGCGGCGCACACACAGATGGCAGCCAACCGAAGAAGCAAAGGAAGGACCAGCGCCCGAATGCGCTTAGCACCCTCAAGGAGGAATTTACTCAAGTGGACTCCGGCGGGCATCCACGGAGCCCAAACATATAGTCAAGGGTACTCGCTTCAGCTCGGGTGCATTCTCCGAGCACCGTCTCGATCAACACCGAGAACCTTAGGCATAAGGACCGAGGAATTTGCATAACCTCCTCTTCACGAAGCTGCCTGAGCGATACAAGTTCCCGCCGATTTTGAAAACACCGCCTCTCGGGGAATAAAGTGAGCAGTGCCACCCTCACGAGGATGAGCACGGCCACATCTACTTGGAGAAGCACGGTGAAGAAAATGATTGATAAAGGTGATAGTTATGAGAAGATCAAAGCGAAATATTCTTGATCGGTGAAGATGACTACAAGGAGTTCAAGATCAAGTGCGAGAGCGATGCAACCTCGAATCAAGTCGATTGGGGAAAGAAATGCGGGAGTTGAACTTAGGGAACACAAACTCAGTCCGGCGGTTGCGAGTGGCGGAGCCTATATGGGACAAGGAGGGCGTGGGCGTGCCGAGCAAGGCCTACCGCCCGCCGAGAAATACAAGCGGTGACAAGCGGACCAGGAACTTTGTCGGGGCCTTGTACAAGGAGGACCCGATAACAAAGGAGCTTACTACGGATCCGAAGACCAGGCGCTTGAGCTTGTTACAGTAAGGAATAGACCCGCGTAATTAGCTCCATATGGTTGCACTCTAATTAATCCCCAATATTTCTAAATGGTTCACGTTCCTTCCGCGAGAAGCTGAAAGCGATGGCGGGGTCGTCTCGAGCTCCCTTTCGACACCCCTTTAAATAGGGCGTTGAGCGTAATGAAAAGCAAGGATAAGCTCACTAAGCCGACGTCAGCTGGTCGTGTGGCTGGCAAAGGCTTGTCCACAAAATGGGGGTCATACTATACCGATGGTGTGCGGAAGGAGAAAAAGACCAGCTCGGAAAGCCAGACGCGCGAGGTTGAAGCACTCAAGGCACAAGTGGTGCGGATTCCGGAGCTTGTCCAAGATCAAGTGGAACAACAACTGGGAACGAAGCTCAACGCCATGGTGCCTACGTTGATTCATGGGCTGACGGCGTGGATTGCGGGCGCCAGCAGGGGCCTCCCGGTTCCCGGCTTCACGGCCGACAACTTCGCCTGGCCAGCGGCGCCATTGGTGTCTCTGGCGGGCGGTATTCGTGTCTCCGGCGCCGGCACGGGCATTGGAGCTTAATGAACCCGGGTGTACGCCAGCCGGCACCTCGCCGCAAGCGCCCCCTCCGTCAGTTGAACGCCCGCCGTTGGTGGTGCCTCGACATTAGCTGAGCTCGACGGCATCACGGTAACTAAGCCTCTCGGCGATGACTTCATCTCCTTGCCTTTGGTGGGCATCCCGGCGCCCTACATTTTTGGCGGCGCCGCCGACGTTCCTTGCACTCTTCGCGCGCCGTGGGCGGCGAGTTGGTCGATGTCGCCAAAGGCAGAATCGTTCAATCGGGCAACCGCATGTTCCACGGTAATCCGATGGCACCCACAATGTATAGGGTTGAAGTGGTTCGGGTGCCGCCAGGCTGCAACGAGCTGTTACCTCCGATTCGACCCGCTGGGGCCGACGAAGAAGATGAGATGACCCTCAGCGCCTGCGTAAACTGGCCCCTGCTTTGGCGAAGAGCCAGATTCGTTTGAGGCGGGGACACCACCCCACAGACAAGACCGCCCGATCGTGCGGCGCCAAGCCATGGCAAAAACGCCATAGCGCTACGGACCTGCGGACATCCCTATGCACGAGGATCCGGACAGCCCTATGGCACAGGATCCGGACAGCGGCGACAACGGCGACGGTACATTTACCAAAGTTGATAAGTACTTTGCGAAAATGGGTGCGTTGACGAGTTCTGCGGGCCTCTTTCTCAGAACCCAACCAAGGCGACCGCGATCTAGCTGGTGCGGCGGAGAAATCAATTACAGCAGCGTAAATGCGGCGTTCAGTTCTCGGGACACACCTCCAGCTCCCGCCTTCACCGAGCCTCGAGATAGCTAAGGTGCGAAATATTATCAGCCCCAACACGCTCAAGAAGGCGGTCTTTGAGCAGAACTCGGTCCCATTACGGAGATCAAGAAGAAGGGGCGGAAGCGAAAAGACTAACAAGGCGCGAGTGCGAGCCAGCCGGCACCGAGTTCGATCCGTGCTCGGGGCGGGCCACCTTCACCTAAGGATATCTCGAGGAGGGTGCATGTGGCGGGTAGGCGATGCTACCGCCAAATATGCTGAATGCTACAACCGGTGCTATGTGGAGTCGCACGACGGTGTTCTTTCTTTGGAGAAGCGGCGTATGAGAGAGAATGATGTGGCATACCGGTTTTCGTGGCCAAGGTGCGGAGGGCAAGGGCTTTGTGGATGGCGACATCGAAGTGCGATCGTCCTGCGGTTTGATGACATCTTTGCTATGTTTAACCTTCATCCACTGCACTACACCTTCGTTCGGCTGTTTTCGCTGAGTATGGAGATGCGGATCATTAGAGACAAGACCCGGACATCGTGATAGTGACCCCTTCTACATGCGTGCCAAGCACTTGAGCAGCGCGGGGACCGCCAAGTTGCGAGTTCACACCTCGAAGGCGTCATTCGGCAAATCCAGATAAGGATAACTTCCTTGTGGCTTACTTTCCGAGTAAGTCATCCCTTAACCGCCCGTAACATATGATTTCTTAGATTTGACGTTCTTTTTTCTAACATTCCGTGTTACGTGCAGTGACACACATTGCACACTCATCCTCTAAGCCGAAATATTCCATGGCCACGTATTTCGACCCGAACCGTAACTCAAGATAGACTACACAAATGTCAAGAAAGTTCTTGATGATGTTCTCCCAGCTCGCCAAATCTGGAGCACCTTCACGGGGCAGTTCGTAAATCGACAAGCACACCTTCACACAATCTGAAGTTCTGCTGCGTCAAGCAGCCGCTTTGTGATCGAAGGATGCCTACTCGCCCTCCATCACATGCGAGGCAATCGTAAGGACCATCATCACCTACGCTGCAGATAGTCTCAAAGATTGGGCGCGAGGTTGTCGGCAACCCGGACGCGGACCTCGGACAAAATTCTTCGCATCGATCGGAGTTCGGACATCATCCATCAAGATGTCCTTCATACCTCGGGGCAGTTCTTTCGCAGATATCAACCGTCCAATAGTGAGATAGATGAAACGCTACAAATGCAGGGTGACAACAATCGCGATTTCATGACCATCACGACAGACGGCGGCTTCATCCACGCTCCTGTCCGATGAGTCGAGTCGAAAGTAGTGATGTGTAGTTCTAAAACATTGATTGGCTCATGTTGTAATTAAACTTTAATGAATTCGTATGTCTCTTTGGTTTGGGTTCAACTCAGATGTAATTGATGCTATTTATTAGTAGGACCATGAATCGTGCTATTAATGTCTTGCTTTTCTCTTCCGATCCTTTTGTTGCATACTTACATATTGCTAATGTATTTTCTGTTGTTTGGCTTGTGCATAGAGATGCCGTCGTATGTAGGTGTACAAGGGTAAGGTTCGAGTCTCTGACGATTGGGAGGAGTGTCGGAGACAGGTTCACCGTTTCAGCGGTAATAGTTACAAAGGTACACCACTAGGCGGAGGCGAATCTAGATATGCCCGCTATCTAGCGGGAGAGAGGAGGGAGCGTTGGAGGAACCGGATGAAGACCAGTTTGATCGCGATGATGCTCATCATGATGACCGCCGCTCTCTTCTATGTGATGGTAGTTTAGATGACAAACTCGATACTCGCGGTCTTGAGACTTGTAATGTTTTATCTTTGTTCGGTCTTTTGAATTCGGAGACTAATATGATGAATTGTATTCAGAGACTAATCTTCTATTGTATTCGATGAATCTGCTATTGTTGTGTGCTGCTGTCTATATTTTGTCCAATAATATATTTTGTAACCTGTGCAAAAATTAGAAAAGTAAAAAAAACCAAATATTCATACTAATGGCGCATCACCACCAGGTGCGCCATTAGTGTGCCAAAGGATACTAATGGCGCATCACAACAGGGTGCGCCATTAGTATGACAAAACACATGGTTACGTATGGCCCCGGGAAGTACACTAATGGCGCATGGTGTTACATACTAATGGCGCACTAGGTGGTGCGCCATTAGTATACCGAATACTAATGGCGCACGGTGGTGCGCCATTAGTAGAAAATACTAGTGGCGTGATACTAATGGCGCACGGTAGTGCGCCATTAGTAAACAAACTCAGTGCGCCATTAGTAGGCCTTTTCCTAGTAGTGTTGAGAGGCAGAGGTGCAGTTCTTCTCCATGGCATGGATACCTACCTACAATGTTGACTATCGGTGTGTGTGTGGGGGGGTAGAGACCGGTCGACTAGTATATGTGTGGGGAAGGAGAGAGACCTAGCTATGTATTGAGGGGATCGATCGACATCCATGGATATGTGTGAGAGGAATAAGGTTGGGAAAAAGACAAAGGTAGAGCGTCGGAGGGTTGGCGGTGGAGTGGCGTCTCACAAATGGTGGGAGAGGCCTGCTAGACAAGCGGAGGGTATGAGTGCAATATCAATAAGAGAGGCGGGGATGTATGTCTGTCTATATGCGTGCGTGTGAGAGGCAGGTCGGGAGGTATTCAAGGATGATGAGGGAGAAGATATGGTTGTGGTAAGCATGCGTAACTACATAGGAAGATCAACGTCGTGTGTTGGACAAAAGGAGAGACATAACTAGCGAGGTAAGTGTATCGGTGCTTGGTGAAAGCAATTATAGTCGACACTGGCTATATGTAGGAGATCAGTTCATATACTGCTTTGCATGTGTTAGAAGCAAATAAGGTCGGAGAGGCAGGCAGGGGAGAGGTGTGGCTAGGAGGTGGTGCGAGAGGCCTACCATGTCGGGGGAGGTGTGCGAGCATGTAATTAATGAAAAGAGGCGTGAGTGTGCACCTGCGTGGAATCGTATTGGACATATGGGGGCATGGACGGTGAGAAGAGAAGAGGGGAAGTATATATGTGTTTGTTGTAGGCACACTTGGCTAGAGAGGTATATCGACCAGTGTGTGCCAGAAAGAAGGAGCCGGTGGCCTACACACACCGCCGGTGGACGACCTAAAGAGAAATAATGAACGTGCGCGGTGGAGGGGACGCTAAGGGTGTGTGAGGGGGGCGGGCGTGTGCATGCACGATAGAAAGTTAGCGCTAGCTAGCTACAAATAAAAGACGAACAAAGATCATAATTCATTATAAAAAAGTGCGGATACTTGAAAGAAGATATCATAATGTAGAACATTGATTATAATTTTGGCTAATGTGTGGCTTTTGCAACTCAGGTCTAAATACTTGTCATAATGTAGGGGGCGGGGCACTATACTTTGTGTGATAAACACGGTGTACGTATGGAACATGGTTTAGATTATGAATATATAGTTAGTACATCAAATGTACTATTATTTGGAATCAACATCAAGTGTATTCAAAAAATAGAATTCGAGTTCACGTAGTACACATAGTTCATATCTATCTCTATAGTAATCATGTGGTGTGTTATTAAGGTAATACACGAATGATGGTTGAAGTTGGCAACAATCATGATTGTAGATTCTTATTGAAATAGAGAAACGAATTCAAATTTAGTTCGAATTGTAGCAGTAGTATAGACATTTGGAATGCACTAAAATGTTGGTATGAGTAGGTTACATGCATTATACAACAAGCGAAAAAATTTAATCGGACATAACATGGATTCATACTCCCTCCTTCCATCTATATAGGGCGTAATGAGATTTTTAAGACGGCCTTTGAGTATTGACAAGATTAATAGTACATGACATGCACAATGTGAAAATTATATCATTGAAGTTAACGGTGTGCTTTGTGTAAGTTGCATGCCATATATCATTGCTCTAATATTTGGTCAAAGTTAGCATCGAAAAACGCATTAGGCCCTATATAGATGGAAAGAGGGAGTAGCTTTGAATAGCATTTGTATAGTAAAACGGGGCAAGACTCTCTCTTTGTGTGGTGTGAATAGTTTTATTTTTCATTTTCTTTTTGGTTGAGGAAGTGCGAATTGATTTAGTGCATACAAGTACAATATTACTACGTTAGGCTTGTCCTAAAATTTAACCAGCGTCTTGTTATATCCGAAAATTCAGATATCGTGCTCCCAAAACTGGCGCCTTCACAACCAGCGCCTTGCTATCCCGAAATTACAAGCGCACGAAAACTCCCTCGGCTGCCAAATCCGACACGCGAAATCCCCTTCTAACCACTGAGCGAAGGGCCGCTAGTTCAAATCGGTGGGGGTACTTTGTAACACACCTACATTTTGGACAAGCGCGTCCCTAAGTCATGCTTCACCCCCTCCCATCGCGCCCTTTTCGCCATTCAAATCCCAGGCCGCCATAACCTCTCCGCTCAGCCCTTGAAACCCCACCCTCCTCCGTCCGCCACGTCACGCTGCCCAGTGGAGCCTCTTCCCGGCAGCGTCGTCCACGCAACAGCTCGGCGTCCCTCATCCACCTCCACGGATGAGGATCCGTCAAATCCATCTCGCTGTCCCGTCGGTTCAGCCGCCCTGTCCTCCACCTCCAAGGAGCTGCTCCGACGATCGCCTCGTCTATTGCGGCTGCTCCATCCCAACAGCGCCGCCTTAACCTGCCCCACCGGAACCGCATCATCCTCACCGACTCCTTGGACGAAGCCGAGGCCTACTCGGTGCCACCAAAGAGGTTGTACACTCATCGCATTGCACCTACTCCTTAACTCGACCTCCCGGCGCTGACGGTGCTCCATCCTGCACCCCCATGGAGCGGCTACGTTGAAGCCGGCGCCATGGCGACATCTCCTGGCGGCTCTCCCCAGTGTGAGGCCCCTTGGCAGCGGCGTCCATACCGGCCGGATCTGCTGCTGCTGCTCGGCTCTCGCTCGATCGCTCGCTTCGCCCAGCTGCTGCTGCCTCTCCCCTCGCTCGTGTTCTGCTCTGCTCCGATTAAGCCACACTTGATCGATTGAATCGACTTTTGGGTGATCGATTTTCAGGGGTTGGGGGCTCGCGGAGTTAAGGAAGAACCACCCTTGCGAGGGACGGGGCTTGCCGGAGAGGTACCCACTATCTATCTTAGGGTTCAGGGTGGGGCGGGGGCCTAGAGGGCTAGCCAGGCGGCGGTGGTGAGTTGTTTCGGGCGGCGGCGGCTTTGGGGCGGGTGTTCGGCCGGTGGTGGTGGCGGTGAGGGGTGCAGGTTGAAGATGAACTGCAGGCCCTCCGTAAACTACATGTCAAGTGCCTCTCTGCTACCATTGCGTTCAGTTTGACGGTAGCATTCAGATTCCTGATGAAATTTTAGTTTGACAGATTAAGTTCGAGTCAACAGTTTTTACCTCATCTGTTGTAGTTAGGTGGTTTTGGTGATATTAATTTTACATCCATTTTACATCATCTATTGGAGATGCTATTAGAATCCCACTTGAGATTGACGATGTCATCTTGTGTTGCTTCACCTTGGCGTCTTCTGGCTCACGGAGCTGCTCCAACGACGAGCGATCCATCTGTGAGCAGTTCCACTGGGCGCCGTCTCTGATTCCTCAGATCTTCCTCCACACCTCCAACAGCCACCTCTGCCTCAAGCTGCTCAAAGCGACCAACCCAATGATCTTTGAGGTCGACACGGCTACTGACAAAGAGGTTGTACACTTGTTGCATCACTTATTACTATACATTCACGTCGATCCATTAGGGCTATTTTGGTTCAATGAAAAAACATAGCAATAGGGAATTTTCCAATAGCACTCTACTATTCAATTATTCATGCATTTTGTTGAAAGGAATGAAGCAAAACATCCACCTGGACCTACTTTTCAAAATCCTATGCATGAAAACAAGACCAATTAGTGCCAGAATAATATTCTAATTGTACACGCTTTCATATGGTTTCACTTTATCCTGGCCATGTTTCTTTGCATTCCTCTGCTCTTCCAATTCATGTAAACCAAACACCCAAGTTGACAGAAATCCTGTGTTTACAAATGCTCTGTTTACCATGTGCATTTTCCTATCCTATTCCGGTGTTTTTCCTATCCCTGCGTTTTAAGAATCATGCAAGCCAAATGAGCCCTTACAGAATTACTTCAGTTACATGTACGTTTCGAAGGGAACTTTGTGTGTTTTGTCTTGCTCCTGCCGCGACGTTGTCCACCTCACTGAGCTGCTCCATCGACAGAAGCATCCACCAAACCAGACATCATGACTCCTGACCGTCTTTCGCGCCTCAGATCTCCTTCCCTACTGCGGCACCTTTGCAACAGCATCACCATCATCGACTCAGCAGATGAACACGAGGAGTACGAGTCCACAAGAGAGGTCGCACTCTTTTGTTTACGCTTATGTTATGCATTTCTTAAACTTACCGCTACTTTATCATCTGTTCAGCTCTTGGACTCCCAAGTCAGGTCCAAATTAATGTTAAAACTTGAGTTCTAAATTAGTTGTGGGGCACATATCGAGGCAACAATGAATAGTATGTACATCTAATATCTGGTTCACCTAGGGTATGCCTATGTTGTTCATCTTGGGTGGGAAACAAATAGTAAAGCAATCATCATCTGTCTTTTATTAATTTAAAGCAATCATCAGCCTGCTATCATTATTTTGGATCCATCCTTTGGTTGTTACCATCACTCTAAATTTCTGCATGCTCTCCTTACATAATCTCACCATATTTTTCCGTATGCATGTGGGATATTGTACACAGTCATGCTGAACATGTAGAGAAAAGAGAAGAGTTTTTGCGGCAATACAATGTCATGCAGACATCACACCATGGTGGGTTCAATGGCAAACCCTCCCCACCCCTCTCCAGTTGTAATCGAGAGGAAGATATACATTACGAGGCGGATTCACACGCGTGACCACTCCTATTTACCCACCAACGTGTCTGCTCTACCTTGGCATGATGATGTTAGTCATATCATGCATATGTTGCCTTGCAGTGCTTACTTTTGACATCATATATGTCATTTGCTTAGTTTAGACATGTTCTGTAATGCCACATGTTTAGTTTCTATATCATATATGGGAATTATGCAGTCTCATGTCTTTTAGCCAGCCATAATATATATGAAATGTGCAATGCCATCCTGTTTAACCAGGCATCATATATTTGAATGATATCTTGCCCATCATTTTCTTCATTACATTTCCATTTGTTGACAATGTTTGTACATTAAACTACTCTTCCTGTGAATCGGCCATTTGGGTGGGAGATGGAAAAATCTGGAGTGAAAACAAGGCCTTGAGCAGAGCAGTGCTACACGTCAAGCAGATCTCTTGTTGGGTCTCGATAGCTCCTCGAGAGATGGATTAGAGACAGATGACCAGTCCTATTCCCCACCGAGGTGTATGCTCTAACTTGCCCTTTGTTATCTGCTCATATCATGCATACGGTGTCTTGCATTGCATAGTTTAGACATCATATACACAATATTCAACACCATGTTCTTAGTTCAGACATCATATCCAATGCCCTCTGTTTAGCATATAGATCACATATGTGAATAAAATGATGCGATCCTGATTACTTAGATAACATGTAGGTGAATTATGTTATGCGATCCTGCTTAGTTATTCATCATATCTTTAAAATATGTTATGCTATGCTATCCAGTTTAGATAGACATCATATATGTGAAATTATGTCATGCTATCCGTTTTAGTTAAACAATATACATGTCAACTATTTCATGCCCTCTTTTTCCACACTATCTATTGCATCATCTCTCATACAATGTACGTACATTCAACTATGTTTCCTGTTTATCAGCCATTTGAATTGGGCGGGTGATGCGATATCTAGCGGAATAAAAACACGGTCTTCAAATAAAAGCAGTGCTACCTCTTGGTGGAATAGCACCCGGTTGTACATGCACAAGAACCAGCCCTACCACACATAACCCAAACTCTCGCAGATTGTACCCCTCTGCGATGAGCAGAGAACCAGCTTCACCCAATCTAACCCCAACCCCAGCCGATAGTAACCCAGTTCTGTTGACACATCACCATCTCCACCACAGAGCTCCCAAACAAGAGCAGTTAGTAAGGCAGCTCCGGTGCCCAAAGGGCGATACTATCACGGCGAACCCCAACTCCACGGTTAATGCGTCTATTCTGTGGAGGAAGCACAACCAGCTAGTCGTAGTTTAGCATCTATCGCATTTGATGTTGTTAAATCGCATGTGCATATCTTCCCATCTTGGAAATATTATCTTGAAGATGAAGGAAAATGGCGATTCTGGGTGTTTGTCCGGGAGTTATGTGTAAGTAATGTTATTCATGGCAATTACTTTGCTTCGTCCCATACATCCTACCTCCATGATGGTTATAATACAACAAATTTTCCCATTTTCTCTATAGAGAAGGACCTATTTGGAAACTCGGGATGAGGTAAGCTGTGCTAATACCTCTACTATCTTCAAGAATGCTTGGTGGCGATGTCGAATTACAAGAAAAGCGTACTTCACGGCAAAGAAACTCATCAAATTCCCTTATATTCTCCTGAGACACATTCTTGGGCGATGGTAGGAACGCCTTGTTACATCTTGGTCCCGAACCAAGAATGTGGTAAGGTCTATGAGCTCTTTTCTATTTTTAAGTATTATATTCTTGCGTCTTCTTGTACTCTATTCATGTAGAACAAGTGCCTAAACCTGAAGAACAACTGTTCTAATTTAAGATTCCATTGCTATCATAGTTCAAAAAAGCACTAGGTGTTAATTGTGCGTTTGCCACCGCTTTGCGCTTTCTTGACCAAAGCGCATGCTTTTGCGCGATTATGCACAGATTAAGCGTAGTTATGCATAATGCGTTTTATAGCGCCTAGAGCCTAGGGCGCTTAAGCACTTTCGCTTAAGCGCGCCTTTTTAACTATGATTGCTTTGCTCTTGTATCACTTGTATTTCTTGATACCAACTTTTTTTAAATTGAAGGATCAATCGAAACTCAATGGCACAGCGGTATGTTCACGCATGTTTCTTTAACAGGTTTGCTCTTATCAATAGCTCTTTGATTTCAATTTCAATTGTGTATACAGATTGACTTTCATATCATGCACATTACTAGCATCACAATAGAGCCAATAGTGTTGTTGTACATGTAGACCCGTGGTACCCATCTGAAATCTTGTTGTGCCGTGTAGTTTCCCACGCTTTGTATTCTTTCTTTGCTGCTTTGTCTTGAACTGATATGATTTGAACCGTGTCTCTATTTTGATTTGGCAAGACAATGCAGTGACCATAGGACATAGATATATGTTTGTTTGATGCTTTTATTATGTACTAGTACATGGCAATAGAAGACTTGGTAGTTTAATCCTGTCCACCTTACTAATGAACTGGTTCACGAAATGAGTTTCATATACTAGTACATGCTAAACTTGTTATGTATGCCTTGTTTCTTATTTTAGAATCTTGATGAATATTGGGGAAGAGTGCCTTATTAAGCAATGGTAAAGGAAGTAATGCGAGATAAGGTTCAGGATAGTGACACATCCTTGTTGGTCTCCAACAAAGCTGATAAAATAGCTAAGGAAGACTATCTTGAAGACAATGAGACAACCCCAAAGTCTGTCTTGGTTTAGTGTTGATTCTTGGCCACTACCACTTGCACAAGCTATTCAAACTCCTTGTCTAAATCAGTTCGGTTTCTTGAGTCTCAACTACAAGTGAAAGACATCGATCGGTGTCTTTGCGACAAGAAGCGGAAGGACTGCGGAAGTCCTGGAGCATTCGGATGCATACTTTCTCGTGCAATAGCAAGCGTTAAGTGGATTTTAGCGCCAAACAAGACAAAGCTAATCAGCTTGCTAAGCTTATTGCCCGACATGGTGGATACCAGGATAATGTTTCTTGAGCTCTTACGAAGTTGTTTCAGTTATGCTCTTCTTTTGTTGCCGCGTTTATTTGCCTTTGGTGGCCAATTTTGACGCGATGTATGTAATATCTGCTTTGTTCCCTATATTTGCCTTTGGTGGCCAACTTTGATGCCCAGATGGATGTAATATGTGTAATAGCGGTAATAGGCTAGCCTTAATTGCTTGCTTATTTATTTCCTTATTGTCTTGTTTAGTTGTTTGCTTGTAGTCACTGCAGTTCTTTTCTGTGTTTTTCTAGTGGCCACAATAGCCTATTTTTGGCAACTAGGCCAAAATAATCATGCCAACACACGGACTGTTGTAACCATGGGCCTCCTGCAGGCCATATGATCCATGGGCCTTCGTCCGGCCGTAGGATCCATTGGCCTTCTATACGGGCCGTAGGATCCATCGGCCTTCTATATGGGCCTTAGGGTCCATGGGCCTTCTACGGGCCGTAGGGTCCATGGGCCTTCTACGGGCCGTACGACCCATGGGCCTTCTAGAGGCCGTAGATCCATGGGCCTCATACGGGCCGTAGATACAAAGGGCCTTCTAAGGGGCGTATCATCATTTCGCCAATCATGGGCCGTACAGTTTGTGGACCATAACGGGCCGTTAATAGGCCGTATTTGATAACTCTATGAAAACAGCCCAACGGGTTTTTTTGACATGAAGACGTCCCAACGTATTAACGGTCCATAAGCGGGCCGATTGTAATAACGGGCTGAATTTGGCCCAAGCGAAAATAGCGAGAACGGGTCGTATGTAACGAATCTTGCAAATGAGCCCAGAATCAATGGGCCCCGAGAAGGCGAAAGATAACTTAGGATGGAAGCGCCCAATAGAATAACGGGCCGTTAATGGGTATAAAGTGATACCTTTGTTCATTACGGGCCGTTTCACCACGGGCGTTAATGGGACAAGAGTTACAAAGGGCCTCATATGGGCCGAAAGAAGTCATGGGCCACACATGGGCCGGAAGTTAAAACGGTCTGGAATCATATTGGATGGCCCAGATAACGCTACTGGGCCTAATTCGGATAGGGAGTAACGGACCCTGGGTTAGCGGGCTGTAAATGGGCTATATGTGAACAGGTCGTTAACAGGCTTTCCGTGGGCCGGCCCGCCACCTTTTGACCAAGTCAAACGGGCTGGCCTTTTCACAGGAATGGGCCTCTGTTGGGCCGTGCCACGTGTCGCTGTATCATAGGCGCCTTCGGTCCAATGAGCGGATGACATCTGTCCCAACGGTGAGCCGACACGTGTTTCCTCCAGCCAATGATGATTTTACACATGGAAAATCCCCATTGGTCGAGGCTGTTAACGGGTTATCGGATCCAAAACCCGACCCGATAGCTTAACGGCGTTCCGTTACGGTGGATGCCACGTGTGGGTCACCCTTGACGAAAGCACTTTTGTGACGCGCGATTTATCGTCATGGAAGTGGACACTTCCGTGATGATAATTTTGGTAATGTCATGGAACACTTCTACGACAGCACAGGTATGACTATCTTGATTCTATCATAAATTTGTCATGGATGTACATGCATGACAAAAAACGTGAGCTACTGTGACAAACACGTATCATCACAGAAGTGTATTTTTTTGTAGTGCCTACTCTGGAGGTCATGTTACTTGACCAAGGCAAACCTACGAACTATGAAGAAGCGATTGTGAGCCTAGATTCCGCAAAATGGCTTGAGGCCATGAAATCTGAGATGGGATCCATGTATGAGAACAAACTGTGGACTTTGGTTGACTTGCCCGATGATCGGCAAGCCATAGAGAATAAATGGATCTTCGAAAAGAAGACTGACGCGACGGTAATGTTACTGTCTACAAAGCTCGACTTGTTGCGAAAGGTTTTCGACAAGTTCAAGGGGTGGACTACGATGAGACTTTCTCACCCATAGCGATGCTTAAGTCTGTCCGAATCATGTTAGCAATTGCCGCATTTAATGATTATGAAATTTGGCAAATGGATGTCAAAACTGCATTGCTGAATGGATTTCTAGAAGAAGAATTGTATATGATGCAACCGGAAGGTTTTGTCAATCCAAAGGGAGCTAACAAAGTGTGCAAGCTCCAACGATCCATTTATGGACTGGTGCAAGCCTCTCGGAGTTGGAATAAACGTTTTGATAGTGTGATCAAAGCATATGGATTTATACAGACTTTTGGAGAAGCCTATATTTATAAGAAAGTGAGTGGGAGCTCTGTAGCATTTCTAATATTATATGTGGATGACATATTGCTGATTGGAAATGATATAAAATTTCTGGATAGCATAAAAGGATACTTGAATAAGAGTTTTTCAATGAAAGACCTCGATGAAGCTGCTTACATATTGGGCATCAAGATCTATAGAGATAGATCAAGACGCTTGATTGGAATTTCACAAAGCACATACCTTGACAAAGTTTTGGAAAAGTTCAAAATGGATCAAGCAAAGAAAGGGTTCTTGCCTGTGTTACAAGGTGTGAAGTTGAGTCAGACTCAATGCCCAACCACTGCAGAAGAGAGAGAGAGAGAAAATGAAAAAAATTCCCTATGCTTCAGCCATAGGCTCTATCATGTATGCAATGTTGTGTACCAGACCTGATGTGTGCCTTGCTATTAGCTTAGCAGGGAGGTACAAAAGTAATCCAGGAGTGGATCACTGGACAGCAGTCAAGAACATCATGAAATACCTGAAAATGACTAAGGATATGTTTCTCATTTATGGAGGTGACAAAGAGCTAAATGCGTAAATGGTTACGTCGATGCAAGCTTTGACACTGATCTGGACGATTCTAAATCGCAAACCGGATACGTGTTTACATTGAACGGTGGAGCTGTCAGTTGGTGCAGTTCTAAACAAAGCATCGTGGCAAGATCTACGTGTGAAGCGGACTACATAGCTGCTTCGGAAGCAGGAAACGAAGGAGTCTGGATGAAGGAGTTCATATCTGATCTAGGTGTCATACCTAGTGCATCGGGACCAATGAAAATCTTTTGTGACAATACTGATGCAATAGCCTTGGCAAAGGAATCCAGATTTCACAAGAGAACCAAGCACATCAAGAGACTCTTCAATTCCATCCGGGATCAAGTCCAGGTGGGAGACATAGAGATTTGCAAGATACATATGGATATGAATGTTGCAGACTCGTTGACTAAGCCTCTTCCACGAGCAAAACATGATCAGCACCAAGACTCCATGGGTGTTAAAATCATTACTGTGTAATCTAGATTATTGACTCTAGTGCAAGTGGGAGACTGAAGGAAATATGCCCTAGAGGCAATAACAAAGTTATTATTTATTTCCTCATATCATGATAAATGTTTATTATTCATGCTAGAATTGTATTAACCGGAAACAAAAAACATGTGTGAATACATAGACAAATATGGTGTCACTAGTATGCCTCTACTTGACTAGCTCGTTGATCTAAGATGGTTGAGTTTTCTAGCCATAGACATGAGTTGTCATTTGATTAACAGGATCACATCATTAGGAGAATGATGTGATTGACTTGACCCATTCCGTTAGCTTAGCACTTGATTGTTTAGTTTACTGCTATTGCTTTCTTCATGACTTATTCATGTTCCTATCATTATGAGATTATGCAACTCCCGATTACCGCAGGAACACTTTGTGTTCTACCAAACGTCACAACGTAACTGGGTGATTATAAAGGTGCTCCACAGGTGTCTCCGATGGTACTTGTTGAGTTGACATAGATCGAGACTAGGATTTGTCACTTCGATTGTCGAAGAGGTATCTCTGGGCCCTCTCGGTAATGCACATCACTATAAGCCTTGCAAGCAATGTGACTAATGAGTTAGTTGCGGTGTGATGCATTACGGAATGAGTAAAGAGACTTGCCGGTAACGAGATTGAGCTAGGTATTGAAATACCGACGATCGAATCTCGGGCAAGTAACATGTCGATGAGAAAGGGAACAACGTATGTTGTTATGCGGTTTGACCGGTAAAGATCTTCGTAGAATATGTAGGAACCAATATGAGCATCCAGGTTCCGCTATTGGTTATTGACCGGAAATGTGTCTCGGTCATGTCTACATTGTTCTCGAACCCGTAGGGTCCGCACGCTTAAAGTTCTGTGACGATCGGTATTATGAGTTTATATGTTTTGATGTACCGAATGTAGTTCGGAGTCCCGGATATGATCACGGACATGACGAGGAGTCTCAAAATGGTCGAGACATAAAGATCAATATATTGGATGACTATGTTCTGACATAGGAAGTGTTTTGGGAGGTTTCGGACATAAACCGGAGTACCGGGGGTTACCGGAACCCCCCGGGGAGTATATTGGGCCTAATGGGATTTAGTGCAGAAGAGGAGGGGCAGCCAGGGCAGGCCGCGCGCCCCTCCCCCTCTAGTCCGAATTGGACAAGGAGGAGGGGGCGGCGCCCCCCTTTCCTTCCTCCTCTCTCCTTCCCTTCCCCTTCTCCTACTCCTACTAGGAAAGGAGGAGTCGTACTACCGATGGGAGTAGGACTTCCCCCCTTGGCGTGCCCTCCTCCTTGCCGGCCGCCTCCCCTCTAGCTCCTTTATATACGGGGGCAGGGGGCACCCCCAGAGGCACAACAATTGATCATTGATCTTTTAGCCGTGTGCGGTGCCCCCCTCCAACATAATCCACCTCGCTCATATCGTAGCGGTGCTTAGGTGAAGCCCTGCGTCGGTAGCTTCATCAACATCGTCACCACGCTGTCGTGCTGACGAAACTCTCCCTCGAGCTCTACTGGATCGTGAGATCGCGGGACGTCACCGAGATGAACGTGTGCTGGACGCGGAGGTGCCGTACATTCGGTACTGAGGATCGGTCGATCATGAAGACATATGACTACATCAACCGCATTGTCATAACGCTTCCGCTTAACGGTCTACGAGGGTAGGTGGACGACACTCTCCCCTCTCGTTGCTATGCATCACCATGACCTTGCGTGTGCGTAGGAATTTTTTTGAAATTACTATGTTCCCCAACAGTTGGGTCTTCAAGCAGGCCGACAAGCTCAACGCTGAACACAAGGGGAGGAGGCCGCCGGTGACAGCAATGACGAAGAGACTCACCAACCAAATACCGGGGGTCAGAAGCAATTTCCCCCCGAAGTAAAAACAGTGAACATGGTATACGCGACACACAACTCTACAAGGGAGCAGGAGAAGCACTACCTCCGGACTAAAGATCATACTGCGGCAACCTCAGTACAAAGCGGTCTTATTAGACCGCATACCTTGTCGGCCATTAAGCCACCGGTCTCCATTCAATAGGATCGACCAATTTCGGAGCGAAAATAGCAGTTCAGCTTCCGCCGTCCACCTCATATACCTGCAAAATCTGTACCGCGCATACATAACTATGGACTTAAGGTACCCTGGGCATCGGCGGAAGCACAATACGGACGAACCCGCAAGCACTCCCATAACCTTTATTTCTTTTCTAATTACTCTTTCTCTTTCATTATCCTTTACCACAGGGGACGCAAAGGCTAGTCATCTCATGGACTCTATCGGAGTTCGGATTCGTACACTCACCTAAGGGCTATTTCCGTCAAGGAGTCCCTTCACCAGGGCGGTGGCCTTGAGGCGTGTGAGGAGGTCCAAAATAACTTTTCGTAGACCGCACTCTTTATTTCGAGCCTGTAATGTGCCTTTTTCCTCCGCCTTCGACCCCGGCATGTCAAATAGCCGGGGTTGCGGCTTTTTTATCTATAAAATAATTATTGGCATATCACTCAGCTCCCAGTAAACATAATTCGCATCCAACATTCGTTGTTTTCTAAAAAGAACTGAATTTAGCTCATGTGGTTGTTTCACATATACACCTCGGCATAGCTTGGCAGGGGCTCGGTATGGGAACAAATGAGTTGCCGACAAGTCCGAACAGCTTTATAGCACACTCCGGCGTCACGAGTTTGGCCTTATATGCATCAGCTCCGAATCATGTCTTGGGTCAATAGTTGGGTTGCCCGGCTCCTGTGCTTGCTACCTTATGTTCCGCTCTATCGGCTAGGGTAGTAAAGGGAGAACTACTGTGATTGTGCTTCCGGTTCATCTGGTCAAGCACCTCAGTAGAGAAAGCCAAAAACTGACGGTCATGATGCAGCGAGAGCTGGTCAACCACTCAATGACTTACCGGAATCCTTCGCGATTCCATCCGTATTGTACGAAGAACCTTTTCCTCAGGTCATATATGTAACACACCATATTGGAATAAGTCGTGTACATACCAGGGGCTATATCGTAGTCCCCCCATAAAACTCCTATGGCTAAGTGAAAGTGTTAACGCCCTATAGTCTGATTGCCTTGTTCACCACATTGACACCTCCTTGATGGACCAAGACGTTGGGTTAAGAGTGATCAAATGCTTTTCCGAACACCCCCGTACTTTCTACGTGGGGGCTAAAGCCGATGACTGGAAAACTTTCAGATCAATACAAAAACGGCCACACAGGAGGAACAAAAGTTTTAGGCAAAACTACCAAAAAATAGCCTTCTAATAATATTATCGTTTACAAATTTCCATACATTTCACTCGAATATCATGTTTTTCGAGCATTGACCCTCTATCAAGTGGGCACCCTCCAGAACATCCTCGAAATAATGCTCTGGTGCGTAATGGTCCTTGCCCTTGGGTGGACCCTTCGCTGCAACATCAGTGGCCTTCATCTTCACCCAGTATGTCTTGACACGGGCAAAGGTCATCCGTGCACCTTCAATACACGCTGACCGCTTCACGACATCGATACGCGGCACCACATCAGCAAGTCGCCGCACCAAACCAAAATAACTATCTGGAATTGGCTCGGTCGGCCACAGCCCGATCACGGCGTCCCTCATGGCAGAACCGAATAGTCTATGGAGCTCGGCCAATTGGGTCATCTGTTTGTTCAGCAATAGCGAGCGTTTTGACACACCGAACTGTGACCAGAAGAGCTTCTCCGTTGCACACCCTTGTTGCGCTTGGTAAAACTATGCCGCATCAGAAGCACTCTTCGGCAGGTCCAATAACGCGTCTAGAGAACTCCACACTTGATTAAGTGGAGCATAATTCGGATCGCCGAACTTAGTTTGCAATAAAAAGGGCTTACCAGCCGCGATCTCCCCAGCTTGTCGGATCTCCTCCCGGGCCGCCCTAGATTCGGACCATGCTTCTTTCGCCTCTCGTAAGGCCTTGTTAAGATCAGCCGTTTTGGCTTTATTATCCTTCTCAAGGATTGCATAGCGGCTAGTGGCATCCTTTAGCTCGCGCGTCATCATGGATATCTTCTCCTCATATTGGCGCCGAGCAACCTGTTTGGCCTTTAACTCGGCGGATGCCTTCTCGGCAGCTGCATTACTAATCTGGGCTTGCTCTTTGGCCCGGGCCAGCTCAGCCCGAAGGATCTCGACCGCGGCGGCACCATCTGCATTAATGTATATCTCAGCATACAATATTTCGCGTGATGCTTACATTACAAAGCACACGCTTGTAAGGACTGCCCCAAAAACATACCTTGCGACTCGTCAAGACGCTTGTTGATAAGCATAAGGTCATCTCCCGCCATATCAAGCTTCCGCTCTAGATCGGCAACTTCTGTAGTTCGGGTGGACGCCAGGGAAGTGACAGCCTGCGTTTCAATTGATCATATTATTTCCTGGACATATCTTTTTTGATCCTTTGATCGCCTCCCTCGGGAAGCCAGTCCGAGTCTCGGGGGCTACTACCTATACACAGGTGCAGTTTGTGAGTCAAGCACAATCAAAAATATTATATTACAAACCTCGAAGCCTCTTAGTAGGCTCACGAAGGCTTCATTCAATCCGCTTTTCGCGGATAGAACCCTTTCAACCACCGTACCCATCAAGGTACGATGCTCCTCTAAGACGAACGCCTTCTGTAGCATGTTCGTCAATACAGTCGACGCTTCGGGATCTCCGGAAGCTGCCGTAGGAGTACGACATCCCTTTGAAGGGATTCGTTTATTCGTCCCTATGGTTGTCTCCGGCCGTAGGCCGGACAGCTCGGGGCCTTTGTTGATGGCCCCCGGACTCAGGGCTACCGAAATATTACCTTTGGGTTGTGTCTTCGCTGTCCCTCGCACCACTTGTTGCTCAGGAGAGACCCTCCGCGACGACACTGTTCGCCGAGCTGCAAAAACCATATATTCTAGATGTTACCTCGATCACAAGAAAGGGACGGAATATGTTTAAAACACCCTTGTTCACTTACGGTTGCCTGAAGGCTTGTCCTCTCTGTGGGACCGCGCGATGACGTCGCTCTCCAAGCCCGGGCCACCCAACGGGGGCATCTTGCCTCGCTTAGGAGCCGTTTCCTCCCAACCTTCGGAGGCGGCACTTCTCTTACCACGGGGAGAGGGAATGTTGGCTTCTCCTTCACTTTGGCCTTCGGGCGGGTGAATCTTGATCTCCCCGGACACGGTGTCTGATGTACCCTCGGAAGGGAGGCCACCTTTGGCCTTCCCGCTCTCCACATTGTCTCCCTTCGCAGGCACCTGGTACGGCGCCGGGGCCAGCATCCTCGTTAGTACGGGATCCGCTGAGTCTTCAGGAAGGGGGGCCGAACACCTAATACACTCCGCTTTCTTTATCCAGCCCTGGAGGAAGATAGTCTGTTCAGTAATGTATTATGCCGTACTTAACTACAATGTGTTTGGAAGTTGAGTGCTTACCAAGGTATCCGGATGGTTGCAGTCGAGGCTGAGGTCCTCGGTGGTGTCTGGCCACTGTTTTCGGTTCCCGAAAAACAACTTCCACATTCCTTTGTGCATAGTGTCGAAGAAGTGTTGGAGGGTTCGTGGTCCTTCCGGATTAAACTCCCACATGCGAAGAGGCCTACGCTGACATGGCAGGGTTCAGCGGATTAGCATTACTTGAATCACATTGACAAGATCGATGTCCCTCTCGAGGAGGGTTCGGATGCAGCTCTATAGAGTCTGCACTTCATCAACTGATCCCCAGTCAAGCCCCTTATTAATCCATGATGCAATCTGTAATGGAGGGCCGGAACGGAACGCAGGTATAGCGGCCCACTTGGTACCACGGGGTTCTGTGATGTAAAACCACCCATGTTGCCATTGGTTGGAACTTTCAGTGAAAGAGCCTTTTGGCCAGTGAGTATTGATAAGCTTGCTCACTACAACACCGCCGCACTCCGTTTGTTTCCCATCGACCACCTTCGGCGTCACACTAAAGGTCTTGAGCCATAAGCCGAAGTGTGGGAGAATTTGCAGGAAGGCCTCACACGTAATGATAAATGACAAGACGTGGAGGAAAGAATCTAGGGCTAGATCGTGAAAATCTAGTCCGTAATAGAACATGAGCCCCCGGGCGAAGGGGTGAAGAGAGAACCCTAGCCCTCGGAGGAAGTCAGAGATGAATACGACCCTCTCGCCGGATCTGGGAGTCGGAATAACCTGTCCTTGAGCAGGAAGCCTGTGGGGGATCTCCGCGGTCAGGTATCTGGCCGCCCGAAGCTTCGCAATGTCCTCCTCTCTAATGGAGGAAGCCACCCATCGGCCCTGAGGGTTGGGTCCGGACATGATTGGGAAGCTTGGGGCAATGAAGTCGAACCTTGGATGCTAGAACTCGAGGTTGGAAGGGCTGAGGAGAGGTTTGGCATAAAAAGTGACGGCCCTTGGCTCCTTTATAAAGGCAGTGGGTATCGAACGCCTCCTCCTAAGCCTGAAGCCTGCCTATTCCTAAGGAATATTTCCAATGGAACGGTTGGGTTACCCATGCTCGTATTGATCAGAATCCCGCAATAAGGGGACACGATCTCTGCCTCGACAAGACGTGCCAATAAAAACCACGCCTCGAAACGTGGAACGGCAGGACAGGAAACGGTTCGAAATAATGACCGGGCAAGCGTGATGTCACGTTACAAAACGTTGTCAGCAGATTGGATTCGTGAGATATTATACTCTCTACGGCTGTGTGTGTGGTACTTGTGTTGCAGATCCGGACACGTTCATTGCGTCCGAAGACTATCTTGGAGTATTCGGAAGGAGGAACCCGACTTGCAATGCCGAAGACAATCTCCATGCCGGACACCTCGTCATTGAAGCCCGGTTCAGGGGCTACCGAAGGAGTCCTGGACTAAGGGGTCCTCGGGCGTCCGGCCTGTTGGACATGGGCCGTACTAATGGGCTGTGAAGATACAAGACCGAAGACTCTCTTCCGTGTCCGGATGGGACTCTCCTTGGTGTGGAAGGCAAGCTTGGCGGCCAAATATGAAGATTCCTTTCTCTGTAACCGACTTTGTACAACCCTAGTCCCCTCCGGTGTCTATATAAACCGGAGGGCTTAGTCCGGAAAGAGAGACAGTCATACAGGCTAGACTTCTAGGGTTTTAGCCATTAACGATCTCGTGGTAGATCAACTCTTGTAATACTCATATTCATCAAGATCTGTAGCGACCCGACCCGAAACGGTCAAGTCTCTGTGTAGCTGTACCATCCCAAGATCATGCTGGCACACACAGTACATTGATGCAAAGATTCAAAGTTCAATCACACCTGAATTTATTACACGATTCTCATATCGAGTCTTTATTACAAAATAATAAATTCGGCTGAAGGCCAACTCATGAGAAATAAACTAAATAAAGCTGCGAGCGTGAGAGCGAAATAGCGAGTCCATCCGACTCCATAGGGCAATCGCCAAGCGTGGATCGTAGCCTCACTCTGATCGAATACTCCTCTGCAACATAAGGCGTTGCAGCCGTGTAGGTCAGCATTTTGAATATGCCGCAAGTCATGAAGATAGAATAACAATAAAATTACTAACACTATATGCAATTTGGTTTGTGGGGCTCTAAGTTTCATTGTTTTGCGAAAAAGCCGGTTTTCCCTACAACAATGGACTTGTTTGCAAATACTACAAAATGTTGGTAGTTATTGAGATGGTTCCGCCAACCAATGTCTCATTCCCAATTATTAAATAACCCCTCAATTAATTTATTAATTTTGGTGTTGAGAAACCGAAATACTCCGGTTTCCGAGGCTCAAATTGTCCAGTAATCGGGACACGGCTAACCGATTAGATCTTCACTCTGCAGAGGTTTATGACTTTACCCGCAAGAATCGTTCCCTCCTTTAAGTCTTCGCACTTCATGGTGTTTGAAGGCGGACGAGCGAAACAGGGTCTTCAGAAGAGTTCCTCTGCCCCGCCGGTACCCATCAATCCTACCGTTCTTCTACATCTCGTAGCACCGTCCGCCGAGTCACACCTAGGGTCGACCAAGCGAGCCCATAATGGCTTGCGGCTGCATGTAAGCTTCCGGTCAATGGGGTATCCATCCGTCTCTTCGTGGCTGGGTGAAGCTTTCCGCAAGATGTCATGGCGCTTCTCCATGCATCCGGCCAACGCTGGTTTTCTCCGGTGCCGTCAACCGTCCTCCACCCGAAGAGTGAATTTTGAAGTCCATCTTGAGCTTGAAGTCATGGGGTTGTCATCATCTTGACTCTCACATCTCCCTTATGAATCACTCAACCAACCCGTCTCTGAGCATAGCAAAATAAACTACTTCGTCCGCCATGGTAACAAGGGGAATTGGTTTCATCCTACCTCATGATACTACTCAAGAACATAACTTAAAATTCACCTACTGCATGCATGGTGGGAGGTATAATTCTAATGCAATAAAATCATAGGTATTGTAAAAGAAACATGGTCAAATGACTTGCCTTGGCGGCGATCTTGAAAGCTAGGGACTCGTGATAGCAAGCTTCGAACTTCGGAAATTCTACCGAAGCAAACAACAATCATATAAGCATAAGAGCATACAATCAATTAACATAACAGCATGCTAACATAAAACACACAAAACAATTGAACCAAAACCCAAAGAAACTCGAAGAAATCCAAGCCAATGTTTTCACCACATCAAACAACAACTAAGAAATAGTTTTACACAACCAAATTGTTCTTAACAGAACTTAGGCATGGGTTTTGCTAACTAATGGAAGGTAAAACATCATGCAAACTAGGAGCAAAAAAGAATCACATCAAAAGCTATTATAGAGTTCCTATTATGCCTATAGCAATCCTAGCAAGAAAAAATAAAATAAAAATTTTATTTATTGTAAATAAAAGTTCATATTCTAAAACTACGAAACTAACCTAAAATAAACTATCACATAGGAAAAATAAAATTATTTGCTAAATAAAACAATAGGAAAACAGTAGCTAGTTAAATAAATAAGAACCACATGATTTTGATTAAAACTATTTTTTTATTAAATCTAAAATGCCCAAATAAATTCCTACGGTTAGGCAAGGTCAAAACAAAGTAGTGACAAAAGAATCACTAAAATAAAATAATCCTAACTCATTTTATAGCAGAATTACCAATCTGTCTAAAACTAAAAAAAACAATTTTTAATAATTTAAACATGGCCAAACATATTTTCTACAGAAACTACAACAAATTTGCAAACTAACAAAAAAAGAATCAACTAAAAATATTAAGTAACCTAAAAGATATGGATCAGTCTCTGAATCCTCCTCTGAGGAGCTCTCTGTAGCCATCAAGGTAGTCCACATTTTTGGTGGCGGATGGCTCTCCTCCACCCACCACCCCACCCGCGACCTAGGTTCTCCGGCGATCTCCACCTCTAGCCAGTGTTTCTTGGATCTTCTCCACTCATCTTCTCCGGCGTGCTGTGATCTACACGTTTATACCCATCTTCTATGGGTTCCTCTGGTGGATCAACGTTAGATCTGGATTTCTCTCCGGGCGCCATCTTTGCGGATAAGGTTTTCAGCTCCTGTGGGAAATCTATTCATCCTTCGGATGACACGAGCCGCTTCATCATGGTGGTGTCTTTCAGCAGACATGCTTTTCGTCTGGATGAGGATTCTGTGGCGGCTGCATTGGAATCTGCGTTAGGTGGTTCAGCCATTGATTTGTCAGTTCAGCTTATTAAGGGCAAGGTATTTTCATTCTTTGTCTCCTGCAAGCAAGTTGGCCTTTACATCCTCAAGTTAAGATCATATGCCGGCCCTCAGTTCAAGTGTTATTTTCATCTTTGGGGAAATGGTGGTCCTAATTGGAGTCGTGAGTTAGTGATCTGGAGAAAGGAATGCGACGCTGAGTGGATTTTGGTTAGTCCCTCCAAAAGGCGTGCAACTTTGGGTTTGATTTCCATGCATAAACCTCCATCTAAGTCTTCTCTCAGATCGGGACTTTCGTCACGTAAGAAAATTTCTTTTGCTACGTTTCATCAGTACCCTGTTTGTAAGGGCTACAAATATCCAGCTTCTCAGATTCTAGTTGACACCATTGCTGAGGCTGGCTATGAAATTAACCCTTCTGAGCGGGTCATCTTGCCTTCGCCGCCGGCGGCCAATCTCCAGTGGACGGTGGCTAGGCCACCCATCTCTTTCGGAACGGTTAACGTCCCTGCCAAAAATACGGCTGTCATCTCCGGTGTTCCATCATGCAGCACGTTGGAAAATCAGGTACGTGATTTGAGGTCACCAATCTCGGGCGGGAATTCTGATCTTTCAAATGAGAACGTGCCATGCCATAATGGGCCTTCCTCTATGACTGCTGTGGGCATGGAGCAGCCCACGACTATTGTTGGGTTGGGTCAGGTTGGGCCGGTTTCCCCGGGGGAGCAGTTGGATATCCCCTCGTCTCAACAGGCCAGGGAGGATTTTGATAATTTTATTGATGATATGGTTGACAAAATTTCAACGTGTCAGAACTGCCTTCAGAAGGGTCATTTTGCATCTGCATGTACGTCCACGTTGTGGTGTATCTCTTGTCTCTGATCTGGTCATATCAAGAGAGATTGCAACAAGTTTGCAAAAATCTTGGGGCTCGTATGGCAAGCCAAACCCGTTAACGCTCCATCTTCCGAGGCGAGCTGCGGGAATATCTCTCTGACACCTCTTTTACCAAACTTGGACCTCCCTTGCACTTCCGCATTTACGCCGTCGCCCAGTTCCATCTGCCCCAGCCCCAAGACACCATTGGCCTCGCCGCCTGAAACCCCTCCTCCACCTCTCCACTCGCCGTCCTTGGAGGCGGAGCTCCCGGCAACGATGGCGAACTTTCACCTGGATCCCCTACTGTATGTGCCGGCTGGTCACCACATCGTCAATGGTGGGGAAGATCGTCTTCCTCGGACTTTTGTGACGCCGCATATCCCAATTGTGCGCCATCATGAGGAGTTCATGCTTGCGGAGGTAATGCCTATTCCACAACCAGATGAGATTGGTGCTGCTAGAGAGGAGGTAGTTCAGTGGTTGCAAGGGCATGGTGTTCTGGTGCGGTCTGCGCAGCCTTGGATTCGTTCGGTTGGGCTCTTTGAGCTTCGTGATGCTGCGGTCAGGTTCTCTTTGCTGCAGCTTCCGCCTCAGACGCTGGGGAATGACCGTTTTGTCAGGTTTATGAAGCATGACGAGGGAGAATCTTTTCGTGGAGTTCAGGGTTTTCGTCAGGGGCTGCTCATGTTTCTGGGTATCCCACTGGATCTTCGCAACACAGAGTGCATCAGGGCAGCCGTCAACACTTTTGGCAAGTTCCACCACTGGGTCAGTGAGGATCCATATATGGTTCGATCTTTGGTTTTTGCTTCTTTCCCTGAAGATATTCTTGTGCCGCGCGATGTGGTTTTCATGGATTATGCGGCTTATGGTGGCGCCCGTGTTTCTTGGACTGCGCCCCTTTATATTTTGGGTGCGAACTTTCTTTGAGCAGATGCCCCGGGATGAAGATTGGATGCCCATCAATGGCAATCCACATCCGATCCACAGGATTCCTTTCTCGAGCTGCCCCGTTCAATCTCCGGCCTACCCCGCCTTGGGGTGGAATGCAGTCCCACCTCCTTTGAGCCTGTGATCAATGAGGTGGCTGATGACAATTGGGGGAATTGGAACGATGAGGTGGAGCCTGAGCCCGCGCAAGACCAAGAATCAATGGTGGTGGATCTCTCCGCTCAGCCCAGTTCTGCTGCTGATCTGGTCCAGTCTGTTATTGAAGTGGAGGATGATCTGCCTGAGGACCGTGTTGTTCCTTTGGTTAATGAGGATGCTGCTAATACCTGGGCCATTGTTGTCTATCATCATCCTGCTGTCAGGGAGGAGATAGCTCTGCCCGCGGTCCCTTTTGGGCCTCTTTTGCCTCCGGATATCATTTGGAGGAGATCTTTCGAGTACCTTCTGCAAGCTCCTGTGGCTTTCTCAGTCCCAAGGCCGGTTCTGCTGCAACCTCTTTCGCCGGTGATTCTGTCTAAGCGGAGTTGGGAGATGGCTTTCAGTGATAATGACCTGCCGCGTCTTACATGGAGGGAGCAAGAGCAAGCAAGGCCGGTTGCCAGGGCACTCTTCTCTGATCTTTCTGATGTTCAACCAATGCAGGTACCACCCCCTCCTGCTGCGGTGGTTAAAGCTCGCAGGCCACGGAAAACCTTGGCGCCAACTCCAATTGTTGACACTGCAGTGCGGCGTTGCACTAGAAGCTCAATTCAGCGTGATGGTTACAAGCCCACCTTCCAGGAGCTCTCCCTGCAGCCCAAGAGAAAGAAGCCCAAGGCTAAGCCCTTCACGGCCCAGATGCACGACGACCCTGCTTCTGAAGAAATTCCACCTGCAACTCCAGTCAGTCGACTCCAAGAAGTTGGTCGTGAGCTAGAAATTGATGCTGCTCTATTATCTGTGGATGCACTTATGGTGGATCCACCTGTTGCTGCCTCGCCTAAGCATGATGATTAGTTTAATCTTGCTCTTTTGGGTTTCGCAAGCACTTAAATATGCTTTATCTATGTCTGTAGTCAATACTATGCTACTTGTTCTCTGGTGTGTGTGGATGTTGGGACAGACTGGTTTATGTTTTTTTCGGACACGTGGTATTGTGTACCATGTGGGTTATGGACTTCATCTTATTTTGTAATGAGTAACATTTGTAGGAACTGGAATGTTCTTTGCTGGAATGTCAGAGGTCTGAATTCTGATACTAGGCAGAGGGCTGTTAGACAGAAAATCGAAGAAAGCCAATGCTCAATCGCCTGCCTGCAAGAAACCAAATGTGCTTCTTTTGATTATAGATCAATTAAATCTTTCTGCCCTAGAAGATTTGACTCTTTTGTGTGTTCTCCCTCTATTGGTGCTTCTGGAGGAATTATAGTGGTCTGGAATTCTTCTGCTTTTTCGGCACTTTGTAATTGAAGTTCAACAGTTTCTTTGTAATTGTTAAGTTCACTTCGAGCGAACAATGAATCTTGGACTCTAGCTGCTGTCTATGGCCCCTGTGAGGGTGAAGCCGAGGACCAATTTGTTAATTGGTTATACAACCTGAGTATTCCTCTCAATGAACACTGGTTGTTACTTGGAGACTTTAATTTTCTCGGTCGATGATAATGTAAACTTGCTGGTGGAGACATTAATGACATGTTCATTTTCAATGAGATTATTGGCCACCGGGCCTTCTTGAGCTTCAATCAAGGGAGGTCTTACACTTGGTCCAATATGCAAGATACCCGCTTCTTGAGCAGCTAGACTGGTTCTTTACATCGTGGATTGGATTTGATTATCCTATGGTGAAGTTTTGCCCTTGGCAGGGCGGCCGGATCATGTGCCTTGCTTAGTTACCATCAAGACTTCCATTCCAAAATCAAACCTCTTTAGGTTTGAAAATTACTGGATTGAGCTTGATGGATTCATGGACTGTGTTGAATCTTCTTGGAAACAACCCTCTCGGAAAACACATGTTACTGCTAGAATTGCCGATAAACTTAAAAGCCTGAGAATGTGTCTCAAAAGGTGGCAAATGAATGTTTCCAAGCCGAGGTTGCTGATCAGTAAATGCAATCATGTTATTTTCCTTTTAGATGAATTGGAAGAATGGAGTCCTCTTTATATTCAGGAAAATAACTTCAGAAGAATTGTCAAAAACCATTTGGAAAAGCTTTTGCACCTGAAATTTTTATACTGGAAAAAGAGGTGCACTATCAGATATTTCAAGGTGGGAGGTGAGAACACCAAGTTCTTCCATGCTATGGCCACTGAGAGGCATAGGAGGAATTCCATAGCTAGCCTGAAGCTACCTGATGGATCTGTGGTCTCTGATCACTCTCAAATGGCTGGAGTTATTTGGAGCTGTTTTAAGAATAGAATGGGCACTTCTAGAGGGATTAATATGGGGTTTGATTTATCATCACTTATTTCACTGTGGATGGCCTTGATGTGCTCACTAAGCCTTTTACAATAGAGGAAATGGACAATGTAGTCAAACATATGCTGTTGATAAGGCACACGGACTGATGGATTCAATGGTTTGTTCTTTAAAAAGTGTTGGCATCTTATTTCTCATGATTTTTATGAGCTGGCTCAGCTTTTTTGATGGCACTGCTGTCTTACGTAACATTAACAGCTCTTATATCACTCTTGTGCCCAAAAGTTAGTACTGAAGAAGTCGGAGACTACTGGGCCTATCTCTCTTCTTGGTATGGGGATTAAATTTCTGTCAAAAATGGCTGCAAATAGATTTCAAGATGTGATTATGCGGTGCATACACAAGAACCAATATGGTTTCATTAAGTCCGAACAACAATACAGGATTGCACAGGGTGGACTTTTGAATATTTGCACCAATGTCATCGATCTAAGAGGCCCATTGTCATTCTCAAATTGGACTTTGAGAAGGCTTTTGACTCTGTGGAGCACGAGGCTATCTTCCAAATCTTAAGGTTTAAGGGTTTTAATGAGAAGTGGATTCTTTGGATGAAGCGGTTCTCGCCTTTGGCACCTCATCTGCTTTTGCTTAATGGGGTCCTGTGGAGGAAATTTGTTTGCAAAAAGGGGTTAGGCGGGGTGACCTCAGATCCCCTCTGCTCTTTGTTATTGCTGCAGATCTGCTCCAAGCAAGTGATAAATGACATGTTAGAAGAGGTCTTCTTCACCTACCTATACCTTGCCATGATGCAGATTACCCCGTGATTGATGCCGATGATACATTGATCATCCTACCTGCTGACAGAGCACAACTTCTGGCTTTGAAAGATATGTTAAAGGTTTTTTCTCAATCGACTGGTCTGGATGTCAACTACCATAAGTCTTTTATTATCCCAATCAATGTTGAATCTGCTGTTATGGAAGATTTAGCTGCTGCTTTTGGTTGCAAAATTGGAAAAATGCCATTTACTTACCTTGGATTGCCTGTGGGGACCACAAGGCCTAAAATGGTTGACTTCATGCCTTTGGTAGACTGTATGGAAAGAATAATGACTGCCAGCTCCTCTTTCCTTAACCAAGGTGATAGGTTGCAGTTTCCTTAACTCTGCTCTGTCTTCAATGCCAATCTTCTTCTTGTGTAGCCTTGCTCTGCCAGCAGGTATTCTCAAGCAGCTTGAAACAATTCAACGGCAGTGTCTGTGGAGAAGGCATAGAGATCAGCCAACACCTTCTCTTGCTGCTTGGAACCTCATTTGCAGGCCAAAAACAAGCGGGACTTGGCATTCTTAATCTGGGAGTTCGAATGTGGCTCTTCTTCTCAAGCATGCTAATAACTTTCGAATAAGCGAGATATCCGTGGGTGTCCCTAGTCTGGAATTCATATTATTATGAAAGAATGCCCCAGGGAACAACTGCTTGTGGATCCTTCGGTGGAGGGATATCTGTAAAGTCATGCAACACTTGTGGACTGCTCACAGGTTCAAATTAATGAAGGGACACTGCTGCTGTTTTGGGCTGATAATTAGAACCTTGACAACACAAGGTGTCTAGCTGCAGACAAGATTCCCAAGGCTCTTCTCTTTTGCCAAGGATCCTCGGATCTCGGTCAAGGAATCTTTCAATACCGGGATATGCATCAACTCTTTCACCTCCCTTATCTGCTCAGGCCTATGATGAGCTGAACCAGATACAGGAATTGATGAATTCCCACAACAGAGAATCTAGTCTGCGAGATGTTTGGTTCTGGCAAGGATATACCAAGTGTTTCAAACCCAAGATGTTCTACTCACACACTTTTGTGTCTGAATCATTCAATCCTTTGCTCTGTGGGGTCTGGAAATCCTCTTGTACCCTCAAGATCAAGGTTTTGCTTGGATGCTTATTATGGACAGGTTGAACACCAAGGACATGGTTGAGAGAAGGCACCGCACATGGATGATGGGGTCCATTGTAGGCTTTGTCCCTTGCAGGTTCGAGAAACCAGGGATCACTTGTTCTTCAACCGCAATTTCAGTGTCGTGGTGCGGAATTATCTGCAGATTGATTGGTCTATGGCACCTCCATGATGCAGTTGATTCTTGAGGCTAGAAGAAGTTTTGATAAGCCCTTTTTCTCTGAAGTGGTTTTCATTGCTTGTTGGAATATTTGGATCATCAGAAATGCCAAAGTATTCAGAAATGAGAGGCCTAGTTTCAATAAATGGAGGTTTGCTTTTAAGCATGATATTAGCCTAATGCAGCACAGAATTAAATCTGTTTACAAGGATGAACTGCTTAGATGGATCTCTTTTCTCCCACCCTAAACTATTTTTGTAAGCCCCCCTTCTTGTTCTACCTTCTACCCTGGTTACTCCTTGTAATCACCCTGTTGTACTACTTATTCTTTTTTTCAATAAAGTTTTGATCTGCTGTGGGGGTTTTTCCCCACAGTTCCCAGTAAAAAAAAACCTAAAAGATATGGATTTTACAAAACTGAAACTATTCTGTTAAAAACAGAAATGAAAAAAATAACTAAAAAGAAAACTAGCGCTAAACGGGCCTATCTAACGCTCGGGCGTCAAATAACTAAAACGCGCCCGAGGAAATAAACCGATCGGGCCGGTCTAACTAAACCTAAATAAAACCGAAACTAAACCGGGTTTTATTTAAAATAAACCTACCCTTCGCTAGTCTAATCTAGACCCTAGATCCTAGATCGGACGGTGGGGCGTTCGCTGCTTATCAGTGGCGGCAACAGCTGACGGTCGACGGCGGCTCGGCGGCAACAGTCTGGCGGCTCGGGTGGTCGAGGCGACGCGGAGGGTCGGGTGGGTCTTGGCGGAGCGAGGGGAGGTCGAGGTTGAGTTGGTGGAGCTCTGGGGGGTCGAGGCGGCGGAGCAGGGGCAATGAGGCGGTGGCGTCGGGTTTCAGCGAGGAATCGTGGCAGGTCGAGGGGTTAGGCGGGGGGAAGTGGGGGAACGGGTCGAGGGGCGGGGTTTATATAGGGGCGTCGACTTGGAGGAGGGGGCGGATCGGGGGAGGAGATCCCGGGATCTTCGGGATTCCGGCGAGGCGGCGACGCGGTGGCGTGGAGAGGAAGAAGAAGGGGGTGGGGTCCGCGTGTCGAGAGAGAGAGGGGGAATCGGTCAGGCGACCGAGGGGTAGGGGTTGGTGCGGCAGCTCGGGTCGGCTGGCTCGGTGGCCTGGGCGGGTTAGCTGGCCATTGGCTGGCTGCGCTGGGCGCTGGCCGGGCCGGGTTAGCTGGCCGGGCGCTGAGTTTCTTTTCCTTTTTTGAATTAGAGAGGAGATAATATATTAAATATATATATTTTATATAGGACATATATATATCAAAATGATCAGGGGAATATTCCCTACAATTTGAACATTTTTCCAGGGGCAAAACTCAAACTTAAAAAAAACATTTTTCTAAAATCCCAAATAAAAATCAAATTTGAATTCAAACTTTTTGGCAAGGTTTTTTCATCTCACATTTTTGGAGTGTCATGTTTACTCCTCTCATACTTTTTTTCAAGTATTTGTCAGGCATAGTTTTGAAATAAATTTCAACTGCCAATTTGAATTCAAATTCCAACAAACTCAAAACTTCTGAAATACTTCAAATGTCACTCAATTTCAAGCAATATGCATAGATGCTTAGCTATAATTGTAAAACATTCCAAATGGGAAATTTGGGATGTTACAAGATCAATCAAGCAGGAAGTAGGGTATTACCTCCATAGAGAGGGCCCGAACCTGGGTAAACATTGTGTCCTCCGTCTCCTGTTACCATCGACCTTAGACGCACAGTTCGAGACCCCCTACCCGAGATCCGCCAGTTTTGACACCCACAGCAAGAACCACCCTTTGACGGTGAAACTAACACCCAAGGATCAAGTGTTTAAGAAGAAATTGGTGTTCTGGAAATTAATTTACTGGGAGATTCTATGTGTACGTCACTGCATCGATGTCATGCACGTAGAGAAGAACGTATGTGAAAGCATCCTTGGTACTCTGCTCAAGATTAAAGGTAAAAGAAAGGATGGTGATGGTTCACGGCTCGATATGCTTGCTGATCAATCACAAGGCAAGAGTGAAACAGAGGATGATGACAAATTCATCAAAGCTCGCCAGAGTTACAATTTCAGTACAAAAGAAGCAACACGGTTATTCACCTATCTGTTGTTAGTTAAGACACCCTCTTCCTACTGCGCAAACATCAGAAGTCTCGTGGATGTGAGCTCAGGTAAATTGAAGTTGGGACACATGAAGTCACATGATTGCCTCGTAATGTTGACACAAATCCTCCCGGTGGCCATCAAGAATCTGATGGACAAAGATATAAGAAACACACTCATTGACCTGTGTGATTTCTTCAACCAACTATGGCAGAAAGTTGTAAATCCCGAAGAGTTGGATCATACACAAGCTGATATTGCAAGAATATTGTCCAACCTAGAGATGTTTTTCCCACCGTCATTCTTGGATGTCATGGTCCATCTCACTATGCACCTTGTCGACGAGATAAAGTATTGTGGTCCTGTGTTTCTTTGCAACATGTATCCCTTCGAGCGGTTCTTGGGAATACTAAAGCGCTTTTGTCGGAACCGAAACCATCCAGAGGCAAGCATCCTACATGGTTATACCGCGAAGGAGGTGGTTGAGTTTTTCATTGAATACATGAAACAAAGACTTATAGGTTTGCTCCTCTCTCGCCATGAGGGAAGGCTGAAAGGTAAGCCGGTCCTTGCTGGCACACAAATGGCTGCACCCGGAGAATTGGCAGAGAAAGCCCATTTGACAGTACTGCTTAACAGCCCATTTCTCATCGCTTATGCCGAAGAACACTTGGTGGAGATACGCCAAAGCTTCTTACCAATGGGGTGCCTTCATCAGATGTGGAGATGAAGGAACACACTAAGAAGTACGCCGAATGGCTGAAGAATCGTTCGGCACAAGGATCCATCGATGACATTGCTACGTGGTTGGCACAAAAGCCATCACCTACGGTGTTGATATACCAAGCATATGACATAAATGGATACACGTTCTACACTGAGGAACGTGATAAGAAGACCTCGTATAAGAACAGCTCTGTTCGAATAGAATGCATGACTGTAAATGAAGCTGATAAAAGGGTATACTATGGAACCATCAAGGAGATTTGGGAGCTTTACTATGTGAAAGTTAAGGTGGCATTATTCAGGTGCGCATGGATCCCTCTTGGTCAGGTAAGGATTGATAAGTACAGGAAGACCTGCATTAACAAGAAAATAATGGCATATCATGCGGACCCATTCATTCTTGCTAGTGATGCTACCCAGATTTTCTTTGTGGAAGACCCCTTTCATAAGAACGTCCATTTAGCGATGCATGGGAAGAGAAGGGTACTGGGTGTCGATGATGTTGCCGATGAGGACGAGTATGATGAATTTGATGAGTTGCCAACCAAGGAATCACGCACCCGTGCAACAGAGCAGCGTAAAATCATCAAAAACCCCAAGTTCATTCGGAGTCAACTTAATGATCCCAGTTCCCCCATGTACATGGGAATTAAGCCGTGAGACTAGTCTTTATGCCTACCCTGCAACTTAATTCGTTCAATTTAGAACTGTCGCGTGTACTGAATTTGTGAGTTATGGCCGGTTTTCTGTTGATGTAAGAACCGTTAATATGTTGAACTTGATATGTTGTCAGCTCAGGCAATGAATATGAACTGTTTTTTGTTATTATTATTATATCATAGAGGTAGCACACTCAATCGATCTCACTACAGTATGTGTGAACAAGAATATGCAATCTGGTTTGCGAATAGCACACGGTTCATTGATGAAAGCCGTCTGCCGACCAAACCCCGCCACCCCGCCCACGATCTGAGTCGTGCTTTCTGATTGGCCATAACCCAAACCCCACGGATCGTACGTCTGCACCATTGGATGCTCCCAGATCGAACGGTGATCCTCATCCCTTTCGACAGCATATGTAGTTTCGGTTTTATTTTTAGTTTTATGCACAAAATGCATGTTAATCTCAAAAAATGCCTTAAATATAGCTAACGATACCTGAAATGCGTCAGAAAATCAAACTCGTGGTATAAAGGTGATTGCGTATCGTGGAAATTTTTATGAGGCCAAACGATGAAGTCACCGGCCACAGGAGTTTGAATTGACACGTCTCCTTTTGGAAAACCATGATCCTTCATGCGAGATGCTCCGGTTCGGAAGGAGCGGTCATCAAAACTTGTGCCAAACTTTACCATTTTTTTCCATAGGGTCATGAGAGCACGCCACAGGCACACATCGATTTTGATGATGTCCGAACTCCATCTGAATTTTCTGTAATTAAAATACCAACTAGGCCTAAGACAGTTGCCGCACCTCACGGCCGAAATGTTTGAAACTTCTCCCCGTTTCTCAAACAAACGGATGAAAACTCACAAAGCGACGCACAAATGATCTGTACACCTTTGCTAGGCTGATAGTAAGGGGGTATCATAGCTAGTATCATGCATGCCAACTAGGCAATTTTGATGAGTTGTCATATAATTAATTAAATGAAGAAAGAGAGGGTTAAGTATCATATCATGAAACATTATCATAATAAATGTTATGCTATGCATGAGAATATAAATAAAGTACTACATATGATACTAGCTACTCTATGATACTATGCATTAGAGCAAGTACACAATAGAGTGACATAAGACTAGCCACAATGGGTAGTAACATAGAATATTACTAGTCTATGTTACTACCACCATAGTGGGGAGTAACATATGTGTAACATGCAACACTTCATTTATTAGGCTATAGACTCATCTTGCCTTGAGATGTATGATGTTACTCAGACTAGCCACAATGGGTAGTAACATAGACTAGTAACATGCCCGTGTTACTAGTCTATTTTATTACCTCTATAGTGGGGAGTAACATATGTGTGGTAACATGCAAGACTTCATTTATTAGGCTATAGACACATCTTGACTTGATATGTGCATGTGATGTTACTCATACTACTAGTAACTAGCTATTTTACTACTTTCCTCTCTTTCTTCATCTATTGCTTGCGACATCATCTACTTTATCTATATATGTGTGATGTTACTACCTATGTTACTCCCATTGTGGGTAGTCTCATACTATAGTAAGACTACCCACAGTGGGAGTAACATAGGTAGTAACATCACACATATACAATTTCCTCCATTTCTTCATTTATTGCTTGCCATATCATCTATTTTATCTAGATATGTGTGATGTTACTACCTATGTTACTCCCACTGTGGGTAGTCTAAGCAGGCTATAAGGAATAGAATAATATATATGTGCTTATTAGTTGGAGGAAAGAGAAGAGAAGCGGGCTCTTGGTTAGTAGAGCCAGCTGCAACACGAGACCCGAGACACTTTGTGAGGATGTAAGGTGGGCCAACTATTGATAAACTAGTACGTATATAAAACTTATTATTGTACATGCCCACTAGGAGGTTGGTTGTATATGATATGGAAACTTCTTATAGCCGACCCTTGGCTGTATTATTAACCATGCTCTTAGTGAGGTAGCTAGTATATCATAGACGACTAGCTAGTATCAGACTGGCCACAGTGGGAGTAACTTCAGCAGTAACACCGACTCCAACTCAGCAAACTTGCTTATGTGGCAATAAGTTAATGAGGAGAGAGATAGTTTCAGTAACTTAGCTAGTTACTGTAACATCACATGTCCCAATGCAATATGAGTCCATAACCTAATAAATGAAGCTTTGCATGACACTACACTTATGTTACTACCCACTATGAAGGTAGTAACATATATAGTATAGGGATATGTGTATGTTACTAGTGTACTACTCTCCACTGTGGCTAGTCTCACTCCCTCCTTTCTGGTTTAGGTTGTTTGTAATGGTATTATCATAAGCGGTATCATGCATGCCAACTAGACTTTCTGGATGATGTGGCACACAAGAGAGGATGTGGTATCATATCATGATACCGTGTCATATTAAATGTTGTACTACTACTTTGTGTGATGCAGGACAATTAGTAAGGCAACCTAAGATGCTAACTTATGATACTATGCATTACGGAAGTAGTATCCTACACTATCATATGCATTACGGAAGTAGTATCGTACACTATCCTACACTATCATATGCATGGTACTAGTATATATGATAATCCCCATTACAACCAGCCTTATAGAGCTCAATTCAAAAATCTCACCAACCAAGGTAGATGGTGAGTGGTGGAATACTTTTTGTATTTTGCAAAAACACCCAGTTAATGCTTTTGTTTTCCTCAAAAAAATTATGTTTTCCAATGTATTAATTGCAATACATGCATGCATATATAAAGTACATGCATTGGTAAACTTTCTCTTAATACTTGCATGCAATGATTTAATGCACCTTGGAATCTGGACATGTGATGGGAAACAACCAAATTGAACCTTTGGAAAAACTAAAATTTTGAGATAAGCCTATAAACCGAAAAGGAGGGAGTATATATGCATGATACTAGTATATGATCGGCAATACCTCCGTATGCGCGCATGCATAGTATCATAAGTTAGTATCTTAGATTCCTTATTAATTACCATGCATGACACAAAGTAGTACAACATTTAATATGATACGGTATCATGATATGATACCACACCCTCTCTTTCATCATTTAACTGTGTGCCACATCATCCAAAAAGTCCAGTTGGCATGCATCATATCGCTTGATACTCCCATATTAGGACCAGCCTTATTAGGGTGGCCATAGTGGGGTATCATAGCAGTATCATGCACCGGGAATAGAAAATATGATGATGTGGCAAAGAAGCGATAACATAGGTAGATACTGTATATATATATATATATATATATATATATATATATATATATATATATATATATATATATATATATATATAATAAATGATATACTACTTTGTGTCATGCATGTCCATAAATATGGTCATCTATGATATATACTCCCTCCGTAAACTAATATAAGAGCGTTTAGGTCACTATTTAGTAATCTAAACGCTCTTATATTAGTTTACAGAGGGAGTACTACTCTATGATACTATATATGCACTATGAAGGTACGTATGTAGTATCATACACTAGTATCATATGCATGATACTATATATATATATATAGTATATGATACTCCCCACTGTATAAGGCTGGCCATAGTGGTGGTATCATAGCCGACGATGTCATGCACTCGGGAATAGCAAGTATGTTGATGTGGCAAAGAATTAAATATACATAAAGAGGGTTAGAGTAACATATAGGTAGATACCGTATCATGTTAAATGTGATGCTAATTTGTGTCATGCATGGCAATAAATATGATCTATATATGATACTATACTCTATGTATTATACTATGCGCTATAATTAATTAAAGGTAGTATCATACACTAGTATCATATGTACTGTATATTCATGATACTAGTATATGACACTCTCCACTATACTCATGATTTCTTACCGTGGAAAAAAATTGGAGGCGAAACGATGAACTCATATTTTCATTCGAACAAAAATATGATCTTAGGTAATGTAAATGTTTTCAAAGAGCACACAGTTCACTCACAAAAGCCGTATGTCCACTAAACCGTGGCCGATGCACCCCCCACCCCTCTGCCACACGCGCTATCTGAGTCATGCGTTCTGATTGGCCAGAACCCAAATCCCACGGATCGTACGTCTGCACCGTTGGATTCTCCTTCATCGAACGGCGATCCTCATGCCTTTCAACAACACATGTACATGTTTTAAAATAGCCCCTCACAAAAAATGTTTTCAAATAGCACACGGTTCACACACGAAAGCTGTGTGCCTACCAAACTGTGGTCGATGCCCCCCCCTTGCTGCACGCGCGATCTGAGTCATGCGTTCTGATTAGCCAAAACCCAAACCCCACGGATCGTACGTATGCACCGTTGGATGCTCCCAGATGGAACGGCAATCCTCATCCCTTTCGACAAGAAATGCAGTCCGGCTAGGAATTGATTTATATGCCAACATGCACGGTAATGCCAAAAAATGTCTTACATATAGCACACGAGACCTGAAATGCGCCAGTAAATCAAACCCTTGGTAAAATTGTGATTGGTTTAAGTGCGAAAAATTTAGAGGCGAAACGACGAACTCACGTCTTCATTTAAAACGAAATTATTCTGTTTGTGCACACGAGCGCTTAGAGGCAACCGTTTGCATAGGACTTTCTGTGTGCGCGGCGACCGGGGATATTTTTCACCCTTTTCACCTAGGCCGCCAACACCCCCCCCCCCCACCGTCCACCCGCGTTTCACTCAACTAGTGCACCAAACTCCTTCGCCAGCTCCCCCTCCCACCAGATCCATAGCAGAACCCTCTCCAGCGCCGCCATGCTCAGCCCGGCCGTGTGCCCGCTCTTCGGCGTCAAGCCTACCTCCACCGCAGTTCCCAACACGCGGCGGCACGCGCCTCGCCGTCTTCGTTTGGTCGCCAACCACCCTCAAGCATATCGATGCAGTAACCCTCGCCTTTCCTGTGGTCCAGCCGGGTTTGCATTAAGAAGCCTGTTAGTTACTGCTCTCCATCACGGTGAGGCATATTTCCTCACAATCCCTCTTCCAATTTTGTTCTGTATGTTCCCAAATTGGCTATAAAATAACGGAGAGTGTATATATGTTCATTATCTACCTTCCTTACTACATATAAGTTGTATTTGTTCCAATAAGTTACTGCCTATTTACAGATCGCAGGCGCCCGAGTCCCACAAACTTAACAAACTAGCCGTACATTTTCTAAATTATTGCATGGCATGTTTAGAAAGCTTGATACAAAGTTGTTAGTTTTATGCTTATCCTCCTTTCCTGAGTTTGGCATGTGCTCTCTGTAGATGTCGAGTAGCAACGACAACACTCATTCAGTCCATGTATCTTCATCTGATTCGGACAACCCTAGGTCTTCAGCAAATTGTGAGGTATCAAGTAGTCTTGAACAGGATAGAGCTACAGCAATTACCCTTCTGGTCAGGACACGGAGGAACGCTAAAAGTAAGCCCACACACCAGCCTAAAGGTGTATATGAAGTAGCCGAGATTGAATTAAATTCCTGGGCTCCAACTAAACCAGATAAAGCACGCATGAGGTTCAGGAGTGTGTGTGGATTTGTTGGGTGGAAAGGCTCAACATTAATCATGGGTTTTGGAAGGTGACACGAAACACGGCGAAGGATAGTCCAGAGATCATGGATCACTTCAACGCTCCAGAGCGATGGAGAATGCAGGTGGAACGTGCTGCCTTCAAGAAGGCTAGGGATGCTTGGAGAAACTGGAAGCATGTGTTGTACAAGAAGTACTTGAGTGAAGGTAAGGACCCAATCCTCGCATACCCCCAAATTACAAAGGCGATCGGGCGGAATTCAAAAGGGTTAGGGCAACTCAGAGTTTCTCGAGAAGAGTTTCAAGCAATCGAACTTCGAAGAAGAACATACACCCCCATCGTATGGGTGTGGTAGGATAATACAAAGATGAAACCGATATGGGAACAGGAGGACAAAGAAGCGAGAGCGATGGGTGGGAATCCGCCTTTAGTGAAATCAGGGCTTAACGCACCGAGAGACTACTTATGGGCGTGCAAAGAGGTGTGATGACGGAACTTATTACTTTGAGAATGCACGTGACGCCAAACTGTATGAAGTGATGGTAGAGGCTTCCAAGATCCCTGGAAGGTTCTACAGGAACTCAGGGCCATGTGACATTCTGTCCATTGCTCTGGACACAAGAGAGCCCCCTGGCCGTGCAAGGGGTATAGGTGTTAATGTCCCGCACAGAGGGCTTTCACACTCAGCAAAGAAGAGAGGCTCGGCATGAAAAAAGCGAGGAGTGAAATGAAGCAGAATGCATTGTTTGAAAAGTTGAAGAAGGAGATTTATCCGGCTGTTCGAAAGGATGTTGAGGAGTCAATGATGATGCAGAAGACTCTAACAAATGATGAGATAGCCAGCAGATGGGAGGGGAGGCGGGCATGGATGATGCTTCTTATTGCGCGACAACACTGCACAAGTGTAGATGTGCATCAACTGACCCCAGTGACACTGAGATTGCAGCTGCTCGTGATGATGCTATATCTGATCTATCTGGAATGAAAGACAGACTGAAGGGTGTGCTTACACATTATGAAGGTACATTAAAATGTGCAACAGCCTAGGTTTGCCCACCCTTCTTGGAAGATGGCCTCTTCTTGGACAATGTGCCATTGAAGCAGGGCTGTGTGAAGTGCTACGTGACTGAAGTAAAGCCTGGATTTAATGAATTTGCCCTGAAGAATGTCCTAGGAGACTTCGATGAGCAAAGGACCTTGGGAGAAACACTGTTACATCACATCCAGTGGCCACGAAAGGAAATAGAGTTTGTCGATGATATTCCTGAAGCCCCGCCAAGAGCAACCACTGTCGCCCCTCAACCGGTGACGCTCTCCTTGCCACAGCAGCTCTCGTGGGCTGATGCATCAACCTGTGATCAGCCGGACCGACTTTGTGGCATACAGGCCATGTCATCCTCTGCCCCAGAGCAGCCAGTGGCAAGGCCTACAACTGTTGATGACGCACCACCGGTTCAGATGCTGGCCGCTGAAGCAGCGGGGGGAGACACAGCTGCAGCACATGCTCAGCAGACCAACCTGGTGGAACAGATCGCTAAGCGATCGATGCTTCGAACCGCCGCTAAGCTGCTCAGAGGTCCGTAATCAATCGCTCATCGATTCGTTGGTCCGCAGCGTGATCAGCATACCAATGTGTCAGCACTTCCTGCTCAGCAAACCAACGCGTTGGCACGGCCTCCTCAGCACACCGACAAGTTGGCACCACCTGCACAGAAACCCGACATAGCTTCAACGCATGGTTAGTAGTCTGATGCCTCTGCTCCTACAGCCTAGCAGTCCGTCACAGTAGCACCGCTAGCTCAGAGGTCCGGCATAGATAAACTGTTTGCTAAGAAGTCCATCCAAGCTTCACCATCTTCTCAACGTCTACCTTGCAGGCAACCAGACGTTCTGCCAGAAATGCTTCAAGTACCAAGAAGGAAGTGGCCAAAAAGGCTACACCCATGACCACGAGGAAGCACAGCGAGAAAGTGAAGTGGAAAGAGAATGATTACCTCTAACTTAAAGTACTCATCGCCTAGAACCAAATTAACAGCAGCTTGTTCGAATCGGGGAGTAATATTATTTGTGATGCCATGGATGATGAAGAAGTAGAATTGTTGCTTGCTAGAAGAAAAGCAGACGTACTTGAAGCACGCAATTACGTCCATGGCCAGCCATTTCTTGTTGGCGAATACTTTGATGAGTGCAGCTCCAGTTGCCGCGAGTTACATGAATATTGCATGGATCAAATGTCAGCAGGTTATCATGCTTTGCTAGTCCACTACAATAGAGATCATTTCCGACACGATGTTGGTTCCATCAATGTGAGTTTCGAGGACTTACATCTCTTCTTCAACTTCAACGTGCTCGATGCCACTCTTCTTAGATGCCTGATTTTGTAAGTACTTAACAAACTCTGATCAACTTCTCCATACAAAGCTATAAATGATAAACAACTAACTGCATTTTATTCCTCTCAGGGGACTGAACACGCAGAGAAGAAAAAGGGAGAGTGTGTATTTCATAGATCCTGCATTAGCAAATGGCCCAGCATTAGATGGTAAGGACCAACGGGACTGGGCCGTTAACACGGTCCTCCATATCTTTGAAAACATGTCACATGCAGTATCATTTCTCTGGCCATATCATGAACGGTAAGTCAAGTAAACAACTACGCATACACTGATTGTCTTTCAGATTTCAACATCATCCGTAAGTTCATGGCTTTCTTAATATGTAGCAATCACGGGATATTGGTATTCATTGTTCCGAATAAGAACACAGTTTACTACATCGATTCTCTCAGAGAGTCGACAAACGCTAAGGATCTGACGCATGCTCAGCAATTATTGGATAGGTATTGAATTCTATGATGTTGAAATTAATTTGCATTCATATCTGGTTCAATAATTGATGTTGTCAAAATTCATCATCATTTGTAGTGTGCTCGCATTGTGGAAAACTAAACCAGGGAACTTGTTCAAGACGGAACAACCCGTGCAGCACGAGATCGTTTCTCCGGTAACACACTGAAATCCGTAATTTTCGGAAAATTTATCCAACAGTCTGCAAATACCTTCCCTTACGCTAGTTAAATGTTCAAGCTTCTAAATAAACCTCTTTCTATTTGGTCCAAAGAAAAAATAATACATCTAACACCGGTTAGGTTGTTCCTAACAGGACAAATACATGACTAATTTTGTACAAAAAATTTCAGTGTCCTCAGCAAGAAGCAGGGACCAACCTTTGTGGATACTATGTTTGCAAACACATGATCTCCATCTACAAATCTGCTGATAGTTGTGACGATCCTCGCGAATTAGTATGAGTAAGTCTATCTTAATTAATATCTTCTACTCCACTCATATGGCACATTCTGATCTTAAAAATACTACAGCTCATCTTAAAACCGAGGACCCTGAACCGCCTCCCGGTGGTGAATTCTTGATGGTTCGGAGATTTATCAGCGAATTCTTCCTGGATCACTACATCAATCCCACTGGTGATAATGAAGATTTCAGCATGCGTTCTCCTAAAACATTGAGTAAGAGTTAGCCGCCAAAAATATACCTCATGGATCCATTGTTTTCCATCTGATGAGGTCTTCGTATTTCGTACACTATGATTAATTATGTAATGCATATATGTGTGGAAAAATCATTGGAATTTAGCTACCATATGTTCAATTGCAATTGTCGCGAAATCTGATGAATGTTCTTCTTGTGGACACTATTTGTTCAATTGAATATTGTGGCGAATTTGCTTTTTGCGTGCCGATTCAAAATGGGGTATTTTTTTTATTTGTTCAATTGAATATTGTGGCGAATTTGCTTTTTGCGTGCCGATTCAAAATGGGATATTTTTGTTTTAACCTGGCAATTGCTCCGCACACGGTTCAACCAAATGAGTGTGTGTGATCCACACCGGAAAGCATATGTCAATCATAGTGGAACCGTCGGTGATACACAGCAGGTCGCAAACGATTTGCAGCGCTACTACGTGTGTGTGGGTTCTCCGGAACCGTTTGTGATATCGCGTTATCGCACATGAGAACTGGGAGTAAACCGTGCCCAATGCAAAATACAATCCCAGTCGTATTTTTTTCAGGAAACGTGTGGGATCCCAAACGAAAAGCACACGTCCCTCTTGCAGCAACCATCGGTGATACCTAACAAATCACAAATGGTCTGCAACACTTGTATGTGTGCGAAGGGGCTCCCGAACCTTTTGTGATAGAACATTATCACAGACGGTAATTGTTGGAAAACGTGTGCGATGGAGTCTAGCATGGCAGACGGGTTACTCAGAAAACTCGTGTGCGATGGGGCACAAATCGCACACAATTCATATGTTGGCCCGTGTGCCTTACATACTGTTCCCCAAACGGTTCTTTACGACAGACCCTATGGTTTCACTGCATCATTAGAAACGCTTAATCACCGATACCACACGTGCAAAAGAATTTAGTGTGTGCTCCATCGCACACGATTACATTTTGGAAGGCCTCTGGATCACTGCTCCATATCCCCGACGGTTTTTGGGTCGTGTGGGAAGGACACCCTATCGCACACACTCACTTGGCGACGGTTCCAAATGCCATCGCAAAAAGGGGTTAAAAATTGTTTGTTTAGGACCGACGCACACCAGTGGAAACCATAATCACAAACCGAAAATAAGAACAGAGATGGGGTTATAGGATCAGTCTCGGGGTTGTGCTACGTCTTGAGCTTGCGTTGGTTTTCCCCGAAGAGGAGAGGATGATGCAGCAGAGTAGCGTAAGTATTTCCCTCAGTTTTTGAGAACCAAGGTATCAATCCAGTAGGAGGTCGCGCGCGAGTCCCTCGTACCTACACAAAACAAATAGCTCCTCGCAACCAACGCGAATAGGGGTTGTCAATCCTTCACGGTCACTTACGAGTGAGATCGATAGAGATGATAGATAATATTTTTGGTATTTTTGGTATAAAGATGCAAAGTAAAATAAAAGGCAAAGTAAAGAGCAAAACAATAATAAAGCGAGGAAGATTAATATGATGAAAATAGACACGGGGCCATAGATTTCACTAGTGGCTTCTCTCAAGAGCATAGGTATTTTACGGTGGGTGAACAATTCTTGTTGAGCAATTGATGAATTGAGCATAGTTATGAGAGTATCTAGGTATGATCATGTATATAGGCATCACGTCCGAGACAAGTAGACGAACTCCTGCCTGCATCTACTACTATTACTCCACTCATCGACCGCTATCTAGCATGCATCTAGAGTATTAAGTTAATGAAAACTGAGTAATGCCTTAAGCAAGATGACATGATGTAGAGGAATAAATTCATGCAATATGATAAATACCCCATCTTGTTATCCTCGATGGCAACAATACAATACGTGCCTTGCTGCCATTACTGTCACTGGGAAAGGAAACCGCAAGATTGAACCCAAAGCTAAACACTTCTCCCATTGCAAGAACTACCAATCTAGTTGGCCAAACCAAACGGATAATTCGAAGAGACTTGTAAAGATAACTCAATCATACATAAAAGAATTCAGAAAAGATTCAAATATTGCTCATAGATAATCTTGATCATAAACCCACAATTCATCGATCTCAACAAACACACCGCAAAAACAAGATTACATCGAATAGATCTCCACGAGAGAGGGGGAGAACATTGTATTGAGATCCAAAAAGAGAGAAGAAGCCATCTAGCTACTAACTATGGACCCGAAGGTCTGAGGTAAACTACTCACACTTCATCGGAGAGGCTATGATGTTGATGTAGAAGCCCTCTGTGGTGGAATCCCCTTCCGGCGGAGCTCCAGAACAGGCCCCAAGATGGATCTCGTGGATACAGAAAGTTGCGGCGGTAGAATTAGGTATTTGCCTCCGTATCTGATCTGACGGGGGTACGTAGGTATATATAGGAGGAAGAAGTACGTCGGTGGAGCCTCGAGGGGCCCATGAGGTAGGGGGGCACGCCATCCACCCTCGTGACCGCCTTGGAGCTTTCTTGGCGGAGGGTCCAAGTCTCCTGGGTCTTATCCGATGAGAAAATCACGTTCCCGAAGATTTCATTCCGTTTGGACTCCGTTTGATATTCCGTTTCTTCGAAACACTGAAATAGGCAAAAGTAACAATTCTGGGCTGGGCCTCCGGTTAATAGGTTAGTCCCAAAAGTAATATAAAAGTGGAAAATAAAGCCCAATATAGTCCAAAACAATAGATAATATAGCATGGAGCAATCAAAAATTATAGATATGTTGGAGACGTATCAGGCATCCCCAAGCTTAATTCCTGCTCGTCCTCGAGTAGGTAAATGATAAAAAGAGAATTTTGATGCGGAGTGCTACTTGGCATAATTTCAATGTAATTCTTCTTAATTGTGGTATGAATATTCAGATCCGGAAGATTCAAGACAAAAGTTCATATTGACATAAAAATAATAATACTTCAAGCATACTAACTAAGCAATTATGTCTTCTCAAAATAACATGGCCAAAGAAAGTTATCCCTACAAAATCATATAGTCTGGCTATGCTCTATCTTCACCACACAAAGTATTTAAATCATGCACAACCCCAATGACAAGCCAAGCAATTGTTTCATACTTTTGACATTTTCAAAACATTTTCAATCTTCACGCAATACATGAGCGTGAGCCATGGATATAGCACTATATGTGGAATAGAATGGTGGTTGTGGAGAAGACAAAAAGAGGGAAGATTGTCTCACATCAACTAGGCGTATCAACGGGCTATGGAGATGCCCATCAATAGATATCAATGTGAGTGAGTAGGGATTGCCATGCAACGGATGCACTAGAGCTATAAGTATATGAAAGCTCAACAAAAGAAAATAAGTGGGTGTGCATCCAACTTGCTTGCTCATGAAGACCTAGGGCAATTTGAGGAAGCCCATCATTGGAATATACAAGCCAAGTTCTGTAATGAAAAAATCCCACTAGTATATGAAAGTGTCAAAACGAGAGACTCTCTATCATGAAGATCATGGTGCTACATTGAAGCACAAGTGTGGTAAAAGGATAGTAACATTGTCCCTTCTCTCGTTTTCTCTCTTTTTTTTGTTTGTTGGGCCTTTTCTCTCTTTTTTTATGGCCTCTTTTCCTTTTTTTTATTTTTTGTCCGGAGTCTCATCCCGACTTATGGGGGAATCATAGTGGCCATCATCCTTTCCTAACTTGGGACAATGCTCTAAAAATGATGATCATCACACTTTTATTTACTTACAACTCAACAATTACAACTCGATACTTAGAACAAAATATGACTCTATATGTGTGCCTCCAGCGGTGTACCAGGATATGCAATGATTCATAAGTGACATGTATGAAAGAATTATGAACGGTGGCTTTGCCACAACTACGATGTCAACTAAATGATCATGCTAAGCAATATGACAATGATGGAGCGTGTCATAATAAACGGAACGGTGGAAAGTTGCATGGCAATATATCTCGGAATGGCTATGGAAATGCCATGATAGGTAGGTATGGTGGCTGTTTTGAGGAAGGTATATGGTGGGTGTATGATACCGGCGAAAAGTGTGCGGTATTAGAAAGGCTAGCAATGGTGGAAGGGTGAGAAAAGTGCGTATAATCCATGGACTCAACATTAGTCATAAAGAACTCATATACTTATTGCAAAAATCTACAAGTTATCAAAGCAAAGTATTACGCGCATGCTCCTAGGTGGATAGATTGGTAGGAAAAGACCATCGCTCGTCCCCGACCGCCACTCATAAGGAAGACAATCAATAAATAAATCATGCTCGGACTTCATCACATAACGGTTCACCATACGTGGATGCTACGGGAATCACAAACTTTAACACAAGTATTCCTCAAATTCACAACTACTCAACTAGCATGACTCTAATATTATCACCTCCATATCTCAAAACAATTATCAAGCATCAAACTTTTCTTAGTATTCAACACAGTCAAAAGAAAGTTCTACAAATCTTGAATACCAAGCATATTATTATTAAGCAAATTGCCATGCTATTTAAGACTCTCAAAATAATCTAAGTGAAGCATGAGAGATCAATAGTTTCTTTAAAACAAACCACCACCATGCTCTAAAAGATATAAGTAAAGTACTAGAGCAAAACTATAAAGCTCAAAAGATATAAGTGAAGCACATAGAGCAAAACTATCAAGCTCAAAAGATATAAGTGAAGCACATAGAGTATTCTAACAAATTCCAATTCATGTATGGCTCTCTCAAAAGGTGTGTACAGCAAGGATGATTGTGGTAAACTAACAAACAAAGAGGCAGATAATACAAGACGCTCCAAGCAAACACATATCATGTGGTGAATAAAAATATGACTCCAAGTAAAGTTACCGATGGAAGTGGACGAAAGAGGGGATGCCTTCCGGGGCATCCCCAAGCTTCGACTTTTTGGTGTCCTTAGATTATCTTGGGGGTGCCATGGGCATCCCCAAGCTTAGGCTCTTGCCACTCCTTGTGTCGGTGTACTAGAGTAGGGGTACCCTAGTACCCCGAACTCGTGCACGGGCAGTTGCAGCGCCCCACGGTCGGGCCGGCTTGATGGCCGCCAAGGTCCTCAGCGGCTCCCTTAGAGCCATTCAAGAACAAAGCAGTCAAGACCCCGGCAAGAGGAGCTTGCCGGGAAGGCCACTCAGGGCGCAAAGGAAACGAGGCCCCGGCAAGAGGAGCTTGCCGGGAAGGCTTGGCGGGCGCTGAACCCCCAAGCGCGACAAGGTTCCCGCCACGGCAAGGCGCTTGCCGGAGGCGACTCTCTTCATCTCGCTCCAGCTCACCCCTTAACGTGTCACCACGGGCTCTCCAGTCACGCGGTCGACGGGCTGTGCAGCCAGCGGGAGTAAAGACGACAGCGCCGACAAGCTACCATCGTGGAGGACGGAGGCGCACTTAACGGTCCTGTTAATCGTTTCGGGCGGCCGAGGCGGGCATTGATGACCCTTGTCCCTTGCCGTCGAGTTAGGTATAGATTATCGTACACCGCATAAAGCGGTGTACCAACCTATGTTTTACCATTGTAACCTTGTCTACTTGCCACATGTGGTAACCCCTTGGACCTATAAAAGGAGGCCCGAGGGCAGCGTGAGAGGAGGTTCGGCTGGTTCGATCCAGCTCCAATTTTAGTTCAACACATTCAGAGCTAGGTTTTGTAGCCGGCATTGCTCCCTAGCAAGAAGAGAAGATAATCCACAAAGCAGCAAGAGGAGTATTATCTCTCCGGAGAGCTCGAAGCTGGGTAAAACCTCTCGTGTGCATCGCCTCGACCGCTCTTTGTGCAATCTCCGCCCCCTCCGAACCACAAAGGGACCCGGTCCCGTGAGGTGCTCGTGGGGCACGATCAGTTCTTCCCCCCGACATCTTTGGCGCGCCAGGTAGGGGGCGTCGAGGCTGTGTGAACCTGGTCCGGCGGTCGCACGAGCAACTCCATCGACATCTTCGTCGACATGGCGCCGAAGAAGAAGCCTTCGGCAGCAGCTGAGCCGTCCGCGTCGAACCCACCACCACTGGAGCCGTCAGGTGGTGGGGGAAACGCTGGCGGAGGGACCGGCGTCGTCGAAAGAGCCCACGATGCCGCCAGATCCAAAGACAACGCGGCGCGGGCGTCGGCGTCCGAATCTGCACCGCGTCCATCGCAGGAGGCGCGGGACAGACAGCGTCATGATACCCGCGGCACCATACGATCTTTGGACCAAGGCCAAGCTGGAGGATCCCGAGGCCCTCGAGACCCGCATGCACCCGGCATGCGATGCGAGTGAGAATGTACGGTCGCTGGGCGGATGCTGCTCCTCCTAACTTGGTTAGGAGTCCGAGCACATCTCGTTCTTCGCTCCGCACGCCATTGCCGCCAATCACACCAGCGAAGCCTTGGCGAGCTCGCTTATTACTAGATTACCCTCAACGGCCGATAAGGTCGATGAGTGGAGGGCCACAATTCAGAGTCTCATCGGCCGCCAACGGCGCGCCCCGCGACAACCGAAGCGCCGCGAATCGCGGCGAGGCGACAAAGCGCGAGCGATGGCGGCAGACTTACGGGTGCACCCATCGTACACCCCTTCGAAGGCCAAGATCGCCGACTCGCGGATCCACCTCGACAGCGACTCCACAGCATCGTCGGATCCGCGAGCTCGTCGCGACCAGCGCCAAGTTCTTGAACGGCAAGAAGAGGACTTCGAACCGCGATCGGCGCCAAGAGAAGCGCCGTCAATCGACCAACGCGGGCCCCTTGTCGATATGCACGCGCCAGAAGAACCAGCGACTTGTCCGTCGTGATGGGTTGCCCTGCGTTCACTCGTGAGCTGCGGCAAGTCCGGTGGCCCGACAAGAAAAACTTCAAACCAGACGTGCGGAGAAGTATGACGGCAGGACACACCCATCGGAGTTCCTCAGCATCTACACCATCGCGGTGCAAGCTGCGGGGGGACGGGACGACAAGATCCTCGCCAACTACTTCCCCTTGGTGCTCAAACCAAACGTCAGATCTTGGCTCATGCACTTGCCGGATGGCTCTATTTCTTCTTGGGCAGATTTGTGCCATCAGTTTGTTGGCGCCTTCACGGTGACCACAAGCCTCATGGCAGGAGAGTGATCTCCACCTGCTTGCCCGGAAGGAGGGAAGTCTCTGCGCAAATTCATCCAGAGATTCAGCCGAGTGCATTACAACATCCCAGACGTCCACCCTGCTGCAGTGATTAGTGCATTCCATCAGAATGTACGAAATCATAGGATGACGGAGGAGATGGCGATGTGCAAAGTGAAAGACATCAGCGAGCTCTATGCCCTGGCCGACAAGTGTGCACGCGCTGAAGAAGGAAGAAGACTCCCAGGAGAGAGTGTGGGAGCAGAGTCTGACAGTGAGGGGACCGCCCCGGCAAGGAATAACCGGCGGCGGAACAACAGGAGGAAGAAAAACCAAGAAGTACTAGTTGTCGAGCAGTCCGGCAAGGATGGTGCCGCCAACAAAGCCAAGGCGGTGGCTCCGGCAAGGAGGTTGCCGATGGCGCCGACCGCCAAGCTGTGGCGACGCCGACAAGCCCGGCAGCTCAACAAGCGATCTTGTAAAATCCACCGCACCAAGGGCCACGATCTCCAGAGCTGCAAGAAAGTCGAGCAGCTTGTTGAGCTCTGAAAGCTGAAAGAAAGCGGCGAGACAAGGAGAAAGCCTAAGAAGGTGCAGGTGCGGTAAGTAAGAAGAGGCCCGGTCGGGGAGGACGCCGCGGCAAGGCCAAGCAGCGGCAAGGAGACAGACCTCCCCGTGGCCGCGACAAGGAATAAGATGAAGATGAAGATGGCGAGGACTATGAAGGCGATGAAGCTGATGAGCAGGAGTTTCAAAAGGCAGCGAAGTCCTTTGCGTTGGCGGTGGTGCGTCTCTCGCATACCTCACACCGCCAACTCAAGCAATGGATGCGTGAGGTCAATGCAGAGAACCATCCATAGAGTCACACAAACCTCTCGAAGTGGTCCAAGACGCCCATCATCTTTGACATTGAGGATCACCCTGATCGCATCACTGCGGTCGGGTGCTTGTCGATGTTGGTCTCACCAACCATCCGCAACCTCAAGGTCACAAAGATGTTGGTTGACGGCGGGCCGCCTGAATTTGATCTCCTCTGCGGTGCTCGAAACTTCAAATCCACGACAATGAGCTCAAGAAACTGGTACTTTCAAGGAATCAACCCGGAAGGAGCAAGCCCAAGGGAAGATCGCGTTGCGGTAACATTCGGCAGCGAGCTCAATTTTAGAACCGAGAGGGTCACGTTTGGCGTCGCCGATTTCCCATTGCCCTACAATGGCATACTTGGCCCCAAAGCACTCGTCAAGTTCATGGCGCCTCTCATTATGCTTACAACCTACTCAAGATGCCCGGCCCGATAAGCGTCATTTCTGTCCATGGCGACAAGAAAGCGCACTTATCTCGCGCCGACAAAATTTACGGGATGCAGCAGCGCGGCAGATAGCAAACCAGGCGAAGAAGAAGACCACTAGGTCCGGCAAAAGCATCATTGCCCACTCCGGCAAGCGCACCTCTTGGTGCTGCGCTACCGTCGAGGACGCACCATCGAGCTCCATCGGCAAGTGCAACAAGACGATGGCAGCCCCGCCAAAGACCAAGAAGGTGCCCGCCAAGGAGGACGGCACTGGTGGTACCTTCACCATCAGTGCCACGCTTGATCCTAAATAGAAAGGCGAGCTCGTTGCTTTCCTGCGGGCGAATGTCGATGTGTTTGCATGGCAACCATCTGATATCCCCGGTGTTCCCAGGAAAGTAATTGAGCACCACCTAGCTGTTTGTCCTCACGCGAGGCCCGTCAAGCAAAAAGTTAGGAAACAAGCAGTGGAGCGCCAAGAGTTCATAGCAGAAGAAATCAAGAAATTGGAAGCAGCAGGGCTTGTCAGAGGAGTCCTCCACCCCACGTGGTTGGCCAATCCGGTAGTGGTACGCAAGGCTAATGGGAAATGGAGACTTTGTATTGACTTCATAGATGTTAATAAAGCTTGTCCCAAGTACCCATTTCCCTTGCCGCGTATCGACCAGATTGTTGACTCCACGGCTGGATGCGACCTGCTTTCATTTCTTGATGCATATTCAGGATATCATCAGATCTTCATGGCGAAGAGGATGAAGAGAAAACCGCATTCATCACACCATGTGGCACGTACTGCTTTATACGGATGCCTTTCGGTTTGAAGAATGCTGGTTCAACCTTTGCAAGGGTAGTCCATGATGCTTTTGGACCTCAGATGCACAGAAACGTAGAAGCTTACATGGATGACATAGTGGTCAAGAGCAAAGACAGGGCAACCTTGGCTCAAGATTTGGATGAGACGTTTGCAACCTGCGCAAGATCAACCTCAAGCTCAACTCCGAGAAGTGCGTGTTTGGAGTCCCTTCCGGCAAGCTTCTCGGGTTCTTTGTATCTCAGCGGGGAATTGAAGCCAATCCCGACAAGATCAAGGCCATTGAGCAGATCGAAGCACCAAAGCGCGTCAAGGATGTCGGAAGGCTTGCGGTTGCGTGGCTGCTCTCGAAAGTTCATCTCTAAGTTCTGCGGCGCGCCCGCCGTTTTCAAGATTTTGAAAAAGGCAGGTCAATGAAATGGACTCCGGCGGAGGCTGCGCTGCGAGACTTGAAGAGATACATGTCCTCCACTCCAATACTTGTCGCACCTAAGCCACAAGAGAAGTTGCTACTATATATAGCGACCAATCAAGTGGTTAGTGCTGCGTTAGTAGCGGAGAGGAGGCGGATGAAGAGCCAGCCGAGGTAGGTGCGTCCAGCGACAAGCGGGGCTTCGCCGTCAAGCTCCGGTCCCGACAACGACGGATCAGCGCAGGGTTGCGACAAGATACGGAAGAGGATGGTGCAGCGCCCAGTCTACTTTGTCAGTTCCCTTCTGCAGGGGGCTAGATCGAGGTACTCTTGGGTGCAGAAACTGCTTTTCGGCCTCCTCATGGCCTCGAGAAAGCTGCGCCATTACTTCCAAGCACATGAGATAACAGTTGTCACTCGCTTTCCGCTAAAGAGGATTTTGCAAAATCCAGAAGCAACAGGCAGGATTGTTGAGTGGGCACTGGAACTGTCAAGCTTTGGTCTCAAGTTTGAAAGCACTTCAACCATCGAGCAGGGCATTGGCAGAATTCATAGCGAGTGGGCGTACGCAGGATGAAGAGATTCGGAGACGAGCATCCCGTCAAGGAGGCAAATAAAGAATGGCTGATGTACTTTGACGGTGCCTTCTCGCTGCAAAGGCGCCGGTGGCGCGGTTGCTTATCGCACTCCACCGGGAACACCTCAAATACATAGTCCAAATGCACTTTCCCAAGGAACAAGCAACAAATAATACTGCAGAGTATGAAGGCTTGATTGCGGTCTCGTGGATTGCGGTGGACCTTGGGATTAAGAAGCTCATTGTCGGGGAGACTCACAACTTGTCGTCCGCCAAGTAAATAAAGATTACGAGTCCGTTGATGGAAGCGTCGTCGATGAAGTGAGGAAGCTGGAAGAGCACTTTGAAGGCTCGCAAATGGAACACGTTCCAAGAGCAGAATGATATAGTGACGGCCTCTCCAAATGTGCCGCACTTAAGTTACTGTGGAACCAGGGATTTTTGTGCTCAAGCTGACTCAACCAACCGTGACACCATCAACAGACAGAGCAAAAAGAAAATTGGTTTCCGCGACTACTTTCGGCAGAGCTCTCGGCACCGCCGCCAAGAAGGTCCCTAAAACCAACGCAAATATCATCGAGGAGCGATCTGCTCCGACAAACCATGCAGATTTGTATCGTTGAAGCAAGCGCTCCCGACAAGCTTAGCTCCGGCAAGCTTGACAGAGATCATCGAGCTCCGGCGGACCCGCAGGTCCTTGCCGTAGAAGCTGATGGTCCCGCAGTGATAGATGAGCCTTTAGTCCTTGTTGTCGAGCCACAGGCTCCAACATGGGCACAGCAGATCGTCCATTTACTTCAGACAGGAGAACTTCCCGAAGAGCAAGAAGAAGCGGAGAAAGTAGCCCGGCGGTCAAGTATGTACCAGTTTGTTGACAACATCCATGCATGAAGGAGACTCAACGGAGTGAAATTGAAGTGTATTTGCGGGAAGATGGGATGAAGCTGTTGGCGGATATACGGAGGCATATGTGGTCACCACATTGGCGCAAGAGCACTTGCCGCAAAGCTTTCCGGCAAGGTTTCTTACGCCGAAGCCCTCGAGATGCAACCGCACAAGTAACCAAGTGTGAAGCGTGCGGTTCCATTCAAGACAGATACACCAGCCAGCTCAAGCTCTCAGACGATCCCTTTATCCGGCCCTTCTCGGTGCAGGGGCTCGACATCCTCGGCCCCTTCCCCGAGCTGTCGGGGCTTTGAATACTTATGCGTCAGAATCGACAAGTCCACAAAGTGGCGAAGTGGAACCAGTGAGGAAGGTGACAGCACATCGGCCGTCAAGTTCTTGAGTCAATTGTTTGCCGTTTGGGATTCCTAACGGATCATCACCGACAACGGCACACAGTTCACGAAGATCGCACCTTCATGCGAGACGCCCAAGATCTTGGCGCCAAGATCTGCTTTGCTTCCGTTGCTCATCCGAGAAGCAGCGGTCAAGCGAGAAATAAACGCTGAAGTGCTGCGAGGACTCAAGACGAGAACTTTTGACAGGCTGCACAAGTGCGGAAGGAACTGGATCGAGGCTGCCGGTGGTTCTTTGGTCGATCGGGGATGGCGCCAAATCGAGCCACCGGCGAGACCCTTTGCTCTAGTCTACGGGCGAGGCAGTTCTCCCCACGGAACTTCGTATCGGGTCACCTCGAGTGCTCGCTTATGATGAGCTTGAGCAAGAGCAGCTGCGACAAGATGGCGCTGCTCCTCAAGGAAGATCATCTTCAGGCTCTTTATCACGAGCTGCTCGTTACCCGGCAAGCTTTGCGTCGCTACCATAGCCATAAAGTTAATGCGAAGCTTCGAGGAAGGCGACCTTGTTCTTGGCGCGTTCAATCCGCCCAGAATTCCAACAAGTTGGCCTTGAAGTGGGAAGGCCCTTATCGGGTAAAAGCGAGTCACTAGGCCCGCGCTGTCCGCCTTGAGACCGAAGACGGCTTTCGGTGAGCAATTCACGGAACATAGAGCATCTTATAAGTTTTACCCATGAGGCGCGGTTGCGGAACCCGTTCCGGCAACCACCCTTTTATACAAGTCTTGCCGCTGTTGCATATAATCCTTTGTACAAAGCGGCGCAGACCCATGCATCGATAAAGCCTATGGTTGCGCACATTTTGTTAATACATGCCTTCGTTATCAAATATGCATGTGTTTACTAACATCTTGTGCAGCACCCGCATCCGGTAAGCGATAACGAGCCATTAGGCTCCACAACTTTCTTTTTCTCTTCTTTCTTCTCAAACAAGAAGAAGGTCCATCCACCCACAAGTTAACCGGGGGGGAGGAGGAGATGATGGTGTGGGCATCGCTTGAGGAACTGTCGCCTTGCCGGAAGTCGGACAACAGAAAAGCTAAGTTGCTAAGTTTAAGCGACCAATTTTAAATTTTCAAGTTATCTTCCTCGAACGATAGTACTTTGTATGGAAAACCTGTGTGCGGAGGAACCAAATCGCGAGTGGTCGCGCCCTTACTTTGTTTGAGTCCGCTCAACAACTTAAGTGAGCTGCGGCTAGTCCGCATGACGAGGTTGCTTGTCGGTAGCGACCCGCTAGCGAGCTGCTGAAGTTCCGCTTTTCGGCGCTTCATGCAAGGGTGCTGCTGACCGCAAGTTTCGAAGCGTGGGGTGAAACGCATACAAGGAAGAAATCGAGTAAAGGAAATAACATTGCATTCGATGACCTAAGATAGTGTATATTACATAATAACTTGTCGCAGATCTAATAGGCTTTTCTCCTAAAACATGATCTCAAATGACAAGAGAAAGATTGACTTGGCGGCCTAGTCCACGCTGGTCGCCTCAAGCCTCTTAACTCCGCTCACCCTGTCCACAATGGGTGCGATAAGGGTCTTGAGCGCTTCAACATCGGCGGATGGAGGCAGGGACTTGAGGACCTTGGAGAAGTCGGCCTTTGGGTTGCGAAGGCCACCTTCATCAACACCTTCGGAGAGCCTCGGCACAGACTTGGCGAGATTCCTCCGCCATTGCTTCGAACCTCATCCCGAGCCGCGGATGCCCGCCAACACGCCTTTGAAAAATAGGCTGAGTTTGGCGCTGGGTTGGAGTTTCGTCGGTGGAATATCCAAGATCTGTCATCCCCAACTCTATCACTCATTATGGATGCGGCGGCGGTGTCCACAAGACCTTCGTCCAATGCATTATGCTGTCCGAAGATTATTACGGCGGTCACGGCATTCGACAAAGAACTCCTCGGTGGCCTTGATTTTCTCCAGCAGGCCCGTCTCCCGCTCCCTGGCGCCGTTCAACGTCTCCGTCAAGGTGGTCAGCTTCAGCTCCAGATCTGCCTTGACGTCCTTGGCGGCGTCGATCTCCTTGATCTTTTCAGCCAAACGACCCTGCAGCTCGCCGAGGGTGTAAGCGTCCTTCTCACGCTCACGCTTCAACCCGGTGACCTCCTCGGCACTCTTCTGGAGGGTGGACTCCAGCTGAGCCACCCTCGTCTCCAGTTCCCCTTTGGCGGCCTCGGCAGCCGCGGCAGCATCCTTTGCCTCCTGGAGCGGCCCGCCAATCGTTTGCTTTGCTGGGCGAGATCTTCCTCGAAGCTGTCGAGGTTGATCTTCCGCTGAGCCAGCTCACCTTCTCTAGCGGAGAGCTTCTCATCGGCAAGCCTCTGCTGCTCCTCAACCTCGCCCTTCTCCAAGATGAAGGCCGTGCGCTCCTCGACAAGCTGCCCCGAGCCTCTGCTATGTCCCGGAGAGTCTCTTTGTTGCGCGTCGGAGCTCTTCCGCGACGTTTCTCAAGTCAGCTCCGCCCTCGCGACAAGCGCCTCCACGACTCCAGTTTGGCTTGTCGGGCGCGGTAGAGCGACAAGCAACCTCCTTAGCAGCTGCTCCTCCTCGGGCTCACCTGCTGCTGCTCGGGCGTCAACCAGCGACAGCCGGCGGAGGCAAGCAGCTCCGCGATCGAAGCTCTCCCTTGGTGGCGCCTGGAGCTTGATGCCCATGGGAGCTTGATGAAGACACCTTCACCGGCTTTGGTAGGCACCGAGCTGGGGCTCCTCGAGTCTGTGCGGCATCGGTGGCGGGGATCGGCGGTCGGCGCTGGCGCTGGCGCTCCTGCGGCCTCTGGGCGTCAGTCGATCGCGGGTTCCTCCCGACCTCTGCGCCCGGCGCTCTCGGCAGCCTCCTCGGCGGGCTTGTCGGCACCAGCTTCCTCCTCCTCCATGTTGGCGGCGTCGACACTGCCGCCGCCGCGCCTTCCTCGTCGGCAGCCTCGGTTTCCATCGGGTCTCCGGCAGATGGATCTGGTGGTCAAGGAGGAAGCGCCAAATCAAGCAGATATTCAAAGAGAGAAGCGGAAGAGCAGAACCCAAGGAAAACTATCAAGACAAGAAGGTTACTGCGGTGGGGCTGTGGCGCGGCCTCCACCACCGAGGGTCGTTGGCGCCAGTCCTTGTCGGAGACTCCCTTGTCGGAGAAGCCTCCTTGCGGAGAGCGCCCCGGCGGAGAATCCTCCCTTGGTGGCGTGGTTGAAGCAGCAGAATCTCGGAGAGGCCTCCGGGGCCTCTGATGAGGCTGGACCTCGGGGTAGCCTCCGGTGCTCCATGATGTGGCTGCTCTGCTCCTACAAAATCCAACAAACCAGATATAAATAACGGAAAAGCACCCAGCGCGCCTAACCACGGGAAGCATACAGATACTTACTGGGAGCTGTCTTTGGGGCTGCTCTGTTGAAGGGTTGCGGATCCGGCAAGGCAGTCCCGGACGTGCCCCTGTTGCTCTGAGGCAGTTATGCGAGGCAGCGACCACCGGCGTCTTGGCCCTCTTGGCGCCCTCGAGGTGGCGTCACGAAGAAGAAAGTTCAGTGGAACGGTCAGATATAAGATAAAGCAATAAATTGGAAGACTACAAATAGCAGCGGCAAGATCTTACTCTTCCTCTTCTTCCTCGGGCTGAGGCGGAGAGATCAAACTCTGCTCAGTATGACGGATCGTGGGAAGGACTCCCTCGGCACTTGGCGGGTGCGGGGCGCGACTCGAGAGGGCCTGCTCCCGTCGCCGCAAGGGCGGAATGAGGCGCTCCGTGGCAACAAGATTTTCGCGGTGGGCGCGTCCGGCGCGGCGGCTGCTGGACGTGTGCTCCCCGCCACTTCTCGGTCCTCCAAGACGTCTCCTTGGCGGGCGGCGAGCTCCTCTGCTGCAAGCTACTTGGCGGCGGAGGGAGGCGCCCGGCAGGCTCACTTGGGTCGTTGTCGGGCTCGGTCTGCTCCTCCTCACCGATGAACTCTTCTTGGTCGGCAAGGCTTACCGCCTCGGCCCTCTCGCCTCCGATTTGTGAACCCAAAGCGCGCCGGGCGGCAGCGGCGGCTCTGCAGCCTCCTCCAACCTTGTGGCGTCGCGCCATCTCGAAAGCAGTGGTGTCGCGGGTGAGCCGCCTCTTCTCGTCGGCGCGGATCGGCACTTCAGACAAGTTGTCGAAGAACTGCTGCACTATGTCATCGGCGGGCTCCTGCCAAGTTGGAACAATCCCATGGGAATCGCACAACGGCATTATCGCGCGGATGCTATCAAGCGATGAGTTGTTGCACAAGGCATAACTCCCTCGGCAACATGCACCATCCAGGTTATCCGCTTGAGCTTGAACAGCTCCGCAAGCATGCCATCAAGCTCGTGGTGGTGAAATTCCAATTCAAACCTGGGCGCAGCCTCATGATGTCCGCCGTGTTCGGAATTCCCAAGCAGGTCTCCTTTCTCCTGCAAAGGTGCAATGCGGCGAAGGAAGTCGCGCTTAACTGCCCCTACGGTAAGCCCTGCTTGCGGAGGCGTAAATCTAGTCGTGGCAATCTTCAACTTGTCGTCCTCCGGCGCCAAGTTGCTCCAATCGTTGCCATGAACTATAGGGGTCTTCTTGCAGGCATAAAAGGCTGTGGCTCCTCCTCTAAGATCCAGCACCAGTCAGCCCTCCACTCCTCCCACTTGCTGCGCAACTCTCCGTCAAGATACGCTTCCTTCTTGCCGATCCTAGAGGTCCATGCAATTCCTCCGGCAAGAGGCTCTCCTCTCTCTACGCGGGGTGAGAAGTAATGGCGGAAGAGGGCGACATTTGGGTGGACCCCGACAAAGTTCTCGCAAAGATGTGCGAAAACGGCCAAGGTGAGGACGGCGTTGGGAGTGAAGTCAAGAAGGCGGAGGCCATAGGTGTTCATGACATCACAGAAGAATTCAGAAAAGGGCGGGCAGAGCCCGCACCAGAAGAAAATCGCGAAGAAGGGGTACCCGATGGAGACCTTGGCAGATGTGGCGGCGGAGATGACCCTCGTGCGCGGATGCGCCCGGGTCACCGTCGCCCAGAAGAGGTAGTACATATCCCGCAGCTCCTTCCTGTCGAGCAGGGGGTCGAAGAGGGCCCGCTCTTTTAGATGGCCATGAGAGCAGCTGCGCCTCGGATTTCACGCCCTTCCCTTATCGGCCTTCGAGCCATAGTGAGTCGTGGTGAAGGAAGCCGACGGCGGTGGCACCGGTGGCGATGGAGGCGGGCGTCGCTCTCTGTGGGCTCGAGAAGGAAGGGAAAGCGATGGGGTTTTCGATGTGACAGCGAAGGCAAGTGGGTGTCCTGCCCGGTTTCCCGCTTATAAAGGGAGAGGGGCCAGGCGTTCGATTTTTCCATTAAAAAAGCCCCCGATCTCCCCACAACGCCACGTCCGGCGTGCCGCTCGTGGGAGGCGTGGTGGGTCCAAGGCAAATAACGGCGTAATCAAGACCACGCGCGCCAGCAAGACTGTTTTGGGCCTGCCCAACAGAGCTTAGCGCCGTGTGTGGCCGAGTTCGGGGCTCTGCCGGTGTACTAGAGTAGGGTACCCTAGTACCCGAACTTCGTCTGCAAGCGATTACAGCGCCCAGTCGGGCGGCTTGATGGCCGCCAAGGCCCTCGGCGGCTCCCTTAGAGCCATTCAAGAACAAAGCAGTCAAGACCCGGCAAGAGGAGCTTGCGGGAAGGCCACTCGAGCGCTAAAGGAACGAGGCCCGGCAAGAGGAGCTTGCGGGAAGGCTTGGCGGGCGCTGAACCCCCTGCGCGACAAGGTTCCCGCCACGGCAAGGCGCTTGCGGGCGGGCGACCTCTTCATCTCCGCTCCAGCTCACCCGCCAACGTGTCACCACGGGGCTCTCCCAAGCACGCGTGTCGACGGGCTGTGCAGCCAGCGGGGAGTAGCGACAGACGGCGCTGACAAGCTACCATCGTGGCAGACGGAGGCGCACTTAACGGTCCCTGTTACACTGTTCGGGCGACTGAGACGGGCATTGATGACCCTTGTCCCTTGCCGTCAGAGTTAGGTATAGATTACTGTACACTGTACAAAGCGGTGTACCAACCTATGTTTTTACCATTGTAACCTTGTCTACTTGCCACATGTGGTAACCCCTTGGACCTATAAAAGGAGGCCCGAGGGCAACGTAGAGGAGGTTCGGCTGGTTCCGGTCCAGCTCCAGCTTAGTTCAACACATTCAGGCTAGGTTTTGTAGCCGGCATTGCTCCCTAGCAAGAAGAGAAGATAATCCACAAAGCAGCAGTAGGAGTATTATCTCTCCGGAGAGCTCCGAAGCTGGGTAAAAACCCTCTCGTGTGCATCGCCTCGACCCGCTCTTTGTGCAATCTCCGCCCCCCTCCGAACCACAAAGGGACCCAGGTCCCGTAGGTGCTCGTGGGGCACGATCAGTTCTTCCCCCCGACACCTTGTTCCATAATCCATCAAAAAAATTCACCCAAAACTTGAAAACTTCACAACACAAAACTCAACAGAAATCTCGTGAGCTCCGTTAGCAATAGAAAACAAAAGATCACTTCAAGGTACTGTAATGAACTCATTCTTTATTTATATTAGCATTAAACCTACTGTATTCCAACTTCTCTATGGATCATAAACTATTTTACTAGCCATAGATTCATCAAAATAAGCAAACAACACACGAAAAACAGAATCTGTCAAAAACAGAACAGTCTGTAGTAATCTGTAACTAACACAAACTTCTGGAACTCCAAAAATTCAGCCAAATAATGACGATCTAGTAAATTTGTTTATTGATCATAATAAATTGGAATCACTATTTTATCACGTTCTGGTGATTTTTAACAATTGTTTTCGTGAACAGAAAGTTTCTGGAAATTACAGCAAGATCAAATAACTATTATCCAAGAAGATCCTATAGGTTTAACTTGGCACAAACACTAATTAAAACATAAAACCACATCTGAACACAAGGTATATGGATTATTTATTCGTAAACAGAAACAAAAAACAAAAAACTAAAAATAAAATTGGGTTGCCTCCCAACAAGCGCTATCGTTTAATGCCCCTAGCTAGGCATAAAAGCAAGGATAGATCTAGGTATTGCCATCTTTGGAAGGCAATCCATAAGTGGCTCTAATAATAGATTCAAATGGTAATTTTATTTTCTTTCTAGGGAAGTGTTCCATGCCTTTCTTTAATGGAAATTGGAATCTAATATTCCCTTCCTTCACATCAATAATTGCACCAATCGTTCTAAGGAAAGGTCTACCAAGAATAATAGGACATGAAGGATTGCACTCTATATCAAGAACGATAAAGTCTACGGGCACATAATTCCTATTTGCAGCAATAAGAACATCATTAATTCTTCCCATAGGTTTCTTAATAGTGGACTCCGCAAGGTGCAAATTTAGAGAGCGTTCATCAAAATCGCGGAAATCTAGCAAATCGCACAAAGTTTTGGGAATAGTGGAAACACTAGCACCCAAATCACATAAAGCATAGAATTCATGATCCTTAATCTTAATTTTAATAGTTGGTTCCCACTCATCATAAAGTTTTCTAGGGATAGAAACTTCCAACTCAAGTTTTTCCTCATAAGATTACATCAGGGCATCAACGATATGTTTAGTAAATGCTTTATTTTGACTATAGGCATGCGGAGAATTTAGCACGGATTGCAACAAGGAAATACAATCAATTAAAGAGCAACTTTCATAATTAAATTCCTTGAAATCCAAAATAGTGGGTTTAGCAACATCTAAGGTTTTACTTTCTTCAATCCCACTTTTATCAATTTTAGCATCATACTCTAAAAGCTCCGAATTTTTAGAACGCCTTCTTGGTAAAGGTGACTCATATTCAATCTCATCATTATCAAGATTCATATTGCAAAACAAGGATTTTATAGGGGACACATCAATAACTTTTAGATCTTCATCTTGATTTTCATGGGAATTGGAAGAACACGCTTTAATAAAGGCATCTTTCATAGCACGCATCTTAGTGGTTCTTTCTTTGCACTCATCAATGGAAATTCTCATGGCTTTGAGAGACTCATTGATATCATTCTTAGGAGGAATAGATCTAAGCTTTAAAGAATCAACATCAAGAAAAATTCTATCAATGTTCCTAGCCAATTCATCAACTTTAAGTAATTTCTCTTCAAGCAAAGCATTAAAATTCTTTTGTGAACTCATAAATTCTTTAACACTATTCTCAAATTCAGAGGGCATCTTATTAAAATTTCCATAAGAGTTGTTGTAGGAATTTCCATAATTAGAGGAATTACTAGGATAAGGCCTAGGATTAAAATTCCCTCTATATGCGTTCAAAATTATTCCTACCAACAAAATTCACATCCCTAGATTCATTATTATTCTCAATCAAAGTAGACAAAGGCATATCATTAGGATCAAAAGAAACACTCTTAGTAGCAAATAATTTCATAAGTTCATCCATCTTTCCACTCAAAACATTGATTTCTTCTATCGCATGCACTTTTTTATTAGTAGATCTTTCAGTGTGCCATTGAGAATAATTAACCATAATATTATCTAGGAGTTTAGTAGCATCTCCTAAAGTGATTTCCATAAAAGTGCCTCCCGCGGCTGAATCTAAAAGATTTCTAGAAGCAAAATTCAATCCGGCATAAAAAAATTGTATAATCATCCACAAATTCAAACCATGAGTAGGCAATTACGTATCATTAATTTCATTCTCTCCCAAGCTTGTGCAACATGTTCATGATCAAGTTGCTTAAAATTCATAATATCATTTCTAAGAGAGATGATCTTAGCAGGAGGAAAATACTTAGAGATAAAAGCATCTTTGCACTTGTTCCAAGAATCAATACTATTTTTAGGCAAAGACGAAAACCAAGCTTTAGCACGATCTCTAAGCGAAAAAGGGAATAGCTTCAATTTAACAACATCATTGTCAACATATTTCTTATTTTGCATATCACACAAATCCACGAAGCTATTTAGATGAGTAGCAGCATCTTCACTAGGAAGGCCAGCGAATTGATCTTTCATAACGAGATTCAACAAAGCAGTATTGATTTCACACGATTCAGTATTGGCAAGAGGAGCAATCGGAATGCTAAGGAAATCATTATTGTTGGTATTGGTAAAGTCACACAATTTGGTATTATCTTGAGCCATAGTGACAAGCAAGCAATCCAACACACGAGCAAACAGAAAAAGGCAAGCGAAAAGAGTGGAGGAGATTGGGAAAGAGAGGGCGAATAAAACGGCAAGGGTGAAGTGGGGGAGAGAAAACGAGAGGCAAATGGCAAATAATGTAATGCGAGAGATAAGGGATTGTGATGGGTACTTGGTATGTTGACTTGTGCGTAGAATCCGTGGCAACGGCGCCAGAAATCCTTCTTGCTACATCTTGAGCTTGCGTTGGTTTTCCCCGAAGAGGAGAGGATGATGCAGCAGAGTAGTGTAAGTATTTCCCTCAGTTTTTGAGAACCAAGGTATCAATCCAGCAGGAGGCCACGCGCGAGTCCCTCGTACCTACACAAAACAAATAGCTCCTCGCAACCAACGCGAATAGGGGTTGTCAATCCCTTCACGGTCACTTACGAGAGTGAAACTGATAGAGATGATAGATAATATTTTTGTATTTTTGGTATAAAGATGCAAAGTAAAATAAAAAGGCAAAGTAAAGAGCAAAACAATAATAAAGCGTAGGAAGATTAATATGATGAAAATAGACCCGGGGGCCATAGATTTCACTAGTGGCTTCTCTCAAGAGCATAGGTATTTTACGGCGGGTGAACGAATTACTGTTGAGCAATTGACAGAATTGAGCATAGTTATGAGAGTATATAGGCATCACGTCCGAGACAAGTAGACCGACTCCTGCCTGCATCTACTACTATTACTCCACTCATCGACCGCTATCCAGCATGCATCTAGAGTATTAAGTTAATGAAAACAGAGTAACGCCTTAAGCAAGATGACATGATGTGGAGGAATAAATTCGTGCAATGTGATAAATACCCCATCTTGTTATCCTCAATGGCAACAATACAATATGTGCCTTGCTACCCCTACTGTCACTGGGAAAGGACACCGCAAGATTGAACCAAAAGCTAAACACTTCTCCCATTGCAAGAACTACCAATCTAGTTGGCCAAACCAAACGGATAATTCGAAGAGACTTCTAAAGATAACTCAATCATACATAAAAGAATTCAGAAAAGATTCAAATATTGCTCATAGATAATCTTGATCATAAACCCACAATTCATCGTTCTCAACAAACACACCGCAAAAAGAAGATTACATCGAATAGATCTCCACGAGAGAGGGGGAGAACATTGAATTGAGATCCAAAAAGAGAGAAGAAGCCATCTAGCTACTAACTATGGACCCGAAGGTCTGAGGTAAACTACACACACTTCATCGGAGAGGCTATGATGTTGATGTAGAAGCCCTCCATGGTGGAATCCCCTTTCGGCGGAGCTCCGAACAGGCCCCAAGATGGGATCTCATGGATACAGAAAATTGCGGCGGTGGAATTAGGTTTTTGGCTCCGTATCTGATCTGACGGGGGTACGTAGATATATATAGGAGGAAGAAGTACGTCGGTGGAGCCTCGAGGGGCCCACAAGTTAGGGGGCGCGCCCCCCACCCTCGTGACCGCCTCGGAGCTTTCTTGACGGAGGGTCCAAGTCTCCTGGGTATTATCCAATGAGAAAATCACGTTCCCGAAGATTTCATTCCGTTTGGACTCCGTTTGATATTCCGTTTCTTCGAAACACTGAAATAGGCAAAAAACAGCAATTCTGGGCTGGGCCTCCGGTTAACAGGTTAGTCCCAAAAGTAATATAAAAGTGGAAAATAAAGCCCAATATAGTCCAAAACAATAGATAATATAGCATGGAGCAATAAACAATTATAGATACGTTGGAGACGTATCAGGTTGCAAGACCGGGCCTTGGCCAGAATCAACACCATTGATGCGCTCACCTTTCCTTCTTTGGGAGAGAAGAACAATGGCAGAAGCAAGTCGGGGTTTTCTTGAAGAAATGAGGAACAAGATGAGGGAGAAGCGAGTGTGGGTTTTCTTCAAGAGAGGAAGCTAAGAGAGAAGAGTGAAAAGATGGTTGCTTCGTCCATCCAACTTACTGCTGGAAAGGAGGGGGTTTTGTGATTTGATGGATCATTGGGCATTACTGTGACGCTTCGATCGGGGTAGTCTACCATGCAATTGGGCACTCTACTACGGAGTAATTTAGTGCATGGCTGGTGGACCCCGATGCTGGCTGTCCCACACGTCGACGAAAGTGAGTAGCAAGGTTCCCGGCGGCCGTCGAGGAGGATCCGCACGGTAGAGCTTGTCCACTATTTTTCTGAAGAAAAAAATGATTACAACAAGTGTTTCCACTCTTACGACGGAGGAGTGCGAAACACGGCAGCCACTTGAACATACACAGTGCTCCTACTACTAGGCATGTGTAGTGGTTCATACGTCGGTACTACATAATCTTGTTGCTAGCGTAGTAAGATATGAGGACAATAAATGATGTTGTGTGTATGTCAACTATATGAACAGTAATGTAACATAGTACCGCTTTTTGGACTGTCCGGTCGAAAATGAACGGTGAGATCAATATTAACAGAACTAGGTATACAGCGCACGGAGAGTACGGTGCTACAGTACTCCACGGAACATGAACCATGTGAAGCACGAATCGGTGTTAGGCAGGGTGTATGAAGGGTGCACGGGATGGGAGCAAAAGTTCCCTTCTCGACCCACTTTTGGGTGTTTGGCAGAGTGCATGAAGGGTGCATGAGTCCACACTAGTAGGTTAACACAAATACACAAAGAGGGAACAACTATATTGAGATGAGAATGCAACCAAACACACCCACACGCATTGTGCTACAGTGACCGATCTGCACCGTCTGAGTTTGATCCAACAGTCATGTTGCGCCGAGACATGGACATGCCCATGCATAGGACGCCTAAACACCACCAAAGTCCCTCTGCTTCTCGAGGCGCACGACGTTGGTGATGCAGGGTGCAACCGCCCGCAGAGCCTGCTCCCGGTCGACGGGAGCCAGCTCATCAAAGACAGCGTCCAATGGCACGACTGGATTCCGGTGATGGAGCCCTGTGAGGATTCGCCTGGCAACGGCGACGGCAGCGCGCAACCCCTCCTTGTCCAGCTCCGCCCCCACCATCGTGCGGAGACGGCTCAGCTCCTCGGTGATATAGGTGAAGAAGGAGACCAGGTCAGGAAGTCGCAGCTCATTGAAGTCGACGGGATGGTCGAACGGGTTTAGCCCGACGGCCGGCATGGTCGCGCTGGCACGACGGTAGGCATCGCGTAGCCGCAACACGTGCATGACAACTTGGTCCACCAAGTGGCTGAGGCGATCATGTACCTCGTCACGATCGGCCCGCTCGCGCTCCAACCAGCTCCCCTGACGGCCTATCGTATCTCCCGCTTTCTATAGCAACGCCGCCGATGCCTCGAGCATCTTTGTGGTGGACGCCTACCGCTTTTGAAGCTCCGTAAACTCCCGCACATAACGGAGGAGCATGGCACTCCTCTCCTTCTTGAGCTCACGGAGCTCCATGTCCTTGGCCCTGAGCTTCGCATCCTTGGCCTGGAGCTCCTGTGTCAGGCGCCTCACCTCAGAATCTGTGATCTGTTGCGCCACCATGGCACCAGGTAGAAGCAATGGGGAGAGGAAGCAAAGGGGCGAAACGGCTGAAAGGCAATGCAATCTACAGGAAGGCGGAGGGAGCCGGCCGAGGAGCGGGGTGAATCTTTTGGTTTTCGCCATGGGAAAACACCAGTCGATGACTTTTCACATCAGCGAGCAGTGGGTTTTACAAGCGGACTCATCATGACTAATTGCTGCCGCTCCTGCTCCCATCAATCAAAAAAATAAAAATGTTGTCGCGCCTGCTCCTGTCAATCAAAAAATTAAAAATCCTGTCGCGCCTGCCGCACCCAAAGACCAGAGAAATGCCGTGGTGGATATTTAAATTTACCTGCTGGCAAGGAGATAAAAAAGGGGTGAAAAAACAAATGTGGCAGCGGCCTATCTAATCGGTCGCACTAGCAAAACTAGCTAGCCACAATGCTTCACTGATGTACTCGGCGGGAAAGGTGGTCTTTCATGATTTGACGACTCAATTAGTTGCTTCGGCACTACGACTGAGGTGGACCCAGAAAACGCGCGGTAGGGCGTCCCACGTCTCGGCAAGGAAGAATATATGCGTGAACCACCCGGGAGGACCCCGAAACCGTGCGGTAGGGTGTGCCACGTCTCGGCACGAAGGAAAAATGTGCATGTAAAATTATACTATATCAGACGTACTACCTATGGTTCGACCTCGGGACCCAGCCAGTCGGTCGAAAACACCCCACTAGCCACATAGCTTCATCATGCTAACATGGCGCGGAGGATAGGTGTGGTTAGCTCCGTCTCGACCAGCCACAATGTCTCTTGTTCTAGGTGATTCTTCTATTTTCCAAGCTTTTTTTAGTTATAATAACACAACGGCAAGCTAGCGCCGCTCTGCGTGTGTGCCCGTGCGTCTAAAGGTTAGACGATGGAGAGGAGAGAGAGATCGCAGACCTGGGACCCACTAGTAAGTGAGTCAATGGTCATGCACGTGTTGACGAGCCACTCCCTCTACTCTACTCAACGTAATACTGTATAAAATCAAGTTATGGGACAAAGCCAACAATCGTTGTTGTTTCAGGCTATCGACTTACGCTTTGTAGTCCAGGTTGCCAGTTCAAATCTCGTTTTCAGATTTGTTAGTTTTAGGTCCAAATTTGATCAAAGACAAGTGGGACCCCCGTGTGTTGTTCCGATATTTCAGTGTAGGATGGTTTTTTTTTAACAAAATTTTTGCGTGGTTAGACAAGTAACGACACGAGTTACACGTATTTTGCAAGTTTACGAACAAAAATGACAGCGGCATAGAATATCACATCCACCCCGCAGCTTAGATGCTATGGTGATACGAGTTTTTACATCGTTGGAACTGAGATCCAATGGCTTGGGAGTAGTCCTTGTAATTATGCGCAATTTCCAAACTCTCCAAGGTTTTTTTTTTGCAAATAAAACATTCAGGCCTCATGTGTGCCGCTGCATCTTGGATCCAACGGCTCCCCGTTGCTCATATTAGGTGCTCCCTGTAGCTTAATTAGCCGATACGGTGATACGAGCATCTAGGTCATATGATCTGTGATCAGATGCCACATGTGTAGTACTTGTACTTTATGCGCAACTCCCAAACTCTCTCAGGCGTATATAGCAAAAACATTGAAACCTCCTACTGTGAGCCGTTAGATCTCCGTGAACTCGTATCACCATAGAATCTATGGTGCGGGGGCACCTCATATTCTCCCGTGCGAGAAAACATCAGGTGCTCTCGCAGCTTGGACGGTACGGTGATACAAGCTTCGAGGTCATTTGATCTGATATCCAATGGCATCTGATAAGTCTTTGTGCTTGTAAGCAGTGGCCGAACTCTTTGGGGGCTTTTCTGCAAAAAAACATTCGAAGCATCGAGGAGTTGTCGGGTCACAAATCCAACGGCTCCGAAGAGCTTGTATCACCAAAGCATCTAAGGTGTGGTAGCACATGATATTCTTACATACAGGAGAATATGATGTCCTCCTTCATCTTAGATGCTACGGTGATACGAGCTTCGAGGTCGTTGGATATGGGATCCAAGGGCATCTGAGTAGTTTTTGTACAAATTGTGTGCAATTCTCAAACTCATCAAGGTTTCCTGTAAAAATATTAAGACATCCTGTGAGCTGCTATATTTCAGATCTACAAGCTCCAAGGAACTCGTATCAGTATATAGCATCTAAGGTGTGGGGGCACATGATATTCTCCTAGGGAGGAGGGGGTGCAGAAACCAATCGGTGTTTGGGAGGGTGGGGACAAATATAATCTAAACAATCCTAAACACAACTTCACAATTTTATCTAAGGTCGAGGGGTTAACCCCCGACAATCTACTTAGCTCCGCCTAAACACAACATTTGCATGTACTGTACCACTAGACTTAATATTCATGTTTCAGTTTCCTGTTAATTTTAAATATTGAATTGAGGACCATGCATGTCTTACATTTTACTCCCTTCGTTCCTAAATATTAGTCTTTTTATAGATTTCAAATGGACTACCACATACTGATGTATATAGACATATTTTAGAGTGTAGATTCACTCATTTTCCTCCGTATGTAGTCACTTGTTGAAATCTCTAAAAGATTAATATTTAGGAACAGAAGGAGTATTTTTGAATTTGTGTCATACATACATGGTTTGAAAAAATAGATGCACTATACTTATTGGATTGTTGTTGTGTTCGTGTGTGTGTGTGCGGTCATATGCTTGATACATACAAAGTTTTCTCACCACCATACCGTTCGTCTTTTAAATTTGAATTTGCAATGAAAAACTTACTAGGGATACCATGAAATGTGAAATCCACGTTGAGATCACTATATCACAAACTCACTTTAATTCAAGAACTCGTCATAAATCAATTACCACGTTGAGATTACTATTTGCAAGGAAAATACCAGCATTGTGATACACATAGATTCGTTCGGCAATTTAAAAGATTCATTTCGTATACTCGAATGGTAGGACCCAACGGCGTACCAGCCTGACCTTGGCTCATGCTGATCCTAAAAAAAACGGGCTCGTGTCCTTCTGGTGGCGTGCGTGGTACGCACATTAGCCAACCCCAACCAGTCGAGCCTCTGCTTTTCGAGTTGAAATATCTTGCGGCCAGAATTCCACCCCTAGGAAATTCCCCTCATGTCCCCGGTCCATAGTGACTACCGATGAACAATGGAGGGATGCTTTAGTAACTAGACAATGTTACCTACCGTGCGGAGCACGGTACAATTCCCTCGGTCGCCGCTACCCAAGGTCACCCGTCAACTGCATTGCCTAGTACTAATAGAAGTACTACACCAGGATGAGCACAGAATTGAGCCCGTTTGTTCGTGCCTAGTACTTGACTTAATATATCAGGCAATGCACTGGTACGGAGGATTATCCTTTTACTCTGCATATATAACTTGTCTGAAGTCTAACTAAGCAAAATGTTTGACCAAATCCTTTCTTAGGAAATACAACAGGAAAGATGTATCGCTTGAAAATTTATTGCATGATGCAGGTTATGGTATTGTTTCGAATCCTGGATTTTAAATTTCAGAAAATCAAAAAGTGACCAGAAATTCATGAAAATGAGCATGGTCACATGATATGGCACAAATATTCCTATGTAAATTTTTTTTTCTTCAATTTGAGATAGGTTGCTTATGTGAAGTTGCACAAATGAAGAGCCAAGGTATTTTGGAACAAAGACCTGTCACATTAAGGCGAACGTTTTCACTATTGAAACCGTGGGCGTTTACGTGCCGCCACGAGTCCCGCTTCGCATCGGCACGTGACGTCCGAGCAAGCGTGTGAGTCGACGGGAGGCGTGCGAGCAGACCGTTGCGCCGGCTGACAGGAGGCGTGCGAGCAGACCGCTGCTCAGGCTCACCGGGAGGCGAGCCCTTTAACCAGGCTCCGCCGCCCACCTTCGTCCCAACTGCTCCCACTTTTAATGTCGTCGGCACCGCAGTTTAAAATCAACCCCGCACTACCCGGAATCGCTACAATCTTCTCTCTTCCTCTCCGATTCTCCTATCGTCTACCTCCAACCAGCCTGACCTAATCGTACGCCATGCCGCATCACGATGGTCTGCCCTTAGTCTTCCAGTTTCCTAAGGAAGACACCCAGCCAGAGTTGTTGGAAATATGCCCTAGAGGCAATAATAAAATGGTTATTATTATATTTCCTTGTTCATGATAATTGTCTATTGTTCATGCTATAATTGTATTAACTGGAAACCGTAATACATGTGTGAATACATAGACCACAACATGTCCCTGGTGAGCCTCTAGTTGCTAGCTCGTTGATCAATAGATGGTTATGGTTTCCTGACCATGGACATTGGATGTCATTGATAACGGGATCACATCATTAGGAGAATGATGTGATGGACAAGACCCAATCCTAAGCATAGCACAAGATCATGTAGTTCGTTTGCTAAAGCTTTTCTAATGTCAAGTATCGTTTCCTTAGACCATGAGATTGTGCAACTCCGGATACCGTAGGAATGCTTTGGGTGTACCAAGCGTCCTGGCGTAATCGGGTGGCTATAAAGGTGCACTACAAGTATCTCTGAAAGTGTCTGTTGGGTTGGCACGAATCGAGACTGGGATTTGTCACTCGGAACACAAGAGACCGAAAGGTCGAACATGAGTCGTATAGTGGATACGATCAACATGAAGATGTTCACCGATGATGACTAGTCCGTCTCACGTGATGATCGGACACGCCTAGTTGATTTCGGATCATGTAACACTTAGATGGTGGAGGGATGTCTATCGAGTGGGAGTTCATAAGATGAACTTAATTATCTGAACATAGTCAAAAGGTTTTTGCAAATTATGTAAGTAGCTCGCGCTTTAGTTCTCTTGTCTTAGATATGTTCCTAGAAAATTTAGTTGAAAGTTGATAGTAGCAATTATGCGGATTGGGTCCGTAACCGAAATTGTCCTCATTGCTGCGTAGAAGGCTTATGTCCTTAATGCACCGCTTGGTGTGCTGAACCTCGAGCGTAAATGCATGGATGTTGCGAACATCGACATACACGTTTTGATAACTACGTGATAGTTCATTAATGTTAAGCGGTTTAGAATTGAGGCACCAAGGCGATTTTGAAACTTGGCGGAACATATGAGATGTTTCGAGGGCTGAAATTGGGATTTCAGGCTCGTGCCCACGTCAAGAGGTATAAGACCTCCGACGAGTTTCTTAGCCTGCAAACTAAGGGAGAAAAGCTCAATCGTTGAGCTTGTGCTCAGATTGTCTGAGTACAACAATCACTTGAATCGAGTGGGAGTTAATCTTCTAGATGAGATAGTGATGTTTCTCCAAAGTCATTGCCACCAAGCTGCTAGAGCTTCGTGATGAACTATAACATATTAGGGATAGATATGATGATCCTTGAAATATTCGCGATGTTTGACGCCGCGAAAGTAGAAATCAAGAAGGGGCATCAATTGTTGATGGTTAGTGAAACCACTAGTTTCAAGAAGGGCAAGGTCAAGAAGGGATACTTCATGAAATGGCAAATCAGTTGCTGCTCTAGTGAAGAAACCCAAGCTTGAACCCAAAACCCGAGACTTAGTGCTTCTTTAATGAGGGGAACGGGCACTGAAGCAGAACCACCATAGATACTTGGTAAATGAGAAGGCTGGCAAGGTTGACAAAAGTATATTGGATATACATTAAGATGTGTACTTTACTAGTACTCCCAGTAGCACCAGGGTATTTAAATACCGGTTCGGTTGCTAATGTAACACCCCAGATGTAAAACTTCCCATTTTGGCAATATATTCATCTTGTTCTTCATCAATACCAAGTGGTTTTCCTCTTCGTGGGTTTTCATTTTGGATTTGTTGGTTGTTTTTGCATTACCTTGTCATTACGTTGTCATATTTCTTTCGTCATCCATTGTTGCACTATGGCCTCACCATTTGTTTGCATCATGTGCATATCTATGTTGTGTTGTGCTTATGTCAACTTGCTTTTCCATGTTATTCATGCATGATATGTTGTTGCATGTTCTATGTGTGATCCAGGCATCACCACCTCTCCTTCTATTCCTTTCTTTTGACAAGTGCCATTTTACCCTCCTCCATTAATGTTCAACTTTGCCTCAATATTCTATCACCATGTCATTTACCTCCCTGTAGTATTTCAGCCGTTTTATAAGTTGTTTTGGTTGGGTTTTAAAATGGTTCAAGTTTGAACTCAATTCAAACTTGAATTATTTTACTTCCTCTAAAAATACCCAGATCAATTTTATCAAATACTACAATTCAGGACCTTGAGAATATTGTCGATTTCTCAAAATCCTTCCTTTTAACCTGTGCTTTTCCTTTTTGTTTCATGTCAAGAAAATTTGGAAAAAGGAGAGCGATAAGCAGCAAGAAGCAACCCCTCCCCTGGCCTCCGCAGCCCGGCCAGTATGACCAGCCAGCCAGCCAGGCGCCCGACCAGCCCGCCCAGCGCCCTCGCCGTTTCTCACCCGATCGCCTCGCTACCCCGCAGCCCGTACGCCCACGTGGCACTCGCGACCCCACTAGTCAGCCTCTGGCTATAGCGCACCCGGCCCTCACCTTTTCGTCAAGCTCACGCCGGCCGCGCACATAGCCACGGCAGCGTCGGCCTCGTCTCCACCCGTCGCCCTAGCCTCCCTTTAACCCCTCTCCTTGTCCTCCGCCCCTAGGGTTTCCCTCTTCCTCTCGTCGGCGCCGCCGGTGGTAGAACCACCAGATCCACCGCAGCCGCTCCGTCCTAAGCGCACCTGAGAGCGCACCTCGTCGCCGGCATGCTCTCCGGCCACTCCCAATCGTGCCGATCGTGTCCTTCTTCTTCCTCGTCGTCGTCTCCTTCCACGACGTCGACTACGGTGCCCCGGATGACAAGTTCCTTGACGTCCTCTGCTTCCATCTTCCTCTCGGTCAGGACCGCGCCAAGGTTCAGAGCTCTACTCTGTCGCCGCCGGCTCGTCTCCGTCGACCCCGTCGTGTCTTTGGGTGAGCTGGGTAACACACCTCCCTCTCCCATCCATTCCATGGCATGTAGGCACCCGTAGAACTCGCCCGATCCGTGTTTTTGCCGCGCTCGTAGTGCTCCGACGAAGTCTGAATTTTTCCTTGTGTGTGTACTTGCTGCGGTAGCGCCGCGTTCTCGGCTTCGGATCCCCAAGTTGCTCTCTCACACACACGCACGCGACGCGCCCTGCGGTCAGCAGCTCACGCATCTTGTTGTGTACCCTGCCTCGCCGTGTTCGTCGTCATGACCGCAAGCTCCTGCCCACACGCACACCCACACATGCGCGCACGTCCCCTTCCTGCACCGCACGCACTCTGCCCTGCTGATTTCGCACACCCGCCGGCACCTCCTGAGCCCCGCCGTTGCCGCCGTTGCCCTCGCCGGCGCCGTCGTCTTCTCTGTTTGCAGCAGAGTTGCTCGATCTGCTGCCTATCTAAAAGGGGCCGAAGCCTTTTCCTATCAGTAGCGCCTGCCTAGCCCAGTGGTTGCCGATGCAGAGCCACACCGGGGAGACCCGGGTTCGATCCCCCGCGGCTGCATATTTCTTCCCCCCCCCCCTTTTTACCCGTTACTTGCACTGTGAGTATGACAGGGTGGCCCCACCTGTCATACTCTCTTAGCCTGTTTGTTTTTTTATTATTTATTTTATTTTTATTATTTGTTTTATTTTGGTTCCCAGCGAATATTCCATTTCGGCATATGGAATCTGTCCTTTTCGGCAAGTCCATTTTCGGGCGTTTCCAAATATGGAAAATGCCATTTCATTATTTACCATTTAGGGCAGGTTGTATCTTTGTGCATTTGTGATGATTTTCTCTGCAACCCTAACATATTATATATGTTTTGGGGTAGAAAAATCCCACCAATCCAATGATGGCATGCATTTGAGCAAGTTCATGAACTTCTCATTTTACATCATGATGTTGTCTTGTCATTTTGTGTGGTTTATTTCAAGCATGCTATGAGGTTGTTTTGCACAATGATAGCTTCTTTTCATGCCTACCCCATGCTGGACTTATTTCATCCCATGATATGCTATGTAGTGAGTTAATCAAGCTTGTTTACATGCCAACATGAATCTGTCTTGCCATGTCTGAAATTTCACCAAGTCTGAATCATTATGAAACTTGCTATATTGACATGGGTGCTATTACATTTTCGATCCCTTGTGGCTCTTGGTGAGAAGGGACTTTTGTTCAATGCCTTGAGTAGATTCATGCCATGCCATATTTTGCTATGTCTTGTTCCTGTAGCAGGTTGTTTGCTTGCTCTAAACATGCCTTCCTGATGTTAATTTCTGGCATGTTAGTATTTTCACCAAGTCTGTGAAGCTGATATGTTTTGCACTTTTGCCATGCCTGTTTGGACCTGTTATGGTGTGAATTAGCCGTAGATCAGTGTTCATATTTTGTCAAGCATCTTGAGTAGATCACTGCCATATGCTTTGTTGGTACGTTTGGGTGCAGTAGCTTAATTTCTTGTTGCTTGCTATGTGGCATCATGCTGTTTATGGCAGATTTGTGTCAATCTTGTTTTGCTTGTCATTTGCAAACCGTGCATCCGATTCCGGTGATCTTTATATCGATTTCAACCGAAATCATCTCACCTTTCCAGCGGCATACTTGGTTTGCCAAGTTGATGCCTTGTTCATCATTTTCCTTCCGGAGCACGCATATGCATTGCATCTCACATCTCGCATATCATGCCATGTTTTGCATCATGTTGTTGGTGCATCGCCCGTGATTTATTGTGGTTCCATTGTTTGTGTTCTTGCTTCGGGTAGAGCCGGGAGACGAGTACGTGAACGAGGAACCTGTTGAGAACGCTTACGAGGATCAAGCTTTCGACAACTCGAGAACCTTGCGAGCAAGATGACCATACCCTCGAAATCACTTCTATCTTTGCTTACTAGATGCTCGCTCTTTTGCTATGCCTATGCTATGATGCCTATCACTTGCTTATCATGCCTCCCATATTGCCATGTCAAGCCCCTAACCATCCTTTCCTAGCAAACCGTTGATTGGCTATGTTACCGCTTTGCTCGGCCCTCTTATAGCGTTGCTAGTTGCGGTGAAGATGAAGTTTGTTCCTTGTTGGAACTCGGAGATGTTGTTCCTTGTTGGAACATGTTTACTTGTTGGGATATCACAATATCTATTGTTTAATTAATGCATCTATATACTTGGTAAAGGGTGGAAGACTCGGCCTTATGCCGGTGTTTTGTTCCACTCTTGCCGCTTTAGTTTCCGTCATACCGGTGTTATGTTCCTTGATTTCGCGTTCCTTACGGTTGGGTGATTTATGGGACCCCTTGACAGTTTGCTTTGAATAAGACTCCTCCGGCAAGGCCCAACATTGGTTTTACCATTTGCCACCTAAGCCTTTTTCCCCGGGTTTCGCGAGCCGAGGGTCATCTTTATTTACCCCCTCGGGCGGTGCTCCTTCGAGTGTTGGTCCGAACCGAGCCCCTTCTTGGGGCCACCTCGAGAAACTTCGAAGCCTGGTTTTACTCAGTAGTCTGTCTCATCCGGATGTGCCACGAGAACGAGATATGTGCAGCTCCTATCGGGATTTGTCGGCTGTCGGGTGGCTTTGCTGGTCTTGTTTTACCATTGTCGAAATGTCTTGTAGTCCGGGATTCGAGATCGATCGGGTCTTCTGGTAGAAGGAATATCCTTCGTTGACCGTGAGAGCTTATAATGGGCTAAGTTGGGACACCCTGCAGGTATTATCTTTCAAAGCCGTGCCCGCGGTTATGAGGCGATGGGAATTTGTTAATGTCCGATTGTAGAGAACCGAAGTTGACCTTAATTAAAACACATCAACGCGTGTGTAACCGTGATGGTCTCTCGCGTGAGTCCGGAAGTGAACACGGTGTTGGAGTTATGTTTGGCGTGAGTAGTTTCAGGATCACTTCTTGATCGCTACTAGCTTCATGACCGTGCCTTGCTTCTCTTCTCGCTCTCTTTTGCGAATGTAGCCACCATATATGCTAGTCGCTGTCTGCAGCTCCACCTCAAAACTCTGTCCTTCCTATAAGCTTAAATAGTCTTGATCTCGCTGGTGTGAGATTGCTGAGTCCCGTGACTCACAGATTCTACCAAAACAGTTGCAGGTGCCGGCGATGCAAAGCGGTGGCGCAACCGAGCTCAAGTGGGAGTTCGACGAGGGCGTGGTCGTTACTATGTGTCTTTTCACGATGATCGATGAGTGGAGCCAGTTGGGACGATCGGGATCTGTGTAGCATTTGGGGTAGTCTTCTTTTATTTTGGTTCCGTAGTCGGACCTTGAGTGTAATCTGGATGATGGATGTTTATTTATGTATTGTGTGAAGTGGCAATCGTAAGCCAACTATGTATCTCTTTCCTTATGTATTACATGGGTTGTGTGAAGATTACCTCACTTGCGACATTGCTTTCAATGCGGTTATGCCTCTAAGTCGTGCTTCGACACGTGGGAGATATAGCCGCATCGAGGGCGTTACAGCTAAGTGTTAGTAACTCGAAATAAAAAGCTATGGAATAAACTGAGACTAGCTAAAGGTGAGATGATGATATATGTTGGAAGTGTTTCCAAGGTTGATGTGATCAAGCATCGCATGCTCCCTCTACCATCGAGATTGGTGTTAAACCTAAATAATTGTTATTTGGTGTTTGCTTGAGCATAGACATGATTGGATTATGTTTATCGCAATATAGTTATTCATTTAAGGAGAATAATGGTTACTCTGTTTATTTGAATAATACCTTCAATGGTCTTGCACCTAAAATGAATGGTTTATTGAATCTCGATCGTAGTGATACACATGTTCATGCCAAAAGATATAAGATAGTAATGATAGTACACATACTTGTGTAATCGCCATTTGAGTCATATTGGTATAAACGCATGAAGAAGCTCCATGTTGATGGATCTTTGGACTCACTCGTTTTGAAAAGATTGAGACATGCAAACCATGTCTATTGGTAGATATGCATGAAGAAACTCCATACAGATGGATCGTTTGGACTCACTTGATTTTGAATCACTTGAGACATGCAAATCATACCACATGGGCAAGATGATTGAAAGGCCTCGTTTTGATGAAGATGGAACAAGAAAGCAACTTGTTGGAAGTAATACATTTTGATGTGTGCAGTCCAATGAGTCTTTGAGGCACGTGATGGATATCATTATGCTCTTACTTCACATATGATTTGATTAGATTCTAAGTATATTTACTTGATGAAACACAAGTCTGAATTATTGAAAGGTTCAAGTAATTTCAGAGTGAAGTCAAGAAATCGTGACAAGAGGATAAAATGTCTATGATATGATCATAGAGATGAATATCTGGGTTACGTGTTTGGCACACAATTAAGACCTTGTGGAAATTGTTTCACTACTAATACCGCCTGGAACACTATAGTGTGATGGTGTGTCCGAACATCATAGCTGCACCATATTGGATATGGTGCATACCATGATGTCTCTTATTGAATTACTACTATCCTTTATGGGTTAGGCATTAGAGACAACCGCGTTCACTTTAATAGGGCACCATGCAATTCCGTTGAGACGACACCGTATGAACTATGGTTTGGAGAAACCTAAGTTGTCGTTTCTTAAAAGTTTGGGGCTGCGACGCTGATGTGAAAAAGTTTTAGCCTCATAAGCTCGAACCCAAAGCGGATAAATGCATCTTCATAGGACACCCAAAACAGTTGGGTATACCTCCTAATTCAGATCCGGAAGCAAAAGTGATTGTTTCTAGAATCGGGTCCTTTCTAGAAATGTTTCTCTCAAAAGAATTGAGTGGGAGGATGGTGGATACTTGATGAGGTTATTGAGCGGTCACTTCAACTAGTATGTAGCGAGGGCACGGGAAGTTGTTCTGTGGCGCCTACACCAATTGAAGTGGAAGCGATGATAATGATCATGAAAACTTCAGATCAAGTCCTTTGCCAAAACTTCGTGGGTCGACAAGGATCGTACTACTCGAGTGGTACGTAATCCTGTCTTGGAGGTCATGTTGCTAGACAACAATGAACCTACGAGCTATGGAGAAGCGATGGTGGGCCCGTATTCCGACGAATGGCTCGAGGCCATAAAATCCGAGAGAGGATCCATGTATGAAAAAAAAGTATAGACTTTGGAAGAACTACTCGATGGTCGTAAGGTTGTTGGGTAAAGATGGATTTTAAAAGGAAGACGGACAATGATGGTAAGTGTCACCATTAAGGAAGCTCGACTTGTCGCTAAGATGTTTTTCGACAAGTTCAAGGAGTTGACTACGATGAGACTTTCTCACTCGTAGTGATGCTAAGAGTCTGTTGGAATTATATTAGCAGTTACTGCATTATTTATGAAATCTTGCAGATAAGATGTCAAAACATTGTTTCCTCGACGATTTTCTTGAGGAAAGGTTGTATGTGATACAACCAGAAGGTTTTGTCAATCCTGAAAGATGCTAACAAGTATGCAATGCTCCAGTAATCGTTCTAAGGGATGGAGTAAGCATCTCGGAATTGGAATATACGCTTTGATGAGATGATCAAAGATTTTGGGTTTATACAAAATTTATGAAAAACTTGTATTTCCAAAGAAGTGAGTGGGAGCACTATATCATTTCTGATGAGTATATGTTGTTAACATATTGTTGATCAGAAATGATGTAGAATTTCTAGAAAGCATATAGGGTTATTTGAAAAGTGTTTTTCAATGGAAAACCTAGATTAGGCTACTTGAACAATGAGCATCAAGAACTATAAGATAGATCAAAAATGCTTAATAGTACTTTCAAATGAACACATACCGTGAGAAGATTTTGAAGGAGTTCAAAATAGATCGGCAAAGAAGGAGTTCTTGGCTGTAAGGTGTGAGTATTGAGTAAGACTCAAGACCTGACCACGGCAGAAGAGAGAGAAAGGACGAAGGTCGTCCCCTATGCTTTAGACGTAAGCTCCACAATATGCTATCTTTGTGTACCGCTTTGAAGTGTGCCTTGCCATGAGTCGGTCAAGGGGTACAAGTGTGATCCAGGAATGGATAACAGCACAACGGTCAAGGTTATCCTTAGTAACTAGTGGACTAAGGAATTTTATCGATAATGGAGGTGGTAAAAGAGTTTGTCGTAAAGGGTTACGCCGATGCAAACGTTGACACTAATCCGGATGACTCGAGTAGTAAACCGGATTAGTATAGTAAGCGATTATTTGGAATAGTTCCAAATAGCGCGTGGTAGCTGCATCTAGGAGATGAGATAGAGATTTGTAAAGCACACATGGATCTGAAAGATTCAGACCCATTGACTAATAACCTCTCTCACAAGCGAGATATGATCAAACCCAATGGGTGTTGGATTCATTACAATCACATAGTGATGTGAACTAGATTATTGACTCTAGTCCAAGTGGGAGACTGTTGGAAATATGCCCTAGAGTCAATAATAAAATGGTTATTATTATATTTCCTTGTTCATGATAATTGTCTATTGTTCATGCTATAATTGTATTAGCGGAAACCGTAATACATGTGTGAATACATAGACCACAACATGTCCTGGTGAGCCTCTAGTTGCTAGCTCATTGATCAATAGATGGTTATGGTTTCGACCATGGACATTGGATGTCATTGATAACGGGATCACATCATTAGGAGAATGATGTGATGGACAAGACAATCCTAAGCATAGCACAAAATCGTGTAGTTCGTTTGCTAAAGCTTTTCTAATGTCAAGTATCGTTTCCTTAGACCATGAGATTGTGCAACTCCGGATACCGTAGGAATGCTTTGGGTGTACCAAAGCGTCTGGCGAATCGGGTGGCTATAAAGGTGCACTACAAGTATCTCCGAAAGTGTCATTGGGTTGGCACGAATCGAGGCTGGGATTTGTCACTCTGTATGACGGAGAGGTATCTCTAGGCCCACTCGGTAATGCATCATCATAATGAGCTCAATGTGACTAAGTAGTTAGTCACGGGATCATGCATTATGGAACGAGTAAAGTGACTTGCCGGTAATGAGATTGAACGAGGTATTGGGATACCGACGATCGAATCTCGGGCAAGTAACGTACCGATTGACAAAGGGAATTGTATACGGGATTGCTTGAATCCCCGACATTGTGGTTCATCCGATGATATCATCGTGGAACATGTGGGAGCCAACATGGGTATCCAGATCCCACTGTTGGTTATTGACCGGAGAGATGTCTCGGTCATGTCTGCATGATTCCCGAGCCCGTAGGGTCTACACACTTAAGGTTTGATGATGCTAGGGTTATAGGGAAGGTATGTACGTGGTTACTGAATGTTTTTCAGAGTCCAGGATGAGATCCCGGACGTCATGAGGAGTTCCAGAATGGTCCGGAGGTGAAGATTGATATATTGGACGAAGGGTTTTGGAGTCTGGAAGTGTTCCGGAGGTACCGGGTGATGACCAGCATGACCGAAAGGTATTTCGTGAGCCCCGGCATGTGTTGGGGGGCTTCATGGGCCAACGGAAGGGGGCAAACCAGCCCACTAAGGGGCTGTGCGCCCCCCTCACCTATTCCCACGTGACCAGGGGGTTTGGGGCGCCCCATCTAGGGTTCCCACCTCCTGGCTTGGGGGCCAAGTCACCCAAAGGGGAGATCCCATCTGCCCTGGCCGCCGCCCCCCCTAGGGGAAACCCTAGGGCGCCTCCCCCTCCCCCTTGCCCCTATATATAGTGGAGGCTTTGGGATATCCAACACATGAGTCTCTCTCTCCCAAGGCGCAGCCCTACCTCTCTCCCTCATCGTCTCTCGTAGTACTTGGCGAAGCCCTGCAGGAGTACCGCGCTCCTCCACCACCACCACGCCGTCGTGCTGCTGCTGGACGGAGTCTTCCCCAACCTCTCCCTCTCTCCTTGCTGGATCAAGGCATGGGAGACGTCACCGGGCTGCACATGTGTTGAACGCGGAGGCGCCGTTGTTCGGCGCTTAGATCGGAATCGAACGCGATCTGAATCGCCACGAGTACGACTACCTCATCTGCGTTCTTGCAACGCTTCCGCTTAGCAATCTACAAGGGTATGTAGATGCACTCCCCTCTCTCTCGTTGCTAGTCTCTCCATAGATTGATCTTGGTGATGCGTAGAAAATTTTGAATTTCTGCTACGTTCCCCAACAGGAGTCTCACGAACATAAGGCACTTTGGGATGAGCTTGAACCAGCCTTGCGGGAAGACGTCGCGCCTGTCCCCGCTCCTGTTCTGGCTCCCGTCGCCTCGACTGTGCCAGCGCCCATCGTCGTGGCATTGATGGGCTGGGAGCCGCACATTGTCGCCGAGCTTGATGCCACGGGGTTCCACGAGGTCCCCGCCGACTTTCACACGCCCGTGCACCTGCTAGCGCATGCGCCTGCGCGTGCACTGATGTGTGCAGCCGTGCTGGTGCCCGTGCACACGAATGTCTCCGCCGCGCCGTTGCCAGCGCCTATCCCCGCGCGGGTGCCAGTACCCCCCTTAGTTGCATGGATGGCCGTCGTCAACCGAATCCTTGCACCAACGCCAGTTGCCTCCTCCCGCTAGTTGACTCGCTCCTGGAGACCGAAGTCCAGAACAATGTGGCATTCCTTGAAGCTAGGGCCAACGTCTAGGAGTACGCCAACAACGGCGCAATACGCCGCCGTCGCCGTCGGTCAGTGGCCCGATGACACACAGAGCACGGTAGAGGAGCCACTTCCCACCGCAAGACGCTCCTACCGCCACCGTGTAATCTAAATTTTCCATGAAAAACGTTCGGATTGCCATACTTAAAATCTGAATGTTTATCATTTCCGTTTATTTTAGATCGACCATCGTATGAATGTAAAGTTGGAATCAGACTGAATGAACTCTATGGTTTGATCGATTGAATGTTCTGCTAGAGCCGTATCAAATTAAATATAAAACGTCATCAAGCCACATGTATTCCTTCTCATCCAACAACCTAGACTGCTTCAATGTCGAGAGCTCAACACGTTTAGCATGCAGTTAATTTCATGCCAAAAAATAGTGCTAATCACATAATAACACACAGATAATATCCTACTTAATATCTGCATGCACTTAATATACTTCCAAATTAACGTGCATTGCACGTACACATTGACTAGTACTACTAGTATGTGAAACTGGTGCCGTAACTTGTGAACGCGTCCACATATGGTCAACGGTAACATCGCCCGCGAGTTCTTTGTGTTTGCCCGTGCGTCTAAACCCAGAAGGGGAGGAGAGAGAGAGCACACATGGAACCACCAGTAAGTGAAGGCGAATAGTACTACGTGCTAATGAGCCGGTCCCACTAATGTACTAAAAATAATATTACATGGTATCCATTAAATAGGCTGTGGTAATATAAAAACATTATATGAACAAAGGGGGTACAACAAACATTGTTGTTCTACGTATGTTGCCTATTGACGTGCGGCTTGAAGGCCTTGGTCGCATGTTCGATCCTCGTCCTTTATTTTTTAATTTGTATATGGGTCCAAATTGTTTCATGACAGGTGGGCCCCTCGGTGTGTAGTTTGTAGCACTTTAATTTGTGAGTTGAAATTTGTTCCATTCCAGGTGGACTATCGGTGTGTAGTTTTGTAGCTTATTTGTAATAATTAAAGAGAACAACATAGTTTTTGCAATAATACCATGGTGCGACGTTGAAGGCGAGAAAGGACGTGCGAGAGAGCAATGACCAATCCAGAGGGAAATCAATTGGAGGAGGTGCGGGGGTTGCAACGGTGTTCGGAGCAGTTGTGGGCCGAATGCTGCGAAAATATAATCTAAACCCACCGGAATAAATGCCTACACAAATTAATCCAAGGTTGGAGTCCCCCTCGCAATGTAAATAGCTCCGGCTTTGAGAGGGATGGAGAGGTAGCTTCAATGTGTGGAAGATACGGCGTGAGATAGCGAGGTCAATCGAGAGACATATAGATAGAGAGACAAAGTGAGTCTGGTCGGACATTCATTGAAAAGATATATATGCTCTGGAGAGATATTGTCGAGTTGAGCTTTTGGGAAGGGTGAGGGCTATAAGATAGAGCTTGAGAGATGATCCAGCCACAGACATGTAGATATATTTTGTGCGTTGGAGGAAGCAAGGTCAATCGATTACATATATAAAGGGAGAGAGATTGAGCAAGTGTGGGTCATTGTGCGATCGAAAGAGTGAGACGGTTTGGAGAGAGTGACCTAGATAGACAATGTGCATGAGAGAGTATACAATATGAATATGTCGATTTGGGCTCAAACATGGAGATATATCGTTTGTGTCCGAGAAAGAGCGAGGTCAATCGAGACATTCAGAGAGAGAGAGAGAGAGAGAGCGTAGCCCGCCATGAGGTCGAAATAGTGGGGGCGGCTTGGATGGACTGACCTAGATAGACAATCTGTGTGAGAGAGTATAGAGTGTGTCGATCGAGGCCCGAACAGGGAGATACATCATTTGTGTGTGAAAGAAAACGAGGTTAATCGAGACTCATATAAAGAGAACAAGATTGAGCGAGTGTGGCCCGCCGTGCGGAAGAAAGAGTGAGACAGTCTCGAGGTAGTGACCTAGAGAGACAACGTGCGTGCGTGTGCACGAGAGGTTGGGGGCTAGACAGGAAATGCATGTATCTAGCGAGATAGGGTGGGAGGGAGATAGAGAGAGGGAGATCTCGGCATGGGGTGCAATGGAGGGTGTGTGAGGTAAATACATTTGGTAACAGAGTGGAAAAATGGGGTTGTTTAGTTGAGAGAGTTAGAGATCGAAGCATGGAGAAAAAAATGAACCTGTGTCGGAAACCGATACCCTCCTAAGGTGGTTAGGAGAGGAAGATTGGCCGATACAGGAAGTATGTAGCGTGTGTGCCGAGGGGAGGGTGGGGCTAAAAACAACATTTGAATGTAGATAGTACGAGACTTAATATCGATGTTTCAATTCTGTGTCACTATTAGGAAAACGGCTATAGATGAAATGGACACTAATGGCGCACCACATGTGTGGTGCGCCATTAGCATTAGTATATAACAATGGCGCACCACATACAGGTGAGCCATTAGTAATATATTACTAATGGCGCACCTGGTGTGTGGTGCGCCATTAGAAGTTTTGAAAAAAATAAAAAAAAATGTTACTAATGGCGCACCGTGGGATAGTGCGCCATTACTAGTTGACATAGTAATGGCGCACCACACCCACCGTGTGCCATTATTAGTTTTGAAAAATAAGTAAAAGAATTAAAAAAATTGTTAGTAATGGCGCACCTGTGGACAGTGCGCCATTACTAGTTGGCGCACCTGTGGATAGTGCGCCATTACTAGTTTTAACTAGTAATGGCGCATTGTCCACTGGTGCGCCATTACTAAGTTTTTTTCAAAAAAATTCAATTTTTCTTCAAAACTAGTAATGGCGCACCACCCCACGGTGCGCCATTACTAACTTGGCCCAACAGCGAATGCACCCCCCCTGGACCGCCTTTTCAGTTTTAAAAAAAATAAAAGAAAATGATGGAAATGTCAAAAAAATAAAAGAAAATAAGTTTCCCATGTGATATGTGGTCTACTTGTTGGGAAAATTTACAAATATGAATTTCGACTTTATTTGCAAAATCTCTCCGGAAATTTGTAAAATGGGCATAACTTTTGCATACGAACTCGGATTAAAAAGTTTTTTATATGAAAAATCATCTACTCGAAAAGTTACATCCGAATTTAATCGGGGGAACCCCGTTAAACATTTTCAAAATCCCCAAAAACCTAACAGAAAAAAGTTACGGGGCTTTCAAGATCTAGAGGCAAAAAATTCAAACTTACTAGTGGCGCACCGTGGATGTGGTGCGCCACTAGTAACAGAAAAAAAATTGTTTTGAATTTTTTTTTGAATTTTTTTTTTAAAAATGATACGTAATATGAACGGGAAGTTTGAAACATTTTTCAAAATTTCATCATAGTCATGAACATGAACAAAGTCCTAGACATCAACAAGGTATAATAGGATTGATATGCTAGATATATCAACAAGTGCCTGTGAAGTGGGCTGTTGCTGGGATTGGATAGAACTCTGAAGTTAAGCGTGAAGTTTGACCACGGAGTGCGATTTGACCTGAGATTAAGCATATCGACCCGAGATTAAGCCATAGTGATCTGAAATTAAGAAAAAACGAAAAAATTGAAAAAATATGAAAAAAAATGAAAAAAAATGAAAAAAAATCGAAAAAAAATTGTTATTAATGGCGCACTTCTATGTGGTGCGCCATTACCCCTGGGAGGAATTCTAATGGCGCACTGTGGGTAATACTAATGGCGTACTACATGGTGCGCCATTAGAACACCAGATACTAATGGCGCACCAGTGGTGCGCCATTAGAATTTAATTCTAATGGCGTGATGCTAGTGGCGCACCAGTAGTGCGCCATTAGAAGGCAAAACTGGTGCGCCACTAGCATGCCTTTTCCTAGTAGTGTGTACATTGTATGATTTGAACTGAGGACCATGCATATGGGTAATTATTTCGAATCCGTGCCATATTAGGTTTGGAAAAGTTGACATTGACTAGATTGTTGTGCTATTTTGTAGGTCATATGTTTGAATCCATCCAAAGTTTTCTGACTACCATGGTGTTCATTATATACATATGAATTTGTATTAAAAAGTAGCATGGATACCGTGAAATGTGAAATCCACGTTAGAATTGGAGACTGCTATGTGACACACACTCTCATTCAAATAACTAATTATGTGACACACACTCTAATCCACGTTAGCTCGGATACCGTGGATACTGTTTCGGTATTTTTTTTTCAAATAACTCCTAATTAATTAATTTAATTTATAATGTCTCGTTTTGAATGACTAATTATTTGCAAGGAAAACACGGGCATGGTAATACATACAGATTCGTTTGCAAATGAAAGAAGATTCGTTTGCATTCTCAAATGTAGGCAGACCAGGGTCGTGCTGTGGTGGTCGCGTGTGTCGTACGGACGCTTAGCACCCAGCCACCCACCCCCTCCCTCCCTCCCCCCCCCCCCCCAAATGAATGACGACAAAATAAGTTCGTGCTTCCATGTTTCGGATTGAAATAACTGGCGGCCCCAATTCCAGCCCTGCAAAATCTCCCTTCTCCGTCGTCCCCCTTCGTGCCCAGATTGCTCAAATCCCTAATTCGCCGCCAACCCAAGCAAAGTTTGAATCACCCCTCGTCTCCTCTCTTTCCCCACCTCTGTGCCGGACGACGACGACGAAGACGACGATCGCGCTTCACCACCGCACCGGAGCTACCTCATCTACACCCTCGTCCACCGCACCGGGTGGTCCACCGACAACGTCGGCCGCCGCAACCGACGTGCCTCACAGACACCGACTTCCACCACATCAGGTGCGCTTCACCAACACCGTCTCCCACCTTACCGGGGCTACTTCACCGAGCACATCGTCGCACCTCCGCCCTTGAGGCCGTTGGGGCTTCACCAACGGTCTCGTCCACCGCATCATAGCGCTCCGCTGCCACTCTAGATCTGCATCCGTGCACGGCCAGCCAACGCCAGCGCATCACCCTCAACGGCTCTAAAGTGACCTGCACTCTAGCTAGGCGAGCATGCCCAAACGCCGGCCTGAACTAGGTATCCACACATCACTCCCTTGTGCACTGTTCCGATGATGTTTGGATATCCTTTCACTGCTCTCTTAACTTACACACCTATGCAATTCTGAATTTAACTCTTGTTTCTTATGGAGATATCATCTGAAACAAGCAAAACCATTTTTTAGCGAAGCATGACGGCGCTACGGGATCTGGTACACATCCTGCACACCTGTATAACCTTGTAAGTATCTGTCCTCTGGTACAACAGCAAGGTCAATTCCTCTTATTTGATCAACCATTCGCCGTGTCAAAAATGCAGAGGGGGATGCAAGGAGCACAAGGCCTGCACATCCAAGCAATTAGTAACATCGACTTGTACATGGAACATCCCAAGCGCAAGCAGAGCTGCAGTGAGCCTGTACAACGAGCTAGCGTAAGTCCCTGCATTTCATTCAATTCATACTGGCCTACATGTATGATTTGTGTGCAGTGGAGGATCCACGAATTCAAGTTAACTTAAAAAATACGAAGGCACTTGCACTCCGGAAATCAACATAACTTGAGAAATGTGAAGCTACATGCACTTTGAAAACCAACTAATGATCCAAAGTAGTTCAGATTATAAAACACTAAATGATGCAAGTACCAAAAAACACAAAATGCAACATGGTGTACAAGGACTACTAACATGGTATGTACCTGCTTGAATTATTCGTTCTCTGGCTGAAAATATCGAAGTGTAATTGCACCTATAACCAGTATGCAAACTGCATATCAATATATCTATCCTGCACAAGTATGCCAATAGTTTCAAACAATAGATTATAAAAGTATGTATGCTACGTTGTCATGATACGGGGACTTTCTGGTAGATGGCCACGACGTTTCCTGAAGCCATGAAAATGTACTATAATTTGCTTGTCATCAATGCCTGCAAATATCTATGTCTCTCCCAACATAGCAGATCATCATTAGACACTAAATCCTTCAATGGATGCTTGCAAAATGCTTGCATTAGATCCCTCATTAGACACTATATGTTCATCACCAGGAGCATGTAAAATGTTTGCATCAAATCCTTCATTAGCGATCATTCATTAGACACTTCAGGCTCAAGAACAACATGAGCTTGTATGTTTGCACCGGAAACTTGATTAGATACATCGATTCATCGATTCGGTATTGATTGGGGAGTTATAAAATAAGCGAAATTGGTTTCATTTTCTCATAGATTCCCTGCATACAAGCAGTTTCACAAAACTGTCAGGTTTAACTATTGGCCAGAAATTGAACAGTTGAATTAGATATAATCAGGGATGTGATGTACCTGCTCGTTGCGCATGCTGCTCTTGCAAGCTGCCATTGTCTGTTTGCGCAAGCTCGATGCCATGCTCGTGCCGCCGCCACTGCCTCCCACGTAGGCTATACCCAGGGCTGGATCTTCATCTTCTTGTCCTTCCATTCGCTTGAAGCCCGGCGACCACCCTGCAACGAGGGCACGAGGAAGTGTTGTGTTGGTCTGTCCAGCGTCGGCTAGGTTAGGAGCGAATCAGACTGGAGGCTGGAGGGAATGAATTGGGATTTTTCCTGCTGTCGATCGATATGGGAGCCGCTCGTTTGGGCCGCGAGCCTGCTATTCGGCCTGCCATGCACTTACATCATTGGCCCATCCAAATTGAAACATTTTTCTTCATTTTTTACATTGCCTGCTCGTGTGTTGGGACGAACATAACTAGCCTGGGCCAACCTAGACGACTCAAACTAGGTGCACACTTTCCAGCCACCCGAGGCGGCCGCTCATACCAGCCCCTACGGTGGCGTCGCCCCTTTTTGCGTGTATGATTGGGGTAGTGAAAAATATTCCAGTGGCGCTTTTGATTTACCCACAGAATGGTTGAATTGCTTGTTTCTATGAACTGAGTTCCCCAATAATGTGAAGGATGCCAGTCTTTTCATCCTATTGTAGATTGCTTAGATCTCGATATTCCAAATGTAATCGCATGAAATATACAGTAAAATCCAGTGTGATGTGTGTGGCTACAACTAGTCTAACTACACGTCCTCATATAACATATCAAGGACGCACCATCTTACCAGATTAACCATTCGACTTACCAATGTAGTGTGGAAAGAAAGAAGTATTGGGACTGCGTATCCAAGCAATTGATGCCATGGACTCCTTCATAGAATCTTATAAGCGAAAAAGAAGTTCCAGTGTGCCTGTACAAAGAGCTAGCGTAAGTTCAGTTACCAGCTTCTCGGAATTTTAGTTAGCCACTTATTGCAAAATTGTTCAATTACGTTGCTTGGCTTAATTTAGTTTGCTACTGATTACATAATGCCATAGCCTGTTAATCCTATTATAGACTGTGCTTATCTATGTGTTTGATACTTACTATTAAGGATTACCTGTTTGCCTGAACTTAAATAGCTACTTAAGCACGTAGATAGCTGGTCATATGTACTTCTAGGGTGCAGGAGAATTCACGTGTAATTTACGTTCTGATACCATGTTTGTTTAAATGGTTTGCTATTATCACTTGTAGCACTAGTAATGTTTGCATGTTCATAGATAGACAACTGTCAAGTTTATATGAAGGACACCGTCTTTTTAAATTATATATGTGTTGGAATCATTTTGCTTACATCAAAGAAATTTACAGATGTCTGTGTTGCTGGTAAACGGTACCGACTTGTTACTTTAATACTTGCCAAGAACTTGTTAGTTTTACTAGTTCATGTGTAACTAAATACATTGCCAAAACTAGTTAGTTTTACTAGTTTGATGTTACTTTCTTATGGCTCTTGCAAAACTTTATTTATTGATTGCTAGCATTCAAGTTTGCAGGATCCAAGCTGAAACTCCGTTGGCTGTGGGTATGTTTTGAAGCTTCCTTGTTTACTGGTTTGTCGCTGTAACTTGTTGTTGTAATCATCTTACCAACTTCAAGTTTTCAGATCCAATTGAAGTCCAATTGCACAGCAGTACATTTTCAAAAATATATTTGTGTAATAGGTTTGCTGCTGTAATTTGTTGCTCTAATCATGTTACTGACTACTCAACTTTTCAAGATCCAAGAGAAACTCCAATGTCACAACAGGTTCCTTTTGCAAAACTTGTTTGTTTAACTGCTTTGCTGCTACAACCGGTTGCTCTAATCACGTAATTGGCTACTTAACTTTTCAGGATCCAAGAGAAACTCCAATGCCACAACAGATACCTTTTGCAAAACTTGTTTGTTTAACTGCTTTGCTGTTGCAACAACCGGTTACAATGATGTTAATAACTACTTTTCAGCATCCAATTGAAACTCTTTATTTCCTTGTTTGTTTAATTGGTTTGCTGTTATAACTCCCAGTTGAGATGTTTTGCTAACTTCAACTTTTCAAAATCCAATCGGAACTTTAATGGAAAAATAGGTTTGCCCAAGATCAAAGAGCGAGGTCCCCATGGACGTTGTATCATCCCAGGGCAGTGGCACCGACCCAATCGTGCATCATGAATTGCCAACTGCTGATGCTCTAGAGGCTAAACTAGTGGTAGAAAGAGATTCTGCTTCTGCACTTAGAGATGAAGTTGTCATGTTGAGGAAGCAAACAGCACAATCACAAGCAGTACTCAAGACAACCATTAAATATTTGGTGGATTTGAAAACGAAGCAAGCTGAGACTGACCGCATTGTTAAGGTCCTGAAGGAAAAAAGGTAATTAAATTACCACTTGGTAAATCTTAGGTGAAACGCATCGCTGAATAACCTTTGTGTTGTTTGTTCATGTAATCGATCAAACCATTTGTTTTAGAGATCATGTAATAATTGTTTTTTGTTATTTGGTTTGTAATTTTATTTGAGCACAAGTCTGTATTAATTGATAAGAATCGGAGACATTTCATTTTGATTGTTGTGCTAGACCTACAAATATGCCAATCGGGTTGAATGTGCATTCAGCAATAATAGTAGTATAGATGGACCATAAGTGGCACGCATCGGAAAGGGCCAAGATGTTGTACTAGCTTCGCTAAAAAAAGGATGCTCTTCTAGCAAAAAAAAGTACAGCGGCCTGGCTTATGTATGTTAGTTGATATTATTGATCCATATACTCTATAAGTGTTTATATGTCTGTTAGTTTTGAACCTTATTGGTTGATTGACTCGGTATTTGAATCTTGATACATTGCTTGTGTACATATCTAAAGGGGAGTACACATTATGCTGTCTGTGACATTTGAGTTGGACATAAAGTGTTCCAAATATTCGAAGTCACCTTAAACTGGATTCTAGCTTCTGAATTCGAGTATCGGCATTTGTAAATCATATTCATATATGACAGTGGAATACATCTTTGTCGTGCTTTTGAAGATATATAAAAACACATAGAATGATTTATAAAGATTCGTATAGGTATACAAAATGGATTCGAATTTAGTTGTCAGGGTAAACGTGGATGCTTATTGTCCCAAAATTTGAAAGAAGCGGCAAAACTCCAAAGTGTTTGGGAGATGGAAATTACTGTCTACCTCTTACATGGATAATCCATCGGCCCGATTTCCACTGCTCTCAATAGGGGTAGATTAGTAACTTCAATTAGACATGACACGACCGCCTTTGAGCCCATTCTGACACGATGGGCGCCAAACTTGGGCGGCAAAACACATTTGATTCAAGCTCGTCCGAAAGACCTCTGTTTCTCCCTCCATTTCCCCATTCATACACGATGGGCGGCAAAACAAACTCGACTCGGCCAAAATTGATGTAGGCAAATAATTTCAATAGGCGCAGGTTTGTAACTTCACTCAAACGTGACACAACCGCCCTACCTATCAGCCCCGTTCATACACCGTAGGCGCCAACCATGGGCGCCAAAACACCCTCTCCTTGCCTGAAATCACTCTGGGCAAATATTTGCGAGATGCGAGATAACCGTCCTATACCCAACCGACGAGACGTCCAAATTTTAAATGGGGGCTAAGTTCGTAACTTTCCCATATTTCAGACAGGCGCGTCCCAAAAACATGGTTCCCCGTAGCTCTCCCTCCATTTTCCCATGCATACACTGACCACGCTAGAACACCATCCCCACACCAGCCTCCTCCGTCCACCACCCCATCCATCATGGCCGTCCTCCACCCCATCCATCGCCGCCGTCCTCCACCCCATCCATCGCCACCGTCCTCCACCATGCCGGAGCGCCTACCAAGACCACGTCGTCCACTGCTAGAGATGGGCGTTTCTCATCCACGGCGATGGACCAAGAGCCTTGCATCGCATCCTCTTGTTTCATCGGCGCCATCGTCCTCTTTGTCGGGGCCGCTCACACGACCTTCTCTTCCACCGCAACGGGACTTATCACCCGATGCACCCGTCTACCGTCGCAGATCTGCTTCAACGCCACCGATAGCATCGCACCCCCGATGCCTACACGACGCCGCAAGAGAGGTGGTACTTCATATCTCCACAACTTCTTGATCTCAACCAGAAAATAGATCGTAACTTGGTTATTGTACTTTCTTTTTAGCTCTTAGAATTTAGTTCTTAGTTCGAAGCAAACAATGGATGCTAAATAGCATTTCCCTGGTTTGGAGCTTTAAATCTGCCATGGCATAGTCATAATAGGGTTTAATTGATCATGCTTAGGGTTTAATTGATCATGTTGGTTCCATGGTAGTTCCTTTAATAAAAATTGGAGGGGAAACCCTCTTTTGCTCAAAAAAAGTGCTTAGGGTTTCCCCCTTTTATGATCACTATACGATCAGCATACGTGCTTCATGTCATAATAGCACTGCTCCACCCATCAAGCTAAACAAGCTTAGTTGTTCAAATACGAATCTGATATTATTAAAACAGAGTCGTTTAATTGGTCAGCTAAATGTTCCTAATTTAGTTTCGAAAGTGCATGTTCGCCGCTCGGTGTGTATCTCTCTGAGGTGCCCACGGTGGGCGCGCCCACCCCAGGATTTTGGGTCGGCCCAGCCCCGATTCCCCTCGCTGCACAAGGCCTTCGATCTCTACTCCCCTCTGCTTGTTTCATGGTGATATGCCCGATGGCATGCACAAGTCTGCTGAAGGATGTGACACAAACCCAACATATATTGCAGCAAAGAAGGCAAAACATCTTGAAGATAGCGAGACAACCCCAAAGTCTTGTCTTGATGCAGTGTTCAAGTTACTTGAGACTAGCAGTCAAACAAGCTCACAAAATTCGTTGTCTGAATCAGTTCGACTTATTCAGTCCCAAGTTCTAGCAGAAAGGCATTCTGCAACTCAACTTCGACTTGAAGTCCTATCTCTAAGAAAGATTGCGGAGAACACCAATGAGAACCTCATTGTTAAACAGCTACACCTGGAAGCTATGCCCGACATGCTAGGCCGGTCTCACAGCCTTGCTCAGCAGCTTGCGTAGCAGTTCCTGCGCAAGGCTAACCTTTCTCGAACTGTCTTGGAAGTGGTCTCGGTTCAGTATTATTTTGTTACACTGCAATGGTGCCCAATTTTTGTAATCTGCTTCTTCGTTGCGCTTTATGATTACTGGTGGTGAACTTCGATGCCCAGTGGATGCTATGTCGTAATTTCTTTATTGTATAGACTAGGTTTGTTCTTAATTCCTACTAATTACTGCCAGCATTCCCTATCTGAAAAAGAATTGATGTAGTCGACCGGGCCGAAACATTCGCCTCTAACGGGCCTGGTTTTTAGCGGGCCACAATTGGGGCGGCCTGCATCTTTCTTGGGCCCGAATGGCCATTGGGGCCTTCACACTTTGCGCCAGGCACACAACTTACTCTGGCCTATATTCGGCCCAAATTTTAGTTGGGCCTTTTATGGACCCAGCGCTTAGTTTGGCCCATGTAGCGTTGGGCCATTAACAGGCTGAATATTTTGGTGGCCTGTTACGACCTAGAAGAAACCATGGGCCTTTAGCAGGCCGAAATTCATGTTGGGCCTCAATTTTCACTTGTCGTCGACGGGCCTTCAGTAGGCTGAAAGGTAGACTGAGCCTTTTTTGGCCCAGTTATATGACGGGTCGTTACCAGGCCAAAACATATTTCAGGCCTTAGTTGGCCCACTGATATCATGGGCCTTTAAGAGGCCGAAAGCTTAGTAGAGGCATCAACGGGCGGAATTGTATGACAGGCCTTTAACAGGCCCAAAGTCACGTTGGGCTGAACTGTTGCCACCTTGATCATGGGCCGTTAGTGGGCCGGGTGTCGCGTCGGACCATATATGGCCCATCGGCAGCATGGGCAATTCCTAGGCCGAAAGACACACCGGGCTGAAATGGGCCCATGTCTACATCGGGCCTCTTACAGGCCGAAATTCACTGGGCCGTAATTGGGCCCAAATATTCGGCGAACAATTAACGGGCCAGATCTGGCTTCAGGCCATAAGTGGGCCTTATTAAACATGTCTTTATTGGGTTGGCCCACTAGTACCTGAGTAAGTACTACGGGCCTTTGACTGGGCCGGCCTTTTTAACCAATATGGGCCTTTGTTGGGCCGTGCCACGTGTCGACGTATCATAGGCGCCTCTTGTCCAATGAATGGATAACATTTGTCCCAATGGTGAGCCAACACGTGTTTCCTCCGGCCAATGACAATTTTACACGTGGAAAATCCTCATTGGTCCTGGTTGTTAACGGGTTATCGGATCCAAAACCAGACCCGATAACTTAACTGCGACCCGTTACGGTGGATGCCACGTGTCAGTCACCCTTGATGAAAGCACTTCTATGAAGCGTGATTTATCGTCATGGAGGTGACACTTCCATGATGATAATTTTGGTAATGTCATGGAACACTTCTACGATAGCACGGGTATGACTATCTTGATTATGTCATAAATCGTCATGGATGTACATGCATGACAAAAAACGTGACCTACTATGACAAACATGTATCATCACGGAAGTGTATTTTTTTGTAGTGCTGGAAGCGGAACTGCCCCAAGTATTTGGCGGATAAGAAGGATGGCAAAGTGAAAGGTATATTTGATATACATGTTATTGATGTGTACCTTACTAATGCTCGTAGTAGCGCCTAGGTATTTGATACTGATTTTGTTGCTCATATTTGCAAATCGAAACAGGGGCTACGGATTAAACAAAGATTTGGTAAGGACGAGGTGACGATGCGCGTCAAAAATGGTTCCAAGGTCGATGTGATCGCCGTTGGCATGCTACCCCTACATCTTCCTTTGGCATTAGTTTTTGACATGAATAATTGTTATTTGGTGCCAGCGTTGAGCATGAACATTATATCTGGATCTTGTTTGATGCGAGATGGTTATTCATTTAAATCAGAGAATAATAGTTGTTCTATTTATATGAGTAATATATTTTATGGTCATGCACCCTTGATGAGTGGTCTATTTGTGTTGAGTCTCGATCGTAGTGATACACATATTCATAATATTGAAGCCAAAAGATGCAAAGTTAATAATGATAGTGCAACTTATTTGTGGCACTGTCGTTTAGGTCATATTGGTATAAAGTGCATGCAGAAACTCCATGCCGATGGGCTTTTGGAATCACTTGATTATGAATCACTTGATGCTTGCGAACCATGCCTCATGGGCAAGATGACTAAGACTCCGTTCTCCGGAACAATGGAGCGAGCCACTGACTTATTGGAAATAATACATACTGATGTATGCGGTCCAATGAGTGTTGAGGCTCGTGGCGGGTATCGTTATTTTCTCACCTTCACAGATGATTTGAGCAGATATGGGCATATCTACTTGATGAAACATAAGTCTGAAACATGTGAAAAGTTCAAAGAATTTCAGAGTGAAGTGGAAAATCATTGTAACAAGAAAATAAAGTTTCTACGATCTGATCGCAGAGGCGAATATTTGAGTTACGAGTTTGGTCTTCATTTGAAACAACGTGGAATAGTTTCGCAACTCACGCCACCTGGAACAACACAGCGTAATGGTGTGTCCGAACGTCGTAATCGTACTTCATTAGATATGGTGCGATCTATGATGTCTCTTATCGATTTACCACTATCGTTTTGATGTCTCTTAAGGAGTTTCTCTCGAAATAAGTGAGTGGGAGGAAAGTAGAACTTGATGAGGTAGTTGTACCTTCTCTCGAATTGGAAAGTAGTTCATCACAGAAATTAGTTCCAGTGATGCCTACACCAATTAGTGAGGAAGCTAATGATGATGATCATGAAATTTCAGATCAAGTTACTACCGAACCTCGTAGGTCAACCAGAGTATGTTTTGCACCAGAGTGGTATGATAATCCAGTTCTGGAAGTCATGTTACTAGACCATGACGAATGTACGAACTATGAGGAAGCGATGATGAGCCCGGATTCCACGAAATGGCTTGAGGCCATGAAATTTGAGATGGGATCCATGTATGAGAACAAAGTATGGACTCTGGTTGACTTGCCTGATGATCGGCAAGCCACAGAAAATAAATGGATCTTCAAAAAGAAGACTGACGCTGACAGTAATGTTACTGTCTGTTGGGGAACGTAGTAATTTCAAAAAATTTCCTACGCACACTCAAGACCATGGTGATGGCATAGCAACGAGAGGGGAGAGTGTCTGTCCACGTACCCTCATAGAACGAAAGCGGAAGCGTTATAACAATGCGGTTGATGTAGTCGTACGTCTTCACGATCCGACCGATCCAAGCACCGAACGACGGCACCTCCGAGTTACGCACGCTCAGCTCGATGGCGATCCCGGACTCCGATCCAAAGAAAGTGTCGGGATGAGTTCTGTCAAGACGACGGCGTGGTGACGATGATGATGCTCCACCGACGCAGGGCTTCGCTTAAGCTCCGCGACGATATGACTTCTCGGCGCGCAGGCTTCGCCTAAGCTCATGACGATATGACCGAAGTGGAATATAGTGGAGGGGGCACCGACACGGCTAAGGAACGATCCGTAGATCAACTTGTGTGTCTGGGGTGCCCCCTGCCCAGATATAAAGGAGCAAGGGGTGCGGCCAGCCAAGGGGGCGCTGGAGGAGTCCTACTCCCACCGAGTAGGACTCCCCCTTCCTAGTTGGATTAGGATTGGAGGAGGGAAGAGGGAGAGGCGCCTCTCCTTGTCCTATTCGGACTAGAGGGGAGGGGGCGGCCTACCCCCGGCCGGCCCTTCCTCTTCTCTCTATGGCCCATCAAGGCCCATAGACCCCGGGGTTCCGTAACCCGGTGTTAAAGAACTTCGCTTTCATCCGGAACCTTCCAAGTCCAAACATAGGCTTCCAATATATCAATCTTTATGTCTCGACCATTTCGAGACTCCTTGTCATGTCCGTGATCACATCCGGACTCGAACAACCTTGGTACATCAAAACTTATAAACTCATAATGAACTGTCATCAAACGTTAAGCGTGCGGACCCTACGGGTTCGAGAACTATGTAGACATGACCTAGAACCATTCTCGGTCAATAACCAATAGCGGAACCTGGATGCCCATATTGGTTCCTACATATTCTACGAAGATCTTTATCGGTCAAACCGCATAACGACATACGTTGTTCCTTTGTCATCGGTATGTTACTTACCCGAGATTCGATCGTCGGTATCCAATACCTAGTTCAATCTCGTTACGGTAAGTCTCTTTACTCGTTCGAAATACATCATCTCACAACTAACTCATTAGTTGTAATGCTTGCAAGGCTTATGTGATGTGTATTACCGAGAAGGCCCAGAGATACCTCTCCCACAATCGGAGTGACAAAACCTAATCTCAAATCGCCAACCCAACAAGTACCTTTGGAGACACTGTAGTACTCCTTTATAATCACCCGATTCGTTGTGATGTTTGGTAGTACCCAAAGTGTTCCTCCGGTAAACGGGAGTTGCATAATCTCATAGTTACAGGAACATGTATAGGTCATGAAGAAAGCATTAGCAATATACTAAACGATCAAGTGCTAAGCTAACGGAATGGGTCATGTCAATCACATCATTCTCCTAATGAGGTGATCCCATTAATCAAATGACAACACATGTCTATGGTTAGGAAACACAACCATCTTTGATTAATGAGCTAGTCTAGTAGAGGCATACTAGTGACTATCTGTTTGTCTATGTATTCACACATGTATTATGTTTCCGGTTAATACAATTCTAGCATGAATAATAAACATTTATCATGGTATAAGGAAATAAATAATAACTTTATTATTGCCTCTAGGGCATATTTCCTTCACTGTCTACAAAGCTCGACTTGTTGCGAAAGGTTTTCGGCAAGTTCAAGGAGTTGACTATGATGGGACCTTCTCACCTGTAGCCATGCTTAAGTCTGTCCGAATCTTGTTAGCAATTGCCGCATTTTATGATTATGAAATTTGGCAAATGGATGTCAAAACTGCATTCCTTAATGGATTTCTTAAAGAAGAGTTGTATATGATGCAACCAGAAGGTTTTGTCGATCCTAAAGGTGCTAACAAAGTGTGCAAGCTCCAGCAATCCATTTATGGACTGGTGCAAGCCTCTCGGAGTTGGAATATACGCTTTGATAGTGTGATCAAAGCATATGGTTTTATACAGACTTTTGGAGAAGCCTGTATTTACAAGAAAGTGAGTGGGAGCTCTGTAGCATTTCTAATATTATATGTGGATGACATATTGTTGATTGGACATGATATAGAATTTCTGGATAACATAAAAGGATACTTGAATAAGAATTTTTCAATGAAAGACCTCGGTGAAGCTGCTTATATATTGGGCATCAAGATCTATAGCGATAGATCAAGACGCTTAATTGGACTTTCACAAAGCACATACCTTGATACAGTTTTGAAGAAGTTCAAAATGGATCAGTCAAAGAAAGGGTTCTTGCCTGTGCTACAAGGTGTGAAGTTGAGTTAGACTCAATGCCCGACCAATGCAGAAGATAGAGAGAAAATGAAAGTCATTCCCTATGCCTCAGCCATAGGTTCTATCATGTATGCAATGATGTGTACCAGACCTGATGTGTGCCTTGCTATAAGTTTAGCAGGGAGGTACCAAACTAATCCAGGAGTTGATCACTGGACAGCGGTCAAGAACATCCTGAAATACCTGAAAAGGACTAAGGACATGTTTCTCGTTTATGGAGGTGACAAAGAGCTCGTCGTAAATGGTTACGTCGATGCTAGCTTTGACACTGATCCGGATGACTCTAAGTCGCAAACCAGATACGCATTTATATTGAATGGTGGAGATGTCAGTTGGTCCAGTTCCAAGCAGAGCGTCGTGGCGAGATCTACGTGTGAAGCGGAGTACATAGCTGCTTCAGAAGCTGCAAATGAAGGGGTTCATATCCGATCTAGGTGTAATACCTAGTGCATCGGGTCTAATGAAAATATTTTGTGACAATACTGGAGCAATTGCCTTAGCAAAGGAATACATATTTCACAAGAGAACCAAACACATCAAGAGACGCTTCAACTCCATCCCCGATCAAGTCAAGGAGGGAGACATAGAAAATACATATGGATCTGAATGTTGCAGACCCATTGACTAAGCCTCTTCCACGAGCACAACATGATCAGCACCAAGACTCCATGGGTATTATAATCATTACGATATAATCTAGATTATTGACTCTAGTGTAAGTGGGAGACTGAAGGAAATATGCCCTAGAGGCAATAATAAAGTTGTTATTTACATTTCCTTATATCATGATAAATGTTTATCATTCATGCTAGAATTGTATTAACCGGAAACTTGATACATGTGTGAATACATAGACAAAACAAAGTGTCCCTAGTATGCCTCTACTAGACTAGCTCGTTAATCAAAGATGGTTAAGTTTCCTGACCATAGACATGTGTTGTCATTTGATGAATGGGATCACATCATTAGGAGAATGATGTGATGGACAAGACCCATCCGTTAGCTTAGCATAATGACCGTTAAGTTCTATTGCTATTGCTTTCTTCATGACTTAAACATATTCCTTTGACTATGAGTTTATGCAACTCCCGAATACCGGAGGAACACCTTGTGTGCTATCAAACGTCACAACGTAACTGGGTGATTATAAAGATGCGCTACAGGTGTCTCCGAAGGTGTTTGTTGGGTTGGCATAGATCAAGATTAGGATTTGTCACTCCGTGTATCGGCGAGGTATCTCTGGGCCCTCTCAATAATGCACATCACTATAAGCCTTGCAAGCAATGTGACTAATGAGTTAGTTACGGGATGATGCATTACAAAACGAGTAAAGAGACTTGCTGGTAACGAGATTGAACTAGGTATGAGGATACCGACGACCGAATCTCGGGCAAGTAACATACCGATGACAAAGGGAATGACGTATGTTGTTATTGCGGTTTCACCGATAAAGATCTTCATAGAATATGTAGGAACCAATATGAGAATACAGGTTCTGCTATTGGTTATTGATCGAAGATGTGTCTCAGTCATGTCTATATAGTTCTCGAACCCGTAGGGTCCGCACGCTTAACGTTCGATGACAATTTGTATTATGAGTTACGTGTTTTGGTCACTGAAGATTGTTCAGAGTCCCGGATGAGATCATGGACATGACGAGGAGTCTCGAAATAGTCGAGAGGTAAAGATTGATATATTGGACAATAGTATTTGGACACCAGAATGGTTTCGGGACGTTTCGGATATTTATCGGAGTACCGAGGGGTTACCGGAACCCCCCGGGGAAGTAATGGGCCAACATGGGCCATAGGGGAGAGAGAGGGGAGCCCACAAGGGGTGGCGCCCCCCCCCCCTCCATGGGCTATCCGAATTAGACAAGGGGAAGGGGGCGCCGCCCCTTTTCCTTTCCCCCTCTCTCTCTCCTTCCCTCTTTCCCCCTCCATGAGAAGGGAAAAAAGGGGCGAATCCTACTAGGACTGGAGTCCTAGTAGGACTCCCTCCCTCATGGCGTGCCCCTGGTGGCCGGCCTCCTCCTCTCCCTCCTTTATATACATGGACAAGACAACCCTTGGAGACACACCAATTGTTCCAGGCCATGTGCAGCATCTCTCTCCACGGTTTACTCCTCCGGTCATATTCACGTAGTGCTTAGGCGAAGCCCTACGCGGATCACATCACCATCACCATCACCACGCCATCGTGCTGACGAAACTCTCCCTTGACCCTCTGCTGAATCAAGAGTTCGAGGGATGTCATCGAGCTGAACGTGTGCAGAACTCGGAGGTGTCGTACGTTCGATACTTGATCGGCTGGATCGTGAAGACGTTTGACTACATCAACCGCGTTAAACTAACGCTTCCGCTTTCGGTCTAAGAGGGTACATGGACACACTCTTCCCCTCTCGTTGCTATGCATCTCGTAGATAGATCTTGCGTGATCGTAGGAAATTTTTTGAAATTGCATGCTACGTTCCCCAACACTTATGTCTATGGTTAGGAAACTTAGCCATCTTTGATTAACGAGCTAGTCTAGTAGAGGCTTATTAGGGACACGGTGTTTTGTCTATGTATCCACACATGTATCAAGTTTCCGGTTAATACAATTCTAGCATGAATAATAAACATTTATCATGATATAAGTAAATATAAAATAACAACTTTATTATTGCTTCTAGGGCATATTTCCTTCACTGGCGTCCTGGCTCGTCCTCAAACATTTTGAATCTCAGTTTTTAAATCCCCATAAATCCAAAACTCACGAGAAAGTCATCAAAGGTGGCATAGTGTCACATCATGGCACATATATGTCGTGGTAAAAACATTGCCAATTTGGGCCAAGCTTTATTACAAACCGGAGCCTATCGGAAGAACCATCATGGTTTCGATAGGGAAATGTGTCCCCTTGTGGGCCAAACGATAATCGCTCCCTCTTCTAGCCTTGTATTTTCTTCTACACACAGCATGAAACAACGGGAGATTCACACTGAACTTTGAAATTATTCAGGGTTTGTTTGACCTTTTTTATTCATCAATTGAGTATTTTAGGCATTTTGTGTAATTCAAATCCAAACTACAAATACATGCTCGAGTGCACCAAAATGGCTAGAAGAAATGTACATGTGTCCTTGGGGTGCATGTTTAGGTCCCATGGAATGAATGGGAATGAATTCAACCATCTCGTCGTCCTGGCTTGGCCACAAACATTGCGAATCTCGGTTTTTAAATCTCTGTAAATCCAAAACTCACCAGGAAATCGTAAAACTTGGCATGGTGTCACTACATGGTACGTATAATTGTCCAATTTGGGCGAAGCTATATTACAAGCATCTTACAAACTAGAGCCTGTCGCAACCCTCGTGGTTCCGGTAGGGAAACATGCCCCTATTGTGGCCGAAATGATAATCACTGCCTCTTCTCGCCTTGAACTTTGTTTTCAACAGGAAACATAGAATAACAGGAGCGTCGTGCTGAAATTTGAAACTGTTCAGGGTTCATTTGGCCATTGTATATATCAATTAAGTATTCTAGGCCTTTAATGTAGTGCATAATTCAAATTTGAACTACAAGCACATGCTCCAGTGAAGCAAAATGGGTGGGAAATCGTACATGTGTCATTGGGTGCATGTTTAGGTCTGATTTAAGGAATGGGAATGAATTACAAACTTCTCATCATCCTGAAACATTGACAATCTCGGTTTTTAAATCCCAGTAAATCAAAAACTCACCCAAAAAACATGAAACTTGGCATGGTTTCATGACATGGCACATATATGCCGTGGTAAAAAAATCGTCCAGTTTGAGACAAGGCGCACACATTAATTGCCAATGAAGTCCTTTTTGAAACAAATAACTGACACGTTAATATCGCAAACGGTTGTATTATATGAACCGTGTCAAAATTTAACCATACTCGGTGGCGTGCGTGCAACTGTTTGATTTGACAGGACGAGCGCGAGATGTCGCCGCTGCGAGCTCGATGGGACGATGTGCGAGCGATCGATCAAGACAGTTCGACGGACGATGCATCCTGTCCACCTCGCAGGCTCGATGGGACACATGCGAGCAGCAAGGCCACCCATGCTCACCGGCAAGCGAGCTCTTTAACCATGCACCAGCTGCCGCCCGCTTCGCTCAGAACTTCTCCATTAATGGGTTAAATAAAGCACCTGGACGGAGGGTGTTTGCTTGTGATCCCATGGCAGCATTTGCTTTGCTCGTGTTTTCAACTCGTATTCCGGCCTAATTTAAATTGCCACATAGGGCAACGGATAATACGACGACAAATAAAATGGCAACGATAATACGACGACAAATTCACAATGGCGTAGATAATAATTTTCTTAAATATTCCGGAAAATTTAAAATGCCACATGCAGCAAAGCCCGGAAGACACGGGGTCAAGAGAAGAACGAAATCGTAGACAACGATCTAGGTCGCTACTGTCTCTACTCGTCGATGGATCGCCGGGCGACGATATCCTCCAGCTCCTTCTTCAATTCCTCACTACTTTGCTTGAAAGCAGCCACAGATTCCTCCACCTCCTGCTCGCGCTCGATCTCGAGCTTCCTCAAGTCACCCATCAGTTCCTTGACGACCGCTGTCAGTGCCATCCCCGAGGCACTGCTCTGCTCATGCAGCATCTTCCAGCCGACGGCCTCCTCCTCCTTCTCGGCGAGCGCCTTGAGAAGCTTCGCATTGTCACCCATGAGTTGCTCGACGAGGCTGGTCGCCTTGTCAAATGAGGTATCGCTGATCTCGAGCAGCTTCTTCAAGCTGTCGACCAGCTCCTGCTGCTTAATGACGCCAACGAGAATGTCGCCGTCGCCGACCAAGGACTTCAGGAACGCCAGCTCATCTCGATGGCCGACGCGGCGAGTGCGCTTGTGAGAGCCCTCGCATGCCCGTGAGAGCTCGTTCGAGGGCTCCGCGGCATGCCGGGACATCTCTGCTGTGGCTGCCGCTTCGCGGCGGGACCTCTCTAGTGCTTCCGTGGCCTTGGTCTTTGCTGCCTGGTTATATGTCCACCCGAAACTCCTCCTATCGGTCATGGCGGAACGACTTGACAGGAAAGACCAGTTTTGTGGGTGATGAGGAGAGGAACTGTGATGTAATTTTTGAGTGGGTAGTTTTTATAGCCCGGTGCTAAGTGTGAACACGTATTAGTTTGATAGGTGTGAATAGATTTGCAATTACTTATTGCGTTGTAATCTGCAATGTGGCGAGAAACAAGGACAAAATTTATTGATATTAGAAGGTTGACCACGTGGTTGCTCGCTGTTGAGGCGGCCGCGGCGTGCTCTGCTCGCGTCCATCCGCGTGTTTTTCTTGCCATTGAGGCGGCCGGGGCGCACTCCGCTCTGGCGTCCCTGCGCACGCTCTGCTCGCAGTTGAGGCAAATTTACAATGGCAACGGTTAATAATTGTCTTACATATTCACGATAATTTAAAATGCCACATGCGGCAAGGCCCAGAACACTCACGACCTACATATGCATACAATTATAATAAAATATAGGCTAAAAGGCTCAGCTGGCGGCCTTCCGATGATGGTCTTCTCGGACTCCATGATCAGCATAGCACCCTTGCGGTTGTTCACTCCAAGTGTTCCGACCCGCCTCCGCCTACGGAGTTGCTGGCGCTGGGAGGCTCTTGGGGCTGTTGGGCCTCTTCCACAAGAGCTTGACAGCATGCAATCACGTGCATGATATCTCTGTGGAACCGCTCCATTTCCATGTCCCTGGCCTGGTAGCAAATTCTGTCCATCACCTGCATCCTCAAGATATCACGTTGGCGATGTTCTACTTCGTCAGGGACGTCAACTCCGCCAAGGATGCCCTTGAGCCTCGCCACCACATCATCGGGATCGAGGTTGACATGGCCGCCACGGACAATGATGAAGCCGCAAGCTGCCTGTGTCTTGACTGAATCGCAGAGGTCCTCTGCCCATTCCTTGCGGGGCATCAGGCTCTCAATGAGCACTGGTGACGGAGGCTCTTCGGGTGGGTCTCGATCATGCCGCCGAGCAGCTCTGGATATTTTGCATGCTGGATGGCAAACTGCTCATCACACCTCCTCTGAAATATGTCGATTGTGCTCCCAAGGACTGTCATGCCGATATCGCTGCCGGTGGGCCATGGTGCATGCACCGGCCGATGAAGCTCTTGCTCCCCGACCTGCTCCGGCTCGTTCTCCTCGCCGAAGATGTAACGCAGATAGGCGTCGAGGTCGAAGCTTTGGTCGTTTCCTGGCATGCTTGGAATAACTAATGGTAGATGGGTGAGGACTAGATCTGCGCAGAGTGCCGCGACAGTGCGTTGCCGCCTGGTTTATATGTAGCAAGCCATTAGCTGGTGGCGGGAAAACAATGAGGGAAGAGGCGTGGATTTTACAATTCACCCATGTGGAGCACGGGAAGCATTCACTGGAGCGCGAGAAGACTAAGTGAAGCACACACACAACCCGAATACCGTATCTGGTGCCACGTGTTACTTATCACACAAGTGTTAACATAAGGAAACGTATGTGTAACTTACTAATCATCGCACACGAGTACTCAAAGACGCATCGTGTGCGATACTCCTAGCCACCGCAAGCAATTAGTTTGCATTTTTTAAAGTTTTTTTACACACAGAATCGCACACGAACTAACTGTATTAACCGTCTATGTTGTAATTTCTCATCGCAAACAGTTCATCTGAGTCGGCTGTTTGCCACGTATCACACACATCTTGTTAAGTTGAACCATTTCTATTGTGTTCCCTAATTGAAAACAGTTCGTCCGAGTGAACCGTATGCCGTATATCACACACAACTTGATAAGGCTAACCGTTTCTGTTGCACTCCCTAATAGCAACATCGGAGCGAACTGTATGCAGTACATCACACACACATTGATATGGCTGCCCGTTTCTATTGTTATGCCTCATCGCAAACAGTTCAAATGGATTAACCGTGTGCCCTGCATCGCACATGCAACTAAAATATGAACCATGTTTGATGGCTCCGCCATCGCAAATGTTTTGCACATTTTTTACGGTTTTTACATTCTCGTTTGCGATTAATGCATCACACACAATTTCGTCAAAGGGTCTCTGATCGTAGTGGCCCCTGACTTGTAATATGAAGCTTGTATGACTTTAATTTGTGTTTTATGATACCTTCTCGTGAGTCCCTGATCTTGATCGTACACGTTTGCGTGTATGATTAGTGTACGATTGAATCAGGGGTGTCACAAATATTTCATAGGAAGTGTAGGACAAGAACAATGATAAATGGCCCCTGCTGGTGGGACTATAAACTCGATGCTTCTATGCATCGTCCAGCGCATGCACACGGGTAAGAGATTACTTTATAACTACTCTCGTACAAGACTTGCCAGGAAAGGCCAAAAGGGTGGTTCTCCTCTCCATGCTAGGGTTCGGAGTGAAGATCCTCCTCTTGAGGGTGGTGTTGTGAAGCTTAGTTGTCCTGGGCGTGAGCGTTGTATTCAAACCTGCCTGTATTATTTCTCAACGACGTAGTGGTGTGCATTTGTGTTATCCGGTAATCCCAGGATCTACCGTGTAAAAGGGTTTTCTCACTACCTTGTATCATTTTGCCATGTACTTCTTTATTACCTATTAATAAAGCGGCTATTGCTTCTATAGGGTTCACCATCACGACATTTTACAGAAAACCCTTGAATTCTATGAAAATAAACCCACTATCCAAAAATAAGTGAGTAAAAGCAATTTGATTGTTTCTTCACAAAGAATTATATGTTACCTGGTTGCGCCTTCTGTGCTTGTTTAACTAATAATAATCCCACATCGTGAATTTACACCCAATCTAACCAGTTCATATCTACTACCCCTATAAAAAGAAGAGAGGGGATATATCCAAACAATCACATCCATCGATCATCAACATCTAATGGCTCTTAATCCTCCGGTGTTTAACGCTATCAACCATGCGTTAAGCCACTAGAATCCATCGATCGCTAATCTGCCATGTCATTCAAAAAAACCACTACCCGCACACGACCACACGACCTCTCTCGCCCCTCCTCCTCCTCCTGCGCCGTCCGCCGCCCTGCCGTTGCTCCAGCAGCCTCCCGCAGCCATTAGCCACGGGAAGCCGCCCTTCTCCACGGGAGGGAGCCACCACTTCCTTCGCTGCGGGACACGCCGCCGGAGCCACCCGCCGCACTCTTCGCCGTAGGTAGCCGCGGGAGCCACCGGCGGAGCCGCCCGTCATGCCCTTCGCCGCAGGAGGGAGCCGCCGCGCCCTTCCTCGGGGAGACGCCGCCGGAGCCACCCGTCGCGCCCTTCACCGCAGGTCGCTGGGGGAGCCGACACAGGTCGCCGCCGGAGCCGCCGTCGAAGCCGCCCTCGCTGGCCAACGAGACCACAAAGTTCGCCGCTCGCCAATCCTTCGCTCCGCGGCCGTCGATCCCCCACTCGGCCGCCGCTCGCTGATCCCGCACTCTGCTGCCTCAGTCGGTCAGGTCCTCACCACTAAGCCGGCGAACTTTGATCAGGTTTTTCTTTACCTTAACTTTCAGAGGCTGGTTGGGTGTAGGAAGCTAGCTCATGGGACCAACAACCAAATGAATCACACATTGTCTGTAGCAAGCAAATGAATCTGAGTTTACAAAGAATGAACCGTCAATTGGATGGACTGATGAAGCACGAGGGAGAAACATGTGGTTGTGTCCACACTCCAAAGAGGGCAAAATAGTTCAATAATTTTCGAAATTGATGGTATTGCCTGAGATATGATGCTTGCGCGCAAGAGAAGTTCATGCTTGTGATTGCAAAATCAGTGTATATGTAAAGACCTTGTCCTGGTTTCAGCAATTGGATGGGATTTTTGGAAAGTCTAACTTGGGCAGGACAACTATGGTCTTGATTATATGTATCTTGACTTTACCACTTTTCTTTTGAGCAGGCTACTTCAGTTTTAGGTGAGCTGGCAGGGATCACAAGCATCGGTGTTGCGTTCCTGAATCTCACATACACAGGTAAGTAATATTGCCCCTCACATAAAGTCCTTTCAGTGCATGTATAGAGTTTTACTCACTTTCTTTCTAGCTATCTACTGCATTCATTTCTTTTCGTGGCACCGTATAGTCTATACCTCAGAGAGGTCATTTTAATGCATGATGTTCTAGTGTAGCTACCATTAGCTTTACTGGAGCAGAGCAACATTTAATAGGAATTCCACCATAAATATTTACCCAGATACAACACTCTTCTCTGGAATTTGAGTTTTTTCAGAAGGTTTAGGATCTAAAGATGAGCTATCAGTGGTACTAATTATACAACGAGTTTGTACAAAATGTTCGCTGGTGTTGGGTGTTTTGAGCTGATTAGGATCACTACAAATTCTATAGCAACCTTTACCTTTTATCACTGCTATATCCCCTTATTGCGTTTCTCTGTTTCTAGAAAGTAGGCCATTTGTTCCGGGCTTTCAAGTTTGTGCTATAACCTGAAGGAGAAAGAGTTCATTATTGACCAGCGGTTAAACCAGGTTCAGTTTTTTTACCTCATTTTCCATTCCCACAGTAGCACTTTCTATTAGTTTGAACGATATCTCAATGCATTATTTACACACCTAGATTGTGCTCTGTGACTAGAATTGGTAAATTGTAGCCATGATAATACTACACTGTATTCAGAAATAGCAGTAGGAGATAAAACTAGGTGTTGCATATAGGCCGGTGGGGAACCCTTTTAGAGGACATTGCTTCAGAGTTGGATATCATCTACAGTAACCTCACCGCATCCATAGATCAACTGAACAAACAAAAGGCACTTAAGATCTTTGTTGGTATCTAGGATTTGTTGTCTGACCATTTAAGCGAACTGGCCCACTATGCTAAGGAATTAGGACAGTTCAGTTACTTGATCGGACTGTTTAGCATGCAGAAATTGGAAGGAGGCTTAGAAAAACACCACCAAGCTTGAAAGCAGAAAAAGATGCACACACTCACCATTGTTATCTTCCTGTGATAATTTTAGGCTTGTACCAGGAAACTTGAAGAGGCAATTTTAGTCGGTGGTGTGCTTTAAAATTGCATATTGTTGTTCAGGTGTTTCTCCATATTCATGTCTTCTATTTATTTATTTTTTGAGTTTTTTAGCATATGAACTATCACATGAATTTTCCTAGCTCCAGTGGTCGCGCCGCCTAGGACGCCGGAGGCGGAGACGAAGGCAATTTGTACTGGGACGTCGTGGCCGAGCCGTAGGACCTACGCCTCGACGAGCCGCCGGACCTCCGCCTCCCTCTGGTTTTTATGGTACGGTCCCTTCCCCTATCCACCAAATCTTGACTTGTGTGTTTTTCTGCTCTGCTCTGAATGTATTTCCATTGTTATAACTCTCCTAAACTCATTTTTGATATGGTGGTCCGCTCCAGCTGGAACAGTTTTGTAGAGACAAATTGGAAGAGTGTTGCTTGCCCTGGCTCATGGAATTGGAAGAATTTATGTTTTTTTCTACTCAGAAAGGAAGCTATTTTTTTCTTGGTCATAGACAAAAAGGATGCAACTTTTTCAGGGGTAGTAGATACAAAGTTCAGTGTCTACAGCATATAAACCAGAAGCCGTGCTTCCGATTTCAGCATATAAACTTTTTGGTCATATGATACGTCCATTTTGCATGATGTTTACCTACTATTATTTTATAATGTTTTATGCATAAAATGCTTTTTGGAGTAATTCTAATGCCTTTTCTCTCATAATATGCAAGGTACACACAAAGAGAGAGAATTCCGGCAGCTAGAAATCTGGACCTGAAAAAGCTATGTCAGGCTACCTATTCTGCACAACTCCAAATGAGCTAAAACTTCACGGGGAATTTTTATGGAATAAATAAGAAATAGTGGAGCAAATAACTGCCGGAGGGGGCCACATGGTGAGCACAAGACACCACGGCGCGCCCTGGTGGGTTGTGCTCAGCCCACCACCTCCGGTGCCCCTCTTCTGGTATATAAGTCATTTTGACCTAGAAAAAATAAGGTGAGGACTTTCGAGACGAAGCTCCACCGTCTTGAGGCGATACTGCCAGGGGAACTTCCCACCCGGAGGGGGAAATCATCATCATCATCATCACCAACTACTCTCCCATCTTGGGGAGGGCAATCTCCATCAACATCTTCAATAGAACCATCTCATCTCAAACCCTAGTTCATCTCTTGTGTTCAATCTTTGTTCCGGAACTATAGATTGGTGCTTGTGGGTGACTAGTAGTGTTGGTTACATCTTGTAGTTGATTACTATATGGTTTATTTGGTGGAAGATTAAATGTTCAGATCCATTATGCTATTTAACACCCCTTCGATCTTGAGATTATCATTTGTGAGTAGTTACTTTTGTTCTTGAGGTCACGGGAGAAATCTTGTTCCAAGTAATCATGTGAACTTGTTATGTGTTTGATATTTTGATAGTATGTATGTTGTGATTCCCTTAGTGGTGTCATGTGAATGTCGACTACATGACACTTCACCATATTTGGTCCTAAGGGAATTCATTGTGGAGTAGTTATTAGATGATGGGTTGCGAGAGTGACAGAAGCTTAAACCCTAGTTTGTGCGCTATTTCGTAAGGGACCGATTGGATCCAAAAATTTAATGCTACAGTTAGAATTTATTATTAATACTTTTCTCGTAGTTGCGGATTCTTGCAACGGGGTTAATCGTAAGTAGGAGGTTTTTTCAAGTAAGAACAGCATCTAAGCACTGGTCCACCCACATATCAAATTATCAAAGTAGCGAACACGAATCGAACCAATGTGATGAAAGTGATTGGATGAAATTCCCGTGTACCCTCAAGAACGCTTTCCTTATTATAAGAGACCGTTTTGGCATGTCCTTTGCCTTTGGGCTACCTTGCTACACTTTTGTTACTACTATCTTTACTTGCTCGTTACTAATTATCTTGCTATCAAACTACTCTGTTACTTACAATTTCAGAACTTGCAGACATTACCTTACTGAAAATCACTTGTCATTTCCTTCTGATCCTCGTTGGGTTCGACACTCTTACTTATTGAAAAGGCTACAATTGATCCCATATACTTGTGGGTCATCATCATAGAATTTGAATTTTTACCATTTCACACAAACAACCTATCATTTGTACTACACGCTGAAATTTACTGTCACTTGTTACTATGGAGAACAATCCTTTGAGGGGTTTGTTCGTGGTATCTTCACCTCGACCGGAACCACAATTAGTTGCCCCTCAACCTACTGCACCTACTGAAATTATTGAATATGAAATTAATTTGGGTATGATAGAACAACTGCTAGCTAATCCTTATGCAGGAGATGGAACCGAACATCCCGATATGCATTTGATATATGTGGATGAAATTTGTGGATTATTTAAGCTTGCAGGTTTACCCGGAGACGAAGCTAAGAAGGTTTTCCCTTTATCTTTGAAGGTAAAAGCATTGGCATGGTATAGGCTATGCGATGATATTGGATCTTGGAATTGGAATCGATTGAAATTGGAGTTTCACAAAAAAATTATACTATGCATCTAGTTCATCGTGATCGAAATTATATATATAATTTTTGGCCTCGTGAAGGAGAAAGTATCGCTCTAGCTTGGGGGAGGATTAAGTCACTGTTATATTCATGCCCAAATCATGAGCTCTTAAGAGAAATTATTATTCAACAAATTTATGCTCGGCTTTCTCATAATGATCGATCCATGGTCGATACTTCTTGTACTGGTTCCTTTATGAAGAAGACTATTGAATTCCGGTGGGATCATTTAGAAATAATTAAACGCCACTCTGAAGATTGGGAACTCGACGAAGGTAAAGTCAGGTATTGACCTTAAGTTTGATTGTGTTAAGTCTTTCATGAATATCGATGCTTTTCAAAAGTTTAGCACTAAATATGGACTTGACTCTGAGATAGTAGCCTCCTTTTGTGAATCTTTTGCTACTCATGTTGATCTCCCTAAGGAGAAGTGGTTCAAATATCACCCAACTATTCAAGAAGAAATTAAAGAACCGGTAATAGCTAAATATGAAACTATTATCTAAAATGTTGACCCAGTTGTTCCTACTGCTTATATTGAGAAACCACCTTTCCCTGTTAGCTAGGATGAAGGAACATGCTAAAGTTTCAACTGTGGTCAATAAAAGTTATATTAGAACACCTAAACCAGCTGAACAAATCAAGGTAGAACCTAGTGTTGCTATGGTTAAGGATCTCTTGGTCGATAATATTGATGGGCATGTTATTTACTTCGTTGGCGAAGCTACTAGAATTGCAAACCCGATGGGAATGATAAACATAGACCGGTTGTTGGCATGCTTGTTGTCTTAGTTAAGATAGGAGATCACTGTTATCATGGCTTATGCGACATAGGTGCTAGCGTGAGTGATATTCCTTTTACCTTATAGCAAGAAATTATGAATGATATAGCACCCGCTGAAATAGAAGACATAGATGTTACTATTAAACTTGCTAATAAAGACACCATCACACCACTTGGGATTGTTAAAGATGTTGAAGTGTTGTGTGGGAAAATAAAATACCCTACTAATTTCCTTGTTCTTGGTTCCCCACAAGATGACTTTTGTCCTATTATCTTCCGTAGACCTTATCTGAACACAGTTAATGCTAAAATAGAATGTGAGAAACAAACTGTCGGTGTTAGTTTTGGTGATGAGTCTCATGAGTTCAATTTTTTCAAGTTTAGTAGGAAACCTCATAAGAAAGATTTTCCTAGTAAGGATGTAATTATTGGTCTTACTTCTATTGTTGTTCCTCCTGCTAATCCTTTAGAAAAATATCTGCTAGACCATGAAAATGATTTGCATATGCATGAAAGAAATGAAATAGATAGAATCTTGTTCGAACAACAACCTCTGCTTAAACACAATTTGCCTATTGAAACTCTAGGAGGTCCTCCTCCACCTAAAGGTGATCCTGTGTTTGAATTAAAACAATTGCCAGACACTTTGAAATATGCTTATCTCGATGAGAAAAATATATATCCTATTATTATTAGTGCTAACCTTTCTGAACATGAAGAAGAAAGATTATTGAAAGTTCCGAGGAAGCACCGAGCTGCTATTGGGTATAATCTTGATGATTTAATGGGCATTAGTCCCACTTTATGTCAGCACAAGATTAATATGGAACCTGATGCTAAACCCGTTGTTGATCACCAACGTCGGTTAAATCCGAAGATGAAAGAAGTGGTAAGAACAGAAATATTAAAACTTCTGGAAGCAGGTATAATCTATCCTATAGTTGATAGTAGATGGGTAAGTCTTGTTCATTGTGTCCCTAAGAAGGGAGGTATTACTGTTGTTCCTAATGATAAGAATGAACTTATTCCACAAAGAATTGTTACATGTTATAGAATGGTAATTGATTTCAGAAAATTAAATAAAGCTATTAGAAAAGATCATTACCCTCTGACTTTCATTGATAAAATGCTAGAAAGATTATCTAAGCACACATATTATTGCTTCCTTGATGGATATTCTGGTTTTTCACAAATACATGTTTCTCAACCTGATCAAGAAAAGACCACTTTTACTTGTCCTTTTGGAACTTATCCTTATAGACGTATGCCTTTTGGTTTGTGCAATGCACCTGCTACCTTTCAAAGATGCACGACTGCTATATTCTCTGACTTTTGTGAAAATATTGTTGAGGTTTTCATGGATGATTTTTCTGTTTATGAGAATTCTTTTGATGATTGTTTAAGCAATCTTGATCGAGTTTTGCAGAGATGTGAGCAAACAAATCTTGTCTTGAATTGGGAGAAGTGCCACTTTATGGTTAACGAGGGTATTGTTTTGGGCCATAAAATTTCTGAAAGACGTATTGAGGTGGACAAAGCTAAGGTTGATGCAATCGAGAAAATGCCATGTCCTAAAGATATCAAAGTTATTCGTAGTTTCGTTGGTCATGCTGGTTTCTATAGGAGATGTATCAAAGACTTTTCTAAAATTTCTAGGCCTCTTAGAAATCTTTTGCAAAAGGATATTCCTTTTTTTTTATGATGATTGTTTAGAAGCCTTCAAAACACTCAAGAAAGCCTTAATTTCTACACCTATTGTTCAACCACCTGATTGGAACTTGCCTTTTGAAATTATGTGTGACGCTAGTGATTATGTTTTTGGTGTTGTTCTAGGACAAAGAGTTGATAAGAAACTGAATGTTATTCATTACGCTAGTAAAACTCTAGACAGTGCTCAATGAAATTATGCTACTACTGAAAAAGAATTCTTAGCAGTGGTGTTTGCTTGTGATAAATTTAGATCTTATATTGTTGATTCTAAAGTTATTGTGCCCACCGATCATGCTTCTATAAAATATCTTATGGAGAAGAAAGATGCTAAACCTAGACTCTTTAGGTGGGTTCTCCTGCTACAAGAATTTGATTTGCATATCACTGATAGAAAATGAGCGGAGAACCCTGTGGCTGATAACTTGTCTAGGCTTGAAAATATTCTTGATGACCCACTACCTATTGATGATAGCTTTCCTGATGAGCAGTTAGCTGCAATAAATGTTTCCAATAGTACACCTTGGTATGCTGACTATGCTAATTACATTGTTGCTAAATATTTACCACCTAGTTTCACATACCAAAAAAAGAAAAAAATCCTCTATGATTTAAGGCATTACTTTTGGGATGACCCACATCTTTATAAAGAAGGAGTAGATGGTATTGTTAGATGTTGTGTACTTGAGCATGAACAGGGACAAATCCTACGGAAATGTCACTCCGAAGCTTATGGAGGACATCATGCGGGAGACAGAACTGCTCACAAGGTATTGCAATCTAGGTTTTATTGGCCTTCTCTCTTCAAGGATGTCCGTAAGTTTTTTTTTATCTTGTGATGAATGTCAAAGAATAGGTAATATCGGTAAGCGTCGAGAAATGCCTATGAATTATTCACTTGCTATTGAAGCATTCGATGTTTGAGGATTTGATTACATGGGACCTTTTCCATCCTCTAACGGGTATACTCATATTTTAGTTGTTGTTGATTATGTTACTAAGTGGGTAGAAGCTATTCCAACTAGTAGTGTTGATCACAACACCTCTATTAAAATGCTTAAGGAAGTTATTTTCCCAAGGTTTGGAGTCCCTAGATATTTAATGACTGATGGTGGTTCACACTTTATTCATGGTGCTTTCCGTAAAATGCATGCTAAGTATGATGTTAACCATAGAATTGCATCACCCTATCATCCTCAGTCTAGTGGTCAAGTTGAACTTAGCAATAGAGAAATTAAATTAATTTTACAAAAGACTGTCAATAGGTCCCGAAAGAATTGGTCTAAGAAATTAGATGATGCACTTTAGGCTTACAGAACAACATATAATATGGGTATGTCTCCTTATAAAATGGTTTATGGAAAAGCTTGTCATTTGCCTCTTGAGTTAGAACATAAAGCATATTGGGTAATTAAAAAAACTCAACTATGATTTCAAACTTGCCGGTGAAAAGAGGTTATTTGATATGAGCTCACTAGATGAATGGAGAACCCAAGCTTATGAAAATGCCAAGTTATTTAAAGAAAAAGTTAAAAGATGGCATGATAAAAGAATCCAAAAGCGTGAGTTTAAGGTTGGAGAATATGTTCTTTTGTACAACTCTCGTTTAAGATTCTTTGCAGAAAAACTCCTCTCAAAATGGGAAGGACCCTATGTTATCGAGGAGGTTTATCAGTCCGGAGCTATCAAAATAAATAATGCCGAAGGTACTAACCCGAAGGTTGTTAATGGGCAACGAATAAAACATTATATCTCAGGTACACCCATTAATGTTGAAAGCAATATTATCCAAACAATGACACCGGAAGAACACATAAAAGAAACCTTCCGGAACACTCCAGAATCGTGAAAAAAAGGAGGTACATGATACGGTAAGTAAACGGACTCCGAAAAATCTGCAAAAATATTTTTTGTCAGTTTTGGAATATAACAAAAATCAGGAAAATAAGAAAGTACCAGGAAGGTGGCCCTGGTGGGCACAAGACACCATGGCGCGCCTAGCATGCCAAGCACGCCCAGGTGGGTTGTGCCCACCTCGGGTACCTTCCGGACTCCGTTTTTCCTCCGTTTGCTTGTTTCCCAAGATAGAAAATCTTTATATACCCCTCGAACCTATTAACCTCCGTATCACGGAGAAATCTTCTGTTTTCTTTTCTTGTTGTTTTCTGTCAGATCTGTTGAGCCAGGCATCATGTCTTCTTCTTCCTCCAACAAAGTGGAAGAGGATGCTTGGTTGATGAAGATCGAGCTGAAGAGAGAAGAGCCCGTAGAAGCCGTCAAAGGGGACAAGAGCAAGGAGGCTACCGGAGATCAACCGTTGGTGGTTGAGCAAGCCTGGCCTACCGAGGAGGAAGAAGAAGATATCCTTAAAACTTACTATGATCATCTCACCCCTACCGAGATCGAAGGATTTCGGATCATCGAAATGGTTCGTGTGCAAAATAAATATCTCACCCGTGAAAATATTCTATTGCAAGAGCACATCATCACCCTCCGGAGTGTCATCTGTAGATTGGAGAATCTCTTGATCACGAAGGACAGGATAACTACCACTTCATCACCACCACCTCCTTCATCACCAAAAGAAAATTGCGTATCGGGTATGGGCACTCCCCTTGGCTTTCCCCAAGCTTGGGGGAGGTGCCCCGGTATCGTATCACCTCCACTATCTTTTGCCTTTACTTTTCTTAGTTCGATCCATAGTTATCTTTTTCTTTAGATGAATAAAAGTTTAGTTTGATCCTTTCTTTTTGAGAGTTTTCTTAGTGATCTATCTTTGTAATCGTGTGCGAGATATATAATAAAGTTTAGTTTGAGTTTTGCTTTCTTTACTTTCATGTTTCAATTAAAAGAAAGGAAATAAACAAAAAAGATCATATGCTAATCTTATGGTAAGTAATGACACCACATAAGGAAAAGTATAAGTAGAAAATTCTATTGTAGATTGACAAACATAACATTGGTCAATGATGCAATTCATGAAAGAATTAATAAGGGAAGAGAAGACTCACATGCAAATACACTATCTTGGAAATATTTTGTGATTGTGAGCCCCCATCAAAATATTATATGCCAAAATTGTTGACGTTGGACAAGGAAGACAACATAATGATTTATGTTTGTTCATATTCACATAAAAGTTATATTGTCATAGATCCTTCAACATGTGGTGCTTGCCCCCCATCTTTGCTAGCCAAAAATTCCGCACTAAGTAGAGATACTGCTTGTGCATCCAAAAACCCTTTAACCCAAATCTTGTTTTGAGAGTCCACCATACCTACCTATGGGTTGAGTAAGATCCTTCAAGTAAGTTTTCATCGGTGCAATAAGGCAATAAAAATTTCTTCTAAAAGTGTTAGATCATTTAGTGTAAGAGAAAATTGAGCATTGTACGAACTTGTGATGGCAAAGAATAAAAGCGACAGACTGCATAATAAAGGGTGCCATCATAAGGGGCAATATAACGTGACGTTCTTTTGCACTAAGGTATTGAGCATACAAATAGAAAGCGCATGGCAACCTCTGCTTCCCTCTGCGAAGGGCATATCTTCTACTTTTATGTATTTACTTTCATGCAAGAGTCAAAGTTTTTCTCTCTATTCCTTTTTATTTTACTCTTTTAGCAAGCATCGTGTGGTGAGGAAAGATCTAGGCACATATATCTAGTTGGATATGCGTAGCATGACTTATTATTGTTGACATCACCCTTGAGGTGAATACGCTGAGAGGCAAAATTATAAGCCCCTACATTTCTATGTGTCTGGTTGAAACATTTTGCTCATGTGTATGCGGTGAGTGTTAGCAATTATAGAAGACTATATGATGGTTGAATATGTGGACTTGCCTAAAGGCTCCGATACGTGACCCTTCCTGAAAAGATGATGAATTGTAGTTGCAAAGTTGACTGAGAACATAGTTTGTTGGTTTCCAATAGAGTTTATGCTTTATACTTCGATGTTGTGATGAATTGTTACTTCATGAGAAGTCTATGATAAAAGTTCTATGATAAAAGTTTTATGTAAAAGGTTGTTGTTGTTATAATAATATACATGATGCTTCTATGTCCGTATTTTGTTTTTTTGTTGATACCTCTCTCTCTCTCTCTAAGCATGTGGACATGTTTTTCGATTTCGGTTTTCGCTTGAGGATAAGAAAGGTCTAAGCTTGGGGGAGTTAATACGTCCATTTTACATCATGTTTACCTACTGTTATTTATAATGTTTTTATGCATAATAGTGCTTTTTGGAGTAATTCTAATGCCTTTTCTCTCATAATATGCAAGGTACACACAAAGAGGGAGAATTCCGGTAGCTGGAAATCTGGACCTGAAAAAGCTACGTCAGGCTACCTATTCTGCACAACTCCAAATGAGCTGAGATTTCACGGGGAATTTTTATGAAATAAATAAGAAATACTGGAGCAAATAACTACCGGAAAGGGGCCACCTAGTGAGCACAAGACACCAGGGCGCGCCTGGCCCCCCAGGCGCGCCCTGGTGGGTTGTGCTTAGCCCAGCCCACCTCCGGTTCCCCTCTTCTGGTATATAAGTCATTTTGACCTAGAAAAAAATAAGGAGAGGACTTTTGGGACGAAGCGTCGCCGTCTCGAGGCATAACTTGGGCAGGAGCACTTTTGCCCTCCGGCGGAGCGATTCTGCCGGGGGAACTTCCCTCCCAGAGGGGGAAATCATCGTCATCATCATCACCAACAACTCTCCCATCTTGGGGAGGGAAATCTCCATCAACATCTTTAGCAACACCATCTCATCTCAAACCCTAGTTCATCTCTTGTGTTCAATCTTTGTTCCGGAAGTATAGATTGGTGTTTGTGGGTGACTAGTAGTGTTGATTACATCTTGTAGTTGATTACTATATGGTTTATTTGGTGGAAGATTATATGTTCAGATCCATTATGCTATTTAATACCCCTCTGATCTTGAGCATGATTATCATTTGTGAGTGGTTACTTTTGTTCTTGTGGTCACGGGAGAAATCATGTTGCAAGTAATCATGTGAACTTGATATGTGTTCAATATTTTGATAGTATGTATGTTGTGATTCCCTTAGTGGTGTCATGTGAACGTCGACTACATAACACTTCACCATATTTGGGCCTAAGGGAATGCATTGTGGAGTAGTTATTAGATGATGGGTTGCGAGAGTGACAGAAGCTTAAACCCTAGTTTGTGCGCTATTTTATAAAGGACCGATTGGATCCAAAAGGTTAATGCTATGGTTAGAATTCATTCTAATACTTTTCTCGTAGTTGCGGATTCTTGCGAGGAGGTTAATCATAAGTACGAGGTTTGTTCAAGTAAGAACGGCGCCTAAGCCGGTCCACCCACATATCAAATTATCAAAGAAGCGAACACCAATCGAACCAACGTGATGAAAGTGACTAGATGAAATTCCCGTGTACCCTCAAAAACGCTTTGCTTACTATAAGAGACCATTTTGGCATGTTCTTTACCTCAAAAGGATTGGGCTACCTTGCTGCACTTTTGTTACTACTATTGTTACTTGCTCGTTACAAATTATCTTGCTATCAAACTACTCTGTTACTTACAATTTCAGCTCTTGCAGACATTACCTTACTGAAAACCACTTGTCATTTCCTTCTGCTCCTTGTTGGGTTCGATCTCTTACTTATAAAAAGGGTTACAATTGATCACATATACTTGTGGGTCATCATCATGCAATCTGAATTTTTACCATTTCACACAAACAACCTATCATTTGTCGCTCACCACGTTTACATCCTCTGATTCCCACGCTCATGTGAATAAGTATATGACAAAAATTTCAAAGTATCGTGTTAGTTAGAATTATCACATGGGTACCCATTTTTCTCCATGAAAATACCTCATGTAATGCTATGTTCCATATTTTCTACATTATGATAAGTTCATAGTTTATATATTGTTTCAACATTATATTTTGTACTCAGACATGCAGCCATATATTCTATTTCTGCTTGAGTATATTCTCCCATGTGCATTCTAATAGACAATTGGCCCTCTTTTTTTGTAATAATGAATTGCGGGATTAATGATAGTCCTTGATGAAATGCCACTAAGTCAGTCTACTATCTCAAGTTAGATCGATAATAAATTTATTTTACATTGTCATCTTTCTTGATTACATACCGCGTCGTTGCAGATTATCTCAGGTAATCAGATCCAACACCCAAATTCAATTTGAGTTGCTTTTAAATGCTTCTGGGAGACAGATGATGTTGATATGCTACATTGTAGTTTATGTTCGGTTGGCTATGATATTTTTGCCCTAAAATGTCACATTTCTTAATTCCAAAATTTAATTGTTGTAGGCTAAACATGAGCATGTCTGTTTGTGGTGTTGAGGTAAAACTCAGTGTGTTACACAACAGAGGCAAGGACATGTCGCGGACCAAGTACAGCAAGCTGGGCAGCATGTATAGGTTGACATGCTACAGTAATATGCTTTTTAAACAGCTACAATGCATGGCCATTCGATTATTCTCTAAATTAATGCTTATATTGTTAGCATAGACCTTTCAGCTAAACATGGTTATGGTTAGAAAGAAAAAGAGTACTATTAAATCTTACTGATTTATTTCATATAACCGTTTATTTTAGCGGACAATACTTTTGTAAAGTCTACACTGCTCATTTGCGTATTTTCAACTGTATATGACAAACTAAAGTTCAGATTATTTTGGGCAACCTAATCTGAGGTTTGGAGTATATGTGTCATGATATAGACTGCATTGCTCATCCTTCTACTTTTCTCTTCTTTTTTTCTTGTTCTGCAGCTAGCTTCGGGAGTGAAATAAATAATACAGAGCATGACATGTGCCGATAGCATGTAAGTTGTTTTCTTATTTGTTACCTAATTTCCAGTCTCATTTCCTATTCCAAGATCTGTTTTACTTCTCACCACTTCCATTATACAAGTACTGTTAATCAGCTATTGCTCCATCTTATTTTGATCAGTTTATCGCATAGCATTGGTCGCAAATGACTTCTAGCTAAATTTAATAGCACATTGTCAGTTCGTAAGGTTCCCATGACCAATTATAATGAGCGCGCCCCATTAGCATTTGCACATACGAGAGCCATGTAACAATAATAACATGCACCTGGATGCTCATACAGTACACACGCAGCAACAAAGTCTCCTTGAAACACACACTCAATGGCCTGTAAATTAGTTCTTCTGAAGAAATCAGCTTTGCTGGTTTGAGTAAGCGTTAACGGCATTCCTATAAGGTGAGAGCTACAACAACGGCATTCCTATAAGGTGAGAGCTACAACAGTGACGAATATGATGCTAGAGGAGCTGAATTGCTTACCTTCTGATGATATTCTAATGAGGGATCTGTAGTTTGTTTTCTAGCAATCTTTGTATCATTTCCTTAATTCCATGGTTATGTAGTTATAACTACTCTCCTGTATTTCATATATGTTCGTCTATGAAATTGAAGGAGCTGAATTCTATATCAGTTCCTTGTTGACCTCTGACCCTGCTGACTGCAGTTCTGTAGTGTACAGGTATAAATTCCAAATCTTAAACTTCCAACAATATTTAAATTCTTTAGTAATAACTCTGCATTAGTGTCATCTTTAAGGCTCATAAACTGGTAGTAAAAAAATTGCTTGACCATTTCACACACACAACCTATCATTTGTGGTTCCGTCAATATCACATATAATCCAATACTTGGATAATATATACTTCTACAAGACAATGCCTTTTAGTTGGGCTGAATCATACAATATTTACATATCAATGTTAGTCATTTGCCAACGTTGTGCAAATGGTTTCCACCAAAGAACATGTAGTATTATTTTTAAAACTGTGATAGGTTATGTTCTTCTTTTTTACTCGCTTCCTCAGCTCATTCTTGATAACCGAATCGCCGTTGCTTGTCTTTCAAATAATGTATGTTGGCAAAAAGAAGGTTTTATAGCTCTCGAAATCCTTGTCAGTTGTGTTTAGGTGATAGCACTTGTGGAAGGATTAGCCCACCAGTGATCAGAGGGAACGTGCATTCTAAGCCAGATTCAGGTGCTTTGCTCCAGCCTTCAACAAGTCAATCTTGTTTTGTAATATGGAGTGCAAACTATGCAGATGATGTTTGTGTTTAGAAGTTTCTACTAAAACACATATAACTCTTTGGGTGGGTCAGTTGCCCCCTTTCTCATACAATTGAGCCGTGTTCAAAGTGTAACTTGCCTTGTAAATTAAAGAGAACATGTGTTGATTTGCATGCCAAAGTTGGACAAGATATGATTGAATCGCTAAAGATATTCAAATCCAAGGCTGGTGCTAATATCGTAGCTATGCCCAAGGCTTTGAATAAAAAAATCTGGTGTGTTGCTCGTATGGAGAGATTGAAGCAATTTAGCGTGAATATACACCCCTTTTTCAACAAGAATGGAACTAAAAGTGATATGTGCTTTTGTGTGTGTGTTTAAGCATAATGCTTTTGTTTTATGTTTTCACGCATAAGGATGTGTATAACCAATTTGTGAGAACAAACTTGAATAGATTCTTGCCAAAGAATATAATATTAATCCAGACGTGCGTGTTGCACGTGCATGCTTACTAGTATGTACAAACTAATGATTTCAACAAGCGACCAAACTAATCTGCAAGCAGAGGTCAGGAGGATGAGGCATACACGAATCGATAAAAGAAGGGAATGGTGGCGAAAACAATGCTCAAGGTCTCATAAAACCAGAGGAGGAGGAGGATTTGGGCGCACGGGGTGCTGTGCGGAGGAGGCAGTCGTCGCGGCTTGAACCCGAGCTCCTGGCGGCTGGCGGGACTTGGGGTTCTGGCGGTTGGCGAGCGGGCGAGTGGAGGTCGGGAACGGGCGGATCTCGACATGGAGAACCAGATCCGGTGGGTAGTGCGAGGCAGGGGCGTCCATGGCGGGCTCCTGCTGAGAGAAGAAGTGAGAAGGAGTAAGGAGAGGGGGAGGGGAGAAAGGGCAGGGGGGCGTGCTCATCTGCTTGGCTTCCCGTCGGTGGCTGCAGTCACCGGCGGTGCGGAGGAAGGTGAGGGTCGAGGCCGGCGTGGGGCAGCGCTGGAGGGAGACGAGGGGATCGATGGGGCAATTGCGGGGATCGGTCTCCCTGGCTGCTAGGGTTAACGGGAGTAGATGGGCCGACCTGGAAATGGAAAGTTAGGTTGGGCCCGATGATGTTGGGCTGCGCTGGCTGATGGGCTCCCTCTCTTCCTTTTCAATTAAACAGAAACTTTTGCGTAAAAAAATGAAACTTGAAGAGAAGAAATACAAGGCTAGAGAAGGGATTTAGACAAAGATAGTTATTTCTCTCGGGTCATAGAAATAATCAACATATATTCAATTTCATCTTTGTCTTAGGCGCAAACTTGAAGAGAAGAAATACAAGGCTAGAGAAGGGATTTAGACAAAGATAGATATTTCTCTCGGGTCATAGAAATAATCAACATATATTCAATTTCATCTTTGTCTTAGGCGCCGAGCCCCTCTTCCCTCCTACTCTGGTCGGACAAGCCGACCAAGTAGATGAGGAGAGCAAGCGTTGGGGAGTCACAAGTGCTAGGAGAGAGCAGAGGGCAGCGGGGTAGTGCTTCTTTTTATTTTGAACATATTTTTTTTAACATAAGTGTGGGGTATGATACATACATACTCTTCCTCATTTCGGTTTGTTAACCCTATCTCATTATCCTTTTTGTTCGTTAGTCCTACTTTTATTTCTTTCACTCATCTGTTTAGATTATAAGATGCATTAAATTTTACATGCAATGATTAAAAAAGAATGACCATGCAACATTCCTACTCATTCAGTGGGCATGACATCCATTCACCGTGGTTAATGGAGACTAAAACATTAATATGTATTTCTTCTACACCTCGGCATGCTCCTACCTGCCTCCCAGAATGTTGCCATGCCACCGATGGGCGTTTTGATGGACACGTTTATTTATTTCCCCGTTGCAACACACGGGCATGTGGGCTAGTTGGTTATAAAGCGGAGTAAGAGCCTGTTTCGACATTATTCCATTTCTTCTGATATCTCAGAACAAGACAAAATGTACAGGGGCTGTCCTAGTCCACTGCCTCAGCAGCAACAGCAGCAACTGCAATTGATGCATGTCAGAAAGATTAGCAAAATTACCATCCCAGCTGACTGAGCCAGCATGGCCGCACTGCGCAGGATATGCGCCCCGTTCTACTGCTTTTCTGCATGTAGATCGTTTGCTCCGCTTTTGCTTGCGGCTAGCTGAAGTTGCTCAATTTGTTGCCCCAATCTCAGCTGTACGCTGACTTGACATATGCTGGCGTCAGCCTTCATGATCTCCTCCTCGGCTTTTTTTGCGATGTCCATCGCATCCCTTCAAAGTTTTGTAATTGGGGATGGACACAGGATTATTATTAGAATAATATAAACTGGAGCTTTGGGCTGGAGGATAAAGGTTGATTACCGAATCAAAATTTCTGGAGACATTGAAACTTGGACCTGAAGCAACACCCGTCCTTGTAAGTAATGCAGCATCAGATGTTCAAGACAGATTTTCTGCATCAAATCATGGTTTTGAGTCGTATATATGAATTCTCGCTACAGAGGTAAAAGAAGCTCTCTGAAAAAGGCACAATATTCCAGTTAATAAATTGGCACTACTGTAAATTGTTTCTTGTATTTTCATCTCTTGTAGCTAGTTTTATCGACCAGATTTGCTGTTGAAACCTCATTCAATTCACATCGATACAGTTCTGCACTCGTCATCTCACTAGATATTTGCATCTTCTGCATTAAGTCCCATTAACTTTGCACAGGAGCTAATAACTGTGAACAATCAACTTCATGTAGAAAAATACTACTTACCTTTGGAAAATGGGAGGAAATTATATCGGACACAATAGCTTCTGCACTTCGTTGACGTGGAATAACGTCTGAATTTCTTCTCTCCAAGTTCTCCAAAATCCTTTTCTTGTCCACGTTAGCACCCATTGAATATGAGGGGTCTGCAATTTGTGTACTTCAGGAATGTTCCAGTTGATGGTTCCACACAGTTGTATAATTAACCACCGGGGACAAGAGTTCCAGGCTTACAATATTATACCCAATGGCGACTAACAAATTTGGGAAATATAGTAGCCTACTAGGAACAAATGTTAGAGGCTATCAATTGGATGGAAACATGCATAATGCTGCTATAAAGGTAAATGATCCCAACTATGATGCATGTAAAACATGACGAAGTACAAACGATAGTTCTGTTATTGGCCAGTTTCACATTGACAGGTGGAATATAGAGACCATTCTGTACCTATGTGTATGAAAACTTCGGCAACTTGACTATGCGTCTTCTGTATATGATGACGGACAGTTTCCCCGATATCATGTGCTGCACTGACACTCAAGAAAGGATATACCTGCAATATAATAAATATCATGATCAACTTAAGGCTATCAGCATTTATCTGATTCTAGTACTGCACGCCTAAGTGCCCTCTGCACGACCAATCAATCATCATAGCTCTAGACTTCTAGTATTGAAAAAATTCTCACACAGCCAAAATAAATCATACTACTATGTACCTCGATATGCACATCAAGATACAAGGAGGTCCCAGCTTTCCTTCCCCTCAACCGATGGCACCCCTAACATTATGTCAAGAATGTTAATTGTCACTTGAGGGTTTCAAGTATACAACAGCACATTGTTGCGGAGAAAAATGAAACCTCAGGGAGTAGCTAATATTGTACCTTTACACCATCAGCCTTCACAATTGTTTCCTTGATTGGTTCTAGAAGCGATGGATCAACAGCTGCATCAACAAGCTCTAGTGTACTGCAAGTTAAGTTAGAAGAACATCACCATTCATAGCAACATCAAAACTGACTCGTGTACACTGAACTGTAAAAGAATATAGTATGCTTAGCTATAAAACCTTGTATTCTATGTGTTTGATTTAGCAGAAAGTTGTGATCATAACAGTAGTACCGCAGAAGAAATGAGCACATTGCATTATTTCATGGTTTATATACTTTTCCATCCATGTGACTTTAGAAAGCTACCCCTTGATTTCGATATTCTGGAGGCAGAGAGTATAAAGCGCTAAATATGGAGAAACGGATGAAAAATAGCTGTAAACATGACTTGTTAAGAAGATACATTGATTAGAGTTCAATTGAAGATCACTTGACACACCTAAAATAGTTACCTCTCGTATCCTGTCTGAACACCAGCTTTAAGAATCATGCCTGAGACAACAAGGCCAGCTAGTGGATCAAGATAAGGTAATCCAACAATGGAGCCACCTGTAAAAATTTAAAAGCAAAAGATAATCAGAGTATTAAAAAATCATGTTTCTCCTTGAAGATAGTATAAGTAAACGACATCTTTTGGTGAAATTCACAAACTATGATTGCTTTGCAACAACAACACAAAATGATGCACACATTTTTCACCATCAGGCCTAGTACAGCTCTACTGATATGCAAACAAATTTCTTAGTTCAGACTCTAAACATGGATTCATGGTGTTATCTTGAACTCGAGGCTCACGATAGCAATGAACCAACTATTCATGTTATAAGAGCATGGTTAATAGTATAGCCAGCTGCTGGCTATAAACCAGTGCCATGTCATCTTATAGCCAACATGTACAATAGTAGATCAAAAGAGTGTACTACTTTTTTATTGTGTGGCCCACCCTTCATTCTCACAAAGTGTCTAGGAGCATGTGCTAGAGCTGGCTCTTCACGAAGAGCCCGCTTATCTTCTCTCTCCTCTTCTATTTCCTCCAACTAAGCAGAAATATACTAGTTTATTCCTTATAGCCCGCTGACTCAGCTCTATTGTACTTGCTCTAAGAATGTAACACAAAGTTCTAGTAAAATGGAAGTTTCAAGCATCATTGAAGGTCTTACCTACCCCTACTAGGGCAACAACAGATGAAATAGCATCCGCACGATGGTGCCATGCGTTAGCTTTCATCAGCCCACTCCCTTCCTTCTCCCCAGCTCTTTTCGTAATCCAATAGAGCCTGTAATTCCAGTATAGTAAAACTTGATGAATCATCTTATGAAATTATCACATGAGATTTATCTCTACAAGAAAATCAAGAAAGTAAGTTCATACTAAACAAAGAATCACAAGGAAATCTTGATACAGATATAAAATGGCTAGAAAATCATCATTATGATAGCAATATATAAGAATATATGGCCTGTTTAAGTTGTACACACAGTAACCTACATGACTAAATTTCAATTTTTCAAGCTTTACTAGCAAGATGCCCGTGCATTGCACGGAACATCAAGATGCATTTTTTTACAAAACACCTGTTGTGATTGACCCATGCGGGAGTAATCCCATGTGTAAAAACTAATGATATCTCGAGAAACAGGAGAGATAAGGTGAGGAGGAGTGGGGCGTGGTGGTGATTGATGGTCGGACTGAGCGGAGGCATGGGGATGGACGACGCCGATAGTGGCCACCATGCTAGATTGTTCTAGAGAATTCCTTTTTTAATTGCTCAACAATGAGGTTGTGGGAGATAAGGATGAACGAGGGAAGGTCTTATCTGCAAATGTGGAGAGAGGTGCGGGTATCTTTTTGCAAAATTGCCATAGTTTGCTTTCTCTCCGTCAGATATAGATCGGACGGTCTATATTGCAAGATGGCAGGCACACAATCATCACCAACTCGGTTTTTTATAAGAGTAGAGACATATCCTCCATGAACAAAGGTAGCAAACAAAATTAGTGGCTACAAAACAGAAGTAATTATTTAATCGTCTTTATGACCTTGTTATAGTTCAGAAATCCTGACCAAACTTATTTACAGATTTGACCCTTTTGGCCACACCATAGATTAGGTCCTGTACTGAGCCGAAATATGGCATTTCTTACCACGCCAGGCCCAGCACCCAGCGGCATGGCAGTGTGATTTCGCTGCTCCACACCCAGTAATGTTGCCAAAAAGGTCAGACCTTGGAAATAAGTTTGGTATGGGGTTATCGATGATGCTAATATAAAAATCTGTTGTGGTAGACCATCAAATCTAACAGAAAATAGAAGCAGTTGTCCATGTATACTCATGGCACGGTAAAATCTAGGACAGACCCAGTGCTAGAAGCTCCCACAGCAGGTGGGGTCTGGGGAAGGATTATTCAAGGCAAGCCTTACCCCTGCACAGTACAATGCAGAGAGGCTGCATCGAACACGGTAAAATCTAGCGAACAATATTTCAGACTGCAACAAAATGAAATCGTCAAACTTAATAGAAAACGGAAACCATTAGGCAATGCTTTATGACACTATCCACATACCCTTCTTTGATAGATATTGCTAAGGTTGTCATACTCAATGCAAGGACTGGATGTTCCAAATCTATTGCATGATTATGCCCACCACTACCATGGCTGTGATTCATGTGCGATGTGCTGCCAATTATATCAGGAGCAGAAGACATAACTCCCTGAAACAAAGAATTCAGCACATTAAGTCCATGCATAATCATGTCTTACCGGAGTACCAGTCATCAGAAGAAACCATCCACCCATTGTCAAAAAAGAGTACCAACCAAAGAATGATACTCCCTCCATTCCATAATTCTTGGAATTATGAAACAGAGGAAACATTACTTAAATACATAAATTTTGCATGATTGTTAATGAGAAGTATTAGACCTGAAGAACTTCAAAAGAATGCCAGGCAATCCCACCTGCAGTAATCAACAGCATACTTGAAATTCCAAGAGCTCCTAAACTCTCGAACTTTCCATGACCTGGGAATGGAGAGGAAATGATGATAGGTAAACCCTCAATGTTTTGTGGGCACAAGCAGAGAATGTGGTAACAAAACGACATTGTTGCATGTATCGTTTACTACAACATGGGGTCATTCAAGTAAAATTTAGAAGCAGTAGCATAATGCACTTTCCTGTTTTATTTTTCTTCTGGATATGATATGCACATAGAGCATGCATGTAGGTGCAATGGTGCACTTGCACAAACAGTGAGAGCTTACATGTTACATATGACAGATCGATGTTCTGTTCCGACCAATGATTTTGAAAAAACATGAGGTAATTAATAATCAGATCATGACCATATTCTGAGCTCTAACTTTCTTTATGGGCCTAACAATTTAATCATAAATCTGAAGCATGGAAGGTGGAAAGTGTCCTTGATGAATTAATCTGGGAATTACTAGTTCTTGCATCTGAATCCCTCTTGATAATTTTGCAGTACGCTTTTTGCATGTATTAGAAATCAAAACAAGCTGAGTTGAACCCAAATTGTTGGTTCTGTTAAAGAGGGAAAGGGCAATCTCTCGTATGCCTGCACAATTGGTTTCCTCGAGAAAGTGGGAATGGTGAGCAGAACAAGGTTCGGACTGACCATACGGATGATCCTTGTCTCTAGGAACCTTGGCCGCCTTGTACGACAGCAGAGCCACACCGCTCAGAACCTGCACAGCTCAAAATCCTGCACGATTAGCATCAATTAAGAAAATGGCTGCGCACTTGTTTCCGAGACGTACGATGTCAGAGAGGGAGTGAGCGGCGTCGGCGGTGATGGCCGTGCTGCCGGAGAGGTAACCGGTGATGGCTTTCCCTACGGTGAGGACGACGTCAGCAGCGAGGCCCAAGCGGAAGATCTTCTCAGATGCCTCGACGCTTTCCTCGCCGTGGTGGTTGGAGTGGCCACCGTGGCCACGGGAAGGGACGAGCCAGTTGCCGCCGCTTGGCTCACCCGGCGAGGCGAGAGGGGCGAGCACGCGGCGGGCGCACGCTGGGGAGAGGTGTGGCCCACGGCGAGAGATGGCGGCTCGGGCGACCCCGCCGGCGAGGTGGGCGAAGCGGAGGCCCATTCGCGCAAGGCGAGGAGGAAGTGCCTTTGTGCTCTGATGAGAATCTTTTTTTTTTCGACTGGCGTACCTTAGCTTAGCTTTACATCCAGATACATCCATTTCTGCGACGAGTAATTTGGAACGGAGGGAGTATTTATCTAGATACGGATGTATATAACTAAAACGTGAATAAATACATCCGTATGTAGACCAAGCTAAGACAAGAATTTTGGGACAGGGGGAGTACAAGAGATTACAATTGCGCTAGTTATGAGTCACAAGCCGACCCTAATCAAGCCTCTACCTCACTCCTCACGCTACTCGACTACTCTGATACAAGTTGTCCTTCAAACGCTCCAGCCCTGGCCCAAGTCCTCCAATCGTCGAAGATTATGTCCACCGTATCTCACTCGTTCTTGATCTGGCTCGATGAGAATCGTTCTGATTTTTCGGATCCTTCGGGGTGGCATCAGCAGAGTAAACATGATGCCGCATGCCAGTCGCTCCTCCCACCTTTGCCAGCAATTTGCCACCTGGACAAAAAAAATCTATTGAATTTTTCTCCTATCTTTTCTTCGCAACGCCATTTCTAGATTCAGTATTTGAGATGTACTCTATATAAAAGCAATTTTAGGAGAGTTATCGTTTTGGCCCAATCGCCACAATAATCATCACTATGATTTTGAGACGAACACTAGCAGAGTCGTATGGCCTTGAGTCGCCATAATTTATGAAGGATGTTTTATATAGAGCCTGCGAGCCAGATGCAAAGTATCTGAGCTTGAGCTTAAATGAGCTTGGATGAATGGTACAATGTGATCTCGTGATGATGCTCCAAAAATGCTACTTTTAAAAGCATTTTGGAGCACTAGATTTTTTTGCCACGCCTTTCAAAAATGTGATCTCATGAACCCACAAGTATAGGGGATCGCAACAGTCTTTAAGGGTAGAGTATTCAATTCAAATTTATTGATTCGACATAAGGGGAGCCAAAAAATATTCTCAAGTATTAGCAGTTGAGTTGTCAATTCAACCACACCTGGATAACTTAGTATCTGCAGCAAAGTATTTAGTAGCAAAGTAATATGGAAGTGTGGTAATATGATAGCAAAAGTAATATTTTTAGGTTTTGTAGTGATTGTATAAAGAGTAACGGAAAAGTAAATAAGCGAAGAACAATATGTGAAAAGCTCGTAGGCATTGGATCGGTGATGGAGAATTATGCGGATGTGGTTCATCATGTAACAGATCATAATATAAGGTGACATGAACTAGCTCCAATTCATCAATGTAATGTAGGCATTTATTTCGAATATAGTCATACGTGCTTATGGAAAAGAACTTGCATGACATCTTTTGTCCTACCCTCCCGTGGCAGCAGGGTCCTAGCGGAAACTAAGGGATATTAAGGCCTCCTTTTAATAGAGTACCAGACCAAAGCAATAACACATAGTGAATACATGAACTCCTCAAACTATGGTCATCACCGGGAATGGTCCCGATTATTGTCACTTTGGGGTTGCCGGATCATAACACATAGTAGGTGACTATAGACTTGCAAGATAGGATCAAGAACTCACATATATTCATGAAAACATAATAGGTTCAGATCTGAAATCATGGCACTCGGGCCCTAGTGACAAGCATTAAGCATAGCAAAGTCATAGCAACATCAATCTCAGAACATAGTGGATACTAGGGATCAAATCCTAACAATACTAACTCGATTACATGATAAATCTCATCCAACCCATCACCGTCCAGCAAGCCTACGATGGAATTACTCACGCACCGCGGTGAGCATCATGAAATTGGTAATGGAGGATGGTTGATGATGACGATGGCGACGGATTCCCCTCTCCGGAGCCCCGAACGAACTCCAGATCAGCCCTCCCCAGAGAGTTTAGGGCTTGGCGGCGGCTCTGTATCATAAAATGCGATGAATCTTTATCTCTGATTTTTTTTCCTCCTCGAACACGAATATATGGAGTTGGAGTTGAGGTCGGTGGAGCTCCAGGGGGGCCACGAGGCAGGGGGCGCGCCCCCCACCCTCGTGGAAAGGGTGTGAGCCCCTGGCCTTGATTCTTTAGCCAGTATTTTTTATTATTTCCAAAAATAATCTCTGTGAAGTTTCAGGTCATTCTGAGAACTTTTGTTTCTGCACAAAGATAACACCATGGCAATTCTGCTGAAAACAGCGTCATCCGGTTAGTTCCATTCAAATCATGCAAGTTAGAGTCCAAAACAAGGGCAAAAGTGTTTGGAAAAGTAGATACTGACGGAGACGTATCAACTCCCCAAGCTTAAACCTTTGCTTGTCCTCAAGCAATTCAGTTGATAAACTGAAAGTGATAAAGAAAAACTTTACAAACTCTGTTTGCTCTTTTTGTTGTAAATATGTAAAGCCAACATTCAAGTTTTCAAAGAAAGATTATGAACTAACCATATTCACAATAACTCTTAGGTCTCATGTTTACTCATGTCAATGGCATAATCAACTAGCGAGCAATAATAATAAATCTCGGATGACAACACTTTCTCAAAACAATCATGATATGATATAACAAGATGGTATCTCGCTAGCCCTTTTTGAGACCGCAAAACATAAATGCAGAGCACCTTTAAAGATCAAGGACTGACTAAACATTGTAATTCATGGTAAAAGAGATCCAGTCATAGTCATACCCAATATAAATTAATAGTAATGGATGTAAATGACAGCGGTGCTCTCCAGATGGTGCTTTTTAATAAGAGGGTGATGACTCAACATAAAAGTAAATAGATAGGCCATTCGCAGAGGGAAGCAGGGATTTGTAGAGGTGCCAGAGCTCAATTTTGAAATAGAGATAAATAATATTTTGAGCGGCATACTTTCATTGTCAACATAACAACCGAGATATGGCAATATCTTCCATGCTACACACATTATAGGCGGTTCCAAAACAGAATGATAAATTTTATACTCTCCCTCCTCCAACAAGCATCAATCCATGGCTTGCTCGAAACAACGAGTGCCTCCAACTAACAACAGTTCCGGGGTAGTTTTGTTTGCAATTATTTTGATTTGATTTGCTTAAAGCATGGGACTGGGCATCCCGGTGACCAGCCATTTTCTCGTGAGTGAGGAGCGGAGTCCACTCCTCTTGAGAATAACCCTCCTAACATGGAAGATACAGACAACCCTAGTTGATACATGAGCTATTCGAGAATACAAAACAGAATTTCATTTGAAGGTTTAGAGTTTGGCACATACAAATTTACTTGGAACGGCAGGTAGATACCGCATATAGGAAGGTGTAGTGGACTCATATGGCATAACTTTGGGGTTTTAAGGAATTGGATACACAAGCAGTATTCCTGCTTAGTACAAATGAAGGCTAGAAAAAGACTGGGAAGCGACCAACTAGAGAGCGACAACAGTCATGAACATGCATTAAAATTAATAAACATTGAGTGCAAGCATGAGTAGGATATAATCCATCATGAACATAAATATCGTGGAGGCTATGTTGATTTGTTTTGACTAAATGTGTGAACATGTGCCAAGTCAAGTCACTTGAATCATTCAAAGGAGGATACCACCCCATCATACCACATCACTACCATTTTAATAGCATGTTGGAACGCAAGGTAAACCATTATAAACTCCTAGCTAATTAAGCATGGCATAAGCAACTATAATCTCTAATTGTCATTACAATCATGTTTATTCATAATAGGCTGAATCAGGAACGATGAACTAATCATATTTACAAAAACAAGAGAGGTTGAGTTCATACCAGCTTCTCCCATCTCAATCAGTCCATCATATATCGTCATAATTGCCTTTCACTTGCACGATCGGACGATGTGAATAATAATAATAGTGCACGTGCATTGGACTAAGCTGGAATCTGCGAGCATTCAATTCAAAGAAGAAGACAAGGTAATATGGGCTCTTGGTTAAATCAACAATAATGCATATAAGAGCCACTTCAACAATTTAATCATGGTCTTCTCCTATCGACCCCCAAAGAAAAGAAAAGAAATAAAACTATTTACACGGGAAAGCTCCCAACAAGCAAAAGAAGAACATGAAATATTTTTGGGTTTTCTTTTTAATTATTACTACTACAGCAAGAAAGGTAAACTAGCTAAACGCTACAACTAATTGTTTTGGTTTTCTTAAGATTTTTCAAACACACAAGAAGAAAGCATAAAAAGAAAATAAACTAGCATAGATATTATAGTGAAAAAGTATGAGCACCGACAACTAGCATGAGCGTGTGAACATAAATGTAATGTCAGTGAGAAATACATACTCCCCCAAGCTTAGGCTTTTGGCCTAAGTTGGTCTATGTCCACGGCTGGCCTGGCGGATATCCAAAGTTATAACTGGGGTCGTACTGAGAAGAAGCCTCGGATTGCCACTGGTTGGCAATCGCCTTCGGATCCCACTGGTAATCAGACTGTCGTGGAGGATCAAATTGTGGTTCCGGCTCTGGCTCTGTAGCTGATGTAGGGTTCCGGTAGGCGTGGATGGCCGCCAGCGGAACGAGATACTTGCCTGCAGATAAGTCAAACAGGGAAGGAGCACGCAAGGTAATAGTCTCAGGGTGATTTTTATCAAATAACAATTTGTACTTAAGCGCCTTTTTCCTATTCTTAACAATAAAATCATGCGCTACCATACTCTTATAATCTAGATAAACAGGAGGAATCAACTTTTCTTCTGTCTCATAATGCCTAATAGGTATGTTATAGTATGCAGCGAGGCGCGAGGCGAAGATGACTCCCAAGATAGGGCCCTTAGTACGGTTAAGATTTAACCGCTTTGCAACAATAGCGCCCATACTAAATGTGTCATCACGAAACAAGGCATGGAACAAAATAACAATGTCAGTGGTACTTAGATTGCCAGAGTTTCCGCGACCTATTAAGCATCTACTAGCAAATAATGCAAAGTAACGTAAAACAGGAAAATGTATGCTAGTGATTCTTGCATCGGAAACTTTCCTAGTTTCCCCTACAGCAATTGTATCAATAAGCCCCTCCACATCGTCCAGATGTGGTTCCTCTATGATGCCCGAAAAGGGTAACTTGCAAACCTCACAAAATTCACGAAGGGTCATCTCCTTATACTCATCATATAAATACAAATCCACCATAGGTGGTGACCTCCTAGAATGGAAATGAAAATTTTGCACAAAGGTATTAGTGAGTAAGAGATACTGTTCGCGTTGGTCGCGGAGGAAGTCGGTGAGGCCTGCATTCTCAGCCAACTCATAAAAATCATCATAAATTCCGGCTGCTCTCAAGAAATCATCACAAGGCCATTCACACGGCCGAACCTCCGTGGTGCGAGGCAGATTATATTTGGGCTTCTCTTCTTCTTCATTTTGCTTATCCTTTGAGCTTCGGCTCGAAGAGCCCCTCAAAAATCTCTTCATCATTTTCTGAAAATTTCTGCATTTTTAGTAACTTCAAATAAAAGTGAACCAAGCTCAACAAAATTGATAGCAACTACTCCCACAAGTGCCTAGAGACTATATCATGCATTAGAACTACTTGGAACCATATAAATTTGACATGCAAGCTCAAGAACATGGTCACCTAGGCATCACAAATTTGCAATGAATAAAGCACCAAAACAAAAACTAATTGGACCATTGGTGGAATCACATACCAAGGAACAATCCCCCAAAGCAGTTTTGAGCAAGGAGATCGAAAATCGCAGCAAAATGAGCTAGAACTCGTGCTTGAGCTGGTTGGTCATTTTTTTGGGATGAAGAAGGAGTGTGTGGGTGTAGGAATAAGTGGAGGGGAGCCATCGTGGGCCCACGAGGCAGGGGGACGCGCCTAGGGGGTGGGTGCGCCCTGGACCCTCGTGGCCAGGTGCTTGCCCCCCCTGCTCTGTGTTCTTAGTGCCAGATATTCTCAAATATTTCAGAAAAAATCATATTTCAATTTCGGGGCATTTGGAGAACTTTTATTTTCGGTGTATTTTTTATTGAACAGATAATTCAGAAAACCGACAGAAAATACTATTTTTACTTTATTTCAACTAAATAACAGAAGGTAAAAGGAGGGTACAGAAGGTTGTGCTTTCTAACTTCATCCATCTCATGCTCATCAAAAGGAATCCACTAACAAGGTTGATCAAGTCTTGTTAACAAACTCATTCCGAATCGCATGAAACCGGAGAAATTTTGAATAACACTATGTTACCTCAACGGGGATATGCACGTCCCCAATAATAAAAATATCATATTTCTTCTTGACAGTAGGTAGAGGAAATTCAAAACCTCCAATAATAATCGATGGAATTTTTCCAATAGAATTTATACTGTGAACTTGAGGTTATTTCCTCGGAAAGTGTACCGTATGCTCATTACCATTAACATGAAAAGTTACATTGCCTTTGTTGCAATCAATAACAGCCCCTGCAGTATTCAAAAATGGTCTTCCAAGAATAATAGACATACTATCGTCCTCAGGAATATCAAGAATAACAAAGTCCGTTAAAATAGTAACATTTGCAACCACAACAGGCACATCCTCACAAATACCGACAGGTATAGCAGTTGATTTATCAGCCATTTGCAAAGATATTTCAGTAGGTGTCAACTTATTCAAGTCAAGTCTACGATGTAAAGAGAGACACATACACTAACACCGGCTCCAAGATCACATAAAGCAGTTTGAACATAGTTTCTTAATGGAGCATGGTATAGTGGGTACTCCTGGATCTCCAAGTTTCTTTGGTATTCCACCCTTAAAAGTATAATTAGCAAGCATGGTGGAAATTTCAGCTTCCGGTATCTTTCTTCTATTAGTAACAATTTATTTCATATACTTAGCATATGGATTCATTTTGAGCATATCAGTTAATCGCATATGCAAAAAGATAGGTCTAATCATTTCAGCAAAGCGCTCAAAATCCTCATCATCCTTTTTCTTGGATGGTTTGGGAGGAAAAGGCATGAGTCTCTGAACCCATGGTTCCCTTTCTTTACCATGTTTCCTAGCAACAAAGTCTCTCTTATCATAACGTCGATTCTTTGATTGTGGGTTATCAAGATCAATAGCAGGTTCAATTTCTACATCATTATCATTACTAGGTTGAGCATCATCATGAACATCATCATTAACATTTTCATTAGGTTCATGTTCTGTAACGCCCTCGATGCGGCTATATCTCCCACGTGTCGAAGCACGACTTAGAGGCATAACCGCATTGAAAGCAATGTCGCAAGTGAGGTAATCTTCACACAACCCATGTAATACATAAGGGAAAGAGATACATAGTTGGCTTACAATCGCCACTTCACACAATACATGGGTAAAACATTACATCATACAGATACAATCAAGGTCCGACTACGGAACCAAAATAAAAGAAGACTACCCCAAATGCTACACAGATCCCGATCGTCCCAACTGGCTCCACTCTCGATCAACTCAAACGAAACAACACAAAGAACAAGATCTCCATCGAGCTCCTCCTTGAGCTCGGTGCATCACCGCACGGTTTCATCGGCACCTGCAAACTGGTTTTTGAAGTATCTGTGAGTCACGGGACTCAGCAATCTCACACCCGCGAGATCAAGACTATTTAAGCTTAAAGATAGGACAGGGTTGTGAGGTGGAGCTGCAGCAGCGACTAGCATATATGGTGGCTAACATACGCAAAAGAGAGCGAGAAGAGGAGGCAAGGCACGGTCGAACAACTATGATCAAGAAGTGATCCCGAAACTACTTACGCCAAACATAACTCCAACACCGTGTTCACTTCCGGACTCCACGAGAAGAGACCATCACGGTTACACACGCCGTTGGTGTATTTTAATTAAGATCAACTTCGGGTTTTCTACAACCGGACATTAACAAATTCCCATCTGCCACATAACCGCGGGCACGGCTTTGAAAGTTCAAACCCTGCAGGGTGTCCCAACTTAGCCCATGATAAGCTCTCGCGATCAACGAAGGATATTCCTTCTCCCGGAAGACCCGATCAGTCTCGAATCCGGCTACAAGACATTTCACAGCAATAAAACAAGACCAGCAAAGCCGCCCGGATGTGCCGACAAATCGATAGGAGTCGCACGTACCTCGGTCTCGTGGCACACCGGATAAGTCAGCCCACGAGTAAAACCAGCCTCGAGTTGCCCCGAGGTGGCCCCTTGATCTGCTCGGTTCGGACCAACACTCGAAGCACCGCCCGGGGCTAAAATAAAGATGACCCTCGGGCTCCGAAACCCAAGGGAAAAAGGGGTATAGGTGAGGCAAATGGTAAAACCAATGTTGGGCCTTCTTTGGAAAAGTCTTATTCAAAGCGAACTGTCAAGGGGTCCCATAAATCACCCGACGCGTTAGGGACGCAAAAATCCGGGAACATAATACCGATATGACGGAAACTAGGGCGGCAAGTGGAACAAAACACCGTGCATAAGGCCGAGCCTTCCACCCTTTACCAAGTATATAGATGCATTAATTAAATAAGATATATTGTGATATCCCAACAAGTAAACATGTTCCAACAAGGAACAACATCTCCATGTTCCAACAAGGAACAAACTTCATCTTCACCTGCAACTAACAACGCTATAAGAGGGCTGAGCAAAGCGGTAACATAGCCAAACAACGGTTTGCTAGGAAAGGATGGTTAGAGGTTTGACATGGCAATGTGGGTGGCATGATATAGCAAGTGGTAGGCATCGTAGCATAGGCATAGCAAAAGAGCGAGCATCTAGCAAGCAAAGATAGAAGTGATTTCGAGGGTATGGTCATCTTGCCCGAAATCCGCAAGGAAGAAGATCAAGTCCAAGAAGAGGACAAACGGCGAAGTCGAATGAATCCTCACAACTCCGAACGGAACCGGCTAACGAGAGAAGCAAACCGGAAAGAAGCAAACAACATAGTAAATGCACAAGCATAAACATGGCATGATGCACAAACAAATATGATGCATGTCCGGTTTAAAAGAGGCATGGCATGGCAATATGCACAAACAACCTACAAGTTAAGTGGAGCTCAATATGCAACGGGTTGCATATTGACAAAACACCACAACAATTATTTAGTTCTCTCCCGATTAGGTACTCAACAATATTAAATGTTATTAAACATGGCAAGAGGTGAAGCAAAATTAAACTACCTATTTAGGCAAATTTAAATGAGGCCGGAAGCAACGAACAACAATTCCGGAAAATCCCCATATGCAAATTATGGATTAGGAACAGATCTGACCTAAAGCATATTTTAGAGTTGTTAAACAGGCAAAGAAATGCTACCATGTTAATCTATGCATTTTTCTACCCCATTTACATATATAATTTATTTAAAATGGAGCTACGGTTATTTAGTTATGAAATAAATCATTTTAGCATGGCATTTAAGCAAATTAAAGCAAACAACAATTATAAGCATTTAAATGTTGTTATCATGATGCGGATGACATGTGCAAGTTTATGCAATTTTTATGAAAACGTTGACATGAGCATGATATGAAGCATTATGTCACCGTGGTGGAAGAAAGGGGTGCCACGGCAACGAATCCGAAAATGGTGCCACGGCAACATATCGGTTCCGATAACTCGATTGAGATATCGGTACAAAGGAAAGCGTGTGAGCGAGTCATGCAAGATGGTGGGTGATCCGGTTCCGGGTTCCCACGGAACGGTGGCATGGCAAAAGAGGGGCATCGCAAGGATGATTCGATCACGGTGCAAACATATCGTGCATCTCATCGCGGTCGTCACGGGTTATACCTTCAGAACGATCAAACGGGACGGTTCGCGTTGTCGAGGGAAGTAGATGGAAGTAGACGTTCTCGCGATGATCGTCGAGGGAAGTAGTCGTACACGGCGTAGGGGGAAGTCGTTGTTCACGTTCGATGGTAGTGGTACATCTCGTCATCGGAAGTAATTGTTCATGTCCCGTGGATGTTCGGGGTCCACGGGGTCTTCGAGGATCGACGGTAGTGGTACACACGTTTTCGTAGATGTTCGAAGAGGGACTTGGCGCATCCGCGTGTAGTCGAACTTGACGGTCCAAACCGTTCATCGGCGGTCGAACTTGGCGGTCTCGACGGTCGTCGTGGTACTTGGCGATTTCGGAGACGGCAGCAGGGAACTGGACATGTCACGATGTAGTTGTGCGTTCGTTCGAGGGGAACTTGGCGAAATCCACGAAGCGTCCTCGGGCTTCCCCGGTTGCCGAGTCTCGGCAAGAACGAGAGGGCAACAGGACGCGCCCCCATGCTGCTCGAACGAGGCAGAGGCGGGCAGGGGCCCATCTGGTCCCCGCCGGTGGGACTCAAGGCGGCGGCCATGGCGTCGGGCAGACCTCCCGAGGTGGGCAGCAGAGGCGACGGAAGGCGAGCAGAGGGGACGGCTGGGGCGAGGCCGCAGCAACCGGGCGGGCAGGCGGCGGCGGCGTGGTGGTCGCGAGGAGGCGACGAGGAGAGGGGTGCAGAGATGGGGCGCAGGAGGAAGGGATGGCGGCGGATCCGGCCGAGGGCCGCCGGAGTTGGCGGCGCTGGCCGCAGGCTCGGCTGGAAGGAGGGCACGACGTGGTGGTCGCGAGATCCGAGGCGGCGGGTCGATCTCGGCGGATCGGGCCAAACGAGGCGTGGCGCGCCGGTGCTCGAGGAGGCCGACGAGGGGCGCGAGCCAAGGAGGAGCGGCACCAGGCGACGAGGAGGAGGTCGCGGGGACGGGAGGAGAAGGTAGGCGCGGCGAGCTACGGCCGGCCGGGCGCGGGCGCATCGGAGGAGCGACGGGGATCGGGCAGGGGCGCGAGAGATCGAGGGGAAAGGGAGAGGGCGATGCGGGAGAACGAGGGAGAAGGGGATCGAGCGCGGGCGGCGCTGCCCCTCTGCGTGCGAGTGTAGCGGCGGCGTGGGAGGACGAGAGGGGGAGGAGGAGGTCGGGCGCGAGAGAGGAGAGGTGGGGCGCAGAGGAGGGAGATGGGAATCGGGAAGAAGGAGGAGGCGAGGGGATCGAGCAGGGAGGCGACGGCGCTGGAGGGAGGACGAGAGGAGATGGGGTCCTGGCGCCTAGGGTTAGAGGGGGCCGGCTGGGCCATGGGCCTCAAGGGATTTGGTGGGCCGGCCTGGGTGGAGGAGAAAGGCCAGGGGCCGGCTGGGCTCTCCCTCTCTCTTCTATATTTAAACTCTTAAATCAGAGAAAAGAAAGGAAAGGGAAGAAAAGAAAAAGATTAGAGAAAGAGTTTGACCTGGGGATTATTTTCCCGAGCTCGCAAAAATGTGAGGAATTTAACAAAAATGGTCCAAGGATTTTTGGTGGAACTCCGGAAAATGATAGAATAATAATGGCAAGGTTTGGAGACCAACCTTGAAGCAGAAAAAGGAACGAAATTATTTTGCAAGTGTGTTATGGTGAATTCCAATTAATGGAATATTTTATTATAGCTCCCTAATATTGGGAGGATATGTTATAAAGAGAAAAACACCATGTGAATTCCCTCGATTTAAATGGACCGAAAATCCATACGATTTATTTAGAAGAGTTTTTTTAAAAAATAATGATATGATGGCATGATGAGATGATGCAATGCAAGAGATGACATGATGCAATGCAAAAACAAAACAAACCACACGACAAAACTGGAAACCACGGAAGGCAATCAAGCTCCGGTCTTGGGCGCCACAACACTCCACCACTACGAGAGGATCTCGTCCCGAGATCTAGGATGGCACCGGAGAAAAACGGAAGAGGAAGAGGTAAAACAAAGTTGCTTCTCCGACAAACGAGTGAAAACCAAAGAACCTTGATAGGTTGAGCAAATGAAAGAAAGAGAACAACGAAGATGAAGAAAGTTGAAAACACTCTGTTAGAAAAGAGGAACAAGGGATACGACGAGAACCAAGAGGTTAAGTGATAAGATAGATATTGAAACCACTCCGGTTAAAACTAGATAGACAAAGAATAAGATTGATAAAATTTGGGCAGCACTCCGACTGAAAGAAGAAGGAAAACTTGATAAGATGAAAAGAACTTGAAGAGATGACACAACCTCCGGTTAAAAGGATAAGCAAGAAAAAGAACATGATCTTGGCGAAACGAGATGATGGGTGAAAATAGCAACATCACAATGCCTCCGGAAACAATGCATGAACGATAGAAAGTTGGAATGAATAGAACGAAGAATGAAACCAACATCTTCCACCATAAATGAATTTGAAAGAGCATCCTTACGAAGTAGGATTTGAACGGAGTTGTTTGAAAAAAACAACAACGATAAGGATAAGCTTGTAGTGGGCTTATGAAAACATCTCAAAATTATGAGGTGATCTTCTACCACCAACGGAAACAAACGATTGGATTTATATCAACAAGGAGACGAGAAACTTATTTCACCGGGAGGACAAATGAAGAGCTTGGGTCCTTTATAAGCACCATAAATAGCAACAATCCTTAGGGAAAGCTTTAGGTGAAATATATCCCAAGATAACTCCAATGAAGAGATTGATGGATTTAAAATACCTCATTCTTGACAACATGTTAATCATGAAACACGAACACAAATTGTCGAGAATGACATAACACCATCTCAAGAGATAAGGTATAAAGAATTGCACTTCGAAATGCAAGAAGAAGAATACTTGAACTCCTCAAAACAAAACATGTGTTGAGCACCATGTTCAATTTTGAGTATAGCTTGGCGGATCAAAACTCCGAGAGAAATCTTGAAGAAAAATTGAAGAATGAAAAGAATCCTTGACGAACCACCATGTAGAACCTCCATGAAGAACTCCGGTAAGAAAAGGATGATAAAAGAAAGAGAAGTTGCAAATACAAGGTGAAACCTTGCAGTGATAAGATGAAGCTTTGAAATGATATAACCGAGAAAACTTGGAACTCCGGAAAGAAAGATGAACAAATGAAACCAAGAATTTTGATGATCCTCCGGAATAAGGAATTGAATCTACTCGATGAAACCAGAATAAGAATTACATTATGCTGATCCTTCACCAATTAAATTGATGACAAAATGGATTAGGCATACTACTTATTCTCATTGATAAATGATTACAGATAGAGATATAGCGCAAACTTGAGAAGGTCTTCAACAAACCACCGGTAGGATTGAAACAACGAATAAATTAATATGATAACAAAGGAAGTGAAATCTTGAACAAACCACCATAATAATTGAGAATGAACGTAGCAAAGGCACAATTCACCGGGAAGAATTGGAAAACGAATAAAGATGCTTGACAAAATTTAGATACATTAGAACGAAGAGATCATGACCTGATTAGAGGATATTTGACGATGCACCGGTGAGATTTGGAAAACAAGAGTTGAACGTTGGAATGGATAATTCTGAGATGATGGCTCCGGAGAATCAAACTGACAGACTCCTGAAATGCTCCGGGTGGGTTAAAAGAATTCTCACAATCGAAAATAATTATGAGAGGATGGCGTCAAGCTAGAACCAAGAATCTTGAAGAGAATGGAGCAAGATTTAAGAGAAACTCTTCTTCGGTCTTCAAAATTCGAGAATGACGACGAGAACATCACCATGAATTATTGAAGCACTCCGGAATGAAAATTAGGAAGGTTGAACCAACAATGAAAATAATTTGGAAGATCTTGGAGAAAGACATTTGACTGATGATAATTCATTCTTACGTCAAACTTTGCAAAGAATTTGAGAATAGCTCCAGGAAAATAAAAGAGTCAGGTAAGATCCTGGGAAAAGACCTGTGGGTTAGGGCCCACTCAAAAGAACCACCGTTGAACAATTGTTTGAAATAGATATTTCACCGGTAGAATTAAATGGCTTGAATGAGATAACAATCTCGAAAAAAAACTTGAACGGATTAAGAATGGAAACACGAATCTTCTGAGATATCTTCAACACTCCGGAACAATAGAATAACAAGAACTAAAAGATTATGAGGTGCACAGGTATGAGAAAACATTTGGAATGATGAAAAGAATACGAACAACACTGAAAACTTGACTTAAATCCACTGGAGAAGAAAATTAGAATGGAACAATGATAAGGTTGAAGCTTCCTTAGCGTCTTCATGAGAAATCACCGGATAGAACATTAAAGGAAAAGAATGAAGAAACTTCACTCAACAAAATGGATACTTGATTAAGAAATCTGAGTCCTTGAAGAAAAAGGGTGGGAGGGCGGGAAATCAAAACAACTTGGGTCGGATGAAACGAACACCGTTGAGAAAAAAAAAGCTTAGAATTGATCTTGCGAATGTTGGAATGATCGGATCCACTTGAAGAGAAGCACGCCGGTTGGAAAAGAATTAACATGACAAGCTCAGTGATCAAGAAGGATTAGTATTCACATAGCAATATGAGAACACCATTTAGAATGAGGTATGGAATCAACACTTGGCATTGAAGCAACTCGAATACCACAAAACAAAACAAAAACAAAGGATTGGCTTGCAGAATAAGCCAGAAACAAACATATGATAGAACCCATATCGTATCATGTGTGTGTTGGAAAGATATCCTACGAGATACTTGAATTCCCACCTATAAACTCCCGAAACTTTCGGTTATGCAATCTGGTGTTGGGGATACAGGGACACAAAATATATCACCCAAACTAACAATACCTAGATCCAATTGTATCCATCCTTCAACACATAACCGAGAAACCTTCGAAATCGTGTACCTCGACCTTGAAAAACATCCGTTATACAAGTCATGGCAATACTCCCTTTTCGCCACGAAGATTGGGCTATCAGGTTATCTCACCAACAACTGCACAAAAGAGATTTCGATGTCGGTAAAACTCGGGTATTCAGAGCTGCAATGATAAAATTGTGACGACAACACCTCGGAGCTCAACTCCCCGGGACACTGCCACAACCCCTAAATGTCAGGAGGCACCAAGAACAATGTTCTCGTCACAAAACCATCGGAACGATTCCAAGATACCCACGTGATCCTAAAAAAAATTTAGTGAAATTTGAGGAGAGAAGAGTCAAAACTCTACGTCAGGATACCTCACCAGAGCGACGAAGGGACTGGGAAGTAAAAAGAATCCTACTCTCCGATATATATAATCCTAAGACTCAAAACATTTTCCATTCTAGACTCAACAATGCCAACAAACAATCAAGTAGGGGCTCCTAAGTCGAGGAAGGCTCGATACCAACTTGTAGCGCCTCGATGCGGCTATATCTCCCACGTGTCGAAGCACGACTTAGAGGCATAACCGCATTGAAAGCAATGTCGCAAGTGAGGTAATCTTCACACAACCCATGTAATACATAAGGAAAGAGATACATAGTTGGCTTACAATCGCCACTTCACACAATACATGGGTAAAACATTACATCATACAGATACAATCAAGGTCCGACTACGGAACCAAAATAAAAGAAGACTACCCCAAATGCTACACAGATCCCGATCGTCCCAACTGGCTCCACTCTTGATCAATCAAACGAAACAACACAAAGAACAAGATCTCCATCGAGCTCCTCCTTGAGCTCGGGTGCATCACCGCTGCGGTTTCATCGGCACCTGCAAACTGGTTTTTGGAAGTATCTGTGAGTCACGGGGACTCAGCAATCTCACACCCGCGAGATCAAGACTATTTAAGCTTAAAGATAGGACAGGGTTGTGAGGTGGAGCTGCAGCAAGCGACTAGCATATATGGTGGCTAACATACGCAAAAGAGAGCGAGAAGAGGAGGCAAGGCACGGTCGAACAACTATGATCAAGAAGTGATCCCAAACTACTTACGTCAAACATAACTCCAACACCGTGTTCACTTCCGGACTCACGAGAAGAGACCATCACAGTTACACACGCGTTGGTGTATTTTAATTAAGATCAACTTCGGGTTTTCTACAACCGGACATTAACAAATTCCCATCTGCCACATAACCGCGGGCACGGCTTTGAAAGTTCAAACCTGCAGGGTGTCCCAACTTAGCCCATGATAAGCTCTCGCGATCAACGAAGGATATTCCTTCTCCCGGAAGACCCGATCAGTCTCGGAATCCGGCTACAAGACATTTCACAGCAATAAAACAAGACCAGCAAAGCCGCCGGATGTGCCGACAAATCTGATAGGAGTCGCACGTACCTCGGTCTCGTGGCACACCGGATAAGTCAGCCTCTGAGTAAAACCAGCCCTCGAGTTGCCCGAGGTGGCCCCCATGATCTGCTCGGTTCGGACCAACACTCGAAGGAGCACCGCCCGGGGGCTAAAATAAAGATGACCCTCGGGCTCCGAAACCCAAGGGAAAAAGGGTATAGGTGAGGCAAATGGTAAAACCAATGTTGGGCCTTCTTTGGAAAAGTCTTATTCAAAGCGAACTGTCAAGGGGTCCCATAAATCACCCGACCGCGTTAGGGACGCAAAAATCCGGGAACATAATACCGATATGACGGAAACTAGGGCGGCAAGAGTGGAACAAAACACCAGGCATAAGGCCGAGCCTTCCACCCTTTACCAAGTATATAGATGCATTAATTAAATAAGATATATTGTGATATCCCAACAAGTAAACATGTTCCAACAAGGAACAACATCTCCATGTTCAACAAGGAACAAACTTCATCTTCACCTGCAACTAACAACGCTATAAGAGGGCTGAGCAAAGCGGTAACATAGCCAAACAACGGTTTGCTAGGAAAGGATGGTTAGAGGTTTGACATGGCAATGTGGGTGGCATGATATAGCAAGTGGTAGGCATCGTAGCATAGGCATAGCAAAAGAGCGAGCATCTAGCAAGCAAAGATAGAAGTGATTTCGAGGGTATGGTCATCTTGCCTGAAATCCCGCAAGGAAGAAGATCAAGTCCAAGAAGAGGACAAACGGGCGAAGTCGAATGAATCCTCACAACTCCGGAACGGAACCGAAGCTAACGAGAGAAGCAAACCGGAAAGAAGCAAACAACATAGTAAATGCACAAGCATAAACATGGCATGATGCACAAACAAATATGATGCATGTCCGGTTTAAAAGAGGCATGGCATGGCAATATGCACAAACAACCTACAAGTTAAGTGGAGCTCAATATGCAACGGGTTGCATATTGACAAAACACCACAACAATTATTTAGTTCTCTCCCGATTAGGTACTCAACAATATTAAATGTTATTAAACATGGCAAGAGGTGAAGCAAAATTAAACTACCTATTTAGGCAAATTTAAATGAGGCCGGAAGCAACGAACAACAATTCCGGAAAATCCCCATATGCAAATTATGGATTAGGAACAGATCTGACCTAAAGCATATTTTAGAGTTGTTAAACAGGCAAAGAAATGCTACCATGTTAATCTATGCATTTTTCTACCCCATTTACATATATAATTTATTTAAAATGGAGCTACGGTTATTTAGTTATGAAATAAATCATTTTAGCATGGCATTTAAGCAAATTAAAGCAAACAACAATTATAAGCATTTAAATGTTGTTATCATGATGCGGATGACATGTGCAAGTTTATGCAATTTTATGAAAACGTTGACATGAGCATGATATGAAGCATTATGTCACCGTGGTGGAAGAAAGGGTGCCACGGCAGCGAATCCGAAAATGGTGCCACGGCAACATATCGGTTCCGATAACTCGATTGAGATATCGGTACAAAGGAAAGCGTGTGAGCGAGTCATGCAAGATGGTGGGGTGATCCGGATTCGGGTTCCCACGGAGCGGTGGCATGGCAAAGAGGGCATCGCAAGGATGATTCGATCACGGTGCAAACATATCGTGCATCTCATCGCGGTCGCCACGGGTTATACCTTGAGCGATCAAAGCGGGACGGTTCGCGTTGTCGAGGAAGTAGATGGAAGTAGACGCTCGCGATGATCGTCGAGGGAAGTAGTCGACACGGCGGCGGGGAAGTCGTTGTTCACGTTCGATGGTAGTGGTACATCTCGTCATCGGAAGTAATTGTTCATGTCCCGTGGATGTTCGGGGTCCACGGGGTCTTCGAGGATCGACGGTAGTGGTACACACGTTTTCGTAGATGTTCGAAGAGGGACTTGGCGCATCCGCGTGTAGTCGAACTTGACGGTCCAAACCGTTCATCGGCGGTCGAACTTGGCGGTCTCGACGGTCGTCGTGGTACTTGGCGATTTCGGAGACGGCAGCAGGGAACTGGACATGTCACGATGTAGTTGTGCGTTCGTTCGGAGGGGAACTTGGCGAAATCCACGAAGCGTCCTCGGGCTTCCCTGGTTGCCGAGTCTCGGCAGCAACGAGAGGGCAACAGGGACGCGTCCCCCATGCTGCTCGAACGAGGCAGAGGCGGGGCAGGGGCCCATCTGGTCCCCGGCCGGTGGGACTCCAAGGCGGCGGCCATGGCGTCGGGCAGGACCTCCCGAGGTGGGCAGCAGAGGCGACGGGCGGAGCAGAGGGGACGGCTGGGGCGAGGCCGCAGGCAACCGGCGGGGCAGGCGGCGGCTTCGGCGTGGTGGTCGCGAGGAGGCGACGAGGAGAGGGCCGCAGGTGAGATGCGGGCGCAGGAGGAAGGGATGGCGGCGGATCCGGCCTGAGGGCCGCCGGAGTTGGCCGGGCGCGGGCCGCAGGGCTCGCTGGAAGGAGGGCACGACGTGGTGGTCGCGAGGATCCGAGGCGGCGGGGTCGATCTCGGCCGGATCGGGCCAAAACGAGGCGTGGCGGCGCCGGTGCTCGAGGAGGCCGACGAGGGGGCGCGAGCCAAGGAGGAGCGGCACCAGGCGACGAGGAGGAGGAGGTCGAGACGGAGGAGAAGGTAGGCGCGGGCGAAGCACGGCCGCCGGGCGCAAGCGTCGGAGGAGCGACGGGATCGGGCAGGGGCGAGAGATCGAGGGGAAAGGGAGAGGCGTCTGGGAGAACGAGGGAGAAGGGGATCGAGCTGGTGGCGCTGCCCCTCTGCGTCTTGAGTGTAAGCGGTGGCGTGGGAGGACGAGAGGGGAGGAGGAGGTCGGCGAGAGAGGAGAGGTGGGAAGCAGAGGAGGAGATGGGAATCGGGAAGAAGGAGGAGGCGAGGGATCGAGCAGGAGGCGACGGCACTGGAGGGAGGACGAGAGGAGATGGGGTCTGGCGCCTAGGGTTAGAGGGGGCAGGTGGGCCATGGGCCTCAAGGGATTTGGTGGGCGGCTGGGTGGAGGAGAAAGGCCAGGGGCGGCTGGGCTCTCCTCTCTCTTCTATATTTAAACTCTTAAATCAGAGAAAAGAAAGGAAAGGGAAGAAAAGAAAAGATTAGAGAAAGAGTTTGACTGGGGATTATTTTCCGAGCTACATAAAAATGTGAGAATTTAACAAAAATGGTCCAAGGATTTTGGTGGAACTCGGAAAATGATAGAATAATAATGGCAAGGTTTGGAGACCAACCTTGAAGCGAGAAAAAGGAACGAAATTATTTTGCAAGTGTGTTATGGTGAATTCCAATTAATGGAATATTTTATTATAGCTCCCTAATATTAGGAGGATATGTTATAAAGAGAAAAACACCATGTGAATTCCCTCGATTTAAATGGACCGAAAATCCATACGATTTATTTAGAAGAGTTTTTTTTAAAAAATAATGATATGATGGCATGATGAGATGATGCAATGCAAGAGATGACATGATGCAATGCAAAAACAAAACAAACCACACGACAAAACTCGGAAACCCTGGAAGGCAACTGAAGCTCCGGTCTTGGGGCGTCACATGTTCATTACCAGATTGTGTTTCAGCATCAGAAATAGAAATACCATTACGATTCTCAGGTGTGTCAACAACAGGTTCACTAGTAGCATGCAAAGTCCTATCATTTTTCTTTTTCTTCCTTTTAGAAGGACTAGGTGCATCTAAATTATTTCTCTGAGAATCCTGCTCAATTCTCTTAGGGTGGCCCTCAGGATACAAAGGTTCCTGAGTCATTTTACCCCCTCTAGTCACAATTCTAATAGCATTATCATTTTTCTTACTATTCAACTCATTGAGCAAATCATTTTGAGCTTTAAGTACTTGTTCTACTTGAGTGGTAACCATAGAAGCATGTTTACTAATGAGTTTAAGTTCACCTTTAACTCTAGACATATAATCACCCAAGTGTTCAAGCATATCAGAATTATGTTTCAATTGTATACCGACATAAGCATTGAAGTTTTCTTGTTTAACAATAAAATTATCAAACTCATCCAAGCATTGACTGGCAGACTTATAACGAGCGATATCACCTTCATCAAATCTATAGAGAGAATTTACCTTTACTACCTGTGTCAGGTTATCAAGACCATGTGTTTCTTCAATAGGTGATGGATTAAAATCATGTATTTCATCAACAGGCGGTAAATTAAGACCATGTATTTCTTCAACAGGAGGTAAATTCTTAACATCTTCAGCTTTTATACCTTTTTCTTTCATAGATTTCTTTGCCTCTTGCATATCTTCAGGACTGAGAAATAGAACACCCCTTTTCTTCGGAGTTGGCTTAGGAGTTGGTTCAGGAAGTGTCCAATTATTTCCATTTGTCAACATATTATTCAATAGAATTTTAGCTTCATCTGGTGTTCTTTCCCTGAAAACAGAACCATCACAACTATCCAGGTGGTCTTTGGAAGCATCGGTTAGTCCATTATAAAAGATATCAAGTATTTCATTTTTCTTGAGAGGATGATCAGGCAAAGCATTAAGTAATTGGAGAAGCCTCCCCCAAGCTTGTGGGAGACTCTATTCTTCAATTTGCACAAAATTATATATTTTCCTTAAAGCAGTTTGTTTCTTATGAGCAGGGAAATATTTAGCAGAGAAGTAATAAATCATATCCTAGGGACTACGCACACAACCAGGATCAAGAGAGTTAAACCATATCTTAGCATCACCCTTTAATGAGAACGGAAATATTTTAAGGATATAGTAGTAGCGAGTTTTCTCATCATTAGTGAACAGGGTGGCTATATCATTTAATTTAGCAAGATGTGCCACAACAGTTTCAGATTCATAGCCATAGAAAGGATCAGATTCAACCAAAGTAATTATCTCAGGGTCGACAGAGAATTCATAATCCTTATCAGTAACAAAGATAGGTGAAGTAGCATAAGCAAGATCATATTTCATTCTAGCATTCAGAGTTTTTTGTTTCAGCTTAGCTAATAATTTCTTAAGATCACTTCTCTCATTGCAAGCAAGAAAGTCTCTAGCAGTTTCTTCATCCATAACATAGCCCTCAGGCACAACAGGCAATTCATATCTAGGGGGAGAATCTTCATCATCACTTTCATCAATATTATCAGTTTCAATAATTTCATTCTCTCTAGCCCAAGCAAGTTGTTCATCAAGAAATTCACCAAGTGGCACAGTAGTATCAAGCATAGAAGTAGTTTCATCATAAGTATCATGCATAGTAGAAGTGGCATCATCAATAACATGCGACATATCAGAATTAATAGCAGAAGCAGGTTTAGGTGTCACAAGCTTACTCAAAACAGAAGGTGAATCAAGTGCAGAGCTAGATGGTAGTTCCTTACCACCCCTCGTAGTTGAGGGATAAATTTTGGTTTTGCGTCTTTCAAGTTCTTCATAGTGACCAGCAGATATAAATCCCAAGTGACTCAAAGAATAAAGCTATGCTCCCCGGCAACGGCGCCAGAAAATAGTCTTGATAACCCGAAGTATAGGGATCGCAGCAGGTCTTGAGGGTAGAGTATTCAACCCAAATTTATTGATTCGACACAAGGGGAGCCAAAGAATATTCTCAAGTATTAGCAGTTGAGTTGTCAATTCAACCACACCGGATAACTTAGTATCTGCAGCAAAGTATTTAGTAGCAAAGTAATATGGAAGTAACGATAATGAGAGCAAAAGTAATATTTTTGGGTTTTGTAGTGATTGTAACAGTAGCAACGGAAAAGTAAATAAGCGAAGAACAATATGTGAAAAGCTCGTAGGCATTGGATCGGTGATGGAGAATTATGCCGGATGTGGTTCATCATGTAACAGTCATAATATAAGGTGACACAGAACTAGCTCCAATTCATCAATGTAATGTAGGCATTTATTCCGAATATAGTCATACGTGCTTATGGAAAAGAACTTGCATGACATCTTTTGTCCTACCCTCCCGTGGCAGCAGGGTCCTAGCGGAAACTAAGGGATATTAAGGCCTCCTTTTAATAGAGTACCAGACCAAAGCAATAACACATAGTGAATACATGAACTCCTCAAACTATGGTCATCACCGGGAATGGTCCCGATTATTGTCACTTCGGGGTTGCCGGATCATAACACATAGTAGGTGACTATAGACTTGCAAGATAGGATCAAGAACTCACATATATTCATGAAAACATAATAGGTTCAGATCTGAAATCATGGCACTCGGGCCCTAGTGACAAGCATTAAGCATAGCAAAGTCATAGCAACATCAATCTCAGAACATAGTGGATACTAGGGATCAAACCCTAACAAAACTAACTCTAATACATGATAAATCTCATCCAACCCATCACCATCCAGCAAGCCTACGATGGAATTACTCACGCATGGCGGTGAGCATCATGAAATTGGTAATGGAGGATGGTTGATGATGATGATGATGGCGACGGATTCCCCTCTCCGGAGCCCCGAACAGACTCCAGATCAGCCCTCCTCAGAGAGTTTAGGGCTTGGCGGTGGCTCCGAATCGTAAAACGAGATGAATCTTTCTCTCTGATTTTTCTCTCCCGAACACGAATAAATGGAGTTGGAGTTGAGGTCGGTGGAGCTCCAGGGGGCCCACGAGGCGGGGCGCGCAGGGCAGCGCGCCCCACCCTCGTGAAAGGGTGCGGGCCCCGGCCTTGATTCTTCGCCAAGATTTTTTATTATTTCCAAAAATAATCTCCGTGAAGTTTCAGGTCATTCCGAGAACTTTTGTTTCTGCACAAAGATAACACCATGGCAATTCTGCTGAAAACAACATCAGTCCCGGTTAGTTCCATTCAAATCATGCAAGTTAGAGTCCAAAACAAGGGCAAAAGTGTTTGGAAAAGTAGATACGACGGAGACGTATCAAATTGCAACCACTTAAAACATTTGTCAAGGTTTACCAAAAAAATCAGAATTAAAAAATGATTTTTTTCTTTCGATTTTACTGTTCATCAGAGTTCATTTGAGCTCGATCTCAGAAGGGTACTTTCATCGGGAACCTCCATATTTGGATGTTGGGGGCATTGTGGTGTGAGCTCTATCCACCAACCGCTCGTGCAGGAGGGAGGTTTTCCTCCTTTCTCCCCGCCTTATGCGCAACCAATCTTCTCCCCGGCCAAGGTGCAGACACTCAAATGGCCATATATTAGTAAGCATGTCAATTAATGGCAGCCGCCACCTACTAACTGTCCACGGTCTCCTGCCACATTTCCAGGTGCTCGCGGGTATAGAGAAGGTCGCCACCATGGCCAAATAGCTCACAACCTTCACTTCCAACACGACTACCTGTAGCCACTTTCTCCCTCTCTCTCTCCATCGCCATGCCGCTTCCCCTGCAGCCGGACTGGGTGTCACTCTCGGAGGAGGAAGAGTGGATGGTGGATGAGGAGCAAGCAGAGGAGGTGACCTCCCTCGTCGTGAAGGGAGGAGGAACATGATCACCATTATGCACTAGAGGTCGCGCCAAGATCCTGCCCTCGATGGGTGCTCGAATTGGAATCCCAACACACTCCACTATTTGGGGTATCCAATGGGTATGTGTGGATCCCTAGGAGTAGGTGACGCCTCGTCCACATAGCTCATATCGGGCAACACGTGCTCTCGTCACCATTCTGTTAAGGAGCTATGGGGTGAGCGCTACGTCGCTCACACCCCCGGCCATCCACCCCGCCGACATCTTCAAGCATATAAACGCCGGGAAAGAGGTGCATGTGGAGATCAATACACAATCTGACTCCATTCAAGGGGAAATAGACGGAGTTGACAATGGAGAGGGAGTGCATTAGATGGCGCACATTTGACATGAAGATTGTGACATTCACCGAGTCAAATCGCGCCATATTGGGACTTTTCCCTCTCGAGAAAGTCGTCCCCGACCTTGACGACAACATGCGTGAATGGGACTAAGATGAGGTTGTTGGAACTTAACACCGCCGCATGTACAGGATGAGTCGACTCATCAAATATGCATGTGCCTCGTTCACGCATTCACCGACATCATGGTGAGGAGCAACTAGTGCCTCTCCCAAGACATTAAAAAGTCATCAATTTAGTAAAAAAAATGTTGCTAATATACTTTTATACCCCTGTGTAACCACTTTGTAATGCAGTGTTATTCCAAATTAGTGTTTGATCCCCCAAATTGAGTGTGTGCATTTTTGAGCTGATACAACAAAAAATAGATCATAAAAGAAAAGATATGGTGACTTGGTGTTTGTGCATAGTGATCATGATCTCCATATTTCATATGGTGACTGATGATATGGCGACTCTGCTATAAATGCTCTAAGAGCATCTCTAACCGGATCCTCTATTCCACCCCCATATGTCCAGGGACAACCTAGACGCCACTTAGACCAAAATGCCACCCAAGACTCCAAACTCAGCCCATATGTCCGAGTTGTCCGGCACCCCTCAAATCCAACCCATATGCGGTGTTGATTTGGAGTCTCCCAGTGAAAGAACAAGCGGTGCCCCCATGTTTGGTTTTGGTAATTGATAACAATCTCTATGGACTAATGGTTGCCTTGAGTTATATTTGAAAGACTTGTCCATAGGCATTTCTTGAAGTCCATGTGTTGGTTTCAAGGAGTTTATATGATGACCAAAGTGCTATTCAAGGAATTATCAAAAGATTGGTCATGTAGAAGACATGATACAAGGTTGATCAAGACCAAGTCAAAGAGTGAATCAAGTTGATCAATACACAAACCGTATAATATGTACCGAGGGGGATCAAGTGATCCCATGGTATGGTAAGCATTGTCCATTACGCTTTGTGTACTAACTCATGGTCTACGTGAGAGTTCTATGTGGGGTTAGGTATGTTTCCATGGGCTTGCGTCAAGAGGAGGATCTCATACAACCCATGGAGGATGACATCAAGTGGTGATCGTCATCAAGATTGCGGTGTGCAAGTTCAAGTGGAGCATCACAAAGAGATCATGCTTGAAGCTTGTCGTCTATTATGGTGACAATGGACCTGTGAAGTATTGCCCAAGAGTGGCTCACCCATAGTGGAGTATGGGGAGCAATCATCTAGTCTTCACCGAGCCAACACAATCAAGAAAGGTGGTCCAACTTGAGGAAGTCAATATCGTCATTATCTAGCTCAAGTGGGCTATGTGCAGGGAAAAGGTTTGACCTTGATAGGTTTTCTATTTTACCGGCCTCATGGTATTAGTTGGGACACCAGGTCATAGGATAGAAAGCCGTACTATCAAGGGGGGCTCTCAAGTGAGTAGCTTGATCATATCGTTCATACAGAGCTCAAACCGTTGCATCTTTGGCATCATCTTTCTTGGTTCTTGTTTGGTTTTTCTCTGTGTGAGTTTTTCAGCTTATGGTCATCTTCATGACAAGCTCAAGTTCATCGATAACGGATTTTGTTTGCATCATCTCTTGTGTTTTCGTTGTTGGAATTTATGTCGGATCTTCACTGATGGAGGTTGCACACCTCTATGTCATAGGCATATCTATCTTGCCAGTTCTGAAGATTTGTAGTCGCGATTTGACAGCCCTTGTCGTTAACTTTCTATCAAGCTCGAGTTTGTCTAAATCTCAGTCCTTTTGTAGGAGTTATGGCAGTGTTAGTGTTGGTCTTACTTGCATCCATCTGTTTTACTTGGGCAATTTTATTTCCCCCAAGTGGTAGTACCACTTGTGGTTCTTCCACTGTGGTCTACCGTGGCCACTACCGCTTGGGATAAGTCCGTGTGCATGTTTTGTTTAAGCAGTAGTAGAGCGGTAGTATCGCTTAAGCGGTAGTACTACTCCCCCGAGCGGTAGTACCACTTGAGTATCAAGGGTTGTGCATGTTTCTGTTGTCTGTTTTCCCTAAGCGGTAGTCACTACAAAAGAAATACACTTCCGTGATGATACGTGTTTGTCATAGTAGGTCGCGTTTTTTGTCATGCATGTACATCCATGACAAATTTATGATGAATCAAGATAGTCATACCGTCTTTGTCGTAGAAGTGTTCCATGACATTACCAAAATTATCATCACGGAAGTGTCCACTTCCATGACGATAAATCGCGTCACCGAAGTGCTTTCGTCAAGGGTGACCGACACGTGGCATCCACCGTACCGCAACACCGTTAAGCTATCGGGTCGGGTTTTGGATCCGATAACCCGTTAACAGCCCCGACCAATGGGGATTTTCCGTGTAAAATCATCATTGGTGGAGGAAACACGTGTCGGCTCATCGTTGGGACAGAGGTCATCCACTCCACCGGGCGAAGGCGCCTATGATACGTCAACACGTGGCACGCCCAACAATGGCCCATTCTCGTGAAAAGGCCGCCCGTTTAACTTGGTGGTGGCGGGCGGCCCATGGAAAGCCCGTTAACGAATTGTTCGCATATAGCCCATTTACGACCCGCTAACCCAAGGCCCATTCGCCGTATCCGAATTAGGCCCGAGAACGTCATATGGGCCATCCAATATGATTCCACCCGTTTCACTTCGGCCCATGTATAGCCCATGACGTCTTTCGCCCATATGAGGCCCTTTGTAACTCTTGGCCCATTAGCGGCCCGTACAAATCGCCCGTAATGAGCAAATGTATTACTTTACACCCATTAACGACCGTGGTGGCGGCCCTTAATGAACAGTGTATCACTTTATACCCATTAACGGCCCGTTATTCCATTGGGCCGTTTCCAGCCCAAGTTAACTTTAGGCCTTCTGAGGGCCCATTTATTCTTCGGCTCATTTGCAGCATTTGGTTACTTACGGCCCGTTACTGTCATTTTCTGCTTGTGGGCCAAATTCAGCCCGTCGTTACAGTCGGCCCATTTGTGGACCATTAGTCTGTTGGGCCATTTTCATAGCATCACCAAATATGGCCTATTAACGGCCCGTTATGGTCAGCCCATAAAACGTACGATTTCCATTAAAGGCCCATCTACGGCCCATTAAAGGCCCGTACAAGACCCATAAATGAGTCGGCGGCCCATGGATCCTACGAGACGTAGAAGGCCCATGGATCCTATGAGACATAGAAGGCCCATGGATCCGACGGCCCGTACAAGGCCCATGGATCTGACGGCCCATACAAGGCCCATGGATCTGACGGCCCATACATGGCCCATGGATCCGACGGCCCGTACATGGCCCATGGATCCAACAGCCCGTGAAGGGCCATGGTCGGGCGAGTTGGCCCCCGTTTGAATGATATAGCATATTCAAAGAATTATCCTACTCAATACTATCACCTCTAAAAAGCATACACTATACAACAAAGAGATCAAGGCATAGAAAGGTAGAATAATCCTACACTATACAATAAAAGAAATTACAGCCGATTATACCCACTAGGCATTATGGTTCGGCACAGGTGATAATAAAGCATACACAAATAGCAAATTACATACACTGGGCAAATACAGCTCATACATCATGGACGCGAATCAACTTAACTCCATTTGAACTATAATCTCTTCAGAAAATAGGATTGGCCGGATTCAGATAGCACAAATTTCAGTCTGCAAAATCTCCAATTCCTTCATGGTTACCTCAGTGTCTTGTTTCATTTTTTGACTCCTGCATCTAATACCTGCATGTCCAGTCTCAACTTGTTGATTATACGTTGACAATCATGTACACGTTGTCTTGCCACCTCTAGTTGATGCTCGAGAACATCCAGCACATTCCAATTCCAATCCATAATCATTCGGTAATGGCCATGCCGCACTTCTCGCAGATCTTTGTGTTGATGTCACTTCATCCTGAAATATTTCTGTAAGTACACATGACTAGGGCAAAAATATAGTTACAACAGTGAAGCGAACAAGACACTATTTTGTATTACATGGCAAAACAGGACTAACAATAATGTTACACGTCACTTAAAAAAAATGTTACACGTCATGAAGCATAAGCAGGTGATATTTTCAAAATTATAAAAAAGATAGTCTGTGCGGCCTCCATATAGAAATCCCTCTTAGCTCACCAGAGGAGCATGATGTTGGGGCCCAATCGAAAACACAGACAAGTTACAAATTTAGACAACACGTTGCGTATAAGTAAGCAAGCAGTTAGCCATTCTGTACCTCAATTAAAGTCTTAGGGAGCATAATGAACAGCAGAGGATTTCATACAAACATACTGCAGTAGGCAAAATTATGCAATCATTAGCGTAGTATAAACTAGATTGTGAGCCTCATGCAATAATAGTTGGTTAATAGACTTCAAAGCTTCAGGCACACTTCGGCAGAGTAATTAAATGGTAAGGCCTTTAATTATGTCAACTAATAGTGATACAAGTACCGAACATCGAGGCATGATTATTTGGGCATCTCATGAAGCGAGGACAAATAAAGCAATTGAAAAAAGAAAATTAACTATGCTGAAACAAACAAGGAATTGAACTGTTGAGTTGCATACGGTGACTTACCTTAGCAGGTTGAAGAGGCTCGGCGCAGCCCTACTTCTCTTTCAAGGCTCCTTCCTAACATCTTGTACTTGGAAATCCTCAATCTTATCTTCATTGCACCCCCTCCGCAAGGTGACACAAACTAGTTACTCGTCTCCTTGGAAGATAAATATGCATACTTTCGATCTGTGAACACAAAAGGACAAGATTATAACAAAACAACACCACATAATGAAACATGCCGCATCTCTTGCACTTGCACACAATGAAATGAGCATTTACTATATACGCACTATGTAAAAACTAGGCATACCTTGAACTGGATCTCCGGTACTCTTGGAGAGCCTCTTTGAGTGTACAACCAAACCTTTATGTCACCTATGAGTTAGACAAGGCCCCACTACAGCAGCCCTTAGTGTTTAAATCATTGACAAGCTCTGTTAGAGTGTTAGGTCAAGAACAACAAGTAATCAAAGCAAACAGTCCTAGTATGGCTGGCTGGTGCAAACAAGCAATTGAACAGATGTGTGAGCAAATCTTACATATCAAGAAAAGAAGCAAAGAAGGAGGCTTAAAGACCATCACTTGGTGACCAGATTTAAGGGCATTTAAACATCATGTGCAGCGATGAACTAACATAAACATTGCATATTCAGATTCTACAATAGAATGCACATGTATTAGGTTATGCCATGTATGATGATGCCTAAATGTACGAGATAGCGTGCGGGAGTGATTCATCATTGCACGACAATTGAATTGCAGGTTAAGGGCCGATTCGATTCCGCCTTTTAGGGCATATTGTCAAAATAAGCCATAAAAGATGTAAAGAAGTCATTTTTGAGTTATGGGCTTGGGCTTAACTAATTTCGCTTTGGAGGGTGTTTGGGTAGAACCTCACTAAAAATTGAAGGAAGGGAATAGTGAAATGACTCTGTTGTCCGCCTATATTACACTCAAAATGCAAGCACGACGCCGTGTCACACCTCGACGCTCAAGTAAAACAAACACGCAAGAATTCATTGCCTCGCCCGCTTGCATCTCCTCTCCCTTTCCTCTACCTCGATCCCCCTGCTGACACTATGGTTCCTCCAGTGAGCCGTCGCCATTGGTCCCATCTAGCTTGGTCCTCGAGGATGCTATGTCCAGCTAGGCTACATGGCCCATGGTGAGGCAAATCTCCTGGCTGCTCCTCCCTCTGGCCGCCCTCATTCTCATGGTCTCCAAAGAGCTGCTCCTTCGTGGTTCGTCCAACGACTACTCCAGTGGGCATTTGCACAACTACTGGTGATGCCACACCTGCGCGAAGGCACCTTATTCCCCCCCCTCCTCCCGAGTGCCATGGCGTTGAGGTGTTGTTGAAGGATGAGCTCATCCAACAAGGTGAGGATCTCCTCGATTTTTGCCAAATTTTCATTACGATCCACTATATGATGAATTGCTATGAGCTGCTTCGCTGCTGCTATATGATGCATTGCTATGAGCTGCTCCTCGCCGCTGCTATATGATGAATTGCTATGAGCTGTTGTTGCTTTGTATGATGAGTTGCTATGAGCTGCTGCTATATGATGAATTGCTATGAGCTGCTGCTGCTATATGATGAGTTGCTACAAGCTGCTCCTACTCTGCTATATGATGAATTGCTATGAGCTGCTCCTGCTGCTGCTATATGATGAATTTCTATGAGCTGCTCTGGTGCTGCTATATGATGAATTGCTATGAGCTGCTGCTTTGTTATATGATGAATTGCAGATCGCTGCTGCTTTGTATGATGAGTTGCTATGAGCTGCTGCTGCTGCTATATGATGCTTTCAGGTGGTGCTGCTATATGATAATAACCAGCCACTTGGACCATCGAATTTCAATAAATAATTGTTCTTCATTTAAATGTGGGTCATGCGTTCTTCGTTTAAATTAGGCAATGGGATCTCTATGGAAAACATTGACCAAAGTAGATTGTGCCAAGTAGATGGTATCTTTGTATTTGCATTTTGAGCAAATAGTGATGGTCTATTTTCCTATCATATTAATTACTGCACTGGGTTCAATTTGTGATGTTTGCAAGTCAAATTAATTTCCATATGGGCAGCAAAATGAAAAATATATAATGCAATCTAGACTTTCCACTGATCATACCAAAGATAAGCTGAAAACGCAATGAAAAGAACTGGTTGGCTTATTACATGGAGCTTATATTCACAGGTGCTTATTTTCTTAGGATAACTCGTAATAACTGTCCCTAAGAAACTTGGCTAATAGAACGGGCATACAAATAACATGTCACGATGATTGCAATGGAGGAGTGACGTACCATAGCACACTGTATAGGCTCACCGTTGCCTCTCCTTTTTTTGCGATGTTCCATGAAATTGCCACATATATCTTGTACTTTTTCATTGTGTAACCCTATCTGCAAGTTGACACGGCTAATTTCAGACATCTCTACATGATACTACATTGCATATCCCTTGTGCATATTTAAACCACCAATTAACAATTGTGTGCGTACCATAAACTAGCCATGACTCAGATTTGGACTAGCGGGCACTCTAAGGGAGCCTAATGTAGTGCATTGGAATTCCTACATGCCACCTACAATTTTGTGTAATGTCTTGCCTTGTTCCTAAATATATGTCTTTGTAGAGATTCAAGTATGGACCACATACAGATGTATATAGATGCATTTTCGAGTGTAGATTCACTCATTTTGCTCCGTATGTAGCCTATAGTGGAATCTCTAGAAAGACTTATATTTAGGAGGAGGTACGAGGTAGTATCATGTATGACATCTACATATCTAATTTAGCAGCCAGAGTAGAAATCATTATGCGCACAAAGGAATTCTGGGTGAAAATCCTAGCAAAGCATCTTTGGCGAGCCGAGAACAATACAAGAGAGAGAGACACGCTTACAAGATCATAACAATGCCTCGATCCCAGGATCTTGGTTGGCCAAGCTGTTAGATCCGAAGAAACATCGTCCTTGTAGTTTTTGCCACCTGCATAATAGGTAACAATGACCGCTAGTATATTTGAAGTACATCGGGCGGTGTGATGGACGGGTTTAAAGGTGACAAGTACCTAGGCCGTGGCGGGTGCTTGGCATCTCTCCGCAGTGGGAATCAGGTTAGAAACGTCGAGGTGATGACGCTACTGCTGGCTGTCGGGTCCGTAAGGAGATCTAGAACCGTCGAGTAGGGTGTTTGTGGAGCGGCTCCGTAGGGTGGACTACGGTGTGGGGCGGCGGATCTGTGGCCGTGGGCGAGGGCGAGGTGAAGCTGCTCCGGTGGTTGGGTTAAGGATGGTGTCGACGACGCGGATCTGCGGCCGTGGGACGGGCGTCGGCTGCCCGGTGGTTGGGTTAAGGATGGTGTCGACGATGCGGATCTGCGGCCGTGGATGGGGCATCAGAAGCTGCTCCGATGGTTGGGTTAAGGGTGGTGTCGACGATGCGGATCTGCGGCCGTGGACGGGGCGTCAGAAGCTGCTCCGGTAGGTTGGATGAGGGTGCGAGGAAGCGGATCTGAGGCTGTGAACTTGTGAATTGGCAAAGCGGCCCAGTAGGGTTGAGAATGGTATAGGCGAAGCTACTCCGGTAGGGTTGACGATGGTGTCGTGGCGGGCTCCGGTAGGGTTGAGGAAGGTGTCGGTGGCGGCTCGGTAGGGTTGAGAAGGTGTCGGCGAAGAGGATCAGAGGCCGACGACGGGGCATCGATGGGGCGGCTCGGGGTGTGGACGGAGCGTCTCCGTGTGGGAATCTGAATGAGCCGCTGCAGATCTGTGGTTGACGAGAATACTGCCAAGCAGATCCGGTGTTGTGGACAAGGCCCGCACTGAATGGGCTGTGGTACAGTGGTGGATGAGTAGTCTACTTGTTTCTAGGGAGGTGGGAGGGTAGATGCGGCTGCAGAAGCAGATCCGGCGAGGTGGGCCTTGTTGGCGATGAATGGGCTATGGTGCGCGGTGGATGAGCAGTCTAGGGTTTTGAGAGGGAGGGAGAAAGAGGCGATGAAATACAGACGACGTGATGTAAGATGCTCTGGTGCTGTGGAGTTAGTCATTTTTATGGAGGGGAGAGGAAATGGGGTGCCGTGTAGTGGGGGAACGGAAGTTACCAAAGCAGCCCGACCTATCATGTAGATGAGGGCGGTATTGTAATCTGTTGGTCTCCGTGCACCAAGGACAAAAGGGGATTTCGCATGCTAAAGACTAAGGTGGCGGAAATTTTAGAAGGAGGCGGAGATTTTGCCGCCCAGGATCGTTCGTATCCAGTTTCAACTAATTTTGGACCGTGCTAGCGGAAGGTCATGCTAGGCTGTGTACACGCGGCACACTTCGCGATTAATAACTGGTGTGAAGTCCACCCAGAAAAAAGACAATAACTCGGGATGATCGCCGATAACTTGGGCGTTCACAGGCGCGCCAATCGACGGGTGTAGTGGCGCGTTCACAAAAAAGGGATCAAGCGCTCAACCTATGTATTTCGTGTAAATAGATAATTTAGTGCCATTGGTTATTTACTTTAAACATAATGCATTGGCGTGTTAGTGTAGAGGCGCACAAAAAGAAATGGATATTGTAGTCAACTACTTAAAAGTGTTACCTCATATTATTACATAGCCTCCATTTCATAAATTATGTACCGTTGAATTCATATATGAATATTACATATATTACTTCAAAATAGAAACTTAAATCATCCAAGACTAATGAATTTGAATGCAAGAGTAACAATGGTGCATGTACATGATAGCTACATTGGTTGTTTCAAGAAACATCACTGTAACTTTGGCATGCACAACTGAAAAGGTTTATTTAAATAGAAAAAATGTGATATGTGAGTGTCCAATCTTTATAGCGTTGAATCGATATTGTACCTTTGGCCACGATACGAAGTAGATATTGACTTATGTTCAAGCGATGCACGTCCACGGCCGCTAGATAGTGATACGTGAATGAATTGTGCAATCTCTCTCACACGCATACATATCTCATTTCCCTGTGGGCATCGGAATCACACACGCGCACTTCGTGTATTTCTCTCCCTCCATCAGGGTTAAATTCGTCTTTCTACCCCGTCCTACAAGTCTCTCACATAGAAACACACACACTCTCTATGTCAAACACGTCCACCCCTTTAATTCCGCCCACCCACAGCCACTAATGTCTCAAAGTATAATAATGTCTCTCACACATATGCTATCTACCTATCCCTTAATATAGCTAGATATGTGTCACACAAACTCCTTCTCCCTACTAGCAAGATGCCCATGCGTTGCACGGAACATCAAGATGCATTTGTATGAGAAGTTTATCTTGTGGGAGAAAAGGATGAGCGAGGGAATGCCTTATTTGCAAATGCGGAGAGGGGTGTGGGTATCTTTTTGCAAAATTGCCATAGTTTCCTTCCTGTCTGTCGGATATAAATCGGATGGCCTATATTGTTGTACGGCAGGAACACCATCATCACCAACTCTGTTTTTTTATAAGAGTAGAGATATGTGAGTGTCACTGCGCCCCCCCCCCCCCACACACCCACACTTCCCAACACCGAAGGAGTAGGGTGACACCTCGATCTTGATACTAACGTCTGGCTTCTCTCTCAAACACACACACACACACACACACACACACACTACCCGTCACCGAAGGAGTAGGGTGGCACATCGATCTTGATAATAATCTATCTACTCCTCTTTCAAACACACACACACACACACTCGCTAGTTGTGCCTCTGTGCCTATAGTGCACACTCTCGATACGTCTTTCTCCCCCCCCCCCAAAATGACAGCAGAAGGGTGACAACTTGATCTGATCATAATCTGTCAATTGGTTTCTCTCTCAAACATTGTGTCTCGGTGCCTCGCTCGGTAGCCCCCTCGATATGTAGACTTCTCGCGCGCGCACAGCTGTAGTGACGATGACACTGAACCCAGTGTGCCTTGTTTTTACCGGCCTCATGTGATAGTTTTCATCCTGTTTTCTGTTAATTAACAAGGCAACCTTTTCATGTGGTACTACTAGTGAATCTGAAATCATTCAGGGCAGACATAAAATATATCACTTCAACCCAATTATCGCAGCAACTATTTTAAAAGAAATTAGCTAGCTGCGCATGCGTTGCACGGAACATCAAGATGCATTTGTATGAGTAGTTTATCTTGTGAGAGAAAAGGCTGAGCGAGGGAAGGCCTTATTTTGCGAACATGGAGAGGCGATGTGGGTATATTTTGCAAAATTGCCATAGTTTCTTTTCTATCCGTTAGATATAAATCCGACGGCCTATATTGCAGGATGGCACGCACACCATCATCACCAACTCTGTTTTCTACTCCTCCGTCCGAAAATACTTGTCATCAAAATGGATAAAAGAGATGTATCTAAAACTAAAATACTTCTAGATACATTTCCTTTTATCCATTTTGATGACAAGTATTTCGCACGGAGGAGTATTTTATTTTTAGAGATTTCAACAAGTGACTATGACGGACCTTACCAACATACTCAAAAAGTAGTCCATAATTTTGATGTTACCCTCTTTTCTTGGCGGTCCAAGTGCCATCTGGATACCTCATAAATAAATCAAGGACAAATCTGACCCTTCACGAAAAGACATACGGAGCAAAATGAGTGAATCTACACTCTAAAATAGGTCTACATACACATCCGTATGTGGTAGTCCATTTGAAATCTGAAAAGACAAATATTTAGGAGCGAATGGAGTATATATAAGAGTAGACATGGAGATATATCTCAGCATGGTCTACAACAAAATGTGATGGGCTGGTTAGCGCGGATGCTCGCATACGCGATGACATGAGTTCAATTCTGTCTTTTAACTTTAGATTTTTATATTATATATTACTCTACTTATTTAATATATACTTCTTTTGCTCAGATCGACAAGTGGAACCCACAGAGTACTTAGAATACAAGATTAAGGATGGAATTGTTTCTTTTTAACTTTACGTATGAAGCTGTAGCCACCCGCAAGTCATGTGTACACTGTACATGCAATTAACTTTTATAGAGGGACAATCATATAGGCAATTAACTCAAATGGATTGGATGTCACTCTATTATTTCCAACATAAAGAGCATCTCCAACGACAGCCGCAAATTTCCTCCGCTTCCTTCCATGGAGGAGGGCGACATCAAACGCAAAGATGACATACATTTTACAACTCTAACCAACCAGATGAAATTCGTACAAACACGGACTGATTTCATATAAGCATGAAGGATTTCGTATAAAAAAGCCGGATCTTCATATAAACATGATGGATTTCATTACATTTACATGAACTAAGAGGTGCCAATCCAGCTGTCTTGTATAATTAATACTCCCTCCGTTCGGAAATACTTGTCCTAGAAATGGATGTATCTAGACTTATTTTAGTTCTAAATGGCCGCCCGCGGATCCCTTTGTCTTCCTCATGTCCGTCAGTGTAACATCCCAAATTTTCAATTTGGAATGTTATACATTAGGTCATCATGCATATCATATTTTTCTCGCATTTTCCGATCCTAGAAATTTCACGCAACTCAAGGACCCTCGGAGAGAGTTGGAAGTTTCATTATTTTCATATTTGGGATTTTCCCCAAATTTTGAAAATAGGATCATTGGATTTATTTAATTATCTTCATAAAGTTTTTCCTATAAAAATATTTGGAGAGGGAATAATATGACTTTCCCAACATTTAGGAAAAATGAAGATATTATAAATAAACCAAATTTGGTTTTGGAAGATTTATTTTGTTTAGGCAAAAATGAGCATTTAAAAAAATTATGCATGTTTGCTGTTTTTAAAGTTCATTTTGTTCGACTCATTTTTAGGAGTCGGGAAAAATTTGTTTTATTTAAATCCGAATTCGTTTGGTATTTTTTTAATTCGTTTTGGTTTAATTTTATTAAAAAAATTCGCGCCCCACAGGCGAGGCCCGGCCGGCCCAGCCAGCCAGGCCCAGTGCCAGCGCCCCCGGCCCACCTCCTCCTCCGCTCCTGTGATGCCCTTGCCCGCCAAGACGCCACCCCCGCCGCCTGAGTCCCACCCGACCCGGCCTCCCTTGCCCCCTCCCAAGCCACCCGGCCCCCTCTCCCTTTATAACCCGCCACCCCCCTCTCCCTCACCCCACGAGCCGCCCGCCACCAGCGCCCGACCGAACCCTTGCAGCCCAAGGGCGCCTTGCGCCGTTCCCGCCGCCCGCCGGACCCGCCCCTCGCCTCCCGACCCCCGCCCTCGCCCCTCGCCCGAGCCCACGGAGCCTCGCCCGGCGAGATCACGGAGGTAGCCCGCGCCCGATCCGGTTTTTCCCTAATAACCGATCCGGTTTATTTAAAAAAAGATGTTGGTTTTTTTAAAAAACCTAGATTCTTTTATTTTTTTGGTTTTCTTATTTATGAACGTTCACCGAACCGTTCGTTTCAATGAACGCGTTCGTTGGATTAGATTATAATCTAACGTCCGTTATTTAAACCGTTAATCGTTTTCTTTTAATCGGATTTAAACCGTTATTTTTCCGATTTGATTTGAGATCCGATTTTCAAAACTGTTTTATTTCTCGCTCGTTTATCGGAATCGGGTGATTCAAGCGCTGGAGTTTCAGAATGAAACCGCCGTTCGACTACCCTACCTTCACAGAGTTTTGCTACTGTGAAATTTTGACCTAATTTCAGATCGCTAAACCGAGTCGTTCTCTCTCGAGTTTCGACTTTGGAGTTTATTTTGATTCGATTCTTTTGCAACAGGGTTCTTAAGTTGAACTTTCTGGTTAGATCTTTTATTCGAGATTTCCCGTGCATTAGATGAGTACTTATTGTATGCTTGTTGTTTGTCTGCGTTAGATCACCGAGTGCGCCGCTTGTTACTTGAATCTCTAGGACTCGCGGATCATCGCAAGGCAAGTAACACTTTGATCATACTCTTCTCATACCCAGTTTTATGCATTAGATCTAATCCTCAAACACTTGCATGATTAGGATCTAATTAAATTGTGGGTTTGGGAAGTAGATTGAGTAGTACCTATTTCTGTTTACTTATGAAACCTTGGGAGTTACTTCTCGTTTGCTTGTTCATGCCATGCTATGCTAGTAGGCGTGGATTGGGTGAGTGAATATCCATGACAGATGTGAGATTGTTAATTAATGGTTTATCTAAGGTGGCAACCTAAACACACATCTGGGTGGATTGAGGCACTGGTTTCCATCAGACTTACTGTATTTCTTGGACCGCCACCCGGGCTCTAAGGGATCATAAGATTATTCAAGCTGGAAACTTCCGTGTGCAGCCACAAGCCAATTATGGGCTCTGGCGTAGTTGACTAAGTCGTGCGAACTCTTACGGGTAGGCTAGCTGATGTAGGGGATGTAGGTTGGTACGGTCTACCCACATGTAAGGTGCTAAGCGCTTACGAAAGACTATGTCTCGGTCATCCGTTTCTCAAACACCATGTAGTCACGAGAACCAAGCGGAGGCGATCGAGTCTTGTGGGGAAAAGTGCAAACCTCTGCAGAGTGTATAAACTAATCATGATTAGCCGTGTCCCGGTTATGGACAATTTGAGTATCCTGTAATTGAATATCATGTGAGTCTCAACATGTTACTTCTAATAAAAGTTATTGGGTTTTGATGAGTACTTTTTAATTGGGATTGAGGATCTGTCAACCATTCTCAATGTTTAACAACCACCATGATAGTTAAATAAATTTATTCCTTTGATGTAGGGAAAAATCAGATTTATGCAAATGTAACCGAGAGCCTTACCACCAGCCATATATGCATGTAGTGTAGGCTTATTCATTCATTGCTCTTATGTGTTACATTGCCGGCATATTCCATGTCTTGACCCGCTGGCTGCAACTTTTCACGTTGCAGACTTTTCGAACGACGAGTAAGGTGTTAGGTCGTGGTTCTATACTCAGTGATGCCGTTGGAGTTGATGGACTCGCTTATCTTCCAAGCCTTCATTGTTATTATTAGATGGCCTTAAGCCATATTTTTGTATTCAGTTCCCTTGTGGACAACGATGTAATAAGTGTGTGATTGCTACTCTGCAATAAATCCTTGAAGCATGTGTGGTGTCGGCATTCTTGATCCGGGGATGACATCGAGCACGAGACTTGATCCATTCGGTGCGGTCGCTCTGAGAGAATGGTATCGAGCACACGTTGACCGTATGGACACGACCACTAAGAAAAAGCCATAGATCACTCTCTCTTCCCATTTTCTAACTCCTCATCTTTTCTACTCTCTCTAGGATGACGGACGCGAAGATCAAGTACACCCAACCGGATGAAGGCACACCTTTTGGATTTCACTTGAAGGAAGTCACTAAGTACCGAACATTGGATTACCAAGCTTCACGGGACTTTCAACGCCACTCGCTCAAGAGGAGCGCTGGAAGATTCATGCTCACGTTCGGGAAGGACATTCGCCCCAATCACCAAGCCTATAGATAGTGTTTTGATTGCACCCACTTGGAGTGCAGGAAAGAGCATGGCAGCTCACATCACCATGGGACGCATTGGAGAAGTTTATCAAGAAGACCTCAAGGATACCATCTACCAGATTTGCGGACGCCGAGATGACAAGCGGGACGTCGTCAACACCAAGAAGGATAGATCCATTGCAGCTTTCATCCGGAGTTAAATCAGCACATTCGGCCTTGAGGAAAACCAAATGTGCAATGATATGTTGGAGTTGCGAAGACAAAGGAAGGATCATCGAATGGAAGAAGAACTAAAGACTACCGCAAGGACTACATGGGCGAGATCGTAGCTCGGTAAGACACAATAACGATCTTAAGTACGAGATCGAAGAACTCAAGAAGAAGTTGGCGCTCGGGAATGAAGACCAGTATGTCGAATACCCAATCGACTACATCAACATCGGCGACATAGATTCGGATCCAAGTGAACCCGACTTTGAAGGCGGTGGAAGCGGACATCATGGAGTCTTCCACGGTTCAAATTAGTAGAAGTCCCCACATATTAGTAGTATTCCTCCATGTAAACATTATAGTACCGCACTTTTGCGATAGTTAGATCGTTGTAAGCCCTTGTTTGATTGAATGAAGTGATTTTGTGTGCATTTGCTCATGTGCATTTGGGTAGTGATTCCCCTTAGACCTCATTCTATTCTACATTTCTCTCCTTTTCTAAACCCATCAGATGCCTCCGAGACGCGCGACCCGGATTCGTTTTTCCTTGAGAGATCACCCAATTGATCCAGCAGAGAATACCCTGATTCAAACATTGGTGCGAACAACAACAACAACAACAACAACAACCCACCGCCACCACCACCACTGCGGATCATCGACTCGTTTCCTTAGACTGAACCGCGGTGTATTCCGAGAGCACCGAGCCGATTGTAGCAGATGATGGTGGCTCCGCAAGATAGGAAGGAGCTGACCACTGCAGGATGCACAGATGGTGAAAGAGTGAAGTTTGCAGCACATCAGCTTGAAGGACCCTTGCGACATGGTGGGAGAATTTCATAGCCACTTACCCGTGAACAACATCACATGGGACCGGTTTGACAAGCTTTCAGACCGCCCATGTTTCAGCAGGAGCCATGGCCATGAAGAAGCGTGAGTTTCGCAACCTCGCCAAGGAGGAAGGATGTTGGCGATCGTGGATGACTTTAGTAAATTAGCACGTTATGCCCCGGATAGCGTTACTCTGATGCAGCTAAGCGGGAGAAGTTTCTAGAAGGACTGAATGATGAGTTGACATGCCGTTGATGGTAGCAAGTTTCAACAACTACCGGAGTTAGTAGACCGAGCTCTCATGATTGAAGGAAGCAGCGACAAATTGAGAACTGCATAGCGGAAGTATGGACAAGGGAAGTATAACTCTGGATCCCAGCAGAAGCCTCGTTATACCCTAAATCAGAATTCAGTTTCAGCATACCCATGGAGGAGGTAATTCGCATAACCATAATGGCACCAAGAATGGGAGCAGGGAATGGAGGAAGCAGCAGACAGAACCGCACCAATCCGTCTACACCATCCAAGGTAGACCTGAGCCACATTACTTGCTTTAAGTGCCGCAAGACCTGGGCACTATGCAAATGATATATCGAAGGCGAATGGAAATGGCAATGGAAGCTCGAAAGAAGCCCAACCCTTTCAACAGGGGACAAGTGAACCACATTGATGTGGAGGAGGTTGAAGATCAGCCCGATCGATGTCGGTAAGTTTTTGGTTAAGTCATTTTCTGCAGTTGTTCTTTTCGATCTTGGTGCATCGCATTCATACATATCAAGGGATTTGTGGATAAGTACAAGTTACCAACCCAAGCCCTTAGGTCACCCATGCTAGTAACCTCACCGGAGCGAGTACATGGCTAGTAAATGGTGTGATCATTGCCATTAAGGATTGGACACTATGTTTCCCCTCGGACCTAATAGTTACGGAATCCCAAGGATTGGATGTGATATTAGGTATGGATTGGTTATCAAAGTATGGAGGAACATAGATTGTACCACAAGGTCAATTTTGCTCACCACACGGAAGGAAGGAGGATTAAGTATGTATCACGGCACGAGCCGAGGAGAGCACAAGTTAATTGCTTATCGAGTGGTACGGGAAGAAGTACCGATGGTAAAGGATTATCTGATGTATTTCGGAAGAGTTGCTGGGAATGCCACGGATAGAGACATTGAGTTTTGATCGAGCTGTTGCCAGGAACAGGCCCGATATCGAAGCGACCATACAGGATGCCCGCAAAGGATTTGGCGGAAATCAAGAAGCAGATTAAGGAACTATTGGATAAAGGTTTTATTCGCCCAAGTTCTTCACCTTGGGGATCACCCGTTTGTTAGTGGAGAAAAGGATGGATCGTTGAGAATGGTTGTTGATTACCGTGGATTGAATGAAGTAACAATCAAGAACAAGTACCCACTACCGATGATAAATGATCTGTTTGATCGCTTGCAAGGAGCCAAAGTGTTTTCTAAGATCGACTTGCGATCAGGGTACCATCAATTGAAGATTCGGGAGCAAGACATACCTAAGACAGCATTTACCACGAGATATGGACTGTATGAGTATACCGTTATGTCATTTGGATGACTAACGCACCAGCCTATTTCATGAACACGATGAACAAAGTGTTTATGGAGTTTTTGGATAAGTTAAATCGTGGTGTTCATTGATGATATTTTGATTTTCTCGAAGGATGAAGAGGAACACAAGGAACATTTGAGATTGGTTTTGGGCGAGGGAACACCAGTTGTATGCCAAGTTCAGCAAATGTGAGTTTTGGTTAAAGGAAGTTGGATTTCTCGGACATGTTATATCCGGAGAAGGAATAGCGATTGACCCCACAAAAGTTGAGACCGTAACTAAATGGGAAGCACCAGCGACAGTTGGAGAGATTGAGTTTCCTTGGACTCGCGAGGATACTACGAAGATTCATTGAGAATTTCTCAAGAATTGCAAAGCCTATGATGAATTGTTGAAGAAGGAAAACAAATTCATATGGGTGAGGACTGTGAGGCAAGTTTTCAAGAGTTGAAGAAAAGATTGGTTACCTCACCGGTTTGATATTGCGGATCGGACTAAGGATTATGAGGTGTATTGCGGCGCTTCACGTCGAGGACTTGGAGCCGTGCTTATGCAGGAAGGAAGAGTTGTTTCGTATGCTTCACGACAACTTAAGCCCCATGAGTTGAATTATGCCACTCATGATTTGGAGTTAGCAGCCGTTGTGCATGCCTTGAAGGCGTGGAGACATTTTCTCATTGGAAATCATTGTGAAGTATATACGGATCACAAGAGTTTGAAGTACATCTTCACACGAAAGAGTTGAATCTCGGACAAAGGAGATGGTTAGAGCTAATCAAGGATTTTGATATGAGATTACATTATCACCCGGAAAGGCTAATGTCGTGGCGGCGCATTGAGCCGTAAGAGCCACGTCAATACCCTAATGATGGGAGGAATACCCAATGAGTTAGCGAGGACCTTCGAGAGCTATGTTTGGAAATAGTTCGAAAGGCTATGTAGCACATTGGAGATTGATCGACACGATGGACAAAATCAGAGAAGCCCAAAAAGCAGATAAGGAAGTTGCCTCTATAAAGGAGAAAATGAGTAAAGGGAAAGCTAAAGGATTTCGTGAGGATGAGCACGATACCCTATGGTTTGAAGACCGTGTTTATGTGCCCAATGACCCAGAGATCAGGAAGTTGATTTTACAAGAAGCCCATGATTCACCTATTCGATTCACCGGAAATACCAAGATGTATTTGGATTTGAAGAATATTTTCGGTGGACGGAATGAAGAAGGATATTGCGGAGTATGTAGCAGTTTGCGGCGTATGTCGAAAGTAAAGGCGAACATCGAAGCCAGCAGGATTATTACAACCGTTGCCGATACCGAATGGAAGTGGGATAAACTAGGCATGGATTTCATCACAGGTTTGCCAAGACCCGTTCAGGATATGACTCGATTTGGGTCATAGTCGACCGTTTGACCAAGGTAGCTCATTTCATTCCAGTCAAGACTACCTATAGCAGTGCTAAGTTGGCAAAGATATACATGACCAGAATTGTGTGCTTACACGGAGTTCCGAGGAGCATCGTATCGGATAGAGGAACCCAGTTTACGTCGAAATTTTGGAACCAGTTACACGAAACATTGGGAACCCGATTGGAATTCAGTACAGCTTTCCACCCACAGACCGATGGACAGACCGAGAGAGTCAATCAGATTTTGGAGGACATGCTGAGAGCTTGTGCGCTAGATTATGGATCTAGTTGGGATGATAATTTGCCGTATGCAGAATTTTCCTACAATAACAGTTACCAAACCAGCTTGAAGATGGCACCTTTCGAGGCTTTGTATGGAAGAAGGTGCAGGACACCGTTGTCATGGGGACTAAACGGAGATCGTCGGTTGTTTGGACCAGATTTGATTAAGTGCGAACGAGAAAGTTAAGTTGATTGAGGCAGGCTCAAGGTAGCCCGTCCGACGGAAGAGCTATGCCGATTCAAAGCGCAAGCGATTGAGTATGAAGTTGGAGCAGAGTATATCTCGAGTATCCCGCTTGAGGAGTTAAGCGTTTTGGAGTGAAAGGAAAGTTAGCACCCGTTTAGTTGGACCATATAAGATTTTGCAACGCATGGGAGAAGTTGCGTATAAGTTGGAATTGCGGGGAGGACTGTCGGGAGTTCATGATGTATTCCATGTTTCTCGATTGAAGAAATGTCACCCGAGATAGCGAGAGGTACCGTTAAGAGACACAGTGCCCTTTGGAAGCAATTGATTGAAGGATGACTTGACATATGAGGAAAAACCAGTTAAGATTCTCGATTATGCCAGTGAGTTACCCGTAGCAAGGTTATCAAGTTTTGCAAAGTTCGATTGGAGCCACCACCTGAGGATGAAGCCACACAGGAAAGAGAGGAAGTTTTGTAAGGACCACCCTCACCTATTTTCTAGCCAACCCGATCTCGAGAATGAGATTCATCTTAAGGGTAGGTTTGTAACATCCCAAATTTTCAATTTGGAATGTTATACATTAGGTCATCATGCATATCATATTTTCTCGCATTTTCCGATCCTAGAAATTTCACGCAACTCAAGGACCCTCGGAGAGAGTTGGAAGTTTCATTATTTTCATATTTGGGATTTCCCAAATTTTGAAAATAGGATCATTGGATTTATTTAATTATCTTCATAAAGTTTTCCTATAAAAATATTTGGAGAGGGAATAATATGACTTTCCCAACATTTAGGAAAAATGAAGATATTATAAATAAACCAAATTTGGTTTTGGAAGATTTATTTTGTTTAGGAAAAATGAGCATTTAAAAAATTATGCATGTTTGCTGTTTTAAAGTTCATTTTGTTAGACTCATTTTAGGAGTCGGGAAAATTTGTTTTATTTAAATCCGAATTCGTTTGGTATTTTTTAATTCGTTTTGGTTTAATTTTATAAAAAAATTCACGCCCCCCTGGGCGAGGCCCAGCCCGGCCAGCCAGGCCCAGGCCCAGCGCCCCGCCCACCTCCTCTCCCTCCCCTCCTTGCTGTGCCCCGCCGCCGCCGCCACCCGCCGCCTGAGTCCCACCCGACCCGGCCTCCCTGCCCCCTCCCAAGCCACCCGGCCCCCTCTCCCCTTTATAACCCGCCCCCCCCTCTCCCTCACCCCTTGAGCCGCCCGCCACCAGCGCCCGCCCGAACCCCCCGCCGCCAAGGCCGCCGCCCGCCGCCGCCGTTCCCCTTGCTTGGCCCGGACCCGCCGCCCTCGCCTCCCGACCCGCCGCCCCTCGCCCCTCGCCCGGAGCCAGCAGAGCCTCGCCGGGCGAGATCACCGAGGTAGCCGCGCCCGATCCGGTTTTCCCTAATAACCGATCCGGTTTATTTAAAAAAAGATGTTGGTTTTTTAAAAAACCTAGATTAGTTTTTTGGTTTTCTTATTTACGACGTTCACGAACCGTTCGTTTCAATAAACGCGTTCGTTGGATTAGATTACGATATGAGCGTCCGTTATTTAAACCGTTCGTCGTTTTCTTTTAATCGGATTTAATCCGTTATTTTTACGATTTGATTTGAGATCCGATTTTCAAAACTGTTTTATTTCTCGCTCGTTTATCGGAATCGGGTGATTCAAGCGCTGGAGTTTAAGAATGAAACCGCCGTTCGACTACCCTACTTTCACAGAGTTTTGCTACTGTGAAATTTTGACCTAATTTCAGATTGCTAAACCGAGTCGTTCTCTCTCGAGTTTCGACTTTGAGTTTATTTTGATTGATTCTTTTGCAACAGGGTTCTTAAGTTGAACTTTCTGGTTAGATCTTTTATTCGAGATTTCCCGTGCATTAGATGAGTACTTATTGTATGCTTGTTGTTTGTCTGCGTTAGATCACCGGTCGCCGCTTGTTACTTGAATCTCTAGGACTCGCGGATCATCGACAAGGCAAGTAACACTTTGATCATACTCTTCTCATACCCAGTTTTATGCATTAGATCTAATCCTCAAACACTTGCATGATTAGGATCTAATTAAATTGTGGGTTTGGGAAGTAGATTGAGTAGTACCTATTACTGTTTTACTTATGAAACCTTGGGAGTTACTTCTCGTTTGCTTGTTCATGCCATGCTATGCTAGTAGGCGTGGATTGGGTGAGTGAATATCCATGACAGATGTGAGATTGTTAATTAATGGTTTATCTAAGGTGGCAACCTAAACACACATCTGGGTGGATTGAGGCACTGGTTTCCATCAGGACTTACTGTATTTCTTGGACCGCCACCCGGGCTCTAAGGGATCATAAGATTATTCAAGCTGAAACTTCCGTGTGCAGCCACAAGCCAATTATGGGCTCTGGCGTAGTTGACTAAGTCGTCACGAACTCTTACGGGTAGGCTAGCTGATGTAGGGGATGTAGGTTGGTACGGTCTACCCACATGTAAGGTGCTAAGCGCTTACGAAGACTATGTCTCGGTCATCCGTTTCTCAAACACCATGTAGTCACGAGAACCAAGCGGAGGCGATCGAGTCTTGTGGGGAAAAGTCATAAACCTCTGCAGAGTGTATAAACTAATCATGATTAGCCGTGTCCCGGTTATGGACAATTTGAGTATCCTGTAATTGAATATCATGTGAATCTCAACATGTTACTTCTAATAAAAGTTATTGGGTTTTGATGAGTACTTTTTAATTGGGATTGAGGATCTTGTCAACCATTCTCAATGTTTAACAACCACCATGATAGTTAAATAAAATTATTCCTTTGATGTAGGAAAAATCAGCTTTATGCAAATGTAACCGTAGAGCCTTACCACCAGCCATATATGCATGTAGTATAGGCTTATTCATTCATTGCTCTTATGTGTTACATTGCCGGCATATTCCATGTCTTGACCCGTTTTGGGCTGCAACTTTTCACGTTGCAGAATTTTGAACGACGAGTAAGGTGTTAGGTCGTGGTTCTATACTCGATGATGCCGTTGGAGTTGATGGACTCGCTTATCTTCCAAGCCTTCGCTGTTATTATTAGATGGCCTTAAGCCATATTTTTGTATTCAGTTCCTTGTGGACAACGATGTAATAAGTGTGTGATTGCTACTCTGCTATAAATCCTTGAAATCTTGTGTGGTGTCGGCATTCTTGATCCGAGGATGACAACGAGCACGAGACTTGATCCATTCGGGTCAGGTCGCTCTGAGAGAATGGTATCGAGCACTGTTGTTGTAGGACACGACCACTAAGAAAAAGCCATAGATCACTCTCTCTTCCCATTTCTAACTCCTCATCTTTTCTACTCTCTCTAGGATGGCGGACGCGAAGATCAAGTACACCCAACGGATGAAGGCACACCTTTTGGATTTCACTTGAAGGAAGTCACTAAGTACTGAACATTGGATTACCAAGCTTCACGGGACTTTCAACGCCACTCTGCTGAAGAGGGCGCTGGAAGATTCATGCTCACGTTCGGGAAGGACATTCGCCCCAATCACCAAGCCTATAGATAGTGTTTTGATTGCACCCACTTGGAGTGCAGGAAAGAGCATGGCAGCTCACATCACCATGGGGCGCATTGGAGAAGTTTATCAAGAAGACCTCAAGGATACCATCTACCAGATTTGCGGACGCCGAGATGACAAGCTGGGGCGTCGTCAACACCAAGAAGGATAGATCCATTGCAGCTTTCATCCGGGAGTTAAATCAGCACATTCGGCGCCGGAAAACCAAATGTGCAATGATATGTTGGAGTTGCGAAGACAAAGGAAGGATCATCGAATGGAAGAAGAACTAAAGACTACCGCAAGGACTACATGGGCGAGATCGTAGCTACGGCAAGACACAATAACGATCTTAAGTGCGAGATCGAAGAACTCAAGAAGAAGTTGGCGCTCAGGAATGAAGACCGGTATGTCGAATACCCAATCGACTACATCAACATCGACGACACGATTCGGATCCAAGTGAACCCGACTTTGAAGGCGAAGTGGAGCGGACATCATGGAGTCTTCCACGGTTCAAATTAGTAGAAGTCCCCACATATTAGTAGTATTCCTCCATGTAAACATTATAGTACCGCACTTTTGCGATAGTTAGATCGTTGTAAGCCCTTGTTTGATTGAATGAAGTGATTTTGTGTGCATTTGCTCATGTGCATTTGGGTAGTGATTCCCCTTAGACCTCATTCTATTCTACATTTCTCTCCTTTTCTAAACCCATCGAGATGCCTCCGAGACGCGACCCGGATTCGTTTTCCGCGAGAGATCACCCAATTGATCCAGCAGAGAATACCTGATTCAAACATTGGTGCGAACAACAACAACAACAACAACAACAACCCACCGCCACCACCACCACCTGCGGATCATCGACTCGTTTCCTTAGATTGAACCGCGGTGTATTCGATAGCACCGAGCCGATTGTAGCAGATGGTGGCTCCGCAAGATAGGAAGGGGCTGACCACTGCGGGATGCACGAGATGGTGAAAGAGTGAAGTTTGCAGCACATCGGCTTGAAGGACCCGCGGCAGCATGGTGGGAGAATTTCACAGCCACTTACCCGTGAACAACATCACATGGGACCGGTTTGACAAGCTTTCGCCTTGCCCATGTTTGGCAGGAGCCATGGCCATGAAGAAGCGTGAGTTTCGCAACCTCGCCAAGGAGGAAGGACTGTTGGCGATCGTGGATGACTTTAGTAAATTAGCACGTTATGCCCCGGATAGCGTTACTACTGATCAGCTAAGCGGAGAAGTTTCTAGAAGGACTGAATGATGAGTTGACATGCCGTTGATGGTAGCAAGTTTCAACAACTACCGGGAGTTAGTAGACCGAGCTCTCATGATTGAAGGAAGCAGCGACAAATTGAGAACCATAGCGGAAGTATGGACAAGGGAAGTATAACTCTGGATCAATGAAGCCTCGTTATACCCTAAATCAGGAATTCAGTTTGACATACCCATGGAGGAGGTAATTCGCATAACCATAATGGCACCAAGAATGGGAGCAGGGAATGGAGGAAGCAGCGGACAGAACCGCACCAATCCGTCTACACCATCCAAGGTAGACTGAGTCACATTACTTGCTTTAAGTGCCGCAAGGCTGGGCACTATGCAAATGATCGAGAAGGCGAGAATGGAAATGGCAATGGAAGCTCGGAAAGAAGCCCAACCCTTTCAACAGGGGACAAGTGAACCACATTGATGTGGAGGAGGTTGAAGATCAGCCCGATCACGATGTCGGTAAGTTTTGGTTAAGTCATTTCTGCGGTTGTTCTTTTCGATCTTGGTGCATCGCATTCATACATATCAAGGGATTTGTGGATAAGTACAAGTTACCAACCCAAGCCCTTAGGTCACCCATGCTAGTAACCTCACGGAGCGAGTACATGGCTAGTAAATGGTGTGATCGATTGCCATTAAGATTGGACACTATGTTTCCCCTCGGACCTAATAGTTACGGAATCCCAAGGATTGGATGTGATATTAGGTATGGATTGGTTATCAAAGTATGGAGGAACATAGATTGTACCACAAGGTCAATTTGCTCACCACACGGAAGGAAGGAGGATTAAGTATGTATCACGGCACGAGCGAGGAGAGCACAAGTTAATTGCTTATCGAGGGTGTGCAGGAAGAAGTACCGATGGTAAAGGATTATCTGATGTATTTCGGAAGAGTTGCCGGGAATGCCACGGATAGAGACATTGAGTTTTTGATCGAGCTGTTGCCAGGAACAGGCCCGATATCGAAGCGACCATACAGGATGCCCGCAAAGGATTTGGCGGAAATCAAGAAGCAGATTAAGGAACTATTGGATAAAGGTTTTATTCGCCCAAGTTCTTCACCTTGGGGATCACCCGTTTTGTTAGTGGAGAAAAAGGATGGATCGTTGAGAATGGTTGTTGATTACCGTGGATTGAATGAAGTAACAATCAAGAACAAGTACCCACTACCGATGATAAATGATCTGTTTGATCGCTTGCAAGGAGCCAAAGTGTTTTCTAAGATCGACTTGCGATCAGGGTACCATCAATTGAAGATTCGGGAGCAGGACATACCTAAGACAGCATTTACCACGAGATATGGACTGTACGAGTATACCGTTATGTCATTTGGACTGACTAACGCACCAGCCTATTTCATGAACCTGATGAACAAAGTGTTTATGGAGTTTTTGGATAAGTTAAATCGTGGTGTTCATTGATGATATTTTGATTTTCTCGAAGGATGAAGAGGAACACAAGGAACATTTGAGATTGGTTTTGGGCGAGGGAACACCAGTTGTATGCCAAGTTCAGCAAATGTGAGTTTTGGTTAAAGGAAGTTGGATTTCTCGGACATGTTATATCCGGAGAAGGAATAGCGATTGACCCACAAAGTTGAGACCGTAACCAAATGGGAAGCACCAGCGACAGTTGGAGAGATTGGAGTTTCCTTGGACTCGCGAGGATACTACGAAGATTCATTGAAATTTCTCAAGAATTGCGAAGCCTATGACAGAATTGTTGAAGAAGGAAAACAAATTCATATGGGTGAGGACTGTGAGGCAAGTTTTCAAGAGTTGAAGAAAAGATTGGTTACCTCACCAGTTTTGGTATTGCCAGATCAGACTAAGGATTATGAGGTGTATTGCGACGCTTCACGTCGAGGACTTGGAGCCGTGCTTATGCAGGAAGGAAGAGTTGTTTCGTATGCTTCACGACAACTTAAGCCGCATGAGTTGAATTATGCCACTCATGATTTGGAGTTAGCAGCCGTTGTGCATGCCTTGAAGACGTGGAGACATTTTCTCATTGGAAATCATTGTGAAGTATATACGGATCACAAGAGTTTGAAGTACATCTTCACACAGAAGGAGTTGAATCTCAGACAAAGGAGATGGTTAGAGCTAATCAAGGATTTTGATATGAGATTGCATTATCACCCCGGAAAGGCTAATGTCGTAGCTGACGCATTGAGCCGTAAGAGCCATGTCAATACCCTAATGATGGTAGGAATACCCAATGAGTTAGCCGAGGACTTTCGAGAGCTATGTTTGGAAATAGTTCGAAAGGCTATGTAGCAGCATTGGAGATTCGATCGACAACGATGGACAAAATCGAGAAGCCCAAAAGCAGATAAGGAAGTTGCCTCTATAAAGGAGAAAATGAGTAAAGGGAAAGCTAAAGGATTTCGTGAGGATGAGCACGATACCCTATGGTTTGAAGACCGTGTTTATGTGCCCAATGACCCGAGATCGGAAGTTGATTTTACAAGAAGCCCATGATTCACCTATTCGATTCACCGAAATACCAAGATGTATTTGGATTTGAAGAATATTTTACGGTGGACGGAATGAAGAAGGATATTGCGGAGTATGTAGCATTTCGGCGTATGTCGAAAGTAAAAGCGAACATCGAAGCCGGCAGGAGTTATTACAACCGTTGCGATACCGAATGGAAGTGGGATAAACTAGGCATGGATTTCATCACAGGTTTGCCAAGACCCGTTCAGGATATGACTCGATTTGGGTCATAGTCGACCGTTTGACCAAGGTAGCTCATTTCATTCCGATCAAGACTACCTATAGCGATTGCTAAGTTGGCAAAGATATACATGACCAGAATTGTGTGCTTACGGAGTTCGAGGAGCATCGTATCGGATAGAGGAACCCAGTTTACGTCGAAATTTTGGAACCAGTTACGAAACATTGGGAACCCGATTGGAATTGATACAGCTTTCCACCCACAGACCGATGGACAGGACCGAGAGAGTCAATCAGATTTTGGAGGACATCTTTGAGAGCTTGTGCACTAGATTATGGATCTAGTTGGGATGATAATTTGCCGTATGCAGAATTTTCCTACAATAACAGATTACCAAACCAGCTTGAAGATGGCACCTTCGAGGCTTTGTATGGAAGAAGGTGCAGGACACCGTTGTCATGGGAATGGCGGAGATCGTCGATTGTTTGGACCAGATTTGATTAAGGAGTGCGAGCAGAAAGTTAAGTTGATTGAGACAGGCTCAAGGTAGCCCGTCCGAACGGAAAGAGCTATGCCGATTCAAAGCGCCAGCGATTGAGTATGAAGTTGGAGCAGTATATCTCGAGTATCCCGCTTGAGGAGTTAAGCGTTTTGGAGTGAAAGGAAAGTTAGCACCCGTTCGTTGGACCATATAAGATTTTGCAACGCATGGGAGAAGTTGCGTATAAGTTGGAATTGCGGGAGGACTGTCGGGAGTTCATGATGTATTCCATGTTTCTCGATTGAAGAAATGTCACCCGAGATAGCGAGAGGTACCGTTAAGAGACACAGTGCCCTTTGGAAGCAATACGAGTTAAAGGATGACTTGACATATGAGGAAAAACCGGTTAAGATTCTCGATTATGCCAGTGAGTTACCCGTAGCAAGGTTATCAAGTTTTGCAAAGTTCGGTGGAGCCACCACTGCGAGGATGAAGCCACACAGGAAAGAGAGGAAGTTTTGTAGGACCACCTCACCTATTTTCTAGCCAACCCGAATCTCGAGGTGAGATTCATCTTAAAGGGTAGGTTTGTAACATCCCAAATTTTCAATTTGGAATGTTATACATTAGAGTCATCATGCATATCATATTTTCTCGCATTTTCCGATCCTAGAAATTTCACGCAACTCAAGGACCCTCGGAGAAGTTGGAAGTTTCATTATTTTCATATTTGGGATTTTCCCAAATTTTGAAAATAGGATCATTGGATTTATTTAATTATCTTCATAAAGTTTTCCTATAAAAATATTTGGAGAGGGAATAATATGACTTTCCCAACATTTAGGAAAAATGAAGATATTATAAATAAACCAAATTTGGTTTTGGAAGATTTATTTTGTTTAGGAAAAAATGAGCATTTAAAAAAATTATGCATGTTTGCTGTTTTAAAGTTCATTTTGTTAGACTCATTTTAGGAGTCGGGAAAATTTGTTTTATTTAAATCCGAATTAGTTTGGTATTTTTTAATTCGTTTTGGTTTAATTTTATAAAAAAATTCGCCCCACAGGCGAGGCCCGGCCAGCCACCAGCCCCGGGCCCAGGCCCAGCGCCCGGCCCACCTCCTCTCCCTCCCGCTCCTTGCAGTGCCCCCGCCGCCGCCGCCGCCCGCCGCCGAGTCCCGCCCAGCCTCCCTCCCCCCCTCCCAAGCCACCCGGCCCCTCTCCCCTTTATAACCGCCCCGCCCCCCCTCTCCTCTCCCATGAACCCGCCGCCACCAGCGCCCGACCGAACCCGCCCGCCAAGGGGCCTTGCCGCCGCCGCCGTTCCCGCGCCGTGACGCCGGACCCGCCGCCCCTCGCCTCCCGGCCCCCGCCCCTCGCCCCTCGCCCGGGCCCCGCGAGCCTCGCCGGCGAGATCACGGAGGTAGCCAGCGCCCGATCCGGTTTTTCCCTAATAACCGATCCGGTTTATTTAAAAAAAAGATGTTGGTTTTTAAAAAAACCTAGATTGGTTTTATTTTTTGGTTTTCTTATTTATGACGTTCACGAACCGTTCGTTTCAATAAACGCGTTCGTTGGATTAGATTACGATATGAGCGTCCGTTATTTAAACCGTTAAATCGTTTTCTTTTAATCGGTTTAAACCGTTATTTTTACGATTTGATTTGAGATCCGATTTTCAAAACTGTTTTATTTCTCGCTCGTTTATCGAATCGGGTGATTCAAGCGCTTGGAGTTTAAATGTGAAACCGCCGTTCGACTACCCTACCTTCACGAGTTTTGCTCTGTGAAATTTTGACCTAATTTCAGATCGCTAAACCGAGTCGTTCTCTCTCGAGTTTCGACTTTGAGTTTATTTTGATTCGATTCTTTTGCAACCAGGGTTCTTAAGTTGAACTTTACGGTTAGATCTTTTATTCGAGATTTCCCGTGCATTAGATGAGTACTTATTGTATGCTTGTTGTTTGTCTGCGTTAGATCACCGGTCGCGCTTGTTACTTGAATCTCTAGGACTCGCGGATCATCGGCAAGGCAAGTAACACTTTGATCATACTCTTCTCATACCCAGTTTTATGCATTAGATCTAATCCTCAAACACTTGCATGATTAGGATCTAATTAAATTGTGGGTTTGGGAAGTAGATTGAGTAGTACCTATTTCTGTTTTACTTATGAAACCTTGGGAGTTACTTCTCGTTTGCTTGTTCATGCCATGCTATGCTAGTAGGCGTGGATTGGGTGAGTGAATATCCATGACAGATGTGAGATTGTTAATTAATGGTTTATCTAAGGTGGCAACCTAAACACACATCTGGGTGGATTGAGGCACTGGTTTCCATCGAGGACTTACTGTATTTCTTGGACCGCCACCGGGCTCTAAGGGATCATAAGATTATTCAAGCTGGAAACTTCCGTGTGCAGCCACAAGCCAATTATGGGCTCTGGCGTAGTTGACTAAGTCGTGCGAACTCTTACGGGTAGGCTAGCTGATGTAGGGGATGTAGGTTGGTACGGTCTACCCACATGTAAGGTGCTAAGCGCTTACGAAAGACTATGTCTCGGTCATCCGTTTCTCAAACACCATGTAGTCACGAGAACCAAGCGGAGGCGATCGAGTCTTGTGGGGAAAAGTCATAAACCTCTGCGAGTGTATAAACTAATCATGATTAGCCGTGTCCCGGTTATGGACAATTTGAGTATCCTGTAATTGAATATCATGTGAGTCTCAACATGTTACTTCTAATAAAAGTTATTGGGTTTTGATGAGTACTTTTTAATTGGGATTGAGGATCTTGTCAACCATTCTCAATGTTTAACAACCACCATGATAGTTAAATAAATTTATTCCTTTGATGTAGGGAAAAATCAGCTTTATGCAAATGTAAACGTAGAGCCTTACCACCAGCCATATATGCATGTAGTGTAGGCTTATTCATTCATTGCTCTTATGTGTTACATTGCGGCATATTCCATGTCTTGACCCGTTTTGGGCTGCAACTTTTCACGTTGCAGACTTTTGAACGACGAGCAAGGTGTTAGGTCGTGGTTCTATACTCGATGATGCCGTTGGAGTTGATGGACTCGCTTATCTTCCAAGCCTTCGCTGTTATTATTAGATGGCCTTAAGCCATATTTTTGTATTCAGTTCCCTTGTGGACAGCGATGTAATAAGTGTGTGATTGCTACTCTGCAATAAATCCTTGAAATCTTGTGTGGTGTCGGCATTCTTGATCCGGGGATGACCTTGAGCACGAGACTTGATCCATTGAGATGCAGTCGCTCTGATCGAGACACTTTGCGGGGTCGGCGAAGGTCCTCGAAAGAGGCAAGCAGCAAAGAAACCACCTCAATCCGCGGTCGTCGCCTCGGCGGTAGCCTTCATAGGTCCCAAGTGGCGGCGGACTCCGTGTTCTACTTCTCCTCGATGATGGCGGTGGACCTGAGAAGCTGGCCACCGACTCGTCGCTCTCCATGCACCGGATTACTGTCTGCACTGCGTGCGCTGCTGCCTTGAGCACGGGGCAGCGCCCACAGAACACGGAGGCACAGCCCCAGTGGCCTTGATGCAACCATGATAGCAGCAGCGCCCGTACCGGCGTGCTCGCCGCCGTGCGGCGTGGAACAACTTCGCCACTCCTCATCGAGCTGAGCCCGGAAGCGGCGAGTTCTTTGAACCACGCGCGCTTTGCCAGAAGCGGCAAGCGGCTCCGTCGGGCCAAGCAAGGTTGGTGAAGCACCAGCGGCCTCGCCCATATCCGAAGGCTCGGCGGGCCACCCAGCGAGGTAATATGCGGAGAAGCGGCTCGCCGGAAGCCATCGGAAGAGTGGAAAAATGGTGAAGGAGGAGATGGGGAAGCGGCGGAGGGTGTGATTCTTGCCCATTTGTCTGTCGGCCTCGTGTAAATAGAGGCGGACGGTAGGAGCTTAGCCGGCGTCGGCCTCGTTTAAGCGAGGCGGACGGGAGGAGCTTAACCCGATGTTGCGTTTAATTCCGGCCCGCTCATGAGCAGACGTGTGGCGGAGTAGGATTCTTGGTTTGCATGCGGGTTTAACGGAGGGTTTAATGGGCGCCCGAAGGCGTGCAGCAGGCGGCCTTGATACTATTGATTTGACAGCGATAATGAGCCGTCAAATCACAAAGGCCCTCGCCTCTCGTGAAACCGACCGAGCTAGAACCGCCCGCCCTCTAGCCTTTTAAAAATGTATATACTCCACATTTGTGCAGTAGTAGTATCGATGGATTGTGCCATGGAGCAAAACTTGAAATTAAAAAAGGTGGTACATATAGAGCGCTCGTCGCCAAATTATGCATATAGTACTATTAAAAGGCTTGTCACAATAATGGTGTCAGCACAAGTGCACAACCCACCCTCAAATAAAACTAAGCACCACAGAATTCTTTGACAAAACTAAGCACCCTGAAATTTTGACAACTAAAGCTGCTGGCTATATGATGTTGGCCATATATATTGTACATATATAATGTGAAAAAGCAGTGGTAGTACTATACCAACTAAAATATGAAATGTAAGAAATACTAGTATATGCGTCTTTGAAGAGTTAAAGTAACAAGAAGAAACATAACATAGTTACTCTTTGGGGGCTCGACACACACACCCCTCAAATTAAATTAAGCACACATGAAATTAAACTATGCAACTAATCGGTAGACCTTTGCATTAGAAGTTTAGAACCACCATGAGCAGCGACACTGCAACCTTACTCGGGTCCTCGTCCACGTCCTCGACTTAGTCCTTGTCCCTCTTCCTCTTGGCGATACTTCTTTGCTTGAACCACACACTTGGCTGTTGCTCTTCATCCAACCCTTGTAGATATTGAAGAAAAGGTAGCCATCCATTTCAGCGTAGTGGATGTGGTCTATATCTAGCACATTCGCTGCCATGCATGCGATGAAGCGTGTAATGAGGTTTCTCCAATTCTGATGCGAAGGATGAACCATGGCTCTGCCGAGTCGGCATGAAAGGGTGACGAGAGGCACCGGCCGATTCTTACGGAGGTCGAAGGGTTGCCTACAGCGAGGCCTATCCGACCTAGGACTTATTTATCGTTCTTAAAGTCTCGATGTGAATTTCACTGTTTTGTCCTTGAGGAAGTTCTTAAAATCCCGGCACTCAATGTCGGCATGGCATATGTGGTAGACCAAGCAAATGTTATGTCGCAAACACGGATCACGGCGGGCTTCTTCCTCTCTTCGTCCTTTAGATCCTTCCCTCGTCCCGGGCTGTGGTGTACTCAACATCTAGCCCGGTGACCCACTCATCATCGAGTTTCGAACATGCGTGCAGGCGAAAGGCATCCTTTCTTTGTCGCGGAAGAAGCGGGTGTAGATGACGTCGAACTCATCGCCGGTGATGGTTCTAACCTTGTACTCAACGCCCGATCGTGGAATTTGGGGCGCCATGGATTTGGGAGGAGGTTAGGATTAGTGGAGCTGCCGTAATGTGAATGGGCGGGGCGACTAGGAGCAAACCGGCGTAGTATTGAAGGGCGTGCGAGGGCAGTAGGAAGCGAACTGCCGGCGTCTTGGGACGGCGGAGGTAGTGGCTTTCCATTCTCCCATGATACGGGCTTCCGAGAGCCCTTGGATCTGAGATTGAATGGTTGCATGGCGTGATTCTAGACCTATGGGTGAATATCCTATCACGGAGGTTATTACGCAAATTTTCAGCAACTTAGCATGCGACCGTTTGATCTCAGATCCAAGGGCTGCCCGGCCTTGCGTATCATGGTCGCGCCTACCACGACAAATCACGTCGCTTTCATGTGATCGCGCCCTTGGAGATTTAACACGGTGCGTTAGGCTGTCGATGTTGGCATGTCATACATAGTCATCACTTAGTCACTCATACTACAACAAGGTTGGCTATAAGGTTGGCTATAAGTGTATTTTTTACTTCTCTCTATCTCTTTCTTCGTACTCCTTCCGTCCCATAATATAAGAACGTTTTTGACACTAGTGTAGTGCCAAAAGCGTTCTTATATATAGGACACAAAATACTAGTATTATTGCATTTGCCAAGGTGACCTCTTCAATGAAATGGTGTTGCTAAGTTTGCTTCATTTAATTAGCTATAGACTCAAAATTGTCTTTTCACCTAGGTACCGCGCTTAGCACCATTTCTTCCTTGGGTCACCAAACTAGTCTCTCTCTTCTTGATTAACTTGCCACATCGGACTTTATGCCTATGTGGCAAGCTTACTTCTGTCGTGAAGGAAAGCGAGGGCAAGGCGGTGATAGCCACGTCGGAGGATCCATGTCCATGTCGGGGGCGTCGTGCGTGGGTTGGAGCGGCGTCGTGGGAATCACGTGTGGGTGTGGCAGTGGTAGAAACAAGAAACATGATGGTCGCCATGGTTCAACTTCCATGGACAAGCTTTCATGTCTGGCGACACGTGTATATCAAAACTAGAGTGTTTATATTTCAAGCACGTGAACACGTATTATTCTACTAGTTTGGATCCATTGCAGCATGCAGACTGACACATTGGTAGTAGTAGTGTCCATCTCTATCTCTAGAGGCCTTCCCTCGTTCATCCTTTTCTCTCACAAGATAAACTACTCATACAAATGCATCTTGATGTTTAAGTGGAGCATACGAGGATGTTTCCTTGGGGTCTCTCGGTAGCGACATGGCCGTGGTTGCAAGTTGGCGCCCCTTGAGATGCCGGCGTTGAGGGGCACTCGGTTTCCTCCGATGAGCAGGTAAGATGAGTTTGATCACGTAGTAAATGCATTCTAAAGACTACTTCGTGTCCATTTCCTAATTCTCCCCACCTTGCTTTGTTTCACGAGTTAGGCTCGGTGCAGTGGAGATTGGCTTGCATATGTGCGGGAGGTACCAACATCAATTTGCAAAACATTTACAATGGTGACACCATTCCGTAGAACCTTTGTCCAACATTGGGATCAGCCATACAGCGGGCCACCGCATGAATTGATGCGATGGAACCCTTTGTGAGATTGAATAAGATAGCACAAACCTTGCACATGGCGGTCGGCGGACCATCTTGTCTCGACCGATTTGTTGTCGTCTGAGTAGGAAGGCGTTGTGCTCCTTTCTAACGCATCTTAGCGGTGACAAACCGAGGACTTATTTTGTATGGGACACATCCTCGATATACTCCCTCTCTCCCGGTTTATTTGTTTTGAATCTTTTCGTTTTATAAGTTTGAAATTCAAATTTAGAGCTCCCCATCACATGTTGAGATTACAATGTCCATTAAATCGTTGCGTGCATGTATATTAAAGAAACAAATCTCGAGTTTGTACGAGTTAGTCTCTTGAGGAGCACCACAAGCCACAGCCTTGGGGTTACATTTCCCTCTCGGGTTTGTCGGGGTGAGCTTGCGCCTTACTACACCTACCGTTGAGTCGATAACATGTGGACCCGATGGGTGGTGGTCCACATGTAATGCTCTCAGCGGAGGCGGTGGGGCCAAGAGGGTGAGCCGCAGGTCGGGGCGTGTGGTTTCATGGGTTCGGCGTCGTGGGAATCGCGGGTGGCTGTGGTAGAAACTTGATGCTCGCCGCATTTTAGGTGGCTCACATGTCATGCACACAAAGCGGAGGCGGTGCGGCCGAGAGGGTGTGGCGCGCGTCGAGGCGTGGTCTTGAGTGGGTTGGAGGCGTCGTGGGAATCACGAGATGAAGCGTGATGGTCGCCGTAGTTGAACTTCCATGGACAAGCTGTCATGTCTCTGACACATGCTTTGCATACCGATCCTTTGGAAGGAGTAGTAGAAAGCTATATATGTGGATAAATAGTTCCTTATAGTCAAGCGGACCCACTCTACTACTGTTCCAAGACATGCACACCATCGAAATAGTCCATCTATATCAATATACAGAGAGGAATAATTTTTTTACAAGAGAGAAATAGCTCATTCCATCCATAATGCCCTCCTGCTGGTGCAGCCTTTTCTTCTTCTTCTTCTTTGTCTTCTTCTTCTTCGTCATCTTCTTCTTCTTCTTCTTCTTCTTCTTCTTCTTCTTCTTCTTCTTCTTCTTCTTCTTCTTTGGTGCAGCCTCTTCTTCTTCCTCTTCTTCTTCCTCTTCTTCTTCCTCTTCTTCTTCCTCTTCTTCTTCTTCTTCTTCTTCTTCTTCTTCTTCTTCTTCTTCTTCTTCTTCTTCTTCTTCTTCTTCTTCTTCTTCTTCTTCTTCTTCTTCTTCTTCTTCTTCTTCTTCTTCTTCTTCTTCTTCTTCTTCTTCTTCTTCTTCTTCTTCTTCTTCTTCTTCTTCTTCTTCTTCTTCTTCTTCTTCTTCTTCCTCTTCTTCTTCCTCTTCTTCTTCCTCTTCTTCTTCCTCTTCTTCTTCCTCTTCTTCTTCCTCTTCTTCTTCTTCTTCTTCTTCTTCTTCTTCTTCTTCTTCTTCTTCTTCTTCTTCTTCTTCTTCTTCTTCTTCTTCTTCTTCTTCTTCTTCTTCTTCTTCTTCTTCTTCTTCTTCTTCTTCTTCTTCTTCTTCTTCTTCTTCTTTTCTTCTTCTTCTTCTTCTTCTTCTTCTTCTTTGGTGCAGCCTCTTCTTCTTCCTCTTCTTCTTCTTCTTCCTCTTCTTCCTCCTCTTCTTCTTCCTCTTCTTCTTCTTCTTCTTCTTGTTCTTCCTCTTCTTCTTCTTCTTCTTCTTCTTCTTCTTCTTCTTCTTCTTCTTCTTCTTCTTCTTCTTCTTCTTCTTCTTCTTCCTCTTCTTCTTCTTCTTCTTCTTCTTCTTCTTCTTCTTCTTCTTCTTCTTCTTCTTCTTCTTCTTCTTCTTCTTCTTCTTCTTCTTCTTCTTCTTCTTCTTCTTCTTCTTCTTCTTCTTCTTCTTCTTCTTCTTCTTCTTCTTCTTCTTCTTCTTTTCTTCTTGCAGCCTCTTCTTCGTCTTCTTCTTCTTCTTCTTCTTCTTCTTCTTCTTTGGTGCAGCCTCTTCTTCTTCTTCTTCTTCTTCTTCTTCTTCTTCTTCTTCTTCTTCTTCTTCTTCTTCTTCTTCTTCTTCTTCTTCTTCTTCTTCTTCTTCTTCTTCTTCTTCTTCTTCTTCTTCTTCTTCTTCTCTTCTTCTTCTTCTTCTTCTTCTTCTTCTTCTTCCTCTTCTTCTCTTCTTCTTCTTCTTCTTCTTCTTCTTCTTCTTCTTCTTCTTCTTCTTCTTCTTCTTCTTCTTCTTCTTCTTCTTCTTCTTCTTCTTCTTCTTCTTCTTCTTCTTCTTCTTCTTCTTCTTCTTCTTCTTCTTCTTCTTCTTCTTCTTCTTCTTCTTCTTCTTCTTCTTCTTCTTCTTCTTCTTCTTCTTCTTCTTCTTCTTCTTCTTCTTCTTCTTCTTCTTCTTCTTCTTCTTCTTCTTCTTCTTCTTCTTCTTCTTCTTCTTCTTCTTCTTCTTCTTCTTCTTCTTCTTCTTCTTCTTCTTCTTCTTCTTCTTCTTCTTCTTCTTCTTCTTCTTCTTCTTCTTCTTCTTCTTCTTCTTCTTCTTCTTCTTCTTCTTCCTCTTCTTCTTCCTCTTCTTCTTCCTCTTCTTCTTCCTCTTCTTCTTCCTCTTCTTCTTCCTCTTCTTCTTCCTCTTCTTCTTCTTCTCCTCCTCCTTCTTCTTCTCCTCCTCCTTCTTCTTCTCCTCCTCCTTCTTCTTCTCCTCCTCCTTCTTCTTCTCCTCCTCCTTCTTCTTCTCCTCCTCCTTCTTCTTCTTCTCCTTCTTCTTCTTCTTCTTCTTCTTCTTCTTCTTCTTCTTCTTCTTCTTCTTCTTCTTCTTCTCCTTCTTCTCCTCCTTCTTCTCCTCCTTCTTCTCCTCCTTCTTCTCCTTCTTCTTCTTCTTCTTCTTCTTCTTCTTCTTGATCCTTTGCTCCGTGTACTCTGCGTCGAGACCAATGACCCTCGTCTCTACCTTTTCGAGGGAGTTGGATACATTTTGATCCTTGCCGAACAACTCTTGGGTGGATGGTGGCGGTGGCAACTATCTTGTCGAGCCTTCGACGTGGACATGTTGTGCGCTAAAACCTGCATCTCGATCTCTTTCGCCATTTGGAACCGGCTGGAGCGGAGGGCTATGGTTTGGAGAATTAGGATTAGATGGCTAGTCTAACTGAAGTAGTAGATGATTATTTAAAGAGGTTAAAACAATGTGAGCGCGATGGGGTTTGGATGCAAATGAAGACGAAGGGGAGGTGAAGAAGCCGAGGAGAATCGGTTCTCGATGGAGAAGTAAATGGGAGAAGTGGCGTGCAGATAGTTGATTAGACGGCTAGGTAGACTAAACGAAAAGGCTATGCGGGTAGACTAATGAGTCGTACCTGTTCATGTACGTGCCCATCCTTCCTGATAGGTGGGACCTATGCAAACAGATAAAAAATGTGTGATAGCTTTTTTTTGAGCGCGTGAGTGGGAGACACAACATTCTCTGGTTAAGGAATACTCCCTCCGTTTAGGTGAGTATAAGTCACCTTACGAAAATCAGGTTTTCCCAAAACCTTTAGGCGTGGAGCATTAACTTCCTGCTCGATCCCCTCCCAGCCTCGTTAGCCAGCGTTCTCTTCCTCTACTGCCGCGTTCTACCTTTCCATTTTTCATCTTCTCAAGTGTGGAATGATCTGCATGCCGTCCTTGATGCACCAGAACAACCACTGCATGCATCACGACGAGGTGTTGATTGGGCATGCACGAGAATTTGGTTACGCTTGCAATATGGATGATACCTGAACGATGAAGTGAACAGGCATGCTAGCACGGGAGACCTATTTCCGCTATACAATACAGGAGTACTCATGTTCCTACTAGTAGTAGTAGTAGTAGTAGTACAACTATGGTACACTTGATGGTCAAAATACTATTCATCCGGTCCTCACAATGAAGTGACAACACCCTGCGCCTGACACTAGTCCAAAGAGTAGTGCGTTGGGTTACCAAAGTCAGCCTCACCACATGCCTTTGTGCAATCTGTCACCACCGCTGTACAGCACATTGGCGCCTTGCATCGTCTCCCTCTCCGCTCCCATAGCACCACTCCATCTCCATCTCCTTCTCCGTCCCCGTCTCCGTCTCCATCTCACTATGCCCCCGTGTACCGTCGCCTCATTCGCCTCCCCCAGTACCACTATTCCCTCGCTAGCCGCTCCAGCACCGACATCCTTCTCCCCCGTAAATCAAGCCCCCTTCCAAACTCCACCATGGCGACGCGAACGCGCAACATCCATATGAGCGCGATTGGAGCAATCTCCCCGATGACATCCTCGACCTCTGTTGTTCGTGTATGGATATGTTGGCGCCTTGCGGCTGGCTGCATGCTCGAGGGACATGCACCGGCCATCGTCGAGCGAGGCCTAAGCTTTTCAAGACACCACGCTTGCTGCTATCTGGTCTTGCGAGATTGGCTCACCATGATCGGAGGCGTGCATGATGCCCCTCGACTTCAATCCGATCTCCATTAGCGAAACTTCTTTGCGGTATGTAGTGGGTCGCCGTACATCATTTCCCTCGACATCGATCAGATCACCATCACCGAAACTTCTTGGCAGGTATGTCTTTGGTCGGCATGAACTCCCCTTTGGATGGCTGCCTCAGAGAAGACGGTAAAAGTTGGTACTCGTGAACTTCCAGACCTCCCATGAGATTATCCTTCCTCCATTAGATTATATAGAGTATTACCATCGTGGTTCAAGTCATCTAGATTACTACGTCAGTTGGACGGACCTTGTTTTGCAGAAGATTGTAATCTGCCAAGTGCCCACACGACATGCAATTACGCAGACTTCAAGCTAATTGCCTTGTTCAACCGCGGACTCGCCTATCTTTACGCCGGTGCCTTCTTTAGTGGGAACAACTCGGCTCGCGGTGGATCATCGTCAAAGCTGATACACATACGTGATGCTATTGAACACAATGGCATCATCTCGCGATCGACAAAGCAGATGACACCACGTATTCTTTGGGATGGGCGTGTAAGTTGTTTCTATCTCATGTTAATGATGACGCCATGACACTGTTTGAACTTTTTGTGATGATTGGCATATCCCTGTTTGAGCAGAACTATGGCAATGTATTAGAGACGCCGTAAATCAGCTATATTTCGAATGAGTTAATTCATGCGATTATGACCGTGTCATTACAGCCAATTTGTACCCTGAATAATCAAACGGTTAAGAATATATGGATATTATCCTTATTTTACAGTAATCTATATACTACTACTAAATATGAGTGTGTATCAATGGCCATGTTAGTTTCCTCATTTTCATGATGTAGAAACATGCACCACACTGTTGGTTTCATCTAACCATACATTAGGGAAGTAAATGTGCATATGGAGAACTCTATATTTGGAAGTAGTGAAATCTGCAATGCTTACCATGTGTACATACCTATATTAGCCCTTGACAATCAATGGCTAGAATAATATCCTCACAAAAATTTTGCCCACAGAACACGAGTATATAACAATGCATGGTCTGTTAGTTGCCTTAAAGAATTTGTTTGTGAGGACAGAACATGATTACATAACATGCATGACATGGTAGTTTCCTGTGAAGAATCGATTGCGAGATAACATGAGTATAACCATGCATGGCACTTCTATATTTTCGAACCCAATATACATTTCCCTATATTTTCCTCCCAGTTCCAACAGGGACGTACCAATGCTGTTTCCTTTTTTTTCCAAAAGGGGGGACTCACCGGCCCCTGTATTTTCTATATCAATGTTGTTTCTTGCATTATCCTACTCATACTCTGAACAATGCTGATCTTAAATTAACAATGCCTGTCCTTTTTGATATGATGCGGTGTCCCTCGATTCTTGCCCTTTGTAATCACACCACCTTTGCCAAAAGCAGGAAGCACAACTGGTTCCTCGCTCGATCGACGACGGCAAAAGATCGATGATCATTCGGACACATGAGCCGAAAAAGTTTTATTGCAAAAACCCCACTGTATACAGGCACCGTGTAATACGTGAGTATCCGGACAGTGGCTGTTACGTCTATGAGCAGGATACCAGCTTGTTGGGGCCTTTAGGATTTTTTAGTTGGAGGCGGGTAAACAGCCTTGGTTCACACTCTCTGTTTCTCAGACTCAATTATCCGATTAACCAGGAGATCACCGTTGGCATGGACCTTGATGGCAGAGAGGCTCTATTTGCTATGGAAAACTGTGTTTACACGGCGAGCCCTAGGAGTTCAGGAGCAAACTCCCCTGATTGTCAACGATACAGCCTGCAGCCAAAAGAAGGTGAGAATGACAAAGGCATCCGGATTAACTTTGATCCTTGGATGTCTCAATTCGACGAGCGATGATGTGGTTCAAACCTTGAGGTTGATAGGTAATTGGGCTGTTGCATCGAAGGGTGGAGTCTTGGTGTCTCCGGATCACTGTCATTGAAGCGGGGCTGCAAATTATGATGGTGTTGGATCATCTCTTGAATGACTTTGTTGTCTTTCTTGCTGGTTACGGATGGGTAGTTCTTTCTTTTGTTATGCATATTCCTTGTCATTTGGTCATCCTCGTATATGACACTCTTACTATGTAATAGTTGCTACATATAGAATGTCATTCTCGTCGGATACGAGAGTCGGCGCTGAGATGGGTGCATTTTGGTGGTGTAGCAAGACTTCTTATGAACTATCATGTCTTCTTTGTTTATGTCGATAGTAGTCACTAGTCGGTGTTTGAATGTTGTATATATCGTTGTTTGAACTATTTATTGTCTCGAACTCTTGGTGGGCTAAATGAGGGCATCACCATTCTCCGGTGTTGAGTATATCTCCTTTTTCAAGTTATATAATTTGAGCTCGTGTCTTTTCGATGATGTACACTTGTTTGGGCAGTGAGGTGTCGTTGAATATGGGCGAGTAGTAGCATAATGCCAAACATGTCAATTATGACTCTCGGCCGGGCTCTCAAAAGATCCTGAAAGAAAAGGCCGGGCTCTCCAAAAAGAAAGAATAAGGACTCTTAGGCCGACATGTAGGCGCCACCGGTGTTTTCGTGCGCTTGCGCACCGAGAGCATATTGGCGCGTGCTCGAAATTCATGCTAACTTTTCATCCCAGTCTCGCCCCTCCCCACCTCTGGAATCTCGATTCCTACTCCAGTTCCCCAAATCCCCTCCTGTACTCCACTGTACTCAAGCGCACTATCATGTCGCCGGTCAACGCGGATCTCCGAGCCGGAGATTCTGAGGTCCGTCCTGCCTTCGGTCGATGCATGCTGTCGCTCAACAGTGGCATGGCGGCGCTTGACGACCAGTTTGCCGGCAAAGTGCTGATGGTAACCATCAATGGCGACCGGCATCTCGTCTCGCCGGACGACCTTGTCAAAGCTCTTGGCATTGCGCACGACATCCAAATAAGTGACTTGCTCATCGAAGTCTGTCCGCCACCGGCTGATTTCTTCGTCAGGTTTCGGACAACTTTCAACTGCAGTCATGTGTTCGAATCATCCCGGCGTTTGTTCTGTGATGGTGCGCTGGTGAGCTTTGATCGGTGGCACCCAGGATGGGGCTCGTTGCCCTCCGAGCTTGAGTTTTTAACAAAGCTTACCTTCCACGGCATGCCTCGACGTGCTTGGAACAGCGAGTCCATGAACGAGCTTATCAACGACCTTGGAGGTGAGCTCGTAAGTATGTTTGTTCCTCGGACAGCTGGGCTCGGCGGTTATGGCATGGATGAAGAAGCCGTCCACCATACCGAAGGTGATTGGTGTTGAGATATCGGTGCAGGAACCGGGTTGTACTATTAAATCGCCACCAATGCCGCCGCGAACCACGTTAGGGATGTACTGTATCGAGTGTTCGTGCATGTCGAAGAAGTGGTCAATCCATCAATCGAAGTCCTGCCGCGCTGCTTTGGTGCGGGGTTCGTCGGCGATGTCCATTACAGAGTCAACGTCGGACTTTCCCGTGTTGCTCGGAACAATGGATGGCAGGGCCTACTCCATCGCATGGCGGAGGCCTTTGCTTCTTTGGGAGAAGAGGCGGGGCTGGATGCTGGATGTGCTCTAATTTGAGGTAACAAGCTGAATCTTGTCGGATACTAGTTAAATCCGAGCTATGGGTGCGAAGCATTGATATGCGGTACATTTGATTGTGACCTGTTCTAATTTTGTACCTGAACTTTTTTAGAAAGGGATGTCGTCAACTTAATGTGCTAGCAGAACTTATTGTGTTGTGCATGTGTTTTCTTTGCACAACATTCAAGATATTTCCCGTCATTTATAAAGATGATGAACCGTTATATACGACTTCGTTGGTTTCAACATAGCCCTTCCGTAGCGATCCTTTGCTTCCATCTGATTGTGCGCCGCGTGAAATTTTTGTATGCAAGTTCAGTGTGTTATGATGTTCTATATGATTGTGTCAACTATATAAGTTTATCTTGAGCATCAGCAATGCATATGGCTGAAAGATGTATTCTGAGCATCGACCGATGGGTCTCTCTCTCTCTCTCTCACACACACACACACGCAGCGCTACGCACAAGTGGGACCCGTTGAATTATTTATTTTCTCGTGACAGCTTTTAATTAGGTTCCACTGTAATCTTACTTTTTCTTAAGTTATTAATTGAGCTCGGTGACTTCAAAAAGTTGTCTGAAGCCTTGTTTGGGCCTTTCGGCATCGCTGAATGTGGGCTGAGTAACCATGTTAGGTTGTACTGTACTACACATGCCTTTTTTTCAACATCAGCAATGCAACTGGGTCGACAGTTGTACACAATATCCGGGTTAACTTGTTATTCTCCGCCTCGCTGGGCTGCAAACTTTCCTAGGAGGTATGCATTAGGCTTAACAAGAAAGTGGACTTTAAGAAATAATAAATGGGATGTAATTATAATAACTGGGTAGTTACTATGCACCAAACACGTAATTTGTTTGAAAAATATATTATTTTTGGAATTTGAAAATTTTAATTTCATTACTTGTTGCGCGCGCAATATTTCGTTGGATTTTCAAAATACAACTTTATTTTGAAATTATATTTAACCTAACTAGAAATATCGGATAAAAATATTTCGGATCCCATCAAAATGTGGGAATTTTTTTGAATTCTGTTTTGAGCGGTTGTTGAAATTATTAATCGTTGTCCTAGCTAGAAGTTGGGCTGTACTTTTAACAAACTGTAAATGGGTTGTAGTAAATTCCATTAGAATTAAAAAATGGGCTGTACATTCTTACAAATCGCAAATGGGCTATATGTTCTCTGCCAAATCCGAGCTGTGGGCCTACTAAGTTGACGCGTACCAAGGGCTTTGTCAACTTAGTCAATATAAATGATTCTAGCTGAAGTGATTGTACGATGTCCATCCAACGGCCGTAGTGCTTCTTCAACCTTTGGTCTTCTTGCTCCAGCCGCCCAAAGCAGCGCCGGTCGTGTCGCGTGCTCCTGCCTCCCATGGCCGGCTGTGATGCCGCGGAAGCCTCACCGCCCCATACTACTCCCACCGCTGACCAGGCCATCCCTCTACTCACCCACACCCCCTGTTATTCTGTGGCGACGGCAGCCTCACACCGCAGCTGAACCAGCGAACCCTCGTACTCCTCTCTGCACGGGCTTCCACTGCTGCCTCTTCCCCGGCTCCGCATCGTCCCCTTCCTAGGCCTCGCCGTCGTCCAGACCACCGCCCTGGTGCTCTCGGCGCGGCGTGGTCAACGTGGTCAACGACCGACTTCGAAGGAAGAATCTTGTCGTGGATAGGCTGACGGTGGGTCGGCGGCTGCAAGGAAGTGCCTCCTTATTACGTGCAAAATAATTATTCCTCCACGGCGAAGGACCCACCGGACGGGCCACCTTATTTCGCAACGTTTCCCCGACTGGGACCCACCGGACAGGCCGGTGTATTTTAAAAAGCGTTCCCCATTGTCGGCTCGGACCCACCGGAAGTGCCTCCTTATTACATTACAAAAATGTATACTCCCCTACTAGCTGGGACCCACCATGGTGGGAGGCTGACTTATGGGCCTACTAAGTTGGTGGGGCGGGGCCTTTGTCAACTCTAGTCAATATGAGCGATTCTAGCTCCGGTGGACCGTCGATGTCCATCCAATGGCGCGGTGCTTCTTCAACCTATGGTCTTCTTGCTCCGGCCGCCCAAAGCAGCGCCGGTCGTGCCGCATGCTCCACGCCTCCGTGGCGGCTATCTTTGCCTTGAAGGCCTCACCGCCCTACTATTCCCACACTGGCGGGCCCTCACGGCGACGGCAGCCTCACACCATGACCGAACGGTGAACCCTCGTACTCCTCTCGCGTGGGCTTCCACTGCCGCGTCTTCCCGGCTCCCGTCATCCCTTCCTAGGCCTCACCATCGTCCACCGCCCTGGTGCTCTCGGCGCGGCGTGGTCAACGTGGTCAAGGAACGACTTCCATCGGAAGAGTACTGTACGTGGAGAGGCTGACAGCTGGGTCCACGACCACAACCCAGTTTTTTTGTGATTTGCCAAGTAAGTCACTTTGTCAGGCCTGTTGGGCTGCAAATCTTTCAAGACGAGGAGAGCTTTCATTCGGCTGGCCAAGAAAATGGCCCATCAGTAATGAGAAATGGGATGTACATTTTTAGAACACATCAATCCAACAATTAGTTTCAAATATCTTTTTTTTCATTTCAAGATTTTAAATTACATTAGTGTTTATGCGTGGAGAATTGATTTTATATTGATATACATTTATTTTTAAAATCAATTTGAATGTGAGTCGAAATTTCGGGATTAAAAATAGTTCGACGCTTTTGAAATATGCAAAATTTTGTATAATTTTTAACCGTGGCCACAATATGGGCTGTAATCTTGACAAAAGAATATGGGCTCCAAAAAACCTTAAGAATTAGCAAATGGGCTGTAAATTATTAGAAATAATGGCAGATGGGCTGTATCTGTTTTCCACAGATTTGAGGCTTTCCTAAAAAGGTTGACACACAAGCGTTGTTGTTGGATGTCCATCCAACGGCCGTCGTCTTCTTCAATCTCTACTCTTCTGCTCAGACGCTCAAACAAGCGCCGTGGGACTGCTGCTCCCTCCTCCCATGGCCGCTCAGCCTCACCGCCCACCGTACTCCCATCGCTGGCCTAGCCATCCCTCTACTCACCCACACTGCTTTGTTATTCTCCGCGACGACAGACAAACCAAGTAAACCCTCGTGCAATCGTACTCCCCTCGCGTGGGAAACAAGCTGCCGAGTCTTCCGTGCCTCCGTGTCATCCCTTCCTAGGCCTCGCCGTCGTCCACCGCCATGGTGCTCTCGGCGCGGCGTGGTCAATGTGGTCAACGACCGACTTCCATCGGAAGAAATCTTGTGCGTGGAGGCGGCGACACCTGGGTCCACGGCCGCAGCAAGGAAGTGCCTCTTTATTACGCGCAAAATAATTATTCCTCCACCTGACAGCAGGGACCCACCGGACGGGCCACCGTATTTTGTGAAAAAAAAGTTTCCCGCTGACTGCTGGGACCCACCAGCTACACCTTCGCACGCAAGGAAGTGCGTTCGGGCAAAAAAAAACAAAGCGATTCGCCCGACATTGCGGGACCCACCAGCTACATCTTCGCACGCAAGGAAGTGCGTGCAGGCAAAAAATGATTCGCCCCGGCTCTGGGACCCACCAGCTACATCTTCGCACGCAAGGAAGTGCACGGCGGTCGGGACCCACCTGGTCGAAGCGTCGTGGCGTTGTCATTCGGTCGCGACGTATGCGTACATATATCTTGGTCGGCGTAGAGGTGCGCGCGTGTCGTAGTAGAGGTGCGTCGTGTCGTAGTAGAGGCGCACACGTAGCATGTACGCGCACGTTACAGCGGCGGGTGCAAGAAAGAAAATACGCCACGCACATTACATACGGGCAGGGTCTCGAACGCCTACTCGCGCATACGTACGGCCAGGGCTCGTGTACATGGCTGGGTCGGAACGGAGAAACAACATCGTCGTCGTGTTCATGGGGAGGCAACGGAACGCGTGGGAGCCAACCGGCTGGGTCGGAACAGAATGCGTGGTCGTGTTCATCGGGAGGGCTTGGATGGAACAGGCGATGGAAACGAGGCCTGGCGTACCGCACAACGGAGGAAACATACCTCCTACTTTCGGAACGGGATCCTGTTGATCGGGAGGGTGTGGCGTCCGCAAAATAGAGAAGCGGACCTCCTATGGTGAAGCGGGTCCTGTTGATCGGGAGGGTGTGGCGTGCCGCAAAGCGGAGAAGCGGACCTCCTACGGTCGAAGCAGGGGTCATGTTGATCGGGAGGGTGTGGCGTGCCGCAAAAGCGGATTTAAACGGACCTCCTACGGTCGAAGCGGGGTCATGTTGATCGGGAGGGTGTGGTGTACCGCAAAAGCGGATGAAACGGACCTCCTACGGTCAAACGGGGTCTGTTCGCCGGGAGGGTGTGGCGTAATGCAAGCAGGACTCCACGGATCTGTTCATCTCCACTGTCGACCTCCTCCAGCCTCCACGGGCTACCGTCGACCTCCTCCAGCCTCCACGGGCTCCTGTTCATCCAGCCTCCACCGTGCTACTCCACCGGCTACTGTTCAACCACCCCTCCACCGTCTGCTGTTCATCCAGCCCTCCACACCACGGGGTCCTGTTCAACCACCCCTCCACGGGCACCCCTCCACCGCCTACTGTTCATCCAGCCCTCCACCACACCACGGGGTCCTGTTCATCCAGAGGCAACGCCACGGCTCACTGTTCATCCTAACCCCCCCGCAACGCTCACTGTTCATCCAATCGATCGGCTTCAGTTAGCAGCAGTAGTGAAGGAATCGCATGATCGGGTTGATTAACAGACCATTGATCGATCGCTCCGGTTCGATAACGCGTAGCTGCGGTCTGTAATTTCGGGTTGATTAGAGCCCAACGCCTCGCTTCGGGTTCGATTAGAGCTAACGCCTCGCACTCACACGCAGCGTCGTGTCACGAGAAACACGCATCACTCGGCCCCGACCTCCCACCGTAGAAAGGAACTCCGAAAATTTTCCTCGCCCTCGCTTCTACCACGGTTTTTCCGTCATGGGCGGCCCAAAGAATGTCATGCAAGCTGCGTCTCCGGCCTGCCAGGATGGAAAGCCCATTTTCATCATGATTTTTGTCATAGAAGTAGGAGCCCACCACATCTATGATGATACGGGTTTTGTCACAATTATCGTCATAGAAGTGTCATATGTATGACAGAAAAAAAAATTCGTTCGGCCCAAAATGTCACGGATGTGTCTTTTTTTGTAGTGAGTAGAGCGATAGTACCGCTCAAGCAGTAGTACTGCTCCCCAGAATAGCACTACCTCCCGGCAAATCTACTATTCCTGTTTTTCTGTCTCGTTGGGCTGTTTTGGCTGTGCTAAGCGGTAGTACCACTTGTGCATGACCAGTGGGCATAACGGTTGGATTCGGGGGGTGCCTATTTAAGGGGGCCTTCTTCCCCAATGGACCCTATCCTTTGAGCTCCACCATTGTCGACCTTGTCTATCTCTCAATCCCTCCATGGATTCTTTCTAGTCTTGGGGGAGGAGATCTAGATCCACATTCCTACCAATCACTTTCTCCTCTATGTGAGGGGAACCCCTTAGATATAGATCTTGGAGTTCTTGGTGCTCTCATTCTTGTTCTTCCTCTCATTTTTCTCTGTAGCGTTCATTGCTTTGGTGGGATTTGAGAGTGAGGGACATGGGCACTCTGTGTGCCCTTGCCATTGCATTTGGTGCATCGGTTTGAGTTCTCCACGGTGATACGTGGAAGTGAAGTTGAGTAGCTTATTACTCTTGGGTTCTTGGTACCCTAGAGCTTGTTCCTCTTGGGTGCTTGGGCGCCCAGACAGTACGTGGTGCCTCGGAGCTCAATCATTGTGATGGAAAGCTCCGGGAAAGTGTCGGGGTCTCCAATTAGGTTGTGGAGATTGCCCCAAGCAATTTGTACGGGTTCTGGTGATCGCCCCAAGGGTTGCCAAAGTGTACGGGTTTGGTGACTGCCCCAAGGGTTGCCATTTGTACGGGTTTGGTGACCGCCCTCAAGGGTCCCTCAGTGGAATCACGACATCTTGCATTGTGCGAGGGCGTGAGGAGATCACGGCGTCCCTAGCGGCTTCTTGGGGAGCATTGTGCCTCCACACCACTCCAAATGGAGATTAGCACCCACAAGGGTGTGAACTTTGGATACATCATCGTCACTGCGTGCCTCGGTTATCTCTTACCCGAGCTCTTTACTTATGCACTTTACTTTGTGATAGTGTTTCATGTCATATATCTTGCTATCACTTAGTTATTTATCTTGCTTAGCATAAGTTGTTGGTGCACATAGGTGAGCCTAGTTGTTGTAGGTTTTGTGCTTGACAAATTAACCGCTAGGTTTATTTCACATTTCTTCAAGCCTAAACCATAATTATTTTAAAGTGCCTATTCACGCCCCCTCTAGGAAACATCCACGATCTTTCAATTGGTACCAGAGCCTCGTCTCTCATTGTTAGGCTTAACTGCATAGAGAATAAAGATGTCGACTAGGGGACTAGGATTCTCTGACACTCTTAGTTTCGATGGCACAAATTTTGATGTTTGGGGAATTCACATGCTTAGCCTCTTTAGGGTCATGGACCCAAATTTAGAGCGAATTATAGATAAGGGGTTTTCTACTCCAAAGGACCGACAAAATTTATATTTATAGGATGATAAAAACTCTTATCTCAATGCTCAAGCTTCTAATGTGCTTTTCGATGCTTTGAGAAATGTAGTTATATTTCAACTCATGTCGTTCCAGGATGCTCGTGAGTTGTGGAAAAAGCTTCAAGATAAATATGGCGCGTCCAAGATTTGTGGGGATTATTGTTCTCCCTACACCTCCGGTCGTGTTGTGTTCTCAACTTGTTCTACTTCACCTACATGTGGATTTCCATAAGGTAATTATATGGTGAGTAGTGGTGTTCACTGCAATGATGATAGTGGGCTTATTGTTGATGATCCTTCATCACCATCTTATTGCAATACTTCATTTTTGGACTTTAACACTTCGAGCACTCCAAATGTTTCACATCCATGTGTTAATAGTTCTTGCATATCATGTAGAAATTGCTTGACTAAATCTCATGATGATATGCTTGCTATATCTTGTTTCCATGATAAAAATGCATGTATTTCCTCGAGTTGTTGTACTAACAATGTAGAGGAAACCCAGCACTCCATGGAACAATATGTGGTCTTGAATGGTGCTTCAAGGGATCTTATATCATCATATATTACTTCTCACTTTTGCCTTATGGCTAAGGCTTTGAAGGTATCTCCTACTCTGAATCCCAATATATCTCTTGATGATGATGTTGATGTTGATGAGAATGAGGATAATGATGAAGGGAACGGTAATGTTGCCTGATACATCTCCAATGTATCTATAATTTTTGATTGTTCCATGCTGTTATATTATCATTCTTGGATGTTTTACAATCATTTTATAGCAACTTTATATCATTTTTTGGACTAACCATTGACATAGTGCCAAGTGCCAGTTGCTGTTTTTTGCTTGTTTTTTACTTCATAGAAAATCAATACCAAACGGAGTCCAAACGCAACGAAACTTTTTGGAGATTTTTTCTGGAAAAGAAGACACACGATGCGCCAAGGAAATACCAGAGGGGGGCTCCGAGGGGAGCACAACCCACCTGGGCACGCCCGGGAGCCCAGGCGTGCCCTAGTGGGTTGTGCCCACCTCGGCTGCCTCCCGCATCGCCTCTTTGCTCTATAAATACCGCGAAAATCCAAAAACCCTAGGGGATTCGATGAAATACAATTCCAGCTGCTGCAAGTTCCAGAAACACCAGATCCAATCTAGACACCATCACGGAGGGATACATCATCCTCATTGGTGCCTCTCCGATGATGCGTGAATAGTTCATTGTAGACCTTCGGGTCCGTAGTTAGTAGCTAGATGGCTTCCTCTCTCTCTTTTGATTCTCAATACAATGATCTCTTGGAGATCTATTTGATGTAACACTTTTTTGCGGTGTGTTTGTTGGGATCCGATGAACTTTGAGTTATGATCAGTTCTATTTTATCCATGAAATTTATTTGAGTTTTGATCTCTTATATGCATGATTTCTAATAGCCTTGTATTTCTTCTTCAAATCTTTGGTTTAGTTAGGCCAACTAGATCGATTTTTCTTGCCATGGGAAGAGGTGCTTTGTGATGGGTTCGATCTTACGGTGCTTAATCCCAGTGATAGAAGGGGACATGACACGTATGTACACTACAAAAAAATACACTTCTGTGATGATACGTGTTTGTCACAGTAGGTCACATTTTCTGTCATGCATGTACATCCATGACGATTTTATGACAGAATCAAGATAGTCATACCTGTGCAGTTGTAGAAGTGTTCCATGACATTATCAAAATTATCATCACGGAAGTGTCCACTTCCATGACGATAAATGCCGCGTCATGGAAGTGCTTTCGTCAAGGGTGACCGACACGTGGCATCCATCGTAACGGGTCGCCGTTAAGCTATCGGGTTCCGGTTTGGATCCGATAACCCGTTAACAACCCCGACCAATGGGGATTTTCCACGTGTAAAATTCTCATTCGCCGGATAATGCACGTATCAGCTAATCGTTGGGACATATGTCATTCCTACAATGGATGGAAGACGCCTATGATATGTCGACATGTGCCACAGCCCAACAGTGGCCCATTTTAGGTAAAATGGCCGGCCCAGCTAAAGGCCCACCATGTTTCTTTAGACACTCATGGGCTGGCCCGTTAACAGCCTGCCATGTTTTGGGTCAAATTGAGGCCCATACCAGATCAGGCCCGTTCACAGCCTGCCGTGTTTTGGGCCAAATTACGGCCCATATCGGATCATGCCCGTTAATAGGCCACTGTTCTTTTGGGCCCATTCTAAGACATGTTTGTATTCCAGCCTGTTAAATGCCCGTTTACTAGTTCGGCCCGATAATAGTTTCGGTCTGTTAGCGGCCCGTGGTGCATCTGGGACGTTGTCAGCCCGGTTTAACTTTAGGCCATTTAATGGCCCATGCAGAAACTGGGCTATTTCTTATCCGAAGTAACTTTAGGCCTCTTAACGGCCCGTAGTCTTCGTGGATAAATCTTAGCCGAACTGGCCTATCAGCCTATTAATGGCCCGTGTAACAGTTGGGCCTAATTACAGCCAGCGTTGAATCCATCCTGCTTACAGCCCATCTGATAATGGCCCGTGACACTTTTGGGCCTATGGCCCGCGTGGATACTGGCCTGCTTAAACCCCATAATTTTATTGGGCCAAACAGGCCCGAGATATATTTTGGCCTGTGAACTGCTCGTCCTATTTGGGCCAAACATGGGCCTTAGGCAGTTTCGGCCTGTATTGGCCCGTGAATTTTTCGGCTCAATGCTAGCCCAATCTAGGTTTTAGCCTGTTAAAAGCCTATGGTATTCTCTGGCCCAGCTGGCTAGAACTTTACTCGGCCTGTTAAAGGCGGGAAACTACTATACACTACTAGGGAACTTATACATAAGAGCTCACCAGTAGCGCTTTTACAAAAGAAGCACTGCTGCTAAATAGCAGTAGTGCTTGGGAAGTACGATCGCTGCTAATATGAGCATAGCAGTAGCGCTGGAGCTAGAAAACGCACTACTACTAAAACTGATAGACCGTTCCAGGTATGCTAGGGATACTAGTAGCGCTCATGCGTAGAAAGCGCTACTACTATTGATCTTAGCAATAGCGCTTTTTCCCTGACCAGCGCTACTGATAAATTCAGTCCCTCCAAATAAGACCAAAATTTAGTCCCGCCTCGCTCCACGAACAGAATTTTTACCACCTTAAATATGGTGCTTCTCAAACCATTACAACCACTTGGTCTTCATTGAACTCTATGTGTAGGATCTGTGGCTGCAATAGGAATCTTCGCCGGTTCTTAAACCGGAGAAGATTCCTATTGGCAATTTAGATTCTACACAAAAAGATCATTGATGACCAATGTATTTTTGAAATTTTTTACATGCTTAGCGTTAGTAGTAGCGCGTTTTTACAGAGAGCGCTACTGCTATAGATTTTAGCAATAGCGCGTTTTTACACAGAGCGCTACTGCTATAGATTTTAACAGTAGCGGTTTCTACGGACAAGCGCTACCACTAAGGGCCCTTATCCAAACCGGCCCGCGCGCGTCCTCTCACTCTCCCCTCACACTCTCTCATCACCTTTGTCGCCTCTATCGCCGTCGCCGCCGTCCTCCTCCGTCGTCGCCATCCTCCTCCCCACAAGGTCCCTCCCTCCTCCTCCCCTCCTCCTCCCTCCTCCTCCTCACACTCGCTCATCGCCTCCGCCGTCGTCGCCGTCGTTATCCTCCCTCCATCCTCCTCCTCCTCCGTCGTCATCCTCCTGCCCCCAAGGTCCCTCCCTCCTCCTCCCCCTCCTCCTCCCTCTCCGCCGGCGGCCCCATCCTCCCTCTCCGGTGGCCCCCTCCTCCCTCTCCGGTGACCCCCTCCTCCTCCCCCTCCTTCTCTCTTCTCCTCCCCTCAAATTTGAATAAGTAATTTGAATAGAATAAAATATGAAATTGAAAAGAATAAGTAAATGTAGGTCTTTTGAATAGAATAGGAAATTTTTAGAAAAATTGAATAAGTAAATTTGAATAGAAGAAAATATATGAAATTTTTAGAAAATTTGAATAAGTAAAGTTTTTGTTTATATTTTGATTTAGGTTTTTCACTAAGTCCTAAGATGAGGATAATGATGTTTTTGTTTATATTTTGTTTTTGCAGAAATCAAGGACCCATGCATCATCCCCGCCGTCGTCCTCGTCACCAACCACCTCCGACCTCGATCGAGGTGAGACCAGCCACCCCATGTTGTTAATTTAATGTAGGTATTTTAGGTGTTTAATCTTAGAATAATGTAGTATAAACCCTATTTAGGATCGAATCATGTTCAAAATGTAGGTTTTTAATTAGGTGTAGTTAATAGAATTTAGGTGTTTTAGGTGTATTTAATAGAATTCTAGGTTGATTTGTTTTGAAGTGGGCATGTCATATTTTGAACATGTCACATTTGTTGTTTTTTAGTTAAAGCAATTATTCCCGCATCGACGTCGATGATGCCTATCCCGCATCCTCGTCGTCGACTCGGCGAAGGAGGCCTGCTTGATCAGAGGGGCCATGTCCGGGACTGGGCTCCGCCGGGCTAGTACTGGGAGGTACTACTTTCCAGGGGGCGCAGCTTGGTGAGGAGCCAGCCCATCGTTGACCCGAACCTTGTTTGGTGGCGGTCGCATGGGCCTGTGACGGTGCGGAGGCTTGAGGACCCCGGGGAGGTGGTACGTCATCGTGTCAGCACGGATGATGAGCACGTCCGTCACTACATGGTTGCGTTGGAGGGCAGGTTCTCCAAAAACCTGGAAGGTTCTTCAGAGATTTCACTGGAGCTATGATCTTGTGATGGTTCCTTCTCTTTGGGTGTCCACCGCCCGCGCCGATACCCGTCGTTCGTTAGGGTTTTAGCTGTATTAGTGATGTTATATGTATGATGCTATTAGAGATGTATTAGTGATAATATTCGACGATGTATGGATGAAAGAGATGATTTAGTTTTGCTTATTGAATGCATGCTAATTTGAATACTAATTTATTTTACGATTTGGTTTTGCTTATTGAATGCTCAAATTGGAAAACTACTCCTACTTTGAACTCTCAAATTGGAGAGCACTATGCTTATAGGGTTTTTGTTTTTGCAGAAATCAAGGAGCCCCTCCATCATCACCGCCGTTGTCCCCGTCACCGACCCCCTCCGACCTCGAGGTGAGACTTGCCAAATCTTGAAATGCAATGACCATCAAGTTTGAATGCTCATATGATGTAGATATAAACATGTATATCTTGTGTTGCTCAAATAGGATATGTGCTTGCCCAAGTGGCCGACGATGTTTGCAGGTTACACCTCCGAGTGGCCTATGTTTTGCCGGAGTGTTGATTAATTTCCGTTCCGGCAAATTTCAGGCACTCCATATGTCCTTTTTTAGCAAAGGTCATGCCGGATTTTTCCGTGAATTCTGGCATGACTTGTGCTAGAGTATGTAGGAAATATCGAGTGGCCTGGATTTTCTAAAAAAATATTATTAAACGATATTTCGGGTTGACTTTAAGTCTATCGAGGCTCCATCACCGACGGTCGAAAAATCAGTGAGGGAGTGTATCCACCATATATGAGAGAGGACGAAGAATCCCGACTGTTGTCGTGGGGGTCGTTTCTCCTTCTTCTCCGGGTGCTAGACCTTTGTAATGCACTAGGGGAAGGAGGAGTAACGACCATCACCGACGGTCGCAAATGTCAGAGAGGAATCAGTGAGTGAGAGTCTCCACCACATATGAGAGGACGAAAAATCCTGACTGTTGTCGTGGGGGTCGCTTCTCCTTCATTCTCGTGTGCTAGACATTTTGGTGTAATGCACTCGGGGACGAAAGGAGGAGCGATCATCACCAACGGTCAAATGTATACACCACGCGAGTTGAGAGTATTCAAGAAAAAGACTTGGCGGATAGATAGTCAACCCGTGATGAATAATAATGATCTAATTTAGTTTTTGTTGTACATATATTTAATTGTACAAGTTTAGTCTTTGAATTATGAACCTAGGAAATTCCGTCATCGGACAACGAAAGTCTCCTGGGGGAGTGCGACTGGTGCAACGACGACTGGGGTCCGTGCGACAGGCCTCACCTGGGCGAAGGTCGGCGCTTCAACATTAAGCTCCAGGAGACCTTTGATGTTGAAATGGTACGCAACGACGACAAGTGTTTTTTTGTAATTAAGCACAACTTCAACTATTTCAACATGTAATTTCATCTTTTACAATTCGACTAGCTTATCCCATGCCATGCAAGACACTATGTCTTGGAGAGGATGGATTTTGAAGACCATGAAAGTTTTGAAATCGTCGACGTCCTAGGAACGGGGGTACCCAGACTTGCCTGCCTGCGGCCCACGGCGTGGCTCCACCAATGGCCCGATACGGCCCAGCTTCGACAACAACAACTAAAGACCCTAGCAAGGAGCCAAGCCTCACGAGGCGGACGACACCAAGACCTCCCTTGGGGCGGCCTCGCTAGGCTGGCTCCCAAGGGCGCAGTGTACCAGTTTCCTCTTTGGTGCTAAAGAGGCAGGCGTAGGCAAGGAGTCCCGAGGCATCATGCAAAGGTTTCCATATTGGTGCAACAAGACCAAGACTAGCAGGACAACAGGACGAAGGTCATCACGGAGCCCACGCTGCATCACCACCAGAGCCTTTGGCAGGTCTCTGCTTGTTGTGTTTCTCCGTCTGGCTCCCATGGCAAGCTCCACTCCTCCGACTAGATCGACGGGCGCGCGGAGAGGCGCCACGGGCCCCCGGGCCTTCATCCCCGCCTTGCGGCAAGTGCGGTGGCCGCACAAGTTCAAGCCGGAGATGCCGCCTCTCTATAACGGCGCGACAGATCCAGTGGCCTTCCTGCTGGCGTACGAAGAGGCCGTTCTGGAAGCCGGAGGCGACAACAAGTTCATGGCCATCTGGTTCCCCATGGCCCTCACCGGTGTGTCGCGCACATGGTTGCTCAACCTGCCGGAGTCCTTTGTCGCCTCCTGTGAGGAGCTATGCGATCTTTTCATCGCGCGCTTCGCCACACCGGCGCCCCCCACCATCGCGGCACTCCTAGGTGGTTCACAGGCGCCGCCCTTGGATCGCCACGTCAGGCAGTTTGTCTGCCGGATGAGCACCGCGCTTGTACAACAGGGGGCTCCTCCGGGATGGGCGGCACCCAAGGCCGACCTCACCTTTGACTCGGGGGACCACCCAGCAACCACCGCAGGCTCGGGTGCGCTCCCGATGCTCTGCATCCCCCACCATCTGCAATGTAGCAGTTACCAAGACCCTCATTGATGGAGGATCCGACCTCAACGTGCTCTCCGTGGAGGCCTTCAGCTTGCTCCACGTACCCCTCGGCCGGCTCCGTCATACCAAGCCCTTCTCCGGAGTTGGTGGTGGATCCACCAGCCCCCTAGGGCAAATCCGCCTCCCCGTCACCTTCGGCACCCGTGAAAACTACTGCACTGAACTTATCGACTTCGACATCGCCCGCATCGGCCTCCCGTACAACGCCTTCCTCGGGTACCCTGCCCTGGCTCAGTTCATGGCAGCAACCTATCCCGCCTACAACCTCATGAAGATGCCGGGGAGCAGCGGTGTCCTCACCGTGGCCGTGGACACCAAGGAGGCCTTAGCGGCCCTAAGGCTTGCCCTCAGAACATCAGAGGCAGCTTGCCCTACCTATGAGGCAGCAGTTGGGGCACAGGGGGCTGCACCGGCGAAGAAGAAGCAGCCATTCTCACAAGATCGGGCCAAGACGAAGCAAGTACCATTCGAGGATGACGGGGCCTCGGGAGCCACCTTCATCATAGGCGCCAACCTCGACCTGGACCAAGAAGAGGCACTGGTGAAGTTCCTGCACGCGAACAAGGAGGTATTCGCTTGGGAGCCCAAGCAGCTAGTGGGAGTCCCAAGGGGAGTAATCGAGCATCACTTGAGGGTGTGCCCCAATGTGTGCCCGGTAAAGCAGAAGGCGTGACGACAGTCCACCGAGAAGCAGTCCTTTATTGTCCAAGAAACCCGCAAGCTACAGGCGGTGGGTGTCATCCACGAAGTCTGGTACCCGGAGTGGCTGGCGAACCCCGTTGTCGTGCCCAAGAATGGCGGGAAGGAACGCATGTGCGTTGACTTCACCAACCTCAACAAGGCCTGCCCTCAGGACCCGTTCCCGCTTCCGTGCATCGATTAGATCGTCGACTCCACCGCCGAGTGCGACCTATTATGGTTCCTGGATTCTTTCTCGGGTTACCACCAGATCAAGATGGCAGTGGAAGACGTAGAGAAGACGGCCTTCTTGACCCCGTGCGGGGTGTACTGCTACACCTGCATGCCGTTCAGGCTGCGCAACGCTGGGGTGACCTTCTAGCAACTAATGCACATTGCCCTGGGCCAGCAGCTCAGGAGGAACGCTAAGTCTTACGTCGACGACATTGTCGTGAAGTCTCGGGAGGCAAGGACCCTCATTCAGGACCTGGAGGAGATGTTCGCCAGCCTGTGCCAGGTGGATCTGCGGCTCAATCTAGAGAAGTGCGTGTTCGGCGTCCCCTCCGGCAAGCTGCTGGGTTTCCTTGTATCACATAGGGGGATCGAGGCGAATCTGGAGAAGGTCAAGGTAATAGAAGACATGAACCCGCCTCAGACCCTCAAAGAAATGCAAAAGCTCGCGGGCTGTGTGACCTCGCTGGGACGCTTTATCTCCAAGTTGGGGGAGCACACCCTACCGTTTTTCAAGATGATGAAGAAGAAGGGCCCGGTCGAGTGGACCCTGGAGGCCGACCTGGTGTTTCGAGACCTCAAGAGATACCTGACCAGCCCACCAGTGATGGTAGCGCCTTGTTCCCTTGAGCCCCTGGTGCTTTACCTAGCTGCCACGCCTTATTCTGCCAGCGCAGCACTGGTGGCCGTCCGTGAGGAGTGCCAGACCAAGCGCCTGCCGCACAATGCCTCACCTTCAGCTAGGAAGGTGCGGCACCATGACAGCGCCCCTGAAACCGTAGCGACGTCAGCAGATGACTAGGCTCCACAAGACGGCGCCCCCGAGACTACGGTGGCCTCAGTGGGCAACCAAGCTCCTGAGGTCCCCCGGCCTCCAGAGGTGTCCCAACCTCCGGAGACCTCGGACCCCATCAACGCTCCCACCCTCGTCGAGCACCCGGTGTACTTCGTCAGCACGGTGTTTTTTTTACAGAAAGACTGTAAGGGAACCCCTTACAGTATAATTGGTGCAACAAACCCAAATTGCAAGTACCATGCCTTGAACCTGGGTGGGTGGGAAGGCATCCGCCCCTTCCCACCACTAGGCTATGCCTTAGTCTGCTCGTCAGCATGGTGTTACGGGACGCAAGGGCACACTATCCCATGTCGCAGAAGCTTCTACTCGCGCTCCTCGTGGCCTCGTGCAAGCTGCATCACTTCTTTCAAGGCCACCCCATCAAGGTCATCTCGGCATACCCGCTGGAGAGGGTACTCTGGAGCCCCAATGCTGTAGGAAGGGTCACCGAATGGAACATCGAGTTGCAGGTGTTTCAACTGGAGTTTAGCACCACTGGGGTCATCAAGGGAGCCGCACTCGCCGACTTCCTGGCAGAATGGATCGACGCCTCAAGGCCCGAAGCGAGAGAGGACCGATCTCTCTCACCAGGAAGCGAAGCACCAGACGACTGGGTCATGTACTTCGATGGCGGTGTCACACGCCAGGGCGCGGGGGCTAGCGCCATGCTCGTCTCGCCCACCCAAGACAAGCTCTACTACGCCGTGCAGATCTGCTTCCAGCGGGGCAAGAAGGTCTCCAACAACATCACGGAATACGAGGGGTTGATCGCCGGCCTCAAGGCCGCGATAGCCTTGGGGGTGAAGCGCCTCACCATCAAGGGCGACTCACAACTCCTCGTCAACTTTTTCAACAAGGTGTATGAGCCAAAGGACGAGCACATGGAGGCATACCTCACGGAGGTACGCAAAATGGAGAAGCAATCCTTGGGCTTGGAACTGCAGCATGTGCCACGCGGCACAAACAAGGAGGTTGATGATATCACCAAGAGGGTGTCAAAGCGTCAGCCCCAAGAGCCAGCTCTCTTTGAAGAGCGACTCTTCAAGCCCTCAGCAGCCCCTCCAGCTGCTGAGCCTGTGCCGCCTCATGAGGAACTTCCCCTGCCGCCAGCCTCGGGAGCCCCCGCCTGCGGTCCGACCTTAGGAGCACGCCTGCTCCTAGCGCTCGAGCCCCAGGAGGAGAGCTGGACCAAAGAATTCAGGGCATACCTGATGCAAGGAACACTGCCGGAGAAGGATGAGGACGCGGAACGCGTGGCCCAACAAGCTATGGCGTACTGCATTCAGGATGGTGAGCTGTACCAGAAGCGACTGAATGACGTTTCCTTGCGATGCATCTCCAGGAAGCAGGGGTGCGAGTTGCTAGATGACATACATGGTGGAGACTGCGGGCATCATTCGTCATGGTGCACCTTGGTGGGCTAGCGTTTCGCAGCGGATTCTACTGGCCCACAGCGCTCAACAACGCGACCGAGCTGGTAAGAGTCTGCGAGGCCTGCCAGTTCCACGCCAAGCAAATCCACCAGCCTGCTCAGGGCCTCCAGACTATCCCGCTCTCGTGGCTGTTCGCAGTCTGGGGGCTGGATATCCTGGGTCCATTCCCACGAGCGCCCGGGGGCTACCGCTACCTCTACGTTGCCATCGACAAGTTCACCAAGATAGAGCATAGCCAGATAATATGATTTTGTAGGGATAGCTTTCTTTGGCCATGTTATTTTGAGAAGACATGATTGCTTTGTTCGTATGCTTGAAGTATTACTATTTTTATGTCAATATTAAACTTTTATTTTGAATCTTATGGATCTGAATATTCTTGCCACAATAAAGAAGATTACATTGATAAATATGTTAGGTAGCATTCCACATCAAAAATTCTGTTTTTATCATTTACCTACTCGAGGACGAGCAGGAATTAAGCTCGGGGGATGATGATACGTCTCTAATGTATCTATAATTTTTTATGTATTCATGCCATGTTTATAATATTTTTACATGACTTTGGTATGATTTGGTTAGAACTAACCCGGACTGACGCTGTTTTCAGCGGAACTACCGTGGTGTTGTTTTTGTGCAGAAATAAAAGTTCTCGGAATGCGCTGAAAGTCAACGGAGATTTTTCTGGAAAATATAAAAAATACTGGAACGAAGAGTTACCGGAGGGGAGTCCCTTAGGCCCCACGAGGGTGGAGGGTGCGCCCACCCCCCTGGGGCGTGCCCCTGTGCCTCGTGGACTCTCCGTGGGGCCCCCTGACTTGTTCTCGATGCCAACCTCTCCTATAAATCCCAAACCTCTAGAAAATAACCTAGATCGGGAGTTCCGCCACCGCAAGCCTCTGTAGCCACCAAAAACTAATCGGGACCCTGTTCCGGCACCCTGCTGGAGGGGGGATCCATCACCGGTGGCCATCTTCATCATCCCGGTGCTCTCCATGACGAGGAGGGAGTAGTTCACCCTCGGGGCTGAGGGTATGTACTAGTAGCTTTGTGTTTGATCTCTCTCTCGTGTTCTTGATGTGGCACGATCTTGATGTACCGCGAGCTTTACTACTATAGTTGTATCTTATGATGTTTCTCCCCCTCTACCTTCTTGTAATGGATTGAGTTTTCCCTTTGAAGTTATCTTATCAGATTGAGTCTTTAAGGATTTGAGAACACTTGATGTATGTCTTGCGTGGGATACCAGTGGTGACAATGGGTATTCTATTGATTCACTTCATGTATGTTTTGGTGGTCAACTTGCGGGTTCCGTGACCTTGGGAATCTATGCATAGGGGTTGGCACACGTTTTCGTCTTGACTCTCCGGCAGAAACTTTGGGGCACTCTTTGAAGTTCTTAGTGTTGGTTGAATAGATGAATCTGATATTGTGTGATGCATATGGTATAATCATACCCGCGGATACTTGAGGTGACATTGGAGTATCTAGGTGACATTAGGGTTTTGGTTGATTAGTGTCTTAAGGTGTTATTTTACTACGAACTCTAGGGCTGTTTGTGACACTTATAGGAATAGCCCAATGGATTGATCGGAAAGAATAACTTTGAGGTGGTTTCGTACCCTACAATAATCTCTTTGTTTGTTCTCTGCTATTAGTGACTTTGGAGTGACTCTTCGTTGCATGTTGAGGGATAGTTATATGATCTAATTATGTTATCCTTGTTGAGAGAACTTGCACTAGCGGAAGTATGAACCCTAGGCCTTGTTTCAAAGCATTACAATACCGTTTTCGCTCACTTTTATCATTAGTTACCTTGCTGTTTTTATATTTTCAGATTACAAAAACCTATATCTACCATCCATATTGCACTTGAATCACCATCTCGTCGCCGAACTAGTGCACCTATACAATTTACCATTGTATTGGGTGTGTTGGGGACACAAGAGACTCTTTGTTATTTGGTTGCAGAGCTCTTTGAGAGAGACCATCTTCATCCTACGCCTCCCACGGATTGATAAACCTTAGGTCATCCACTTGAGCGAAATTTGCTACTGTCCTACAAACCTCTGCACTTGGAGGCCCAAGAACGTCTACAAGAAGAAGGTTGCATAGTAGACATCAGTTAACAAAAGCTATATTAGAACACCTAAACCTGATGAACAAATTAAAGTAGAACCTAGCATTGCTATGGTTAAAGATCTCTTAGAAGAAGATATAGATGGGCATGTTATTTACTTTTGTGAAGAAGCTGCTAGAATTTCCAAACCTGATAAAAAGGATAAACATAGACCTGTTGTTGGCATGCCTGTCATCTCAGTTAAAATAGGAGATCACTGTTATCATGGTTTATGTGACATAGGTGCTAGTGTGAGTTCTATTCATTACACCTTATATCAAGAAATTATGAATGACATAGCACCCGCAGATATAGAAGACATAGATGTTACAATTAAACTTGCTAATGGAGACACCATATCACCAATTGGGATTGTGAGAGATGTTGAAGTCTTGTGTGGGAAAATAAAATAGCCTACTGATTTTCTTGTTCTTGGTTCCCCACAAGATGACTTTTGTCCCATTATATTTGGTAGACCTTTCTTGAACACCGTTAATGCTAAGATAGATTGTGAGAAACAAACTGTCAGTGTTAGTTTTGGTGATGAGTCTCATGAGTGTAATTTTTCCAAGTTTAGTAGAAAGCTTCATGAAAAAATTTGCCTAGTAAGGATGAATTAATTGGTCTTGCTTCTATTGTTGTACCACATACTGATCCTTTAGAACAATATTTGCTAGACCATGAAAATGATTTACATACGCATGAAAGAAATGAAATAGATAAAAATTTCTTTGAACAACGTCCTCTGCTTAAACACAATTTGCCTATTGAAACTCTAGGAGGTCCTCCTCCACCTAAAGGTGATCCTGTGTTTGAATTAAAACAATTGCCAGACACTTTGAAATATGCTTATCTTGATGAAAAGAAGATATATCCTGTTATAATCAGTGCTAACCTTTCAGAACATGAAGAAGAAAGATTATTGAAAGTTCTAAGGAAGCACCGAGCTGCTATTGGATATACTCTTGAAGATTTAAAGGGCATTAGTCCCACTATATGTCAGCCCAAAATTAATATGGAGCCTGATGCTAAACCCGTTGTTGATCACTAACGTCGGTTAAACCCGAAGATGAAAGAAGTGGTAAGAACGGAAATATTAAAACTTCTGGAAGCAGGTATAATCTATCCTATAGTTGATAGTAGATGATTAAGTCCTGCTCATTGTGTTCCTAAGAAAGGAGGTATCACTGTTGTTCCTAATGATAAGAATGACTTATTCCACAAAGAATTGTTACAGGCTGTAGAATGGTAATTGATTTTAGAAAATTAAACAAAGCAACTAGAAAATATCATTACCCTTTGCCTTTTATTGATCAAATGCTTGGAATATTATCTAAGCACACACACTTTTGCTTCCTTGATGGATATTCTGGTTTTTCACAAATACCTGTTTCTCAACCTGATCAAGAAAAGACCACTTTTACTTGTCCTTTTGGAACATATGCTTATAGGTGTATGCCTTTTGGTTTATGTAATGCACCTGCTACCTTTCAAAGATGTATGATTGCTATATTCTCTGACTTTTGTGAAAAGATTGTTGAGGTTTTAATGGATGACTTTTCTGTTTATGGGAAGTCTTTTGATGATTTTTTAAGCAATCCTGATCCAGTTTTGCAGAGATGTGAACAAACAAATCTTGTCTTGAATTGGGAGAAGTGCCACTTTATGGTTAATGAAGGCATTGTCTTGGGTCATAAAATTTCTGAAAGAAGTATTGAAGTGGACAAAGCTAAGGTTGATGCAATTGAGAAAATGCCATGTCCTAAAGATATAAAAGGTATTCGTAGTTTCCTAGGTCATGCTGGTTTCTATAGGAGATTTATCAAAGACTTTTCTAAAATTTATAAGCCTCTCACTAGTCTCTTGCAAAAGGATATTCCCTTTGTTTTTGATGATGATTGTTTAGAAGCCTTTGAAACACTCAAGAAAGCCTTAATATCTGCACCTATTGTTCAACCACCTGATTGGAACTTGCCTTTTGAAATTATATGTGATGCTAGGGATTATGCTGTTGGTGCTGCTCTAGGACAAAGAGTTGATAACAATCTGGATGTTATTCATTATGCTAGTAAAACTCTAGACAGTGCTCGGAGAAATTATGCTACTACTGAAAAAGAATTCTTAGCAGTGGTGTTTCCTTGTGATAAATTTAGACCTTATATTGTTGATTCCAAAGTAACTATTCACACAGACCATGCTGCTATTAAATATCTTATGGAAAAGAAAGATGCTAAACCTAGACTTATTCGATGGGTTCTCTTTTTACAAGAATTTTATTTACATAGCATTGATAGAAAAGGAGCTGAGAACCCAGTAGCTGATAATCTATCTAGGCTTGAAAATGTGCTTGATGACCCACTACCTATTGATGATAGTTTTCCTGATGAGCAGTTAGCTGCAATAAACGTTGCTCACAGTACTCCTTGGTATGCTGATTATGCTAGTTACATTGTTGCTAAATATTTACCACCTAGCTTTACATACCAACAAAAGAAAAAAATTCTTCTATGATTTAAGACATTACTTTTGGGATGACCCACATCTTTATAAAGAAGAAGTAGATGGTATTATTAGATGTTGTGTACCTGAGCATGAACAGGGACAAATCCTACGGAAATGTCATTCTGAAGCTTATGGAGGGCATCATGCTGGAGATAGAACTGCTCACAAGGTATTGCAGTCTGGATTTTATTGGCCTACTCTCTTCAAGGATGCCCGTAAGTTCGTATTATCTTATGATGAATGTCAAATAATAGGTAATATTGGTAAGCATCAAGAAATGCCTATGAATTATTCACTTGTTGTTGAACCATTTGATGTTTGGGGATTTGATTACATGGGACCTTTTCCTTCCTCTAATGGGTATACACATATTTTGGTTGCTGTTGATTATGTTACTAAATGGGTAGAAGCTATTCCAACTAGTAGTGCTGATCACAACACCTCTATTAAAATGCTTAAGGAAGTTATTTTCCCAAGGTTTGGAGTCCCTAGATATTTAATGATTGATAGTGGTTCACACTTTATTCATGGTGCTTCACGTTAGATGCTTGCGAAGTATAATGTTAACCATAGAATTGCATCACCCTATCATCCTCAGTCTAGTGGTCAAGTTGAACTTAGCAATAGAGAAATAAAATTAATTTTGCAAAAGACTGTCAATAGGTCCAGGAAGAATTGGTCTAAGAAATTAGATGATGCACTTTGGGCTTATAGAACAGCATATAAAAATCCTATGGGTATGTCTCCTTATAAAATGGTTTATGGAAAAGCTTGTCATTTGCCTCTTGAATTAGAACATAAACCATTTTGGGCAATCAAAGAACTCAATTATGACTTCAAACTTGCTGGTGAATGGAGAATCCAAGCTTATGAAAGTGCAAAATTATTCAAAGAAAAAGTTAAAAGATGGCATGACAAAAGAATCCAAAAGCGTGAGTTTAAAGTCGGAGAATATGTTCTTTTGTACAACTCTCGTTTCAGATTCTTTGCAGGAAAACTCCTCTCAAAATGGGAAGGCCCATATGTCATCGAGGAGGTTTACCGGTCTGGAGCCATCAAAATAAATAGTCCCGAAGGTACTAACCCGAAGGTTGTCAATGGGCAACAAATAAAGCATTATATCTCAGGTACGCCCATTAACGCTGAAAGTAATATTATCCAAACTTTGACACCGGAAGAACACATAAAAGAGTCCTTCCGGAACACTCCAGAATCATGAAAATAAGGAGGTACATGATACGGTAAGTAAACGGACTCCGAAAAATCCGCAAAAATATATTTTTATCAGTTTTGGAATACTTAAGAATTTTGGAAATAAAGAAACTTCCAGGAAGCGTCCCCTGGTTGGCACAAGACAACAGGGTGCCTGGCGCGCCCAGGTGGGTTGTGCCCACTTGGGACACCTTCCGTGCTCCATTTTTCTCCCGTATGCTTGTCCTCCAAGATAAAAAAAATCTATATATACTTCCTGAACCTGTTGATCACCGTATCGCGGAGAAATCCTCTGTTCTATTTTTCCTTGTTGTTTTTGTCAGATCCCATCTATCATGGACTCTTCAAGCTCCTCCAAGGACAAGTTCTTCAAGAACGTAATCAACCCATATATGCGGGAGGTGGTGCAGCGCCCTCAGGTCATCCAGATGCATGAGGGGGTGCTTCACCTCCATGATGTGCCATGCCCCAAGGGGACGGGAACCATGGAGGACAGGCTTGAAGCTGTGGAGCAAGACGTCTTCCGGTGCAAGGGGATGGTGGAGCGTGGACTCAATGCCAATCACCTCATGATCACGGACCATTCCTGTGATCTCAAGGTGGATGGCAAGCCCATTAAGGACATCATCTTCACCCTCAACGAACAAATCAACTTTCTGCAAAGCCAGATCTAAGATCTTCAAAACCAAGTCTTTGAATATGAGGTGAGGTTTAAAGGTATGAGTTTGGCTGCTAGCTGCATGACCCATGAGACTCACTCCTCCTCTTATGATGGTGGACCACTGCCATGGAAATCCGAGGACAAGATCCCTTCTTCATCACCATCACCATCTTCTTCACCACCAAAGGAGAACTTAGTATCGGGTATGGCACTCCCCTTGGCTTCCGCCAAGCTTGGGGGAGGTGCCCCGATTTCGTATCATCCCATTACCTTTTTACTTTTACTTATTTTAGTTCGATCTTTTGCTTTAGATGAATAAAAGTTAGTTCGATCGTTTCTTCCTTGAGAGTTTGCTTAATGATCTATCCTTGTAATCGTGTGCAAGTTATATAATAAAATTTAGTGTGAGTTTTTGCTTTCTTTACTCTCATGTTGCAAATAAAGAAAAGAAATACGAAAGGAAAAAGTGAAAGGAAATAAATAAAAGAAAGGAAATAAATTAATAAGATCACCACATAAGGAAAATTATAAGTAGAAAATTTTATTAGAGATTGACAAACATAGCATTAGTCAATGATGCAACTCACGAAAGAATTAATAAGGGAAGAGAAGATTCACATATAAATATACTATCCTAGGAATCTTTTGCGATTGTGAGCCCTCATCAAAATATTATATGCCAAAATTGTTGACGTTGGACAAGGAAGACAACTTAATGGTTTATGTTTGTTTATATTCACATAGAAGTCATATTGTCATAGATACTTTAACATGTGATGCTTGCCCCCTATCTTTGCTAGCCAAAAATTCCGCACTAAGTAGAGATACTACTTGTGCATCCAAAAACCCTTAAACCCCAAATCTTATTTTCAAGAGTCCACCATACCTACCTAGGGATTGAGCAAGATCCCTAAAGTAAGTTGTCATCGGGTGCAAAAAGGCAATAAAAATTCCTTCTAAAAGTGTGAGATCATTTAGTGTAAGATACAATTGAGCGTTGCATGAACTTGTGATGGTGAAGAATAAAAGCGACCGACTGCATAATAAAGGTCGCTATCACAAGGGGCAATGCAACGTGATGTTCTTTTGCATTAAGGGGTTGAGCATACAAACAAATAAGCGCATGGCAACCTCTGCTTCTCTCTGCGAAGGGCCTATATTTTACTTTTATGTATTTACCTTTATGCAAAGAGTCAAAGTTTTCCTTCTGTTCCTTTTTATTTTTCTCCTTTGGCAAGCATCATGTGGTGATGAAAGATCTAGGAACATATGTCTAGTTGAATATAGATAGCATGAGTTATTATTGTTGACATCACCCTTGAGGTGAATATGTTGGGATGCGAAACTTTAAGCCCCTATCTTTCTATGTGTCCGATTGAAATGTTTTGCTCATGTGTACACAGTGAGTGTTAGCAATCATAGAAGACTGTCAGGGTTCAAGAACGACACCTATGGGATCACAGGGAATCCCTACTACGGTTGGCGGGGCGCGGGGCTGTGCAAAGAGCGGGTTTAGAAGATCAACACGGGGTAATTTTATCCAGGTTCGGGCCGCAAACGATGCATAATGCCTGAAGGAAATATGCCCTAGAGGCAATAATAAAGTTATTATTTATTTCCTTATATCATGATAAATGTTTATTATTCATGCTAGAATTGTATTAACCGGAAACATAATACATGTGTGAATACATAGACAAACAGATAGTCACTAGTATGCCTCTACTAGACTAGCTCATTAATCGAAGATGGTTATGTTTCCTAACCATAGACATGTGTTGTCATTTGATTAATGGGATCACATCATTAGGAGAATGATGTGATTGACATGACCCATTTCATTAGCTTAGCACTTGATCGTTTAGTATGTTTCTTATGCTATCTTCATGACTTATACAAAGTTCCTGCAACTATGAGATTATGCAACTCCCGTTTACCAGAGGAACACTTTGTGTGCTACCAAACATCACAACGTAACTGGGTGATTATAAAGGTACTCTACAAGTGTCTCCGAAAGTATATGTTGAGTTGGCATGAATCAAGATTAGGATTTGTCACTCCGATTGTCGGAGAGGTATCTCTGGGCCTTCTCGGTAATACACATCACATAAGCCTTGCAAGCATTGCAACTAATGAGTTAGTTGTGAGATGATGTATTACGGAACGAGTAAAGAGACTTACCGGTAGCGAGATTGAACTAGGTATTGGATACCGATGATCGAATCTCGGGTAAGTAACATACCGATGACAAAGGGAACAACGTATGTTGTTATGCGGTTTGACCGATAAAGATCTTCAGTAGAATATGTAGGAACCAATATGGGCATCCAGGTTCCGCTATTGGTTATTGACCAAGAATGGTTCTAGGTCATGTCTACATAGTTCTCGAACCGTAGGGTCCGCACGCTTAAGGTTTCGATGACGGTTATATTATGAGTTTATGTATTTTGATGTACCGAAGGAGTTCGGAGTCCCGGATGTGATCACGGACATGACAAGGAGTCTCGAAATGTTCGAGACATAAAGATTGATATATTGGACGGCTATATTCGGACACCGGAAAGGTTCCGGAAGTTTCCGGAGAAAACCGGAGTGCGGAGGGGTTACGGAACCCCGGGAAGTAATGGGCCTTATTGGGCCAAGAGGGAGAGAGGGCTGCACCAGGAGGTGGCACGCGCCCCCATGGGGAGTCCGAATTGACTAGGAGGAGGCGCGCCCCCCCTCTCTCCCTCCCTCTCTTTCCTTCCCCTTCCCTCTTCCTAGTAGGACTAGGAAGGGAGTCCTACTCCTACTAGGAGGAGGACTCCCCCTCCTTGGTGCGCCTCCTAGGGCGGCCGGCCCTCCCCTTACTCCTTTATATACGAGGCAGGGGGCACCCTAGAACACACAAGTTGATCTTCGTGATCGTTCCTTAGCCGTGTGCGGTGCCCCCTCCACCATATTCCACCTCGGTCATATTGTAGCGGTGCTTAGGCGAAGCCTGCGACGAGTAGAACATCAAGATCGTCACCACGCCGTCGTCTTGTGGAACTCCTCCCCGACGCTTTGCTGGATCGGAGCCGGGGATCGTCATCGAGCTGAGCGTGTGCTAAGAACTCGGAGGTGCGAGTAACGGTGCTTGGATCGGTCGGATCGTGAAGGCGTCGACTACATCAACAGCGTTGATACAACGCTTCGCTTTCGGTCTCACGAGGGTGCGTGGGCGGACACTCTCCCCTCTCGTTGCTATGCCATCACCATGGTCTTGCGTGATCGTAGGAAATTTTTGAAATTACTCGTTTCCCATGATGGCATCCGAGCCAGGTTTTATGCGTTGATGTCATATGCACGAGTAGAACACAAGTGAGTTGTGGGCGATACAAGTCATCTGCCTACCAGCATGTCATACTTTGGTTCAGCGGTATTGTGAGATGAAGCGGCCCGGACCGACATTACGCAGACGCTTCGCGAGACTGGTTTCACCGTGCTACGAGCACTCGTGCTTAAAGGTGGCTGGCGGGTGTCTGTCTCTCTCACTTTAGTTGAACTGAGTGTGGCTCGCCCGGTCCTTGAGAAGGTTAAAGCGGAGTCTATTTGACGAAATATCGTTGTGGTTTTGATGCGTAGGTGAGAACGGTTCTTGCTCAGCCCGTAGCAGCCGCGTAAAACTTGCAACAACAAAGTAGAGGGCGTCTAACTTGTTTTTGCAGGGCATGTTGTGATGTGATATGGTCAAGGCGTGATGCTATATTTTATTGTATGAGATGATCATGTTTTGTAACCGAGTTATCGGCAATGGCAGGAGCCATATGGTTGTCGCTTTATTGTATGAAATGCAAGCGCCATGTAATTGCTTTACTTTATCACTAAGCGGTAGCGATAGTCGTAGAAGCAATAGTTGGCGAAGCGACAACGATGCTACGATGGAGATCAAGGTGTCGCGCGGTGGCGATGGTGATCATGGCGGTGCTTCGGAGATGGAATCACAAGCACAAGATGATGATGGCCATATCATATCACTTATATTGATTGCATGTGATGTTTATCCTTTATGCATCTTATCTTGCTTTGTTTGACGGTAGCATTATAAGATGATCTCTCACTAAAATTATCAAGAAGTGTTCTCCCGAGTATGCACCGTTGCTAAAAGTTCAGTAGTACCCGGACACCACGTGATGATCGGGTGTGATAAGTTCTCGTCCATCTACAACGGGTGCAAGCCAGTTTTGCACACGCAGAATACTCAAAGTTAAACTTGACGAGCCTAGCATATGCAGATATGGCCTCGGAACACGGAGACCGAAAGGTCGAACGTGAATCATATAGTAGATATGATCAACATAGTGATGTTCACCATTGAAACTACTCCATCTCACGTGATGATCGAACATGGTTTAGTTAATTTGGATCACGTAAACACTTAGATGACTAGAGAGATGTCTGTCTAAGTGGGAGTTTTTAATATGATTAATTAAAACTTAAATTATCATGAACTTAGTACCGATAGTATTTTGCTTGTCTATGTTTCTTTGTAGATAGATGGCTCGTCTTTGTTGTTCCGTTGAATTTTAATGCGTTCCTTGAGAAAGCAAAGTTGAAAGATGATGGTAGCAATTACACGGACTGGGTCCGTAACTCGAGGATTATCCTCATTGCTGCCCGGAAAAATTAGGTCTGGAAGCACCGCTGGGTGCGAACTGCTGCGAGAGCTGCACGAAGTTGTGAGCGTCTGGCAAAGCAAAGCTGATGACTACTCTATAGTTCGATGTGCCATGCTTTACGGCTTAGAACCGGGTCTTCAACGACGTTTTGAGCGTCATGGAGCATATGAGATGTTCCAGAGTTGAAGTTAATATTTCAAGCAAATGCCCGGATTGAGAGATATGAAGTCTCCAATAAGTTCTATAGCTGCAAGATGGAGGAGAATAGTTCGTCGGTGAGCACATACTCAAAATGTCCGGGTATAATAATCACTTAATTCAGCTGGGAGTTAATCTTCCGGATGATAGTGTCATTGATGAATTCTCCAATCACGCCACCAAGCTACAAGAGCTTCGTGATGAACTATAATATGCAAGGGATGACTAAGACAATTCTGAGCTCTTCGCAATGCTAAAAGCAGCGGAGGTAGAAATCAAGAAAGAGCATCAAGTGTTGATGGTCAACAAGACCACTAGTTTCAAGAAAAGGGCAAAGGAAAGAAGAAGGAAACTTCAAAAGAACAGCAAGAAAGTTGCTGATCAAGAGAAGAAACCCAAGTCTGGACCTAAGCACTGAAAGCGAGTGTTTTTTTGCAAGCAAACTGGACCTTTGAAGCGGAACTGCCCCAAGTATTTGGCGGATAAGAAGGATGGCAAGGTGAACAAAGGTATATGTGATATACATGTTATTGATGTGTACCTTACTAGAGCTCGTAGTAGCACACAGGTATTTGATCTGGTTACATTGCTCATATTTGCAACTCGAAGCAGGGACTACGGAATAGAGCGAGCACCAGCAAAGGGCGAGGTGACGATCTTGGCGTGGGAAATGGTTCCAAAGTCAATGTGATCGCGATCGGCACGCTACCTCTACATCTACCTTCGGGATTAGTTTTAGACCTAAATAATTGTTATTTGGTGCCGGCGTTGAGCATGAACATTATATCTGGATCTTGTTTGATGCGAGGCGGTTATTCATTTAAATCAGAGAATAATGGTTGTTCTATTTATATGAGTAATATCTTTTATGGTCATGCACCCTTGAAGAATGGTCTATTCTTATTGAATCTCGACAGTAGTGATACACATATTCATAATGTCGAAGCCAAAAGATGCAGAGTTGATAATGATAGTGCAACTTATTTGTGGCCTTGCCGTTTAGGTCATATTGGTGTAAAACGCATGAAGAAACTCCATACGGATGGACTTTTGGAATCACTTGATTATGAATCACTTGGTACTTACGAACCATGCCTCATGGGCAAGATGACTAAAACACCATTCTCCGGTTGTATGGAGAGAGCAACAGACTTGTTGGAAATCATACATACTGAGATGTGTGTGGTCCGATGAATGTTGAAGCTCGTGGTGGATATCGTTATTTTCTCACCTTCACAGATGATTTAAGCAGATATGGGTATATCTACTTGATGAAACATAAATCTGAAACATTTGAAAAGTTCAAAGAATTTCAGAGTGAAGTTGAAAATCATCGTAACAAGAAAATAAAGTTTCTACGATCTGATCGTGGAGGAGAATATTTGAGTTCTGAGTTTGGTCTACATTTGAAGCAATGCGGAATAGTTTCGCAACTCACGCCACCGGAACACCACAGCGTAATGGTGTGTCCGAGCGTCGTGTCGTACTTTACTAGATATGGTGCGATCTATGATGTCTATTTCGATTTACCGCTATCATTTTGGGGTTATGCTTTAGAGGCGGCCGCATTCACGTTAAATAGGACACCGTCAAAATCCGTTGAGCGGCGCCTTATGAATTATGGTTTAGCAAGAAACCAAAGTTGTCGTTTCGAAAGTTTGGGGTTGCGATGCTTATGTGAAAAAACTTCAACCTGATAAGCTTGAACCCAAATCGGAAAAATGTGTCTTCATAGGATACCCAAAGGAGACAATTGGGTATACCTTCTATCACAGATCCGAAGGCAAGACATTTGTTGCTAAAATGGATCCTTTCTAGAGAAGGAGTTTCTCTCGAAAGAAGTGAGTGGGAGGAAAGTGGAACTTGATGAGGTAATAGTACCAGCTCCCTCATTGGAAAGTAGTTAAATCACGAAATCAGTTTCGTAACACCTACACCAGTTAGTGAGGAAGATAATGATGAAGATCATGAAACTTCAGATCAAGTTGTCCTTGAACTTCGTAGATCAACCAGAATAAAATCCGCACTGAGTGGTACGGTAATCCTATTCGGAAGTCATGCTACTAGATCATGGTGAACCTACGAACTATGAAGAAGCGATGGTGAGCCCAGATTCATAAAATGGCTTGAAGCCATGAAATCTGAGATGGGATCCATGTATGAGAACAAAGTATGGACTTTGGTAGACTTGCCCGATGATCGGCAAGCTATTGAGAATAAATGGATCTTTAAGAAGAAGGCGACGCTGATGGTAATGTAGCGTCTACAAAGCTCGACTTGTTGCAAAAGGTTTTCGACAAGTTCAAGGGGTTGACTACGATGAGACTTTCTCACCCGTAGCGATGCTTAAGTCTGTCGAGAATCATGTTAGCAATTGCCGCATTTTATGATTATGAAATTTGGCAAATGGATGTAAAACTGCATTCTTGAATGGATTTCTAGAAGAAGAGTTGTATATGATGCAACCAGAAGGTTTTGTTGATCCAAAGGGTACTAACAAAGTGTGCAAGCTCCAACGATCAATTTATGGTGCGGTGCAAGCCTCTCGGAGTTGGAATAAGCGCTTTGATAGTGTGATCAAAGCATATGGTTTTATACAGACTTTTGGAGAAGCTTTGTATTTACAAGAAAGTGAGTGGGAGCTCTGTAGCATTTCGATATTATATGTGGACGACATATTGTTGATTGGAAATGATATAGAATTTCTGGATAGCATAAAAGGATACTTGAATAAAAGTTTTTCAATGAAAGACCTCGGTGAAGCTGCTTACATATTGGGCATCAAGATCTATAGAGATAGATCAAGATGCTTAATAGGACTTTCACAAAGCACATACCTTGATAAAGTTTTGAAGAAGTTCAAAATGGATCAGGCAAAGAAAGGTTTTTTACCTGTAGTACAAGGTGTAAGATTGAGTCAGACTCAATGCCCGACCACAAGCAGAGAAGATAGAGAAAATGAAAAATGTTCCTATGCTTCAGCCATAGGCTCTATCATGTATGCAATGCTGTGTACCGGACACGGCGTATGCTTAGCTGTAAGCTTGGCAGGAAGGTACCAAAGTAATCGAGTGGATCCTTTGGACAGCGGTCAAGAACATCTGAAATACGAAAAGGACTAAGGATATGTTTCTCGTATATGGAGGTGACAAAGAGCTAGTCGTAAATGGTTACGTCGATGCAAGTTTTGACAACGATCCGGACGATTCTAAATCGCAAACCGGATCGTATTTTTATTAAGCGGTGGAGCTGTCGGTTGGTGCAGTTCTAAACAAAGCGTCGTGGCGGGATCTACATGTGAAGCGGAGTACATAGCTGCTTGGAAGCAGCAAATGAAGGATGCGGATGAAAGAGTTCATTTCCGATCTAGGTGTCATACCTAGTGCATCGGGACCAATGAAGATCTTCGTGACAATCTTGGTGCAATTGCCTTGGCAAAGGAATCCAGATTTCACAAGAGGACCAAGCATATCAAGAGACGCTTCAATTCCATTGGGACCAAGTCCAAGTGGGAGACATAGAGATTTGCAAAATACATACGGATCTGAATGTTGCAGACCGTTGACTAAGCCTCTTCCATGAGCAAAACATGATCAGCACCAAGACTCCATGGGTGTTAGAATCATTCTTGTGTAATCTAGATTATTGACTCTAGTGCAAGTGGGAGCTGAAGGAAATATGCCCTAGAGGCAATAATAAAGTTATTATTTATTTCCTTATATCATGATAAATGTTTATTATTCATGCTAGAATTGTATTAACGGAAACATAATACATGTGTGAATACATAGACAAGCAGATAGTCACTAGTATGCCTCTACTAGACTAGCTCATTAATCGAAGATGGTTATGTTTCCTAACCATAGACATGTGTTGTCATTTGATTAATGGGATCACATCATTAGGAGAATGATGTGATTGACATGACCCATTTCATTAGCTTAGCACTTGATCGTTTAGTATGTTGCTTATGCTATCTTCATGACTTATACAAAGTTCCTGCAACTATGAGATTATGCAACTCCGTTTACGGAGGAACACTTTGTGTGCTACCAAACATCACTGGCGAATGGGTGATTATAAAGGTAATCTACAAGTGTCTCCGAAAGTATATGTTGAGTTGGCATGAATCAAGATTAGGATTTGTCACTCCGATTATCGGAGAGGTATCTCTGGGCCTTCTCGGTAATACACATCACATAAGCCTTGCAAGCATTGCAACTAATGAGTTAGTTGTGAGATGATGTATTACGGAGCGAGTAAAGAGACTTACCGTAGCGAGATTGAACTAGGTATTGGATACCGACGATCGAATCTCGGGTAAGTAACATACCGATGACAAAGGAACAACGTATGTTGTTATGCGGTTTGACCGATAAAGATCTTCGTAGAATATGTAGGAACCAATATGAGCATCCAGGTTCCGCTATTGGTTATTGACCAAGAATGGTTCTAGGTCATGTCTACATAGTTCTCGAACCGTAGGGTCCATGCGCAAGGTTTCGATGGCGGTTATATTATGAGTTTATGTATTTTGATGTACCGAAGGAGTTCGAGTCCGGATGTGATCACGGACATGACAAGGAGTCTCGAAATGTTGAGACATAAAGATTGATATATTGGACGGCTATATTCGGACACGGAAAGGTTCGGAAGTTTCGGAGAAAACCGGAGTGCCGGAGGGGTTACGGAACCCCGGGAAGTAATGGGCCTTATTGGGCCAAGAGGGAGAGAGGGCTGCACCGGAGGTGGCGCGCCCCCATGGGGAGTCCGGTGGACTAGGAGGGGGGCGCGCCCCTCCCTCTCCTCTCCCTCTTTCCTTCCCCTTCCTCTTCCTAGTAGGACTAGGAAGGGAGTCCTACTCCTACTAGGAGGAGGACTCCCCCTCCTGGTGCGCCTCCTAGGGCGGCCGGCCCTCCCCTTACTCCTTTATATCACGGGGCAGGGGGCACCCTAGAACACACAAGTTGATCTTCGTGATCGTTCCTTAGCCGTGTGCGGTGCCCCTCCACCATATTCCACCTCGGTCATATTGTAGCGGTGCTTAGGCGAAGCCTGCGACGGTAGAACATCAAGATCGTCACCACGCCGTCGTCTTGTGGAACTCCTCCCGACGCTTTGCTGGATCGGAGCAGGGGATCGTCATCGAGCTGAGCGTGTGCTAAGAACTTCGGAGGTGCGAGTAACGGTGCTTGGATCGGTCGGATCGTGAAGGCGTCGACTACATCAACAGCGTTGATACAGCGCTTCGCTTCGGTCTCACGAGAGTGCGTGGGCGGACCTCTCCCTCTCGTTGCTATGCCATCACCATGGTCTTGCGTGATCGTAGGAAATTTTTTGAAATTACTACGTTTCCCAACAATGCCCTAGTCCTGCTTTGGTGTATATTTGGTGTTCTTGAGCTCTTGAACTAGATGCAGTGCATGCCTAGCCCAAAAAGTCCGAATCCTCCCTCGGTACGCCTCGGGCCTCCTTTTATACGCCACAGTGGCACACAGGAGGTGGAAAGTATGTATAGTGTACAAGTCTATCCCTGACATCGTGGGACAAAACGCATTTAATGCGCTGCCAACGTGTCCTCTTGCTTTATCGGGGACGACAAGGAAGCTCGTCTCGTCTGTCGCCGCCTCGCCTCTCTTCGACGCGCATCCAAGCTGACGAGACATGTAGCACCACGTTGGCTGGCTGGCTGCTGCGCTGGGTCCCTTTGTGCGTGAGCGAGGCCCACACTAAGGAGCGAGTCCTTGTTATTTCAAATAAACAACGTCGCCCGACAACAAACCTTGCCGTCCTCCCGCTTTATACCATGACCACACCCACGCTCTTGGCGGGAGTAGGGGTAAAGTAGGATCGGTCCCTTTGCTTGTTTCCCTTCCACCGCAACTACAACCAGATTCCGGCCTGAAAGGGATTTCGGGCACAACAAAGAGGGAGCACGGTGGTATAGGAGTGAACAAAGTTTCGTACGTTCAAGTTTCATACGGAAGCGCATAGCAGGGGAGAGAGAGAACTTATCTGAATTTGTAGCCCCCGGCAAACTCGGCTTGCTGGGGTCGGGGGTGTCGATCCGCATTATTTCCTCCAAACGGTTCTGCAGGAGCGCCTGTGCAGCCTGCGAACCAAGAACGGACTGGAAGAGACAGAAAGACATACACTCGACCTCTATGCTAGGGGCGAGCTACCGCCAAGCACTATCAACCCTAACAGAGAGAAAGACTCAACCTAGCATGCATGCTCTATTCTAGGGCGCCGGCGCTTCATTTATTTATCTGATGCTCAGGGCCTGCGCCTGACTTTGTACAAAGGGTTACATGCCTTGCCGACAAGGCTTGTACAAAAAGTGATCTGCCGGGATGTCCAGTAACCACGCCTTATGGGTAAAACTTGCGAAGATGTTCGATGTTCCAGGAGTTGCTCACTGGAATTCCATCTTCGGTCTCTAGGCGGACTGCGCCGGGCCTGGTGACTCGTATTACCTGATAAGGGCCTTCCCACTTCGGCGTCAACTTGTTGGAATTCTTGGCAGATTGAACTCTCCGAAGAACAAGGTCGCCTTCCTCAAGGCTTCGGGTACGAACCTTGCGGCTATGGTAGCGGCGCAAGGCTTGCTGGTAGCGACCAGCTCACACAACAGCCCGAAGATGATCTTCCTCAAGGAGCATCGCATCATCGTGGTGCAACTGCTCTTGCTCAAGCTCATCATAAGCGAGCACTCGGGGTGACCCGTATATGAGTTCCGTGGGGAGAACTGCTTCTACCCCGTATACTAGGGCAAAGGGTGTTTGGCCAGTGGCTCGATTTGGCGTTGTTCTGATCGACCAAAGAATCATTGGTAACTCATCAACCCAGCGCCTTCCGCACTTGTGTAGCCTGTCAAAAGTCCTGGTCTTGAGGCCTCGCAACACTTCTGCATTTGCCCTCTTGGCCTGGCCGTTACTTCTGGGATGAGCAACAGAAGCAAAACAAACCTTGCTGCCGAGGTCTTGGATATACTGCATAAAGGTGCGGCTCGTGAACTGCGTGCCATTGTCGGTGATGACTCTGTTCGGTACACCAAAACGGCAGACTAGCCCCTTGAAGAACTTGACGGCTGATTGCGCTATCACCTTTCTCACTGGTTCTACTTCCGGCCACTTTGTGAACTTGTCGATCGCCACGTACAAGTACTCAAAGCCCCCGGCGGCACGGGGAAAGGGGCCCAGTATGTCGATCCCCCAGACCGAAAATGGCCAGGAAAGAGGGATTGTCTGAAGAGCTTGGGCTGGTTGATGAAGCTTCTTTGAATGGAACTGCCACGCTTCACACTTGGTTACTAGTGCAGCTGCATCCTGGAGAGCGGTGGGCCAGAAGAAAACTTGCCGGAACGCTTTGCCGGCAAGGGCTCTTGACCCTATGTGGGAGCCACACATGCCTCCATGTATCTCCGCCAACAGCTCCAGTCCGTCCTCCCGAGGAATGCACTTCAATTTCACGTCGTTCGATCTCCTTCTGTATAGGGCATCATCCACAAACTGGTACATGCTGGACCGACGGGCTACTTTCTCTGCTTCCTCCTGTTCCTCAGGGAGTTCCCCTGTTTGGAGGAAACGGACGGTGTGATGTGCCCATGCCGGAGCCTAGGGCTCGACGGCAAGGACTAGAGGCTCATCTTCGGCCGTAAGGGCAGCCGCCTCTATGGTCAGGGCTTGAGGCCCTGCCGGAGGTTGCTGCTTTCCGGCAAGCTTGGGACACCCGGCAACATCCTTGCCAGCGGCTCCTGGGAGCTCAGCGGGAAAGTAATTGCCGGGGCCCGCCTTCCTTCGCTTGTTCTGTCCTGCTGATGGCTCGACGGATGGCTGAGTTTATTGAAGCACAAAAGTACCTGGTTCCACAGGCAACTTGAGGGTAGCGCATTTTGACAAGTCGTCGGCAATGTTGTTCTCTGCTCGGGGAACATGCTCCGCTTGTAGACCGTCAAAACGCTCCTCCAACTTCCTCACCTCATCCACATAGGCCTCCATCAACGGGCTCTGGTAATCTTTGTTAACTTGCTTGACGACGAGCTGCGAATCACCTCTGATGATGAGCTTCCTGATTCCGAGGTCTGCTGCGATCCTGAGACCGGCAAGCAATCCCTCGTACTCTGTTGTGTTGTTTGTTATTTGTTGATTTTTCCCGAGGAAAGTGTTCTCCTGTGGGTGCGATGAGTAGCACGCCGGCACTAGCACCCTGTAGCGAGAAAGCCCCATCGAAGTACATGATCCAATCACGGCTCGTTTCGTTGCCTGGAAAGGTGGTCTCTTGGATCTCCTCGTCGGGCGTTGAGGTCTATTCTGCTAGAATTCTGCCAAAGCTCGGCTCTTGATCGTGGAAGTACTTTCAAACCCGAGGTCAAAGCTCGACAGCTCCAACGCCCACTCCACAATCCTACCAGTCGCATCTGGGTTGTGCAAGATCCGTTGCAAAGGGAGGCGGGTGACGACGATGATCTCTTGTGCTTGGAAATAGTGACGCGGCTTTCTCGAGGCCATAAGAAGGCCGAAAAGTAGCTTCTGCATCCCGGAATATCTTGATCTAGCCCCCTGCAAGAGGGAACTGACAAAATAAACCGAGTGCTGCACCACCTTCTTCTTCTGTTCAACTCCCCCATCTGCGCAGACTCTGCCTTGTTGGGACCGGGCCTTTCCGGGGGTTCCACCTTGCCGGCGTCAGGCCCTGCCGGGGAGAGCCTCGGCCCACCATCCGACGGCTCCGCTGCTACAGCTGCCTCTTCCTCGAGTTCCCTCTGTGCTACTAGCGCAACACTAACCACTTGATTCGTCGCCGCTAGATATAGCAGCAACGGCTCTTGTGGTTTAGTTGCGACTAGTATTGGCGTTGAGGAGAGGTACTTCTTCACATCCTGTAGCACTGCCTCTGCCTCCGTAGTCCATTTCATTGGACCCGCCTTTTTCAAAACTTTGAAAAAGTGGAGGGCGTGCTCAGCAGATTCCGAGATGAACCTACTTAGAGCAGCAACGCAGCCGGCGAGCCTACGGACGTCTTTGACCCGTCTCGGCGCCTCAATCTGCTCAATCGCTTTGATCTTGTCGGATTCGCTTCGATCCCGCGCTGAGACACAAAGAACCCAAGAAGTTTGCCGGATGGGACACCGAAAATACAGTTCTCTGGGTTGAGCTTGAGGTTGATCTTGCACAGATTTGCAAATGTTTCCTCCATATCCTGCACGAGCGTAGCCTTGTCCTTGGTTTTGACCACTATATCATCCATGTAAGCTTCCATATTTCTATGCGGTTGGGGCTCAAAACCAATTTGGACCGCTCGGGCAAATGTCGAACCAACGCTTTTCAACCCGAAAGGCAGTCGTACAAAACAGTACGTACCACATAGGGTGATGAATGCGGTCTTTTCTTCGTCTTCCTTCATCATGAAGATCTGATGGTATCCTGAATAGGCGTCGAGGAATGACAGCAGGTCACATCCGGCAGTGGAGTCCACAATCTGGTCTATGCGTGGCAAAGGGAAAGGATCCTTTGGACAGGCCTTATTGATATCTGTGTAATCAATACATAGCCTCCACTTCCCATTTTCCTGACGCACTACCACTGGATTGGCCAACCACGTGGGGTGGAGGATTCCTCTAACCAAGCCTGCCGCCTCTAACTTCTTGATCTCTTCGATGATGAACTCTTGCCGCTCCAAAGCTTGCTTCCTGACCTTCTGCTTGACGGGCCGCGCATGAGGACAAACAGCAAGATGGTGCTCAATCACCTTCCTGGGAATGTCGGGGATGTCGGATGTTTCCCATGCAAACACATCGACATTCGCCCGCAGGAAGGCGACTAGCACACTTTCCTATTTGCTGTCAATGGTGGAGCTTATAGTAAAAGCCCCGCTCGTGCCGTCCTCCTTGACGGGCACCTTCTTGGTCTCTGGTGGTGCTGCCTTGGATTTCTTGCTCTTGCCGGTGGAGCTCTCTGGCATGTCCTCAACGGGAGCGCTGCACTCCGAAGAGGCGCACTTGACGGAGTGGGTACAGGAGGTCTGGCCGGTCTTCTTCTCCCTCGGGGCTACAACAGCAGGAGCAAGTGCCTTGGCAGCAATTGCTGCAACTGCCTCCCGGTAGAGCTGGTCGGCGCAGATGAGTGCATCCTTCTTGTCAGAGGGGACGGTGATGATGCTCAGTGGCCCGAGCATCTTCAACGTGTTGTAGGCGTAATGTGATGCCGCCATGAACTTGGCCAGCGCTGGGCGGCCAAGGATCCCATTGTAGGGAAGGGGGATCTTGGCGACATCAAAAATGATCTTCTCCGTCCTGTAGTTCAGCTCGCCCCCGAATGTAACGGGCAACGTGATTTTACCCTTCGGCTGACTCCTCCCCAGGTTGATTCCTTGAAACGTGCCCGTCTCCTCGAGATCTCCATCAGGGATACGCAGGCTCTCAATCACAGTGGGCGAGATCAAGTTTAGACCGTCCCCGCCATCGATTAGTACTTTTGTCACCTTGAGGTTGCGTATTGTTGGTGAAACCAACAACGGCAAACACCCGACTGCAGTTGTGCGATCAGGGTGATCCTTGGTGTAAAAAATGATAGGTGTCTTTGGACCACTTGGCTAACCCGAGCATCGAATGATGGCCTGCGCCGATGATCTCACGCGCCTTTGCTTGACCCTACGGTGAGAGGTATGCAACAAGGCGCCACCATCGATGCACATGCCCTCCGTAGCTTTCTGGAACTCGTGCTCGCCGGGCTCGTCGTCCTCACCATGATCATCCTCCTCCTCCTTCTTGTCACGGCCCCAAGCGGGCCTCTCTTGTTGATTATCCTTGCCGCGGTGACCTCCTTGGCTGCCACGCTTCTTGCCGGACTCCTCAGCACCATCCTGGCCCTTCTCCTTGTCCCGCCTCTCATATTCGTCTTTCTGTCTCTCCGCAAGTAGCTCAACCTGTCCGCAGTTCTGGAGGTCGTGGCCCTTGGTGCGATGGATCTTGCAGTATTGCTTGTCGGAGCCTCCTGGCTTGTCAGCAGCCGCCAAGGCCCTGGCAGGCGGCACACCCGTCAACTTCCTTGCCGGAGTCGTCAGCCTTGGCCTTCTTGGCGGCGCCGGGGTCGCCGGATCCCTCAACGGCAAGCACGGTCTTGCCCTTACGCTTCCTATTGCAGCATCGGCCCTTCTTTGCTGGGGTGGCGGCGTCTTCATCTGTGGAGTCGGTTTCCGCGCCATCATCTTCGCCAGGGTACTTCCTTCCTTCTTCAGCCCGAGCACATCTGTCAGCCGGAACAAAAAGCTCGGCTACATCCTTGACCTTGTTCATCGCCAGCTCTTTGCACATCTTGCGGTTGCGCACATTCTGATGGAATGCACTGATGACAGCGGCGGGGTGGACGTCTGGGATGCTGTAGTGCACACGGCTGAACCTTTGTATGTACTTGCGCAGGGACTCGCCGTCCTTCTGGGGGATGACATGCAAATCGCTTGCCTGGCCAGGAGCTTGGTGGCCTCCGGTAAAGGTGCCAACAAACTCGTGGCACAGATCCGACCAAGAAGAGATGAAATCTACTGGCAGGTGCATCAACCATGACAAAACGTTGGGCTTAAGTTCCAATGGAAAGTAGTTCGCGAGCACCTTGTCGTCGCGAGCCCCGGCGACCTGCATTGCGATGGTGTAGATGCCGAGGAACTCCGACGGGTGAGTATTGCCGTTGTACTTTTCCCCAACATATGGCTTGAACGTGCGGTGGGAGGGCCACTGGAACTGCCACAGCTCACGGGTAAAGGCCGGACAACCCACCTCGTAAGGTAGGTCACCGGAAACCCCCGGCGTTGGGCGGTCCATAGTGGGCCCCGCGCGCCTAATGATATGTCTCCAACGTATCTATAATTTTTTATTGTTCCATGCTATATTATATTCTGTTTTGGACATTATTGGGCTTTATTATACACTTTTATATTATTTTTGGGACTAACCTATTAACCGGAGGCCCAACCCAGAATTGCTGTTTTTTGCCTATTTCAGAGTTTCACATAAAAAGAATATCAAACGGAGTCCAAACGGAATGAAACCTTCAGGGACGTGATTTTTGGAATAAACGTGATCCAGAGGACTTGGACCTTACGTCAAGACTTCAACCAGGAGGCCATGAGGTAGGGGGCGCGCCTACCCCCCCAGGCGCGCCCTCCACCCTCATGGGCCCCACATTGCTCCACCGACGTACTCCTTCCTCCTATATATACCTACGTACCCCAAAACTACCAGATATGGAGCCAAAATCCTAATTCCACCGCCGCAACCTTCTGTACCCGTGAGATCCCATCTTGGGGCCTATTCCGGAGCTCCGCTGGAGGGGGCATCGATCACGGATGGCTTCTACATCAACACCATAGCCTCTCCGATGAAGTGTGAGTAGTTTACCTCAAACCTTCGGGTCCATAGTTATTAGCTAGATGGCTTCTTCTCTCTTTTTGGATCTCAATACAATGTTCTCCCCCTCTCTTATGGAAATCTATTCGATGTAATCTTCTTTTGCGGCGTGTTTGTTGAGACTGATGAATTGTGGGTTTATGATCAAGTTTATCTATGAACAATATTTGAATCTTCTGAATTCTTTTATGTATGATTGGTTATCTTTGCAAGTCTCTTTTGAATTATCAGTTTGTTTGGCCCTCTTGATACGTCTCCGTCGTATCTATAATTTTTGATTGTTCCATGCCAATATTATTCAACTTTCATATACTTTTTGGCAACTTTTATACTATTTTGGGACTAACATATTGATCCGATTGCCCAGTGCGGTTCACATGCATTGCATGTGTTTGGTTTCGCAGAATATCCATATCAAGCAGAGTCCAAAGCGGGATAAAGCAGACGGAGCTTATTTTGGAATATTTGGAAAATCTGGGAGAAAGATCAGCGAAAAGGTGTCCGAGGTGGCCCACGAGGCAGGGCCCACGCCTGCACCAGAGGGCGCCCCCCACCCTCGTGGGCCACCCATAAGGCGGTTGATGCCCTTCTTTGGCATAAGAAAGCTAATTTTGGTAAAAATCACGGTGAAGGTTTCAGTCCAATCGGATTACGGATCTCCATATATATCTGAAAGCAGTGAAAGGGTGAGCGAGCGTAGAAGCAGAGAGAAAGCAGAGATAGATCCAATCTCGGAGGGTCTCGCCCCTCCCAAGCCATGGAGGCCAAGGACGGAGGAAACCCTTCTCCCATCTAGGGAGGAGGTCAAGGAAGAAGAAGGCGAAGGGCCCCTCTCCCTTCTCTTCCGGTGGCGCGGGCAGCTGCGGCGCCATCATCATCACCACCATCTTCACCAACAACTTCACCGCCATCATCACCAACTCTTCCCTCCTCTATGCAGCGGTGTAACCTCTCTCTTACCCGCTGTAATCTCTACTTAAACATGGTGCTCAACGCTATATATTATTTCCCAATGATGTATGGCTATCCTATGATGTTTGAGTAGATCCATTTTGTCCTAATGGCTATTTGATGATCAAGATTTGTTTGAGTTGCATGTTTTATTATTGGTGTTGTCCTATGGTGCTCTCCGTGTCGCGCAAGCGTGAGGGATCTCCGCTGTAGGGTTTTCAATATGTTTATGATTTTCTTATAGTGGGTTGCGTGAGTGACTGAAACACAAACCAGAGTAAGTAGGTTGTTTTCGTATGGGATAAAGGGGACTTGATACTTTAATGCTATGGTTGGGTTCTACCTTAATGATCTTTAGTAGTTGCGGATGCTTGCTAGAGTTCCAATCATAAGCGCATATGATCCAAGTAGAGAAAGTATGTTAGCTTATGCCTCTCCCTCAAATAAAATTGCAATAATGTTTACCGGTCTAGTTATCGATTGCCTAGGGACAAATAACTTTCTCGTGACAACAAGCTCTTTACTAAAACTACTTTAGTTGTGTCTTCATCTAAACAGCCCCTAGCTTTTATTTACTCACTCTTTATTTTCTTGCAAACCTATCCAAAAACACCTACAAAGTACTTCTAGTTTCATACTTGTTTCCGGTAAAGCGAACGTCAAGCGTGCGTAGAGTTGTATCGGTGGTCGATAGAACTTGAGGGAATATTTGTTCTACCTTTAGCTCCTCGTTGGGTTCGACACTCTTACTTATCGAAAACTGTTGCGATCCCCTATACTTGTGGGTTATCACCTACTAGATTGATCTTTCTTGCAATGGGAGAAGTTCTTAGCTTTGGGTTCAATCTTGCGGTGTCCTTTCCCGATGTGATGAGGGGCGATAAGGCACGTATTGTATTGTTGCCATCGAGGATAACAAGATGGGGTTTATATCATATTGCATGAGTTTATCCCTCTACATCATGTCATCTTGCTTAAAGTGTTACTCTGTTCTTATGAACTTAATACTCTAGATGCATGCTGGACAACGGTCGATGTGTGGAGTAATAGTAGTAGATGCAGGCAGGAGTCGGTCTACTTGTCTCGGACGTGATGCCTATATACATGATCATACCTAGATATTCTCATAACTATGCTCAATTCTGTCAATTGCTCAACAATAATTTGTTCACCCATCGAAAATACTTATACTCTTGAGAGAAGCCACTAGTGAAACCTATGGCCCCCGGGTCTATTTTCCATCATATTAATCTTCCGACAACAAGCTATTTCTGGCGCCATTTTTATTTTACTTACTTTACGTTGCATCTTTATCATAAAAATACCAAAAATAGTATCCTATCATATCTATCAGATCTCACTCTCGTAAGTGACCGTGTAGGGATTGACAACCCCTTATCGCGTTGGTTGCGAGGATTTATTTGTTTGTGTAGGTGCGAAGGACTCGTGCGTGGCCTCCTACTGGATTGATACCTTAGTTCTCAAAAACTGAGGGAAATACTTAATCACCCTTTCCTCTTCAAGGGAAAACCAGCGCATTGCTCAAGAGGTAGCAAGAAGGATTTCTGGCGCCGTTGCCGGGGAGTCTATGCAAAAGTCAACATACCAAGCACCCATCAGAAACCCTTATCTCCCACATTACATTATTTGCCATTTGCATTTCGTTTTCCTCTCCCCCACTTCACCCTTGCCGTTTTATTTGCCCTCTCTTTTCCGTTTGCCTCTTTTTGCCCGTCTCTTGTTTGCTCGTGTGTTGGATTGCTTGCTTGTCACGATGGCTCAAGATAATACTAAATTGTGTGACTTCACCAATACCAACAACAATGATTTCCTTAGCACTCCGATTGCTCCTCTTACCGATACTGAATCTTGTGAAATCAATACTGCTTTGTTGAATCTTGTCATGAAAGATCAATTTGCCGGCCTTCCTAGTGAATATGCCGCTACCCATCTAAATAGCTTCGTTGATTTGTGTGATATGCAAAAGAATAAAGATGTGGATAATGATATTGTTAAATTGAAGTTATTTCCCTTTTCGCTTAGAGATCGTGCTAAAGTTTGGTTTTCATCTTTGCCTAAAAATAGTATTGATTCTTGGAATAAGTGCAAAGATGCTTTTATCTCTAAGTATTTTCCTCCCGCTAAGATCATCTCTCTTAGAAACGATATTATGAATTTTAAACAACTTGATCATGAACATGTTGCACAAGCCTGGGATAGGATGAAATTAATGATACGTAATTGCCCTACTCATGGTTTGAATTTATGGATGATCATACAAAAAATTTATGCCGGATTGAATTTTGCTTCTAGAAATCTTTTAGATTCGGCCGCGGGAGGCACTTTTATGGAAATCACTTTAGGAGAAGCTACTAAACTCCTAGATAATATTATGGTTAATTATTCTCAATGGCACACTAAAAGATCTGCTAATAAAAAAGTGCATGCGATAGAAGAAATTAATGTTTTGAGTGGAAAGATGGATGAACTTATGAAATTATTTGCTAGTAAAAGTGTTTCTTCCGATCCTAATGATATGCCTTTGTCTACTTTGATTGAGAATAATAATGAATCTATGGATGTGAATTTTGTTGGTAGGAATAATTTTGGTAACAACGCGTATAGAGGAAACTTTAATCCTAGGCCTTATCCTAGTAATTCCTCTAATAATTACGGTAGTTCCTACAACAATTCTTATGGAAATTTTAATAAGATGCCCTCTGAATTTGAGACTAGTGCTAAAGAATTTATGAATTCGCAAAAGAATTTCAATGCTTTGCTTGAAGAAAAATTGCTTAAAGTTGATGAATTGGCTAGGAACGTTGATAGAATTTCTCTTGATGTTGATTCTTTGAAACTTAGACCTATTACTCCTAAGCATGATATCAATGAGTCTCTCAAAGCCATGAGAATTTCCGTTGAAGAGTGAAAAGAAAGAACCGCTAGGATGCGTGCTAAGAAAGATTGTTTTGTGAAAGCGTGTTCTTCTAGTGTTTATGAAAACAAAGATGAAGATCTAAAAGTTATTGATGTGTCCCCTATTAAATCTTTGTTTTGCAATATGAATCTTGATAATGATGGGACTGAATATGATCCACCTTTACCTAGAAGGCGTTCCAGAAATTCGGAGTTTTTAGATCTTGATGCTAAAATTGATAAAAGTGGGATCGAAAACTAAACTCTAGATATTAATGAACCCACTATTTTGGATTTCAAGGAATTTAATAATGATAATTTCTCTTTGATAGATTGTATTTCCTTGTTGCAATCCGTGCTAAATTCTCCTCATGCTTATAGTCAAAATAAAGCTTTTACCAAACATATCGTTGATGCTTTGATGCAATCTTATGAAGAAAAACTTGATTTGGAAGTTTCTGTCCCTAGAAAACTCTATGATGAGTGGGAACCTACTAATAAAATTAAAGATCATGAATTCTATGCTTTGTGTGATTTTGGTGCTAGTGTTTCCACGATTCCAAAGTCTTTGTGCGATTTGTTAGGTTTCTGTGATTTTGATGATTGCTCTTTAAACTTGCACCTTGCGGATTCCACCATTAAAAAACCTATGGGAAGAATTAATGATGTTCCTATTGTTGCAAATAGGAACTATGTGCCCGTAGACTTTATTGTTCTTGACATAGATTGCAATCCTTCATGTCCTATTATTATTGGTAGACCTTTCCTTAGAATGATTGGTGCAATTATTGATATGAAGGAAGGGAATATTAGATTCCAATTTGCATTAAAGAAAGGCATGGAACACTTCCCTAGAAATAAAATAATATTACCATATGAATCTATTATGAGAGCCACTTATGGATTGCCTACCAAAGATGGTAATACCTAGATCTATCCTTGCTTTTATGCCTAGCTAGGGGCGTTAAACGATAGCGCTTGTTGGGAGGCAACCCAATTTTATTTTTAGTTTTTTTGCTTTTTGCTTCTGTTTAGGAATAAATTTTTGATCTAGCCTCTGGTTAGATGTGTTTTTATGTTTTAATTAGTGTTTGTGCCAAGTTTAACCTATACGATCTTCTTGGATGATAGTTATTTGATCTTGCAGAAAATTCCAGAAACTTTATGTTCACGAAAATAATTGTTAAAAATCACCAGAACGTGATAAAATATTGATTCCAATTGCTGCTGATCAATAAAAAAACTTGTCTAGGTCTTCCTATTTTGGCTGAAGTTTTGGAGTTCCAGGAGTTTGGGTTAGTTACAGATTACTACAGACTGTTCTGTTTTTGACAGATTCTGTTTTTCGTGTGTTGTTTGCTTATTTTGATGAATCTATGGCTAGTAAAATAGTTTATAAAGCATAGAGAAGTTGGAATACAGTAGGTTTAACACCAATATAAATAACTAATGAGTTCATTACAGTACCTTGAAGTGGTCTTTTGTTTTCTTTCACTAACGGAGCTCACGAGATTTTCTGTTAAGTTTTGTGTTGTGAAGTTTTCAAGTTTTGGGTAAAAGATTTGATGGATTATGGAACAAGGAGTGGCAAGAGACTAAGCTTGGGGATGCCCATGGCACCCCCAAGATAATCTAAGGACACCTAAAAGCCAAAGATTGGGGATGCCCCGGAAGGCACCGCCTCTTTCGTCTACTTCCATCGGTAATTTACTTGGAGCTATATTTTTATTCACCACATGATATGTGTTTGCTTGGAGCGTCTTGTATGATTTGATTCTTTGCTTTTTAGTTTACCACAATCATCCTTGCTGTACACACCTTTTGAGAGAGACACACATGATCCAGAAATTATTAGAATACTCTATGTGCTTCACTTATATCTTTTGAGTTATATAGTTTTGCTCTAGTACTTCACTTATATCTTTTAGAGCACGGTGGTAACTTTTGTTTTATAGAAACTATTGATCTCTATGCATCACTTAGATTATTTTGAGATTCTTAAATAGCATGGTAATTTGCTTAAATAATCCTAACATGCTAGGTATTCAAGACTAGTAAAAACTTTCTTATGAGTGTGTTGAATACTAAGAGAAGTTTGATGCTTGATGATTGTTTTGAGACATGGAGGTAGTGATATCAAAGTTGTGCTAGTTGATTAGTTGTGAATTTGTGAAATACTTGTGTTGAATTTTGCAAGTCCCGTAGCATGCATGTATGGTAAACGTTATGTAACAAATTTGAAACATGAGGTGTTCTTTGATTGTCCTCCTTATGAGTGGCGGTCGAGGGGCGGCGATGGTCTTTTCCTACCAATCTATCCCCTAGGAGCATGCGCGTAGTGCTTGGTTTTGATGACTTGTAGAATTTTGCAATAAGTATGTGAGTTCTTTATGACTAATGTTGAGTCCATGGATTATCGCACTCTCACCCTTCCATCATTGCTAGCCTCTTGATGCGTGCATTGCCCTTTCTCACATTGAGAGTTGGTGCAAACTTCGCGGTGCATCAAACCCGTGATATGATCGCTCTTTCACACATAAACCTCCTTATATCTTCCTCAAAATAGCCACTATACCTACCTATTATGGAATTTCCATAGCCATTCCGAGATATATTGCCATGCAACTTTCGACCGTTTCGTTTATCATGACACGTTCATCATTGTCATATTGCTTAGCATGATCATGTAGTTGACATAGTATTTGTAGCAAAGCCACCATTCATAATTCTTTCATACATGTCACTCTTGGTTCATTGCATATCCCGGTACACCGCCGGAGGCATTCATATAGAGTCATACCTTGTTTTAGTATTGAGTTGTAATCATTGAGTTGTAAATAAATAGAAGTGTGATGATCATCATTCTAGAGCATTGTCCCAAGTGAGGAAAAAAAGAGAAAGGCCATAAAAAAAGGAAGGCCCAAAAAAATGAGAGAAAAAGAGAGAAGGGACAATGCTACTATCCTTTTCCACACTTGTGCTTCAAAGTAGCACTATAATCTTCATGATAGAGAGTCTCTTGTTTTGTCACTTTCATATACTAGTGGGAACTTTTCATTATAGAACTTGGCTTGTATATTCCAAAAATGGGCCTCCTCAAGTGCCCTAGGTCTTCGTGAGCAAGCAAGTTGGATGCACACCCACTAAGTTCCTTTTGTTGAGCTTTCATATATTTATAGCTCTAGTGCATCCGTTGCATGGCAATCCCTACTCCTTGCATTAACATCAATCGATGGGCATCTCCATAGCTCATTGATTAGCCTCGTTGATGTGAGACTTTCTCCCTTTTTGTCTTCTCCACATAAGCCCCATCATTATATTCTATTCCACCCATAGTGCTATATCCATGGCTCACGCTCATGTATTGCGTGAAGGTTGAAAAAGTTAGAGATTACTAAAGTATGAAACAATTGCTTGGCTTTTCATTGGGGTTGTGCATGATGAGAGCATTCTTGTGAGACGAAAATGGAGCATGACTAAACTATATGATTTTGTAGGGATGAACTTTCTTTGGCCATGTTATTTTGAGAGGACATAATTGCTTAGTTAGTATGCTTGAAGTATTATTATTTTTATGTCAATATTGAACTTTTATCTTGAATCTTTCGGATCTGAATATTCATACCACAATTAAGAAGAATTACATTGAAATTATGCCTAGTAGCATTCCACATCAAAAATTCTGTTTTATCATTTACCTACTCGAGGATGAGCAGGAATTAAGCTTGGGGATGCTTGATACGTCTCCAACGTTTCTATAATTTTTTATTGTTCCATTCTATATTATATTCTGTTTTGGACAATATTGGGCTTTATTATACACTTTTATATTATTTTTGGGACTAACCTATTAACCGGAGGCCTAGCCCAGAATTGCTGTTTTTTGCCTATTTCAGAGTTTCGCAAAAAAAGAATATCAAACGGACTCCAAACGGAATGAAACCTTCGGGAACGTGATTTTCGGAACGAACGTGATCCATAGGACTTGGACCCTACGTCAAGACTTCAACCAGGAGGCCACAAGGTAGGGGGGCGCGCCTACCCTCCCCCCCAGGCGCGCCCTCCACCCTCGTGGGCCCCACGTTGCTCCACCGACGTACTCCTTCCTCCTATATATACCTACGTACCCCCAAACTACCAGATACGGAGCCAAAAACCTAATTCCACCGCCGCAACCTTCTGTACCCGTGAGATCCCATCTTGGGGCCTATTCCGGAGCAGTTTCTCCCTCTACATCATGTCATCTTGCTTAAAGCGTTACTCTGTTCTTATGAACTTAATACTCTAGATGCATGCTGGATAGCGGTCGATGTGTGGAGTAATAGTAGTAGATGCAGGCAGGAGTCGGTCTACTTGTCTCGGACGTGATGCCTATATACATGATCATACCTAGATATTCTCATAACTATGCTCAATTCTGTCAATTGCTCAACACTAATTTTTTCACCCACCGTAAATACTTATGCTCTTGAGAGAACCACTAGTGAAACATATGGCCCCCGGGTCTATTTTCCATCATATTAATCTTCCGACAACAAGCTATTTCTGGCGTCGTTTTTATTTTACTTTCTTTACTTTGCATCTTTATCATAAAAATACCAAAAATATTATCCTATCATATCTATCAGATCTCACTCTCGTAAGTGACCGTGTAGGGATTGACAACCCCTTATCGCGTTGGTTGCGAGGATTTATTTGTTTGTGTAGGTGCGAGGGACTCGTGTGTGGCCTCCTACTGGATTGATACCTTGGTTCTCAAAAACTGAGGGAAATACTTACGCTACTTGGCTGCATCACCCTTTCCTCTTCAAGGGAAAACCAACGCAGCGCTCAAGAGGTAGCACCTATCTGACTGATGGCGTGCTTCCCACCACCGCTCGATAGTGGTCCCAGCGTCCTCCTTAGCTCGCTCTCGAAGAACTTGATGTTGGTCGTAGTGGGCCCGCGAGTCGGACGACGCTGTGGAAGCGTTGTCACAAGCGTCGGCCCGATGAGCCGGCGGCTGCTGTTGTTGGCGTGGGGGAGGGGAGTGCACCGTGGTTGCAGCACCCCCAGTCCTCCCTGATCAGGCGGGCACAGGTTCTACCGAGCGCCGACACGAGGGTCCCGCTAGCTGCGGTTCATCTTTGTTGGCGAGGCTGATGAGGCTCCGGTGGTGGCCCTCCACTCGTCGAGCTTCTCCGCAGCGGGAGGGAAGTCGGGGAGCAGTTGCACGCGCGCCAACACTTCTGCTGGCGTGGGTGGCAGCGAAAGCTGTGTGGACTGTGACGCGCTCCGACTTCTAACCATGTTAGAAGGAGCCCTATCACGGACACGCGATCGCGCGCGTTCCCGCCAGCGTCCAGGTGCGCACGCTGGCCCGGTGCATCCTAAGAGTGACGCAAAGGGCTCTTCTGTGGCGGCGCCCGGGGGCACCGACGTCGTGGCATTGCTCATCGCGCGCGGCCTGGGAAGGTCGCGGCGCGGGCGCCGGCTAGGGCGTCATAGAGGTTGCCGTGCCGCCTGTGCGCAGCACGGCCCCGCCCCGGACCCAGCGGCGTGTAGCTCGTCGTCTTGGACACGAACGACGCCGCTCGCCTGGCTCCGATTGCCAGAGTGTCGTGGATGCTCATGGGCCGCGCCTCCGGCCCCATCCATGGTCACCCCGTTGCCTGCCCGCGCTGGTGCGGATGGGCCTCCTCCGGACGACCCGATTGTTGTGATCCCCTTCTTCTTGGGGGCCATCGCGATGACGAAGTCGATGCGCTAACTTCTAAACCAGATTTTTCACAGCTCGTCCCCCCTACCTAGCGCCCAAAGATGTCGGGGTTCAAGAACGACACCTATGGGATCACAGGAAATCCCTAGTACGGTTGGCGGGGCGCGAGGCTGTGCAAAGAGCAGGTTTAGAAGATCCTGCGGAAATTTTATCGAGTTCGGACGCAAATGATGCGTAATACCCTAGTCCTGCTTTGGTGTATATTTGGTGTTCTTGAGCTCTTGAACTACCTGCGGTGCATACCTAGCCCAAAAAGTCTAAATCCTCCCTCAGTACGCCTCGGGCCTCCTTTTATACGTCAAAGGGGTCGCCATAGTGGCACACAGGAGGTGGAAAGTATGTATAGTGTACAAGTCTATCCCTGACATCGCGGGACAAAACGCTTAATGCGCCGCTGACGTGTCCTCTTGCTTTATCGGGGACGGCAAGGAAGCTCGTCTCGTCAGTCGCCGCCTCACCTCACTTCGACGCGCGTCCAAGCTGACGAGGCATGCAGCACCACACTGGCTGGCTGGCTGTTGCGCTGGTGCGGTGGCAGGTGCTTGCCTGGTTGGACTAGAAGCTTCATGCTACCACGTAGGTGTGCGCCTAGTTGGCAGGCTGGCTGCTGCGTTGGAACGGCCATGGGGCAGCGAAACCTTGGTAAGTGCGGGCCTGGTTGTGGCCCTACAGATGTCCCCGGCAAGGGTCTTGCCGGGGTCTTGTGGGCGTCCCCGGCAAGGGTCCTGCCGGGGGCCTTCGTCTTCTGGTTCTCATCTAGTCTTGCAGGCCTTCAGTCTTTACAAAGATTTGCATGCCACCATGCAGGTACCTCCCGAGCCTTGGTTCCTGATATTGTCGATGAAGTCGGAACTCTCAGGCTCAAGGGTGGCGGTCTTGCTGGTGTTGGGCAAGTTGCCCCGACAAGACTCTTGCCGGGGCAGCGTAGGTCGTCCCCGGCAAGGCTCTTGCCGGGGGAAACCCACCTTGCCCCTTCGCTCTTCGCGCCCCTGGTTTCAGCGCTGCTTTGGTAGTCTTTATTCTTGCTCCCTCTCTGCCGCCAAGCGTGGCCGCAAGTGTGGCTAAAACTGCCCGTGCACAAGTAAAGGGGTACAGAAGGCCCCTACTTTTGTACACCGACAAATACTATATGATGTTTGAGTATGTGGACTTGCCTAAAGGCTCCGATACGTGACCCTTCCTGAAAAGAAGATGAATTGTAGTTGCAAAGTTAACTGAGAACATAGTTTGTTGGTTTTTAGTAGAGTTTTTGCTTTATACTTCGATTGTGTGATGAACTATTACTTATTCATGAGAAGTATATGATAAAAGTCCTATGTTAAATTTTGTTGTTGTTGTTGTAATAATCAACATGATGCTTCTATGTCCGTATTTTGTTTTTATCGACACCTCTCTCTCTCAAAGCATGTGGACATGTTTTTTGATTTCGGTTTCCGCTTGAGGACAAGCGAGGTCTATGCTTGGGGGAGTTGATACGTCCATTTTGCATCATGTTTTATTACTGTTATTTATGATGTTTTTATCCATAATAATGCTTTTTGGAGTAATTCTAATGCCTTTTCTCTTATAATTTGCAAGGTACACACCAAGAGGGAGAATTCTGGCAGCTGGAAATCTGGACCTGGAAAAGCTACGTCAGGCTACCTATTCTGCACAACTCCAAACAAGCTGAAACTTCACGGAGTTTTTTTTATGGAATATTTAAGAATTATTGGAGCAAATAACTACCAGAGGCGCGCCCTGGTGGGTTGTGCTCACCTAGGCCCACCTCCGGTGCCCATCTTCTGGTATATAGGTCATTTTGACCTAGAAAAATAAGGAGAGGACTTTCGGGATCGAGCGCCGTCGCCTCGAGGCGGAACTTGGGCAGGAGCACTTTTGCCCTCCGGTGGAGCGATTCCGCCGGGGGAACTTCCCTCCCGGAGGGGGAAATCATCGTCATCATCATCACCAACAACTCTCCCATCTTGGGGAGGGAAATCTCCATCAACATCTTTAGCAACACCATCTCATATCAAACCCTAGTTCATCTCTTGTGTTCAATCTTTGTACCGGAACTATAGATTGGTGCTTGTGGGTGACTAGTAGTGTTGATTACATCTTGTAGTTGATTACTATATGGTTTATTTGGTGGAAGATTATATGTTCAGATCCATTGTGCTATTTAATACCCCTGTGATCTTGAGCATGATTATCATTTGTGAGTGGTTACTTTTGTTCTTGGGGTCACGGGAGAAATCATGTTGCAAGTAATCATGTGAACTTGATATGTGTTCAATATTTTGATTGTATGTATGTTGTGATTCCCTTAGTGGTGTCATGTGAACATCGACTACATGACACTTCACCATATTTGGGCCTAAGGGAATGCATTGTGGAGTAACAATTATATGATGGGTTGCGAGAGATGAAGCTTAAACCCGGTTTATGCGCTATTCCGTAAGGGACCGATTGGATCCAAAAGTTTAATGCTATGGTTAGAATTTATTCTTAATACTTTTCTCGTAATTGCGGATGCTTGCGGGAGGGTCAATCATAAGTAGGAGGTTTGTTCAAGTAAGAACAACACCTAAGCATCGGTCCACCCACATATCAAATTATCAAAGTAGCGAACACAAATTAAATCAACATGATGAAAATGACTATATGAAATTCCCGTGTACCCTCAAAAACGCTTTGCTTATCATAAGAGACCGTATTGGCCTGTCCTTTGCCTCAAAAGTATTGGGCTACCTTGCTGAACTTTTGTTACTACTATTGTTACTTGCTCGTTACAAATTATCTTGCTATCAAACTACTCCGCTACTTACAATTTCAGCACTTGCAGCCATTACCTTGCTGAAAACCACTTGTCATTTCCTTCTGCTCCTTGTTGGGTTCGACACTCTTACTTATCGAAAAGAGCTACAATTGATCCCCTATACTTGTGGGTCATCATTCATATGTTGGCCCGTGTGCCTTACATACTGTTTCCCAAACGGTTCATTACGACACACCGTTTGGTTTCACTGCGTCATTAGAAACGTTTAATCACCGATCCCACATGTGCGAAAGAATTTAGTGTGTGTTGCATCGCACACGATTACACTTTGCAAGGCCTCTGGATCATGGCTCCATATCCCCAACGGTTTCTGGGTCGTGTGGGAAGGACCCCCTATCGGCTACACTCACTTGGTGACGTTCAAAATGCCATCGCGGAAAGGGGTTAAAACTGTGTGTATAGCACCGATGCGTACCAGTGGGCCTCGAGGGCTCAAATACATAAGCTCGAACATAAACAAGTCAGCGGAAGCAACAATATCTGAGTACAGACATAAGTTAAACAAGTTGACATAAGATGGCTAGCTCAAACAGGGATATAGATCGAAGAGGCGCATACCTCCTGCCTGGGATCCTCCTAAACTACTCCTGGTCGTCGGTGGCCTGCACATAGTAGTAGGCACCCTTGGGGTAGTAGCAGTCGTCAACGGTGGCATCTCCTAGGCTCCACCATCTGGTTGCGGCATCCGAGAAGAATGGAAAAGGGGTAAAAGAGGTAGCAAAGCAACCGTGAGTACTCATCAATAGTACTTGCAAGCAAGGATCTACACTACATATGCATTGATATCAATGAAAGGGGTAATATATGTGGACTAAACTGCAGAATGCCAGAATAAAGGGGGAGAAGCTAGTCTTACCGAAGACTGCACTTCTGGCAGCCTCCATCTTGAAGCATATAGAAGAGAGTAGCTCGTATAGTAACAAGTAATATTGTATAGCATAACCCTACCTGGCGATCCTCCCCTCGCCGCCCTATGGGAGAGTGATCACCAGGTTGTCTCTGGAACTTATCTGGGTGTGTTCTATTAACTATCTAGTTCTAGTTGTCAGAGGTCGGAATACATTTCCAAGTCGTCCTGTTACCGTGGACATGGCTATTCGAATAGATAAACTTCCCTGCAAGGGTGCACCACATTACCCGACACGCTCGATCCCTCTGGCCGGGCACACTTTCCTGGGTCATGTCCGGCCTCAGAAGATCAACACGTCGTAGCTCTAACTAGGCCCTACAGAGAGGTTAGCACGTCGTTCTAAATCCTAAGCGCGCAAGGGTCTTGGGCCCATCGCCCATTGCACTCCTGCATGTTGCGAGGGCGGCCGTGACCAGTCCTGGCAACCTCCATTACAAAGCCGGTTGCTTTATGCGGACCATCCAGGTGCGCACCACTCTGTTGCTGACGTCTGGAAAGCTTGGGCTGATACTACGACGCCGGTTGCCCATATCTTGACCCATGTGGTAGTTAGTTCGTATAGGGCAACGACCACTCAGATCAAAAATCCAAACTCGTTAGGCGTCTTATTTTTAAGTAACGGCGGACGCCGACCATGGACCAGACCCACCTCTCCCTGGGTGGTCAGAACCTGCCCTATCGCTCCGCCACAAAGAATCACTCGGGGAGGGGGGGGGGCATCGGGAACCCAGGTCCACCAATACCTGGTGGAACCACCTGTCCCTTCAGCCCCACATTCGTGAATGACTCGCGGGTACTCTATGAGCCGACCCGACTTTAGTCACAACAGGTATCATGTATAGTATGTATATATGTATCCATGATCACCTCCCGAAGTGATCACGGCCCGAGAGTATAGCATGGCAGACGTACAAGAATGTAGGGCCACTGATGGAATACTAGCATCCTATACTAAGCATTCAGGATTGCAGGTAAAGTTAACAACACTGGTAACAAGGACAGGCTATGCAACATAATATGATCAAACCGATAAGTAGTAACAACTACACTACTCTAACGCAAGCAGTAGAGAGAAGCAATAGGCGGTATCAGGATCATCAAGGGGGTTTTGCTTGCCTGGAAGCTCTGCGGAGAAGGACGGGTTGTCAACACTGTAGTCAATTGGGGCAACAGTGGCGTCAGTCTCAAAGTCTACCAGAGCGAAGAAGGAGAAGAAACAATGAATACAATGCAAAAACATGCATGCCATGACAATATGCGGTGCTAGGTGTGACCTAACGCAGCACTAGGTGATACCAGCGAAGGGAGAAAACATCCGGAAAAGTATTTCCGGTGTTTGGCATTTTCGGACAGATGAAACGGAGGGGGACGGTTCCATGTTTGCTATTGTACAGGCACGTGACAGACGAACGGAGCGAGTATTCGGAATCATCACGTTTTTTGAGCAATTTTCATGTATAAAGTATTTTCATCCGAGTTATAAATTATTTTCTATTAATTTTTAAAGTTTAAATGATTTCCTGAAATTTCTGGATTTAATTTTAATTCGAAAATCACAGTAGAAACACTAGGTGCACCCAGTGTAGTGTACCCGCAGTGCACCACCGAGGCTGACAGGTGGGGTCAGATGGCCCAGTTGACTCAGTCAACAAAGACTAGTCAACAGGGTGAATAGTGCATGCGGGTCCCGCGTGTCATTGGCTCGTAGACGTTTATTTTAACTTAATTGATTTATCTAGCAGCGGACCCACATGTAAGTTACTAAATAAGATGGGGGGTTTAATTAGGCCTAACACTAATTTAACCAGGGATTGGCCCCGGTGACATAGGCTCAACCGGCCACAGAGGAGTGGCGTGCACGCGCGCGCGCACCCAACAAGGCCCGGCCGTGGGCTTGGAGCTGGTAGCAGCATAAGCAACGACAAGCAAGCGCTAGCGATGGCAGCCTTGATCGCAGAAGAGAAAGCGGCGATGGCGATTATGCACGGCAGCGAACGCAGCAACCAGTGAGCGAGGTGCGGCCGGCCGGACGTCGGCGAGAGCATGGGCGGGTGCAAGGCGAGGCAAGGGCGCGGGGGAAGCGGTCGCTGGGGTGGGTGCGGTCACGACGACCGCGTTCACTGGCCGGAATTTTGGCAGCACAGGGCAGCCAACTCCGGCGACCATTTGGTGAACCGCGAGAGCCAAACGGACGAGCAAAGCGAGGCATGAGCAGTGGTGCAAGCGGCGCATGCAGGGGGGTGGCTGGAGCGATGACTACAGCGACGACCAAGCGGTGGCAGCGGCGGGGCTCGATGGGAACGAGCCCACGAGTTCTGATTCAACGAACTGAAAAGCTAGGAGGCATTGCACAGCTCCAGGAGTTCGCACACATCAACAGAGGGCGCTGGGGGGCATGGCAGTGACGTGCATCCCCAGCCATGGCGAACGGCGGAGCCGAAGCTCGTGGCTAGCTTGCTACGGGAGGAGACGTGACTCGGGAAGAGAGGCAAAGGCGAAGGTGCTCACCGAGGAGGCAGATGAAGGCCCGTTGGGTGACCGGGAGAGCAGCCATCGACGGATCGAAGTAGTAGTTCTCGGCAGCCGAAGGCGACGAATCCGTTCGATCCAGACGATGTAGTGCGATGCAGCTCAAGTAGATCCTCGTAGTGGTCGTAGACGACATAGACGGACCTCTTAGACAAGGTTCCACGCGTCGGGGAGCTTGGTGGGCAAGAGGGTGACGGCGCCTATGCCACCGATGGCTTGACAGTGCACAATGGGGAAGAAAACGGCGCGTGGAGAGGGGAGGAAAGTAACTAGGGTTCGTCAAGGGGGAGACGGAGGCGTCGGGGCCGCCTTATAGCCCTGGGGAGACGGCAGATGGCCGCCGTGATGGTCGTGGCCATGGCGGTCATCGGGGGTGTCCACCTCCCCTCCCCCTGTAGCGGGAGAAGAAGACAAGGGGAGGGGGTTCAATTGGGCCACGTGGGTCGGCTGGGTGGGCTAAGGCTCAGGGCAGGGCAGAGGGGGGGTTGCTTTTCTTTTTTACCTTTTTGCTTATTTTTATTTTTACTTACTTTATTTCTTTTCTGTTTTATTTTGTTTTAGTTTTAAAAATATAAAAGTAGCTCCTAAATTAGTACAACTAAATATACTACTGCCACATAAGGTTTAGTCCCCAAATAAATTAGTTTAATATTTTATTAATTATAAAAGGCATTTAAATAATTGTTTTTGCTATGGTTTTATTTACTTTAGAGCAGCTAAACATTTTATAAAAATGTTGTTTCTCCATCATAATCACTTATGATTTATTTTTCATATTTAGAACATTTTAGTTTAGACATTTGAATACTTTTATAGTTTGACTTTATTTTCAATTTGAAATTTGAATTGGTTTTGAATCAACGCGAGTTTAATAACAGAAACCGATGTGACATGGCATCATTAGTAAAGGGTTATTGTAGCTTAATTATCTAGGCATTACAATATTCTATGTCTTTTTTCTACTAGAAGCGTTGCTGGCTCACGGGTGGAAGAATGATGACCAAGTTGTCTTCAGCTATAATTAAGAAAAATCAAGACTATAAAAAAGTATTGAACGAGAGCATGCAAAATGAGTACTTCAGAGTCTTGCATTGTTGATCAAGCCACCGACATGGCTGACCCGCCGGCAGCAACATCAAGCTTGACGGCCACAACCTGTCGGCCTGGGGATGTCCGCAGAATCATTGATCTCATCATAGAAGGAGCGAAAGAGACGATCAGTGCAACGACGAGCCGACCACCTGCGCTCGAGGTCGAGGCACAACTCACTATTGATTCCGAACAAGGGCCGGTCATGACCACCACATGTCGCCCCTGCTACTTGCTCAATGGCGCTGCCCCGACCATCTCCGATCGTGGCAAGGACATCGACTTCCTACGACGCACTGCGTGTCACACTCACGGCAACGACCACTACCTGACTATCGTTCTACTTTTAAATCAACTATTTTCTCTTTACTCGGCCAGAATGTTTAGTACTAGTAAAATTTATTTTCTCACTTTTGGAAGGGTGGTTGTGTCGTCGTGACCCCCTTTAGCCTCCATGAGGCTCCGCCAGTGCCCACCAACTTACTCTTGAAACAAAAGAAGAACAATTAAAGGGTTCCAGTGGTATAGGCATGTGATAAGATCAAAATCCTGCGTGATGTCCATATTGGTATTCCCATGAACCTTATGGTCGAGCCGACATTGAACTTGGGCGTAGAGTAGCGCGCACCGCGATGTGGAGAGGAGCGGTCGGAAGCAAGCTCGGGGAGGGGATCAGGATCCCATGCGTGGGCGGGCTCATCGATGGTGAGAGAATGAAAGGCCGCCAGGATGGTAATTTTACCCATGGGTATGGGTACCTGTGGATATCATTGTCGGTGTCAAAACCGGCAGATCTCGGGTAGGGGGTCCCAAGCTGCGTGTCCTAGGATCGATGGTAACATGGACATGGGATTTTACCCAGCTTCGGGCTCTCTCGAAGAGATAATACCCTACATGCTGCTTTTGATTGTATTCGATGCGTATGATTACAAAGTTGATCTACCTCGAGATCATATGTTGTGGTCTAAACACTAGAGGTATAATGAGTAATGTCATGATGCCCTATCGACTAGCCTGGCCTCGGCTTATATAATGTACCAGAGGCCTAGGATAAACAAGAGTCCTAGTCGAATACGCCGGTGGAGAGGAGTCCTTGTCTTGATCACCAAGTCTTGTGGAATCTTGCTCGTGTATACATCGGTTGTCCGAACTGGCCCATGAGCAAACGACCATGGGGGTCCTCGACCCAATCCATTTGATCGGGAGACGACGTGGTGAGTACCCCCTAGTCCAGGACACCGTCAGTAGCCCCCTGAACCGGTCTTCAAGTTGGGGACGCTCCTTGATTCTTCCGAACTGTTCTTCATCTTTGGTCGTCGGTCTTGAAAACTTGTTCAACAAATCATCTCATCTTCGATCTTGAGGATCGCCAAAGTGAATCCGAAGAGTTTACACGTCAGGTATCCGAGGATCCCCTTTAAGTTCTCGGCCTTTATCAATGCCTTGTTATTATTTTTTACGCCACACCTCGGGTTTGAAGTTGTTCCTGTGCGGCGGCGTCCTCTTGCATCCGAGCTCCAATGCCGGAATGCATTCGAGATATCTTTTGCAGCCGAGCACCAACATCGGATTATATCCGAGCTCCAACGCCGGACTATATCAGAGCTCCAACGGTGGACTATATATATCCGAGGTGTCATAGATCACCTTGGCTTGAAAAAGTTTGAAGGAGGTTATCCGAGTTTAACGCTGAAAAGTTCTCTATGGAACGAGCCATTCGAATCCGAGTTTTATGCCGGACCACTTCCGAGCTCCAACGATGGTCAGCGTCCGAGGTGACGTAAACTACCTCGGTCTTTTAAAAGATTGAACGAATTTAGCCGAGCTAAATGCCAGAAATGCCCTCTTTGGAGCCAGCCACTGGCACCCAAGCTTTATGCCGGGCTACTTCTGAGGTGGTGCACCACCCCGACCGCGGGCTGATTTTTTTGTGAATATTTTCTATTGGTGCAATTTATTCTCTGCCGAGATATATAGCCAGTATATGTATATCCAGTAGCCCTCAAGGTGTGTGTCGGTCTAAAACCCGAGTTGCACCTGAAGGAAAACATAAAACTGCTGATCCTAGTAGCCCCTGAGACTCAGGTCGACTTGCAAAATCGGCCTGAGGATCAACTCCTAGCTCGACAACATACGTAGGAATAGAAACGCAGTGTAATATATTAGAAATAATGATCGGCGGACAGGCCCCCGAGAGAGGGTTGTGAGAAGTCGTCGTGATATATTAGCTTGATGTCGGATAAGTCCCAGATGGTACTTACTGTTGTCCGAAGACGCGCTTGCCCATAGTTCGGTCATGCCGAACACTGAGCACTTTGAATTCTCTACATTGAATAAGCAATGCAGTATCCCCCGAGACACTGGTCGGGTGGCAACACCAGATTAGGGGATCGATGTGCCCCTTTAATATTTATAAATAATGAGCGCGAAGCCCAGTAGCCCCCGAGCCTTAATGTGGGCACGGGTGGCCGAATTAAGGGTCGATATCCGTTTGACAGAAAATTTTGTTGTGTTTAACACAAACTTCTCGGAAAGAGAATAAAAATCTCTTAAAGGAGCTTAGAGCTGGTTGAAATCCGAGCTCGCCAAGGTAGGCCCCAAGGGGATTAAAATATGGATTGCAGTAAATGGACTTTACTCGCAATTTTTATGTGTAATGATTCTATGTATCCAAGTACTTTACATCATGAATGCTCGGATCCGCATTGTACAACACCCTGTTGACCGACCATCGACTTCAACCTCCTCGGCCAGTGGCCGGGGAGTGTTTGTCCTACATTATAAAGCCTTTACAAGGGCAAAGGTTTACGACAAACAAGGCAATCCGGCCATATGGTTTTATAAACAGTATGCGGAGAGAATGTTATATTACTATTTGATGTAAGAAACATCTCCCAAAAAAAATAATCCCGCTATCGGTTCCTTTCTCTGGGTTGTCATGCCGACCGTGATCATGAAACCTCAACACCGACCGATGTAGGAGAAAAATATTGAGGATTTAATTCGGGGTAAGTTCCCGATCTCTGTGGCTTTTAATGGACCAAAATTTTAACTTCCACCGTTGCCGACCAATTATATTCTTTAAGATGGCTAGCTTTCGGCTTCTCCCAGTCTGAGGTACTAACACGGATGACCCAGAAATAACAATCACAGAGGTGCTCCCTTTACCTCCTAGCTGAACAATCGGGAACGTAGGGGTAATCACAGGAGCCAGGCAACCCAGCTTGGCCGAAATCTTAAGTCAAATTGATGCATATTTATGGCTTTATAATAATGATAACGGAAGGCGGCCCTTGTATATTAAATACAAATTCCGATGATATGTTTATTTTTACTCCGTTGCGACTGTTTATCAGTTGAAAGTGGCCCATTGCCGGCTTCCACCCCCTTGTAGATGCCATGCAGGGTGTTTCCGCAATAACTAACAACCCTTAGCCGACGTCTCGGTGCCCGAAGGCGGTTGTGTTAGTGGAAACAAGGCAATCAGATATGCGGGCTTTATAACTTTCACTTAGTCATAGGAGCTTAAAGTTGGGAGGCCAGCTACTAGCCCCTGGTTAGTGTTCAACGACAGCCGAGGTCAAGCCGTAAACACTTCAGCCAATGTTTTGAATGACCCGTCATTTAACACAGTCATCAGATGGCTGACTAGTTTACGCTTATTGTGACAGACAATTTTCGGCTTTCTCCACTGAGGTGCTTAACCATGCGAGCTGGAAGCACAATCGCAGTGGTTCTCCCTTTGCACACCTAGCCGAACAAAGTGGAACATAGGAGGCAAGCACATGAGTCGGGCAACCCAACTATTGACCAAAGACACAATTCAAAACCGATGCATATATAGCAATATCTGAGAATGTTTTTGCAGATTCTCTAAAGGTGTCCGGCGTTGCACTACGAGACTTATGCTGGAAACACACCAATAGTTAGTGCCATAGGCTCGAAAAGCCAAAAACTTATGTAAAAGCTTGCTGTTCGGACTAAACCGAGATTTTGGTGCCAATCCAGAAATTGGTCTTTTTTAAAAAAATTGTGCTTCTGTCATGCTTTAACATGACACATGGGATCTCAAGACTTCAAGAGGGTCAGCCTACGGCTTCAAGCTCCTTATCCCGAAGGCGGAGTGCTTCTCCCAGGCCAATTTATCGAAGTAAACTCGAGCGGCTTTAGAGAGAAGCTAGGCTATCCGGCTATTGACCATACACTCGAGTCGAAAAAGGAGCGGTAGAAAAAGACTTTGCAACGACCAAGAAGAAAACACATTATTATAGAACGGCTCATGTAAATTTTAAGAGCCCCCAGTTAACATGGGTAAGGGGAGTTTCTTTTAACGAACAACGTATGTGAACATGGTCGAACCGAACACAAGTTAAAAATTTAAAACTTTGAGCATGAAAGCGACTTAGCTGGTTAATGTGTTCAACATTGATGACGCGGTCCGAGCTTAATGCGGGACAAGGTTCCATCCCCTGAGCCGGTCCTGAGGTGGCGCAGCGAAGAGCTCGACACTTCGAAGTGGTGACATAGCACGGCCAATGCAGGCCGGCAGAGTGACGCTGAAGTCCCCAGCGTGGGTTAATGAAGTGTTGACGAAGCCCTCCGTCCAGTCGAGGTGACGTGGTATGTCAGTACGCCGAGGTGACAACACTGCCCGACCCGAATCATTTACATGTGCACAAAATATAGTGCAAACCGGAGATAATAGTAATAATAATAAATTAAAAAATTTGTTGCATAATAAATAATTTATGCAAAGTGAGTAATAAAATAAATATGGCATGTGTGCCGAACGCTCGATGAGGTAGAGCTCTCTCGGCGATGCCGAAGTCCCCGAGGCAACCGAACATGTCAGTATGGCAACACAACCAACAAGGTGATCACACGAGATGATTTACGCCAATTGGGACGACGACGTCGGCTTGCCGAAGAGACCACGTGACGCAGTCGAAGTCCATTACCTGCACATGTAAAATAGTGCAAGCCAACAATAATAATATAAATATATTAAAATTCTCGCGTAATTAATTTACGCAAGCTAATTTATTTAAAAATATGTGGTCTGGCGCCGAAGTCAATGTCGATGCAGGACGTCGGCGTGATGCGGTAAAGGCGTGGCAAAGCCTGAATTTACAGGTCGGTTCGAGTTCCGGATGCGGCGTTCGCCAAACTATGTACGAAAACTGACCGAACCACCACGCGACCATCGTTAATGCGGCCGCCATTTGATAGACCTGCGTACAGATGATGGAACAAACCAGAGTAATAATTCCTTGGGAAAAACAAACCCAAACAAGCAAAAATTGCTAGGATTAATAGCACCTAGTTTATTTGTTGTAGCAGTCCGAAGAAAAGTGACTCCCAAAATTGGGACTCGATCCGCACACCCATTGCCTGATGGGCGATGAAGCGATGGCATGGCGATGCTGGTAAAGGTTGGCTCGCCGAGGCAAAGGCCCGGTCTAGCTAACGTGACGAAGCTGGTCGGTTGACGATGCCAAAGTCTCCGGAGTAGGTTGATGAAGGGATGGCAAAGCCGCTGGTCCAGACCAGGTGACGGAGCAGGTCGGTAAGGAGACGTTGCAGCTGCCATGTCAGCCGAGGTGTTGAAGTAGTTTGGCGTGATAGACATCGGCTCGAAGAAGCAAATGTGCGGCCATGCCGATGCAGGTCATAACTCATGACGTGGTCAATGCCGGCTTGATGAAGTGACCGTGCGGCGATGCCGATGTGCCCGCTCCATGTAATCCGTGGGGCGGCGAGGTTGGTGATGATTTATCCTTCGCGATGCCGAACTCTTGTTCGGCTTGCCGAGATGATGATCCGAAAAAGTTGAGCTCTGCTCAACAAAGCGACGACGTGTCTAGAGCAAGTCGGCAGTCGTGGAACAACATTGTCGGGCTGGTTTGACACCGGCACGATGGTGAAGATCATATTGGAAAAGACTTTAAAATTAGTGGGATGTGTTTGGGAACAAAACACAATACCCCATACAAAACTTCCTTCAAAAAGGATGTCCGAAATCCCGTTTATAAAAAAGATGAACTCGGGTCGGGTTCGTTCTCGCGCAGAAAACAGATCTGAAAAGTGATGCACTAATCGGAAGGTTCCCAGAGTTTGAATGGTCGGATCGAGCTGAAATTTTGAGGGGTGGTAGATATAGGAATTCCGCAGCCGATCAATGGTTGGATCTTCCAAAGGACGTCCAACCTAGGTGCTGGACACCACACTCCAAACTCATCCAGATTCCCGTCCAGATTCGACGGGGCTCCGGTATATCGGAGACCGGCGGAGATTGCTCCATCGGAACGCGACGAAATTTTACAGTGTTGTTGTAGACTCAAATCCGTACAATTCCACCGAAGGAATCATCAAAGCGATGCTCGAGGAGGTGGTGGTAGCGGATACAAGTTTGCTGTTTGGAAAAACAGCATGGTCGCCCGAGGGCAATGTTGATGTTGAGCCCCCGAACTCCATGGATGATTCCTCCCTGATCTTGATAGAGATCGGAGTTGATGTTGATGAAGGCCCTCGTCCGAACATGATGATTGGAGGTAGGGCACAGTCCTCGATCAAGCCAAGGTGACCAGTCGAGGCGGCGACGAAGACGCCGACGTCGCACTTGATCTGTAGGCGAGCCATTGATCCTTTTGCCGACCACACACCGGAACTCTCAGTGAAAGCACCATTGTTGGTGTCAAAACCGGCAGATCTCGGATAGGGGGTCCCAAGCAGCGTGTCTTAGGATTGATGGTAACATGGACACGGGATTTTACCCAGCTTCGGGCTCTCTCGAAGAGATGATACCCTCCATGCTGCTTTTGATTGTATTCGATGCGTATGATTACAGAGTTGATCTACCTCGAGATCATATGTTGTGGTCTAAACCCTAGAGGTATGATGAGTAATGTCATGATGCCCTATCGACTAGCCTGGCCTCGGGATAAACAAGAGTCCTAGTCGAATACGCCGGTAGAGAGGAGTCCTTGTCTTGATCACCAAGTCTTGTGGAATCTTCCTCGTGTATACATCGGCTGTCCGAACTGGCCCATGAGCAAACGGCCATGGGGGTCCTCGGCCCAATCCAACTGATCGGGGGATGACGTGGTGAGTACCCCCTAGTCCATGACACCGTCAATCGTAACCACATGGGCACGGTATGGGCGCAGTTTTATACCCATGGGTGGTACCTGTACCCCACCAGTTAATTCATGGGTTGGGCACATGTATAGCCTTGTACACATGGATAGACCCATATCCTACCTATTTATAGTGACATGTGGACCATACCCATGAAGTGTTTCAAGATCTTGTTAACCTATGTTAAAGTTGTTACCAATCGTTAATTCGAATTGAGATAAATGTTATGTATTCATCTATCTGTTACTGAGTTGAGATAAATATTTTTTGGTCAAATGTGATATCACTGAATGTAATATTGTGAGTAACCTATGTACTATTTGATCTATTTGTTGGGTACCCAAAGGGTATGGGTACCTCAGGTATGGGTATATGTAGGATCGAAAGTAGGTCTAGAGGGGGGGTGATTAGACTACTTGACCAAATAAAAATCAAGTGATAGTCTCCCCAACACTCAACTCTCTCTCACAGATTTGGATATGGTGGAAAGATGATTTGAGGGAAAGCAACTTGGGGAAGGCTAGAAATCAAGATTCTTGTGGTAGGATTGGTATATCTTGATCTCAACACATGAGTAGGTGGTTCTCTCCCAGAAAATGTATGCTGGAAGTGTAGGCACGTTCTGATGGCTCTCTCACATATGGAGAAGGGGGTGGAGGGGTATATATAGCCTCCACACAAAATCCAACCATTACAACATTTGACCCAACTCGGTCAGACCGAATAGAAGAACTCACTGAGACCGATTTAGTTCAAAATGTGAACGTTAGGAATCTCGATGGGACCGACTGGAACAACTCGGTGGGACCGATGTGCTAGGGATTAGGGCAAACATCAACTCAGCTGGCATCAATTGCATCAACTCGGTGAGACCAAAGTGAAACAATAAGGCAACAGAGTGAATGTCAAGCCAACTCGATGAGTGCTACCTTTTGAGCACTGCGTTGGTTTTCCCTTGAAGAGGAAAGGGTGATGCAGCAAAGTAGCGTAAGTATTTCCCTCAGTTTACGATAACCAAGGTATCAATCCAGTAGGAGGCTACGCGCGAGTCCCTCGCACCTACACAAAACAAATAAATCCTCGCAACCAACGCGATAAGGGGTTGTCAATCCCTTCACAGTCACTTACGAGAGTGAGATCTGATAGATATGATAGGATAATATTTTTGGTATTTTTATGATAAAGATGCAAAGTAAACTAAAAGCAAAGTAAAAAGCAAAGGAAATAACTAAGTGTTGGAAGATTAATATGATGAAGATAGACTCGGGGGCCATAGGTTTCACTAGTGGCTTCTCTCAAGAGCATAAGTATTTTACGATGGGTGAACAAATTACTGTTGAGCAATTGACAGAATTGAGCATAGTTATGAGAATATCTAGGTATGATCATGTATATAGGCATCACGTCCGAGACAAGTAGACCGACTCCTGCCTGCATCTACTACTATTACTCCACACATCGACCGCAATCCAGCATGCATCTAGAGTATTAAGTTCATAAGAACAGAGTAACGCCTTAAGCAAGATGACATGATGTAGAGGGATAAATTCATGCAATATGATAAAAAAACCATCTTGTTATCCTCGATGGCAACAATACAATACGTGCCTTGCTGCCCCTACTATCACTGGGAAAGGACACCGCAAGATTGAACCCAAAGCTAAGCACTTATCCCATTGCAAGAAAGATCAATCTAGTAGACCGAACCAAACTGATAATTCGAAGAGACTTGCAAAGATAACCAATCATACATAAAAGAATTCAGAAGATTCAAATATTGTTCATAGATAAACTTGATCATAAACCCACAATTCATCAGTCTCAACAAACACACCGCAAAAGAAGATTACATCAAATAGATCTCCACAAGAGAGGGGGAGAACATTGTATTGAGATCCAAAAACAGAGAAGAAGCCATCTAGCTACTAACTATGGACCCGAAGGTCTGAGGTAAACTACTCACACTTCATCGGAGGGGCTATGGTGTTGATGTAGAAGCCCTCCGTGATCGATGCCCCCTCCGGCGGAGCTCCGGAACAGGCCCCAAGATGAGATCTCGTGGGTACAAAAGGTTGCGGTGGTGGAATTAGGTTTTTGGCTCCGTATCTGATCGTTTGGGGGTACGAAGGTATATATAGGAGGAAGGAATGCGTCGGTGGAGCAAGAGGGGCCCACGAGGGTGGAGGGTGCATACAGGGGGGTGGCGTGCCCCTACCTCGTGGCCTCCTCCTTTATTTCTTGACATAGGGTCCAACTCTCCTGGATCATATTCTTCCTGAAAATGACGTTCCCGAAGGTTTCATTCCGTTTGGACTCCGTTTGATATTGTTTTTCTGCGAAACTCTGTAGGCAAAAAACAGCAATTCTGGGCTGGGCCTCCGGTTAATAGGTTAGTCCCAAAAATAATATAAAAGTGAATAATAAATCCCAATAATGTCCAAAACAGTAGATAATATAGCATGGAGCAATCAAAAATTATAGATACATTGGAGACGTATCAAGCATCCCCAAGCTTAATTCCTGCTCGTCCTCGAGTAGGTAAATGATAAAAACAGATTTTTTGATGTGGAGTGCTACTTGGCATAATTTCAATGTAATTCTTTTTAATTGTGGTATGAATATTTAGATCCGAAAGATTCAAGACAAAAGTTTAATATTGACATAAAAATAATAATACTTCAAGCATACTAACAAAGCAATTATGTCTTCTCAAAATAACATGGCCAAAGAAAGTTATCCCTACAAAGTCATATAGTCTGGCTATGCTCTATCTTCACCACACAAAGTTTTTAAATCATGCACAACCCCGATGACAAGCCAAGCAATTGTTTCATACTTTTGACGTTCTCAAACTTTTTCAATCTTCACGCAATACATGAGCGTGAGCCATGGACATAGCACTATATGTGGAATAGAATGGTGGTTGTGGAGAAGACAAAAAGGAGAAGATAGTCTCATATCAACTAGGCGTATCAACGGGCTATGGAGATGCCCATCAATAGATATCAATGTGAGTGAGTAGGGATTGCCATGCAACGGATGCACTAGAGCTATAAGTATATGAAAGCTCAACAAAATAAACTAAGTGGGTGCGCATCCAACTCGCTTGCTCACGGAGACCTAGGGCATTTTGAGGAAGCCCATCATTGGAATATACAAGCCAAGTTCTATAATGAAAACTTCCCACTAGCATATGAAAGTGACAAAATGAGAGACTCTCTATCATGAAGATCATGGTGCTACTTTGAAGCACAAGTGTGGTAAAAGGATAGTAACATTGTCCCTTCTCTCTTTTTCTCTCATTTCATTATTTTGGGCCTTTTCTCTTTTTTATGGCCTATTTTCTCCCTTTTTTTATTTAATCTGGAGTCTCATCCCGACTTGTGGGGGAATCATAGTCTCCATCATCCTTTCCTCACTTGGGACAATGCTCTAAAAATGATGATCATCACACTTTTATTTTCTTACAACTCAACAATTACAACTCGATACTTAGAACAAAATATGACTCTATATGGATGCCTCCAGCGGTGTACCTGGATATGCAATGAATCAAGAGTGACATGTATGAAATAATTATGAACGGTGGCTTTGCCACAAATACGATGTCAACTACATGATCATGCAAAGCAATATGACAATGATGGAGCGTTTCATAATAAACGGAACGGTGCAAAGTTGCATGGCAATATATCTCGAAATGGCTATGGAAATGCCATGATAGGTAGGTATGGTGGCTGCTTTGAGGAAGGTATATGGTGAGTGTATGATACCGGCAAAAAGTGCGCGGTATTAGAGAGGATAGCAATGGTGGGAGGAAGAAAAGTGCGTATAATCCATGGACTCAACATTAGTCATAAAGAACTCATATACTTATTGCAAAAATCTACAAGTTATCAAAGCAAAGTATCACGCGCATGCTCCTAGGGGGATAGATTGGTAGGAAAAGACCATCGCTCGTCCCCGACCGCCACTCATAAGGAAGACAACCAATAAATAAATTATGCTCCGACTTCATCACATAACGGTTCACCATACGTGCATGCTACGGGAATCACAAACTTTAACACAAGTATCTCTCAAATTCACAACTACTCAACTAGCATGACTCTAATATCACCATCTTTATATCTCAAAACAATTATCAAGCATCAAACTTTTCTTAGCATTCAACACACTCATAAGTAAGTTTTTACTAATCTTGAATACCAATAATATTAGGATTATTTAAGCAAATTACCATGCTATATAAGACTCTCAAAATAATCCAAGTGAAGCATGAGAGATCAATAGTTTCTATAAAACAAATCCACCACTGTGCTCTAAAAGATATAAGTGAAGTACTAGAGCAAAACTATATAACTCAAAAGATATAAGCGAAGCACATAGAGTATTCTAACAAATTCCAAATCATGTATGGCTATCTCAAAAGGTGTGTACAGCAAGGATGATTATGGTAAACTAAAAATAAAAGACTCATATCATACAAGACGCTCCAAGCAAAACACATATCATGTGGTGAATAAATATAGCTCCAAGTAAAGTTACCGATGGAAGTAGACGAAAGAGGGGATGCCTTCTAGGGCATCCCCAAGCTTTGGCTTTATGGTGTCCTTAGATTATCTTGGGAGTGCCATGGAAATCCCCAAGCTTAGGCTCTTGCCACTCCTTGTTCCATAATCCATCAAATCTTTCACCCAAAATTTGAAAACTTCACAACACAAAACTCAACAGAAAATCTCGTGAGCTCCGTTAGCGAAAGAAAACAAAAGACCACTTCAAGGTACTGTAATGAACTCATTCTTTATTTATATTGGTGTTAAACCTACTGTATTCCAACTTCTCTATGGTTTATAAACTATTTTACTAGCCTTAGATTCATCAAAATAAGCAAACAACACACGAAAAACAGAATCTGTCAAAAACAGAAGTCTGTAGTAATCTGTAACTAACGCAAACTTCTGGAACTCCAAAAAAATCAGCCAAAATAGGAAGACCTAGAAAATTTGTTTATTGATCAGCAGCAATTGGAATCAGTATTTTATCACGTTCTGGTGATTTTTAACAATTATTTTCGTGAACAGAAAGTTTATGGAAATTTCTGCAAGATCAAATAACTATCATCCAAGAAGATCCTATAGGTTTAACTTGGCACAAACACTAATTAAAACATAAAAAAACATCTAACCAGAGGCTAGAACAAATATTTATTCCTAAACAGAAGAAAAAAGTAAAAAAACTAAAAATAAAATTGGGTTGCCTTCCAACAAGCGCTATCGTTTAACGCCCCTAGCTAGGCATAAAAGCAAGGATAGATCTAGGTATTGTCATCTTTAGTAGGCAATCCATAAGTGGCTCTCATGATAGATTGATATGGTAATTTAACTTTCTTAATAGGGATGTGTTCCATGCCTTCCTTTAATGGAAATTGGAATCTAATATTCCCTTCCTTCATATCAATAATTGCACCAATCGTTCTAAGGAAAGGTCTACCAAGAATAATAGGACATGAAGGATTGCAATCTATATCAAGAACGATAAAATCTACGGGCACATAATTCCTATTTGCAACAATAATAACATCATTAATTCTTCCCATAGGTTTCTTAATGGTGGAATCCGCAAGGTGCACGTTTAGAGAGCAATCATCAAAATCACGGAAATCTAGCAAATCGCACAAAGTTTTGGGAATAGTGGAGACACTAGCACCCAAATCACATAAAGCATAGAACTCATGATCCTTAATCTTAATTTTAATAGTAGGTTCCCACTCATCATAAAGTTTTCTAGGGATAGAAACTTCCAACTCAAGCTTTTCTTCATAAGATTGCATATCAACGATATGTTTGGTAAAAGCTTTATTTTGACTATAAGCATGAGGAGAATTTAGCACGGATTGCAACAAGGAAATACAATCTATCAAATAGAAATTATCATAATTAAATTTCTTGAAATCCAAAACAGTGGGTTTATTAAAATCTAGGGTTTTGATTTCTTCAATCCCACTTTTATCAATTTTAGCATCAAAATCTAAAAACTCCAAATTTTTGGAACGCCTTCTAGGTAAAGGTGGATCATATTCAGTCCCATCATTATCAAGATTCATATTGCAAAACAAAGATTTAATAGGGGACACATCAATAACTTTTAGATCTTCATCTCTATTTTCATAGAAATCCAGTTTAGCGGCCATCTTATTAACTAAGGTAGCCTGCTTATCTGATATTTCAGCTATCAACTTCTCAAGACGAGCAATTTGGGATCTTAAACCATGAAATTATTTAGACATATCATTGAGCTCTTTATTCATATAACTCATAAAGCTTTTCTGTTCCTTAAGCTCGTTTCTGAAGAATTTATTATGCTCAAATTGCAAAACCATAAAACTCCTGACGTTGCTTTCGATCTCTTCTAACCTTTTAAGGTGAAGATCACCAAATCTAGGTAGAGCCATCGTGACAAACAAGCAATCTAATACACGAGCAAACAAAAAGCAAGCGAAAAAGAGGCGAACGAAAAAGAGAGGGTGAATAAAACGGCAAGGGTGAAGTGGGGGAGAGGAAAACGAGATGCAAATGGCAAATAATGTAATGCGAGAGATAAGGAATTGTGATGGGTACTTGGTATGTTGACTTGTGCGTAGACTCCCTGGCAACGGCGCCAGAAATCCTTCTTTCTACGTCTTGAGCTTGCGTTGGTTTTCCCCGAAGAGGAGAGGATGATGCAGCAGAGTAGCGTAAGTATTTCCCTCAGTTTTTGAGAACCAAGGTATCAATCCAGCAGGAGGCCACGCGCGAGTCCCTCGTACCTACACAAAACAAATAGCTCCTCGCAACCAACGCGAATAGGGGTTGTCAATCCCTTCACGGTCACTTACGAGAGTGAGATCTGATAGAGATGATAGATAATATTTTTTGTATTTTTGGTATAAAGATGCAAAGTAAAATAAAAAGGCAAAGTAAAGAGCAAAACAATAATAAAGCGTAGGAAGATTAATATGATGAAAATAGACCCGGGGGCCATAGATTTCACTAGTGGCTTCTCTCAAGAGCATAGGTATTTTACGGCGGGTGAACGAATTACTGTTGAGCAATTGACAGAATTGAGCATAGTTATGAGAGTATATAGGCATCACGTCCGAGACAAGTAGACCGACTCCTGCCTGCATCTACTACTATTACTCCACTCATCGACCGCTATCCAGCATGCATCTAGAGTATTAAGTTAATGAAAACAGAGTAACGCCTTAAGCAAGATGACATGATGTGGAGGAATAAATTCATGCAATGTGATAAATACCCCATCTTGTTATCCTCAATGGCAACAATACAATATGTGCCTTGCTGCCCCGGCAACAGCGCCAGAAATCCTTCTTGCTACCTTTTGAGCATTGCGTTGGTTTTCCCCTGAAGAGGAAAGGGTGATCCAGCAAAGTAGCATAAGTATTTCCCTCAGTTTTTGAGAACCAAGGTATCAATCCAGTAGGAGGCTACGCGTGAGTCCCTCGCACCTACACAAAACAAATAAATCCTCGCAACCAACGCGATAAGGGGTTGTCAATCCCTTCACGGTCACTTACGAGAGTGAGGTCTGATAGATATGATAGGATAATATTTTTGGTATTTTTATGATAAAGATGCAAAGTAAAATAAAAGCAAAGTCAAAAGCAAAGGAAATAACTAAGTGTTGGAAGATTAATATGATGAAGATAGACCCGGGGGCCATAGATTTCACTAGTGGATTCTCTCAAGAGCATAAGTATTTTATGGTGGGTGAACAAATTACTGTTGAGCAATTGACAGAACTGAGCATAGTTATGAGAATATCTAGGTATGATCATGTATATAGGCATCACATCCGAGACAAGTAGACCGACTTACACTTCTGCATCTACTACTATTACTCCACACATCGACCGCTATCCAGCATGCATCTAGAGTATTAAGTTCATAAGAACAGAGTAGCATGTAAGCAAGATGACATGATGTAAGGGATAAATTCATGCAATATGATAAAAAACCATCTTGTTATCCTCGATGGAAACAATACAATCGTGCCTTGCTGCCCCTACTGTCAATGGGAAAGGACACCACAAGATTGAACCCAAAGCTAAGCACTTCTCCCATTGCAAGAAAGATCAATCTAGTAGGCCAAACCAAACTGATAATTCAAAGAGACTTGCAAAGATAACCAATCATACATAAAAGAATTCAGAAGATTCAAATATTGTTCATATATAAACTTGATCATAAACCAACAATTCATCGGTCTCAACAAACACACCACAAAAGAAGATTACATCGAATAGATCTCCACAAGAGAGGGGGAGAACATTGTATTGAGATCCAAAAAGAGAGAAGAACCCATCTAGCTACTAACTATGGACCCGAAGGTCTGAGGTAAACTACTCACACTTCATCGGAGGGGCTATGGTGTTGATGTAGAAGCCCTCCATGATTGATGCCCCCTTCGGCGGAGCTCCGGAACAGGCCCCAAGATGGGATCTCGTGGGTACAGAAGGTTGCGGCGGTGGAATTAGGTGTTTGGCTCCGTATTTGATCGTTTGGGGGTACGTAGGTATATATAGGAGGAAGGATTACGTCGGTGGAGCAACAGGGGGCCCACGAGGGTGGAGGGCGCGCCCTGGGGGATAGGTGCGCCCCCTACCTTGTGGCCTCCTCCTTTATTTCTTGACGTAGGGTCCAAGTCTCCTGGAGCATATTCTTCCCGAAAATCACGTTCGCGAAGGTTTCATTACGTTTGGACTCTATTTGATATTCTTTTTCTGCGACACTCTGAAATAGGCAAAAAAACAGCAATTCTGTGCTGGGCCTCCGGTTAATAGGTTAGTCCCAAAATAATATAAAAGTGAATAATAAAGCCGAATAATGTCCAAAATAGTAGATAATATAGCATGGAGCAATCAAAAATTATAGATATGTTGGAGACGTATCAGTGAGACCGATCGCTATTTCAGTGAGACCGAATAATTGCAACAGGCAACAGAGAATTGGCAAAGCCATCTCGGTGATACCGAGATCCGTATCGGTGTGACCAACTGTTAGGGTTTCTGGCAGTGGCTGTGTCAAATGAACTCGGTGGATCTGGATAGAATGGATCGGTGGGGCCGAGTTGGAGTTTAGGGTTTTAACATATTTGGAATGAGAAAGTGGTTGAGGGCTTTGGAGCAATGTCACTAAGAACTTGAGCAAGTAGACCATTAAGAAACACCCCATCCCCTTTTAATAGTATAGGCTTTTCTATGGACTCAATGTGATCTTGGATCACTAAAATATAAAATGGGGAGTCTTGAGCTTTTGCCAATATGTGTCCTTAGCATTTTGAGGGGTCCACATCTCTAGTCCATGCCATGCCATTCATTGAACTTTCTGAAATATTAAACTTGAATAGATATTAGTTCAATGAGCTATATGTTGTTATGAATTACCAAAACCACCCGGGGATTAGTTGCACTTTCAATCTCCCCCTTTTTGGTAATTGATGGCAACATATAGATCAAAGTTTCGACAAATGATAATATGAATGAAATACTTCGTCGATTTGAGAAGTATGTGATAAGCAAGAGCTCTCCCTAAATTTGTGCATTATTTAGAATTTGTGTTTAAATGCAAATGCACAATCGATTAGGATCATGGGTCACTCTTCCATGTCACATACATCTTGGTGGAGCGCTCAAAATGATAAGAATTAAATAACATGCACTCATCACCAATGATGCAGGTGATTGCTCATACACAAACATTCATAGATATAATCATGCAAGCACATATTAAGCATAGTATGATCAAACACATGATCACATAAAGTATCTCATGAGCATAACACAAATGTAGCAAGAGTAGTGTCGGTGTCAAAACCGGCGGATCTCGGGTAGGGGGTCCCGAACTGTGCGTCTAGGTGGATGGTAACAGGAGACAAGGGACACGATGTTTTACCCAGGTTCGGGCCCTCTTGATGGAGGTAAAACCCTACGTCCTGCTTGATTGATATTGATATTGTGGATGTTTACAAGAGTGGATCTACCACGAGATCAAGGAGGCTAAACCCTAGAAGCTAGCCTATGGTATGATTGTCAGGGTTGTTGTTCCGTCCTACGGACTAGAGCCATCCGGCTTATATAGAGACACGGAGAGGGCTAGGGTTACATAGAGTCGGTTACAATGGTAGGAGATCTACATATCCGTATCGCCAAGCTTGCCTTCCACGCCAAGGAAAGTCCCATCCGGACACGGGGCGAAGTCTTCAATCTTGTATCTTCATAGTCTTGGAGTCCGGTCGATGATGATAGTCCGGTGATGGTAGTTCGGTGATGATGGTAATCCGGCTATCCGGACACCCCCTAATCCAGGACTCCCTCGGTAGCCCTGAACCAGGCTTCAATGGCGATAAGTCCGGTAGCGTATATTGCTTGGCATTGCAAGGCGGGTTCCTCCTCCAAATGATAGAAGATTGTGAACACCGGGATATTGTCGGCTCGCAAAATAAATTCCACATTCCACCATAGAGAGAATAATATATATACACAAGTTCAATCTGCTGACGTTTTTTGTGGCATGACGTCACACCACTACCAAGCCATTACTTGAATTGTTTTTTACTTTACCACCTCAGCGCATTCAGCGAAGCGGTTTCCTTGGCACGTTTTGTCGAAGCAGAGATCGTGTTTCCCCTTAATCTAGGATTCTCATTAATACGGACGTGGGTAACCCAACCGCGCCCGTCGCCACGCCCCCTCTATCGAAGGCGAGTCCCAAACGGTCACGGAGACGGCTCTTGGTATCCTCCCTCTTTATAATGGGACCAAGGCTCGTTTCTTTTCTTCAATCCTTCATCGAATCCTCTCCCGCTCCAAGTTCCAGCACCTAGAGCTCCAGTTGAGCGCTTCGGACTTTCAGCGATGTCGGTTCCGACCTCCAGGGCCGGTGGATGCCCTCCTCCGTCACGGAGGAGGACGTGCTAAAGCTGCGGGAGGCCAAGTACCTGGCTTATGAGATTTCGCACAGGTTGCCTGCCGAAGGGCAGGTCATCCCTACCCTCGAGCCCGGCGAGTATGTCGTTTTTATATCCCACCTCCGTCGGGGTTTAGGCTTCCCGATGGATCCTTTTGTGAGAGGGCTCATGTTTTACTATGGGTTGGAATTCCATGATTTGGCTCCGGAGTCCATCCTCCATATCTCCGCATTTATTATCGTCTGCGAAGCCTTCCTCGCGTCACCCCTCACTTGACTGTGGTGAAGACCTTCAATGTGCACGAAGATGATCGAGGCGTCAAGCGAGTCTTGGCGGTGACCATAAGTAAGAGGGCGATGCCCGTGGCCCCTGGCTCCTTCAAGAGGAGCTCGACCGTGGCAGCAAGTGGTTCTATATTACCATTCCGAGGGGCGCGAGACAAAAGCCGCTGCCCTTATTCCGCCGGGACCTCCACGACGGTTGATGTCGTGGGTCAACCAAGGAGCTCAAGCGGGGGCCGTCAAAGGGCGTGCCCCTCGCAGGGCGGATTCGAGATCTCCAAGCGAGGGAGGTCGATATGGTGGTGGTGATGCGAGTTATGCTGATTAGGCGTCTCCCGCCTGCAAAGCGCCGCCCTCTCCGGCTATGGGAGTTTAATCTGGAGGGCCCACGGATTCTTCAACACTTCATGGGTATGACACCCCTGGAGATGTACAAATTATTCTTCGGATCGCAAGAGGTGCGTCCGAATTGACCGAGGATGCTGGCCTAAGCTGCAATCGCCGGATACTCAAGTAAGTAGTTCAGTCCGGACATACCGTTTGTTTGCCTTTCGATGACTCGCCTTATGACCAACTTCCTTCTACACAGGAGTGGATAGCGGAAACAAAATTGATCGGTGTCCGCCCCCCTCCCGAGACCGCGCGGATCCGTCTGGTCCGGATGCTTGAGGTTGCGCCTTGAGAGGAAGGCGAAGGGAAAGCGGGAAAGCTACTGCCTCGCCTAAGGAGGCTCTTGAAAGAGGGGATCGAGAATCCCTCCCTCAAGGGGAGAAGAGGACTGCCTCCAGGGACCGGGGCAAAAGCCCCTAAACGGGGGAAGAAATCTTCGCCAGAGGGCCCTGCGTTCGGGGAGGCCCCGGCCGCACAATCTCCCTTAAAGAGTCAGCCCTCCAACGAGTCGTAAGTAGAAAGAAAGGAGTTTTATAATAAGGGACATCCCTATTTGTGCTTCTGAGGATAACTAAAGTTTTTACCTTGTAGTTCGGATCTCCGTCCTTCGCAGATGAGCTCGTCTTCGGGGGACCTTCGTCCGGAGATGATAGAGCGAGAGCGCCTCCGTCCGGGCGCCCGTCGGATAGGGCGGACGAGCCTGAAGTGTCATCACGGAGGGAGCCCCCGGGTTTGGCAAAGCCGGATAGTTCGGTGCCAACTGGTGTACGGCTGAAGGATCTGCTTGAGAAGGCGTCTATCTCAGAAGATCACCACGCATTGATGAGCATGGTGATTGAAAGGATTTAAATCCGCCAAGGCGGGTTACCTGATGCCGTCGGGAGTTTCTTTGGCGGGGTTTGAGGTGCGTAAAATGACACACCTTTTAACAGTTTTGCATATAGAATGCGCCTGTATAGATAGTAGCCCCGAGACTCGGTAGGTTGTCGAAATCGACAGCGTGCCGAGGATCAAAATCGAGTTTACATTCCGTCATGCCGATGCAGGTGGCGGGTCGTCCGGGGCCAGCCGAACTGATGGAGTTGCTGAACTAAAGCGGCAACTCGATGTTGCGGATGCGGACATCGCGCTGGTCAACAAAGCGACTTGATGAGTCGCAAGGTAAGTGTTATCTGGCGGTCACTTGGTAAGGGGCGAAGCCAGCTCCTTACAATATGTGCGTGAAATGCAGATAGTGCCGCTGCTGTGGAGAGCCTTCGGGCGAACTTTCTCAAGCCAAGGAGCGGGCGGAAGGAGTGTCTGGCGGACCTCGAGGGCGGCCGAGGAGTTAGTGACCGAAAGGGTCGCACACTGCCGGAGCAGGGAAGAGATGGCCGAAATGGCCATGAAGTTAAAAGATGCTACCGACCGCAATGAGGCTCTTGGGAAGGAGCGCCTAGCGGGGCAAGAAGACCTGCGGAAGGCCACCGCCGAAGCCAAGGATGCCCGCTCTGCAATGCGGGCTATAAAGGAAGAGCTGCGCCAGGCCGGAGATATTGTGGCTGGCAAGCCTTTTCGCTGCGCCAAGGTTCTGGATCAAAATATGCTCTTTGGGCCAAGCTGTGGGGTTCAGAGGACCCTTATATGGGCTTAGCAGCGAGTGCGGCGGATGCCGTTGTGCATTCGAAGCGGAAGGATCACAAGACGGAAGAGCTGTTTTGGTCTCAATTCCATAGTCCGGGCGTTCATTGCCGCTGACCGACCGTTTGGCCGAGTGGGCTGAGCTAAATAGGTTGTCGGGCTTGCTATGATGGATATAGTGACCCATATCCGGCGGATAGGCCCCACCAAGAGTTACTTTGGCTTATTGCAGCAATTTCTTGGGGCGGTGCCGCATATCAAAGCGATGAAGCGGTCGGCCTGCATAGAGGGTGCGCGGATGGCGCTCGCCGTGTGAAGACACATTGGACGAGATGGATGCCACCGCTGTTGCGACCCGGTTCGGATGATAACGGTTATCCGCCGAGCACTATTTTGGCGAAGTGCTGCGTGGTGCTCGTGTAATAGAGTCGCGATGCTCAAAAATGTTACGTTCGAATGAGCGTTTATATGATGTAAAACAATATTTATGATGTAGCGCCTTTTATACTTGTGCGTTCAAGTAATAGAATATCTCCTATGCGGCCGTTCATGTATACGTGTATAACTTTGAAAGATGGCGATCGTCGGCTTCAGCCCCCACGCACAAGGTGCGGGGTGTTCGCAAAAATAGCGTTTTCACACTTAATCCGGCGTCTCGGTCCTGTAAAGGAGGTGGTAGCGTAGCAAGCGAGGCAACCGGACTATAATGCTTTATCACTTTCACTTAGCCATGGAGTTCGAGGGTGGGGTTACGACATAGCCCACGGGGCACCGCGCTCTCGAATTTGGGGGGCGTATGTACTGGCGGAAATGGCCCTTCGTCAAAGCGGAGAAATCCTAAACATTCCTATGGTCGATCAGTGGTTGACCAGTCTCTCGCTATATCATGACAGTCAGTTTTGGCTTTCTCTCTTGAGGTGCTCGCCCAAATTAACTGGGGCACAATCGCAGATAGTTCTCCGGAGCCGCGTTAGCCGATGATCGGAGCGTAAGGCAGCAAAACACAGGGCCGGGCAAACCCAACATTTGGCCAAAGACATGATTCGAGCTGATGCATATAAGGCCTAACTCGAGACGCGAAACTCCGAAGGTGTTCGGTCTTTATAATAGCGGGCAAAACAAAGCCCTAAGCCCCTTGTGTCCAGTGCAGGCAGGTTCTTTTGGCGCGGCCGATGCCAAAACTTGATCTCCACTCTGGTTATAATGATAAACCAGGGATTATAGCAACAAGAGACAGAAGAAAGGTTTACGAGGGTCTTAGTCGAAAAGAGTCCTTGCAGCGGGTCCCTCTGCGTCTGCGCTTTGTGTCTCCGTTGTGCCGTATCACGGACGGGTGTGCCTTGTTCATCTGTAAAAAGAGAGGAACTTGGTTGGAAAATAAATCGTGCGAGAAAGTGCATAAAGAATTGAAATATAGATTAATAAAGCTGAGCCTATGCTAGCTCATTATGGCTTATATGTGCAAACCCTTGTGAAGGGGTGTGCGGCTAGGTAGCCCCTAGCTTATTTATTCCGGACTCGTCCAGCCGTGTCCGGGGTCTCAGGCGACCTTTTAGTGAAATGATGCCACGTGGACCGGGCATTTTAAGCGTAAGAGACGCGTAATGTGGTATTGCATTGAAGCGGAAAGCTTCCGTCCCCAGTGATGCTTGATAGCTACTTTTAAATGGGGCGACATGAAAGGTTAGCTTTTCTCGTCGGAAGTTGTCGGTGACCGAACACAACTTCTAGTAATAATGAAACTGCACTGGCGTAAGGGCTGGCGCCACTCCTTTGAAGGAAGTGCGGCTATGCGAATTGCAGTATGGTCTATCCCAACTTGCGGATTGTGTCCGGATGTAGCAGGTTTAAGTCCTTTGCCGCCGTCCGGCAAAACCTGCGTGAAATGCAGTCCGTCATTATGGGATCCAATATCAGGGCAGTCTATCCTGCGTTCGGATATACGGACTAATCCGGATGGTCGAAAGTGATTGATTTTGATATCAATCTCGGTGTTCCGAGGTGGACCGTGCGACACCTGTCTTAGCGAGTGCCGTGTTGGTTTTCCGTACTATCACGTGAAGCTAGTTTACTGTTTTGACTTCTTGTGGGAAAGTCTTTTGACTTCGGTGCTCTGCTGGTGGGGTTCGTCATCGTCCTCGCTTGGCGCATCGAGGCCTTGTGTCCGGCGTTGAGTCTGCGGACTGTTTAAAACAACAATTTCGGTTGGTATGGTTTGCGAGCCTTAGAATCTTGTGGATTTGACATATCCGATCTAAAATTTTGTTTAAATTTGATAGCTCGTCTCTGTTGTCCTTAAGAGGCCGTGTTTTATTGTTTGGCCGCGAGCTTTTGAATCCGGCATTGACCGCCGTGCCCTTTGGGCTTTTTCTTTATTCCGGCGCTGATCTTTCCTGCGCCGTGACTTTCCGTTTCCATCTCTGATCTCGGATGTACTGGTCGCTGGTGCTGCATCTTGCTAGCCAGCTGTCTTCTCTAGCATAGCGCGTCATGAGGCTTGTTAGCGGCCATTGTTCTTGGCTTCTCTTGGCGAGGTGTCTGGCGAGCCATTCGTCTCGGACGTTGTGTTTAAAAGCTGCTAAGGCTTGCGTCCGGACGATCGACTATTTGGTTCTTTTGGTAAGGAACCTGTTCCAGAATTTTGCTGTGACTCTCTCGGCTGTTGGGTTATATGACTCAGATAAATGCATCTGGAGGGCGGACATAAGTCCCTTGAAAATTTGCTCTAAACGCGTCCTCAAGCTCTTCCCAACTTCCATGATGTTTTCGGGAGGCTCTTGAGCCAAGGCCGAGCTGGCCCTTTGAGCTTGAGGGTAGGTATTTTATGGCGTGGAGATCATCTCCTCTAGCCATGTGTATCTGTAGTATGTAATCTTCTATCCAGACACTCGGAGTGCATTGTGCCGTCATATGCCTCTATGTTCATGGGTTTGAACCTGCTTTGGAAAGTCATGATCCAGCACCTCATCGGTAAAACATAGCGGGTGTCTGGCGCCCTGTATTTGGGTGTGCCGCTGTCTTGAACACTTGTTGTGTTGTGTTACTTCTGGGCCCTCTTTTTGGCCCGTAGATGGACCTAGTTGGGCCGTCCGTTTTCCAGGATTATAATTAGGCTTGTGCGCGGCCCGCTTGTCGCTTTTGGCTGTCATCGGCCGTCTATCCGCCAGTGGCCTCTTTATTTTTGTTGTGAAGGCTCTATGGCTTCCTCGTCAAATTCTGGCAACAACTTGCGCGGGTAGCTCTTTGTTTGATGGCCATTGCCATATTTGTCTGCAGTCTTGAATACTTTGCTCCACTTCATTCTGAGCGTGTCTTCTACTGTTTTGAGCTTCCGTTTCTCCTTCTTCAAACTTCTTGCAGTGGCGACGAGTCTTTTGTGTATGTTCTTATGCTCCGGTGTTGTGTCCGGACTGTTGATTGCTCCGTGAAGGGGTTGATTATCCGGCTCGTCCTGTTCGTCGTCCGCTGGTTTGCCCTGCTCTATCGCTGGGTCATTAGGAAGGTTGCTTTGATCGAGGCGGGACTTAGGGTGGCGTCTACGTCGCCGTTTTGGTTGTTTATCGGTGGGATCATCCTCTGCCGCGTCCCGTTGTTCCTCGTTATTGCTTCCCTTTGGGATGTCCACCATGTATATGTCGTATGACGAGGTGGTCTTCCAGTGTCCTGTATGCACTGGTTCTTGGTAGTCTCCGGCATCGTCGTCCATACCGTCGATGTCTTCGGAGTCGTAGTCGAGTACATCGGTTAAATCGTAGATGGTGGCTACGAAGTGGGTGGTGGGTGGGCTCTGAATTTCTTCGTCGTCCGCGTCCCAACCATCCTGGCCGTAGTTCGGCCAGGGCTCTCCGGATAGCGAGAGATGCTTCAGTGAATTTATGATATCGCCGAAGGGCGAGTGCTGAAAGATGTCCGCAGCGGTGAGTTCCATGATCGGCGCCCAATCGGATTCGACTGGCAGGGGCGCAGGAGGTTCGGAGTCCGGCAGAGAGTCCGGCACCTCGGAGTCATGAGCTTTATGCGGGACAAGGTAAGTGTTCGGCTCCATCGCCGTAGAAGTTGCAGCTCCTGAGGTGGTGTCCAGCCATCCGTCCTCGATCCGAGCGATCGGCTCCGGACTATGGGTCGGAGCGGATTAGTGTCTTGACCTCAAGGTGCTGTCCGACGGCGAGTTAGGTCATGCCCATCGTTACAGCGGCGGCACACTCGGCCGTGGCTCAGATCCACCGAAGATCAAGTCCCCGGATATCGGCCGTGAAGTTTAGGCTCCCAAACCTGACACGGACGGCCGGGCGTAGCTTCGATCTGCTCCAGATGGCCAAGTGAGTTGGCCCGCAGCGAAGCCGCCGAATCTGAAGATCTGTCCGGGAGAAAAGTCTCACCCAGACTGCGTCGTTGTTGATTGAAGAGGCCATCAAGCCTATCGGTGGCGACAGAGGAACTCTCAATGAAAGCACCAATGTCGGTGTCAAAACCGCGGATCTCGGGTAGGGGTCCCAAGGCGTGCGTCTAGGCGGATGGTAACAGGAGACAAGGGACACGATGTTTTACCCAGTGTTGGGCCCTCTTGATGGAGGTAAAACCCTACGTCTGCTTGATTGATATTGATATTGTGGATGTTTACAAGAGTGGATCTACCACGAGATCAAGGAGGCTAAACCCTAGAAGCTAGCCTATGGTATGATTGTCAGGGTTGTTGTTCTGTCCTACGGACTAGAGCCATCCGGCTTATATAGACACCGGAGAGGGCTAGGGTTACATAGAGTTGGTTACAATGGTAGGAGATCTACATATCCATATCGCCAAGCTTTCCTTCCACGCCAAGGAAAGTCCCATCCGGACACGGGGCGAAGTCTTCAATCTTGTATCTTCATAGTCTTGGAGTCCGGTCGATGATGATAGTCCGGCTGATGGTAGTTCGGCTGATGATGGTAATCCGGCTATCCGGACACCCCCTAATCCAGGACTCCCTCAAGTAGCAACAACCAAACAGACCAAAGTAGCAAGTAGCAAGGAAAATTAGACCAACAAAAGCAAAAGACACTCTCTCTCAAAGCCTATGAACACTTTCTCCCCCTTTGGCAACAAGTTACCAAAAAGTTCCAAAATGTATAGTGCTATGCGACACTCTAGGCACGATCTCCGAGAGCTCCTGAAGTGGTCTTCTGGCTTGTAGCTCCGGTGTGCAAAGATGGTGTTGAGATGACTGCGTCTGCAAATGCTTCTGTTGAAGTCTGTGGAGCTGGAGGAGTGGATACAGGAGGAGAAACTAGGGATGTGGTTGCAGGTGTTGAGAGAGTAGTCCTAGAGTCTGCAACTGGCACAACTGATGACCTTTGTGCCCTTGGCACTCTCTGGAATCTGTTTGTTGTAGTTCTAGCATCATTGTCCTCAGCATCACCCTTAACTTCTCTACAATGGTCTGAATCTTTGTGACATTCACATCAAGGTCATACGTCTTGGTCTCAATGATCCGCTCGAGACTCTCCTGATTCTGAGTCAAGGTGGCCAAGCTCTTGTCAATCCTCACAGTAGCCTCAAGCAGATAACTAAGGTGATCTTGCTTGGTCTTGAGATTCACTATTGAAGCATCTGGAGCACTTGCTGCTTTTGCAGCCTTTGCTTTCTCGATCTTCTCCTGGGCCTCAGCACATGTAGGATGTGATGCATCCATGGCAAACTTGTTGTCCTCAAAATCAGGCCTCAGGGGTAGATGCTCTTTGTCAAGCAGATACGTCCCAGTTCCAACCTTGGAGTTGATCAACATCTGAATGAGTGGGGCATATCCACAAGACCTCTTCTGGTCGGTTGCTACCCTCTTCACTGTCTCAACAATCAAGCTCATGACTTTAAACTTCTGGGGGATGTCAAACAAATGTAGCAAGTTGCTGGAGTGGCCATGTATCATCCTGTGATCTCCAGACTTGGCCAACAGAGGATGCCTCAAGATGGTGTTCATGGTGGTCAAACCAGCAAGCAGATAATATATTGATCCAAGCTTGTGTGTCTCCAGAGCTACATCAGGAATAGGCTTGTACATGTTGGCCATTGAGTTGTGATCCTTCCTGGGTTTTCTATACACATCAAGATCATCTTCACTTTCCTTTGGAGCATTGATAAGCTTGGCCCACTCAGAGATTGATGACTGGTACCTGGTGCCCTCAGTCATCCACACAATCTTTCCATCTGGATAGAAGTGGCCAGTAGAGTAAAACTATTTAATCATCTCATCGTTCCATTTTTTCAGCTTCTATCCAACAAATTTGTCAACTCCATTTTGCCTGAAGCTCTCATGAACATGGGGGAAATAGTATTTATTGTCATCAATATATTCCCAATCAACCCGTTTCATATCACAGACTATGGGCTTCTTGTCCAATAGGACAGTCTCATAGAAGTCCTGCTGTTCTCTGGTGCGAAAACGGTAGTCCATAGCAGTCCTTCTCCTTGTGGCATATGAATCATTCCGTCTCCATAATCTCAGACCATGATCCTTCCTCAACTTCATGTTTTCTTCCACTAGACGATCATCATTATGATCTGGGATCTTGGGCTTCAATTTCTTGAGCACTAGTGGCTCATCATCTTCTTGGAGCTCATGCATTGGGGCCTTGTTCTTCTCTACAGCTGAGATGTTTCTTATGGATCTCTTTGGAGTAGTTGACTTGGGTGCTTGAGCATGAGCTTTGGGATTGGGCTTGGAGGGTGCAGCAGCAGACTTCATAGCATCACTCATGAGCTTTTTAGTCGCGGCAGGGGGTGCAGCTGGTTCTTCTTCCTCCTCTTCTTCATCTTCCCTCATGGAATGTTTTCCAAGCACTCTTGAAGTAGTTGTTCTAGCCCTAATATTCTTTCCTCCAGCAGCCTCATCATCATCAGATTGTTCCAGTGTGAACTTCATAGTTTCCTGAGTTGAAGCTCTGGCTTTGGACATTGGAGTCCTCTTGGCAGGTGCTTTCTTGTGAAGGCCTGGCTTCGTGGCAGCAGCACCAACATACTCCTTCACAACTTTCTTCTTGGAGGTCTCCTCAATCACAAAGTCCGCATCCTCACTATAAGAATTCTTTTCTTTCTCTGTATGGTAGCTTCCTTTGGCAAGTTGCTAGGGGTGCATCTACTTCCCTCATCATAGCTACCAGAAGGGCTTGTGCCCTTACTGAGGTTAACTTACTCTTCAGACTTGTTTTGACTGTCACTGGCCTCTCACATCTTTGCAACCGACCCTGTGAATAGATGGGTGTGGGTAGAGTAGATGACCATCACAAAATACAGCTGGTTTTTGCAAACATTGGACAAAACCTTAACTTTAGTTTTCTATAGAAAGCATTTTGGAGCTACCGATTTGATAATCTCGGTGACTCCGAAGCACTAACAGAGTCTAAACATGAAGTTTCATTCAGACCGAGTTGTAGTTCGGTGACTCCGAGATGCTAGGGTTTCACTGAGAAATTGCTTTCGGTCTCACCGATCAGTATGTTTTGGTCAGAATGAGTTGTACTTAGTGCAATGGCCAGGGCCAATTGGTGTGACCGAAAACTTCAATTCGGTCGATCCGAGATGAGTTCAGGGGAAACCTAACCCTAAGATTTTGCATCAAATCTAATCTAGAGGAATTTTTGTGTGGATAAGAAGCTTTCAATTGTGGCAATAATACAATCATTTGCTTTGTGGATTGAACCGGAGTAAGGAAATAGCACAAAGGGGCTGAACCATACCCTAACCTCGCGGTCGTTCGCTACGGTGGCAACAACGGAGGTGATGTCCGTTGACGGCAGCGGAGGCTTGCGATGACGGCGCACAGGTGGAGACGGGTGACGATCTGGAGACCAAGGGGCGGCAGCAATGGAGAGCGGGAGCGAGGAGTTTGAAGGAATTTCCAAACGTTCGGTCTGCGATATATATACCCGTATGCTGTCCGTGGCGCCGAGTGGAACATCTCGGTGGGAGCGAGATGCAAAACCAAATTCTGTTGCTGCAACTCGATGAGACCGAATCGTTCTAATCGGTGGCACCAAGGTGAAAACCTAGATTAACTTAATGGTTTCGGTGAGACCGAATAGGAATGAGTTGGTCTGACCAAAACTCACTAAGAGGTTTTGGAAGTTAGCCCTTGACGTATCGGTGGCTCCAAGTGCTCCTCACTTGGAGGGTCTGAAAGTGACTCTTTCAAATTTTATGATGTAGCGTGAATAAAGTTTGAGAAGAGAACAAGCATAGATAGCTAGAGGGAGTACTTAGGCATTCTTGTCCATCCATTTTGCAAATGAAAATCAAACAAACAAAACTACAAATGGATGTCCTCGAATGGAGAAAATTATGCAATCAACATGCTCACACAATAAGATAGCAAATAAAACATGTAACACATACACTCTAGCATCTATCAAGCAATTGGCGATGAATAGGTCATCTATGTATGAGTATATTGATTGAGGAGTCAAATGAGAACATTTGATCGTAGGTCATACTCATCGTTAAGCACAAGTGGGGTTACCACTTTTACATAAAGCATTATTGTGTTCACACCATTTAGAGTTGCTTTAGCTCAATTTGTTAGAGAAAAGCTCCCCCTAGATGTGATATCCCCCCTAAGAGGGATGAACTAACCTTGGGTTTTGTCGATGATGACTTCATGTAGATGTTGAAGATGTGGATGCTCAATGTTGATGTAGATCATTTGGAGCAATCCATTGGAGTGTTGCACTTTCAATACCTACATGGGTTAGTCCCACAAGGAACACACAAGGATATCCATAGACATAGAGTGAAGCACACATATGATGATGTCCATGAAAGCATTAGGTTACCTTGTCCCTTGTCTTACCTACAAGAGGGTTTATGACTCCATGAACTAGTGCAAGATATGAAAGTTGATTGCACATGTCCTTGCCAAAATGAATATGAGTGAAGTATGTTGGCGGAGTCACCCTCAATAACACTTTAGTTCTTCTTCTTTGGGATCCACATGAACTTGATGGTAATCCTTGGAGTTGTAGTCGTACTTGATGAAGTAGAACTTGATGTCGTCTTGGGAACCCACTTGACCATGCATGGCCTTCGGAGCTTCTTCAAATGAACCAATCTCTTCTTGAAGTTTGTCCTTGCCTTTTAGCTTGTGGTCTTGTGGTGGAAGATCATCTTGAGCTTGTGTTTCCTTGAAAGAAGTGGGTTCATACTTCTCTTGTTGAGGAACAAACTTCGTCTTGGGGTATTGATCTTCTTCCCACTCAACTCCATTGGCATTGAACTTTCATTCAGAACCAACACCTTGATTCTTCCAGTGCCATCCTTGCTTGCGTACAATTTCCTCAAATTGCTTACTTCCGGCAAGCCTCTTGTAAACACCTTTCTGTATAATTCCCTTCAATAAGCTATTTTCTTGCTTAAGTGTAACTTGGCTAATATAATCATTAGTGGAATCAAGAGAACTACTAGAAGCAACAATATTGGATTTAACATGGTTATTTTTACTACTAGAGGAAGAATCTTTCTTATTCTTATTGCTAGATTTTACTTGTGGCATATAAGTAGACAAGAGGAGACGTTTGGCAAGATAAGAAGAACTCTTCTTTCGAAGATCATCATTGATAGCTTTTAGGAACTCATGCTCTTGCTCTAAATTTAGCTTCTCGAAGCGTAGCTTATCATGAGTCCTTTGGAGCTCTCTATGATCTTCTAGAGTTGTTTCATGAGCTAACTTAAGAGTGTTTACTTCTTTAGTTAGACGCTCAATCTCCTTCTTATCATTGTCATTCGTTTCATCTTGATTAGCATGAATACTAGAAAGTTCATCATAGTTTTCATCACTATTGTTGTCAACAAGTAAATCATCATCTCCTAGCAAATCATCTTCATCACTATTGAAATCAACATACTCGGGGTGTGATACCTTAGGGCCTTTAGCCATGAAGCATCTTCCAATTCCTTTATTTGATGAGTCAAATATGTCTTAGGAGTTGGATGACCCAAGTGCAAGACCGGCAACACCTTCATCTTGAGTATATCCGGAGTCGGAGTGATAGCTTCTCTCAGAGTAGTTGTCGGAGTCAGAACCGGATTCCCATTCACCAACGTGATCTTGATGTCTTCGTCTTGTGTAGATCTTTGATGACTTGTCTTTCCTTTCCAAATCCTTGCTTTTATGAGAGGGTCTTCATTCATAACGATCATCTCTACTCTCTCTTGGAGGTGATTCATCTCTTTTACTTCTCCTTTTTGGTGAATCTTCTCTTTTCTTATAGGGAGCCGTACACTCATTGGAGTAGTGTCCGTGTCTTCCACAATTGTAGCAATTATGATCACGACTAGAAGATCTTTTGTCAATGTAGGATCTTGACTTGGAGCTTCTCTCTTTGCTTCTATACTTGCAGAATTTGTTGAAGTTCTTCACCATTAAGCTCAATTCTTCAATGGAGACTTGCTTCTCACTTGATGTTGTAGGAGCATCACTTGAAGCTTTGCAAGCACCACTTGACTTGTTGTGGAGCTCTTCCTTATCCTTGAGTGACATCTCATGAGCAACAATTCTACCAATGACGTCCATGGGCTTGAGATCTTTGTAATTGGGCATCATTTGGATCAAGGTGCACGCAGTGTGATATTTTCCATCCAAGGCTCTTAGGATCTTCTTAATGATGAATTTGTCGGTCATTTCTTCGCTTCCCAAGCCGACAATCTCATTTGTGATGAGAGCAAGCCTAGACTACATCTCAACGACTCCTTCACCATCTTTCATCTTGAACTTGTCAAGTTGACTTTGAAGCACATCAAATTTGGATTCGTTGACGGACTCGGTACCTTCGTGCATATCAACCAAAGTTTCCCAAATTTCCTTGCATTCTCAAGGCGGATGATTTTGTCGAATTCTTTGGGGCATAATCCATTAAGGAGAATATCACAAGCTTGAGCATTATATTGCAACATCTTCATTTATTACGCAGACGCTTCACGATCCGGTTCTTTTCCATCCTCGAAGAAACTGTCTTGCAAGCCAATGCGCACAATAGCCCAAACGGCGGGGTTATGACCAAGAATATGCATTTTCATCTTATGCTTCCAACTAGCAAAATTAGTACCATCAAAGTAAGGACCTCTACGGTGGTAATTTTCCTCGTCAGACGCCATACTCTCCTAGGTGTGAGACCAAGGCTATGATCACCAAAGCTATGGAAATCAAGGCAAGTGGATACGACAGCTCTGATACCACTTGTAGGATCGAAAGTAGGTCTAAAGGGGGGGTGATTAGACTACTTGGCCAAATAAAAATCTAGCCTTTTCCCAATTTTAGTTGTGGGCAGATTTTAGTAATTAATACAAGTCAAGCAATCAACCTAGACATGAAATTCTAAGAGTGTAGCAGCGGAAAGTAAAACATTGCATATGAAGGTAAAGGGAAGGGTTTGGAGCGTGAAAACGCAATGATCACACGGAGATTTTTGGCGTGGTTCGGAACGGTGGTGCTATCGTACATCCACGTTGATGAAGACTTCAACCCACGAAAGGTAATGGTTGCGCGAGTCCACGGAGGGCTCCACCCATGAAGGGTCCACAAAAAAGAAACCCTGTCTATCCCATCATGGACATCTCCCACGAAGGACTTGCATCACTCGGGTAGATCTTCACGAAGTAGGAGATCTCCTTGCCCTTACAAACTTCTTGGTTCAACTCCACAATCTTGTCAGAGGCTCCCAAGCGACACCTAACTAATCAAGGAGACACCACTCTCCAAAAGGTAATAGATGTTGTGTTGATGACAAACTCCTTGCTCTTGTGCTTCAAATGATAGTATCCCCAACACTTAACTCTCTCTCACAGATTTGGATATGATGGAAAGATGATTTGAGTGGAAAGCAACTTGGGGAAGGCTAGAAATCAAGATTCTTGTGGTAGGATTGGTATATCTTGATCTCAACACATGAGTAGGTTGTTCTCTCTCAGAAAATGTATGTTGGAAGTGTAGGCACGTTCTGATGGCTCTCTCACATATGGAGAAGGGGGTGGATGGGTATATACGGCCTCCACACAAAATCCAACCATTACACACATTTGACCCAACTCGGTCAGACCAAATAGAAGAACTTGGTGAGACCGATTTAGTTCAAAATGTGAATGTTAGGAATCTTGGTGGGACCGACTGGAACAACTTGGTGGGACCGGTGTGCTAGGGCTTAGGGCAAACATCAACTCGGTGGCACCGATTGCATCAACTCGGTGAGACCGAAGTGAAGCAATAAGGCAACAGAGCGAATGTCAAGCCAACTCGGTGAGACTGATCGATATTTCGGTGAGACCGAAATAATTGCAACATGCAACAAAGAATTGGCAAGGCCATCTCGGTGAGACCAAGATCCGTATCGGTGTGACCGAACTGTTAGGGTTTCTGGCAGTGGCTATGTCAAATTAACTCGGTGGCTCCGGATAGAATGGATCGTTGGGGCTGAGTTGGAGTTTAGGGTTTTGACATATTTGGAATGAGAAAGTTGTTGAGGGCTTTGAAGCAATATCACTAAGCACTTGAGCAAGTAGACCATTAAGCAACACCTCATCCCCTTTTAATAGTATTGGCTTTCCTATGGACTCAATGTGATCTTGGATCGCTAAAATATAAATGAAGAGTCTTGAGCTTTTGCCAATATGTGTCCTTAGCATTTTGAGGGGTCCACATCCATTAGTCCATGCCATGCCAATCATTGTTCTTTTCTGAAATGTAACATCAATGTTCATTAGAGCAATGAGATATATATTGTTATTAATTACGAAAACCATTCGGGGATTACTTGCACTTTCATATTGCTCTACCCGCCCCATACCCTATTCATTGCCATCCTTGCTCTCGATGGATGACGGCGTCGGCTAGTCCCTCTCGCTCTCTCACAGCGACAGATCCTCGCTTGTGGTCGTGGATCGAAGTTGTTTAGCTAATCGGGCCTGTAGAAAAGGCCTGGTGAACGAGAGGACTCACACTTTTTCTATGGAGCAGCTGCCTTTTAGGACATTCGGCCCAGTAAAAAGAATGTTCAATGAAGGTCGGGACATAGATTAAATCTGATGGCCAAGATTTTCAAAATCATTCTTAGAAACCTGAGAAGGCTCGAAATTGGTTCAGTTTTACTGTCCTAAATGAAGCACCGGACGCCAAGTTCTGGCTTTTCGATTTGTGCAACACATTAAGCGACGTCAAGTTTGTTGAGATCCTTGTTACGTTGTGATCCATCTGGTATGCACGACGCCGGCCCATTCACGATAATAAATTCCAAAGTCCCCTATCAAGGCATCTCATCGACAGGTATATTTTCATATATTGGGGAAACTAGCAAAAAAGGCCCATGCGTTGTAACGGGAGAAAAAAATACTACATGCTCTTAATTTACAAAAAAAAGGTCTATAATCTGAGAATTTGTAGCTACGGCCCAAATAAAGATGGTCTTAACCTATAAAAGTGTAGTTCAAGATTCCACGTGTATTTTATTTCAACACGGCTTACATATAGATTTAATCCGTACAAAAAGATGCACAAGTGATCATGCATTTATTCATGTCATGTGTGAAATGGGTCTTGTTACGGCACGGTAAAGGAAAACGACAAAAAGAGACGATGACACATTAGCACACTACAGAGACATGTTTGCATCAAGGGTGGTTTTCAGTTTAAGCATCACCAACTTAGGGTAACTCTTGAACACTTTTTTTTCACATGCATATTTCTTAAATACATGAAGAGTTGTTAAAAAGATACAGGATTTTTTAAGCATAAAGAGAGATTTTTTTTGTCTGGAAAAGAACATTTTTTATGGTCACCTGTGGACGCAGGTACTTGCATCCATATTTCATTACTATTTCTTGCCATACATGTCATAGGCATTGGTCCCTGTTTCATCATTTTTTATATTTTGACAAACATGTCTTTTATTTTATTTTTTGTCGTGCATGCCTCCTTTTTACCTTTTGTCATGCATGTCCTCTCTTTCTTCTCCTTATATATATGAGAATAGCGCAACATCTCATCTTTATCGGATCTCCTCTGTTTTTTTTTTCATTTATTTCATTTATAGCGGACATCCCCTCTTTATTGGGTCCTTCTTTTATTTCTTGTCATGCACGTCCTTATTTATTGGGTGTCTCTACCAAATTTATCTTCAATTTCGCGTCCAATCCTGATTTTGATGAGGTGTCCATCCCCAATCCGAATCACTGCCGGTATGAAAGAAAGACGGATAATGCATTATTGATTAAGATTGCACCCTAGATAGTATTTTTTTAAAATTGTTAACAGATAAAATAACACCATGTTCAAATTCTACATATTTTTCCAATCAAAATTCATATATAACATTTTAAATTTGGAATTATGGTTTAGAAGATATGAGTATTTTTAAAAAATATTTGACATCTACTGCGGGTTTAGTATCAGAAAAATCTAGGGGTTTTCTATAAAATAGCATGACATACTAAGAATAGGGACGCGAACGAGGAGCACACAGCAACGCACTCCTTTGGAATCAAAGCTACTCGTGGTTCGTTTGGGGATCGGTGCAAGTTTTCATTTAATTCATAGCGAGATTGCAATACTGCGTGCTTGCGTATATGCCAACAGTAAAAAGCTGCCATACTTATTTAATTCAAGGTAGTGTGTCTGACAAAACATACTACCACCAATTTCAACGAGGCATTAAATGGCAAAGACTTTGGGTACACGCCCATTTAATAACAATAACAAGGATGAGAAACTGTAAAAACAATAGCAATTTCGTTTTTGTGTGTGACGAAATACATTAGTTTTGATTGTGCGATTAATTGCACCTAGATTAGAAGTTTATCGCAAAAAAGAATTGCACCTTTCTCGGAATTTTTATTATCAAATTCTCAGATTTTTTAGAATAGAATAATCCCTGACATTTTTCAGAAAAATCCTAAGATTATTATGAAAAAGTTAATAGAACTATTACCACGACGTTCTCAGTTTTTCACTTAAGACAAAAAACATGAAATGTGTTGAAAAATCTCTTGGATTTATTTACATAATTTTGTTTTATGCCACATTGGTGCGTGCGTTTTGGAGATAAGGGTTTGAACATAGGTCTAGATCATGGGACCCACGCATAGGGATGCAGCTCCTGGCAGCTGTCCAGCCAGATAAGTTGGGCAAGAAAGTCATTGCCCGTACAAGAATCGAAGAGCAGAAGTAAGTGTCCACGCATTTAAATATATTACCTCATCACTGAACTAGTAAAAATTGAAATTTTACACTAACTCCATATATGTATTGGCAATGTGCTGTGTGGTGAAACAACAGTGCCACAGAAACAACTCATGGCTCATAAATGGATCAATGAATCAACTGGCAAGTTGGTTGTAACAGTTGCCAATAAACAAAGGAAGCGGACGGAGATACGCGGCGATAAATGAACGCAATACAGAGAGGCTAATGTAGTGGGTGTTGATCTCCAGACAACTAGATGGGTATGATTACAGTGGGCTGCGTCGTCGAGTGCTCCTATGCAATTTCGCTAAAAATAACTATTTCTTTTATTAGTAGATATAGATAAGGTGCTATGATTTTATGTCAAACAAGAGCAGTCAATAATGTACTTGTGGTGCATCAGCAGTGGTGTTTGAAGGCTTGAACCATTCGTTTCCTTTTTACGGGTAGAAGGCCTGAAACGTTGGAAGCCAAAGGTCTGGTAATTGTTGATAGCTATATGAGTGGCTGCGGAATCAACTTCATGTGATGGAGCCCCCGCGCTCGGGCGACTCGCTGGGTGACTCGCCGCCGCCGCCGCTGGATGGGCCGGCCTCCCCTTCCTCGACCTCCGACTGCCCGCCTTCGCCCTCCCCGGCCGCTCCGCCGCCCTCCCCTGCCGACTCGGCCAGCGCGTCGTATGGGCTGACGTCGCGGAGGCCGGCGACCTCGCCGCGGCGCCTGGTCGTTTGTCGCGACCGTGTCCCCCAAGGCTCGGCCCGGCCGCCTCGAGCCGTTCTGCCGTGGCTCGACTCCCGGGTGGGAGTCATCTTTGCTTGAGGATGGCTGGCCTGGGCGCCAGCCGGCGGGTTCGTCGGACGGCGATGCCAAAAGGCTCGCCTTGGGCCCCGTGGCGCCCTCGTGGCGCGCCGCTCACGGTGGGTGGGGTCGCCGGCCGGGCCGACCCGCCCCCGCGCACCTCCCGGAGGTCGCGCGCCTTCCCCCCCGCTATCCCTCCCTGCCCGGCCGTCGCCCCGGCGACGCCCTCATTGGCGCTCGCGGCGGTGGTCTACCGGTGATCCCCTTTCCGCCCGTTCATCGCGATCGTTCGGCGCCCCGCCCCCACGCTCGGCCCCGCCTCCCGGCTTGGCCCCGCCACCCCGCCATAGCTGCCGGCGTCCTCACAGCGGCGCTAGGGGAAACCCTCGCTCATGTTGGTTTCCTGGTCGGTCCTGAGCGCACTTGTCTTGGGCAGCGCCGTGACGCGCCCTGCTGCTCTGGGCGTCGTTGCCCCCAGTGCTGGCCTCGCTGCTTGGGCCCCCAGCCCCCCCCCCCCACTCCCCAGCTGCCCAGCCCGCCCGGGTAGGCCTCGGCCTGGCGAGGCGGTCCATCTCGCCTCCGCTAGGGTTCCCTCGCCAGCCCCCTTCGCCAAGACGCCATCGCGCCTCGCCCGCCTCTCCCTCGTGTCAGCCCCCGCCGCCACCTTCCGCTCTGTCGCCCGGCCGGTTCGCCGCCCCCCATCCCCTCCTCCTCGCCGGCCATGACCATGAGTGGGGCGACGGGCTGGCGCCTAGCGCAGGCCGATGACCGCCGTGCTCCCCCGCGCCCGTCGCCGGATGCGCCGAGAGAGGAGGACCTCCGTGCGCGAGCTCGACCCCGCCCGCCGCCGCTCTCCCGCGCGCCGGCGGCCTCCCCCCCCGCTCCGCTGCGGTCCCTGGCCGGGACGATCGCCGCTCCCGGTCCCCGGAGCGCCGCTCGCCTCCCCGGGTCGACTCGCGGGATCGGGGCCGTTCTCCGGTCGGGGGGTCGCGGCATTCCTCCCGGCGGCGGTCTCCTTCCCCGCCGCGCCGTCGGGACCAGTCCCCGTCGCCCCGGCTGCTGCCTCTCTCCTTCGGCACCGCCAAACCGCCCACCAACGCCAACCCCAACCGCTACCAGCCCCCGCGCCCAAGCCTCGTTCCTCCGTCCAATGGGGGCAACGGGAACCGGGGGCGCCAGGGTGCAAAGAAGAAGAAGAAGAAGGGCCCTCCCCGCCCCCCAGCCGCCACTCCCGCTGCCGGCGCGGCCGCTCCACCTCCGGGCTCCTCTTCCGCCTCTGATGGTCCGCCGTGCTTCAACTGCGGTCTGACCGGACACTTCCAGGTGGCGTGCCCCAACCCGCCAATGTGCTATCTCTGCAAGGACTCCGGACACCCCGCGATTCTTTGTCCGGACCATCCGGTGACGGAGGAGCTCATGATGTACGGGCACGACATCGAGGACATGGGATTCTTCCACATCGAGGTCCCGGAGCTGCCTCCTCCCTCCCCCTCGCTCCTGGCTCTCGTCACTATCGTTGGCGAGGCCGTCGCCACCCCAGAGCTGATTGAGGCCGAGCTCAACCACTTATGCAGATGCAAGTGGGATTGGCAGGTGACCTCCTCCACGGCCAACTCCTTCACGGTGATCTTCCCCGACGCTCTGAGCATGGGCTTCTGTACCCGCAGCGACAACATCACCTTGGCCCTCAACGGGATTGTGGTGAACATCTCCGAGCCGAAGTGAGATCCCAAGGCCGTGGTGGTCCTCGACACGGCTTGGATCCTCATCGCCGGCCTACCGGATGTGGCCCGATCTGAGCGAGTCATTCGCAGCATGTCCAAGCTCCTGGGCAAGGTGGTGGTGGTCGACGAGCTTTCTCTCTGCAAGGAGGAGGAGGTCCGGGTCAAGGTGAAATGCCTAGACTCCTCCAAGCTCCACGCCACGATTCGGGTCTTCTTCAACGATGACGGCTACGACCTCAAGATCTGCCCCGAGCCTCCGAACCACATCGGCCGCCCCCGCTTCTCTGACGACAGCCACTTGGGGGCGGGCCTGCTGCCGACGACGGCGCTCACCGCCGTCGGTCCCGCCATCCACGCCTCGAGGATCCCGATGATGACGAGGACCTGTCCGAGCGCTCTCGCTCCCCATCCCGCGAGCCCGCCAACCCACCTCCGGGCCGGGGCGGATCCGGGGCTAGTCGCACCCGTGTGTCGGCCTCTGACCTCGAGGTGGCGCTCCGCCTGGCCTCTGCTCCAGCCGCGCCTACTTCGCCTCCGTCTGAGTCAGACAGTGACATCTCCAGTGTGGGCCTGCTCGTCATGCCGCCGTCGCCGCCGCGCTCCCCCTCCGTCGTCTCCGCCCTGCTCTCCTCGCCGGTGGCCCCGGACCCCCCGACCACCCCTAGGTCGACATCCCCGGTCCTCATGGGTGGTGGTGGGGACCCCCCGCCGGTGCTCCGGCTCCGCTCTCCCCACCTGCGGACGCTGCGGATGGCGACACCCCGGTGCCCGTCGCCCCGCTCCCTCCGCCGGTGGCCTCCGGCACTCTCCTCGCTCCTCCCACCTCTCCGGCCGCGACGGTGGCTGTGGTCGTGACCACCCCGACCGTCGCTCACCCTCCTCGGACGGTGGCTTACGTCCGACGGCCCCACTCCACATCGACGTCGGTGATGGCGTCCCGCCGTAGCGCCCGCCTCGATGCGACCCGCCCGGCGGACTCCTCGGGTCCGTCCATCGCTGAGTGCGCGGAGCTCCGGGCTGCGGTCTGGAACCTCGAGTCAGGTGTGGATTCCGTCCCTCCCAGTTCTTCCTGTTGCTCCTTTTCCGCACTTGAGGCCGTCCCTCTTGGCCACCTCGCCAAGGTGGCCACTGACTCGGCCATAGTTTTCAGGGGGTAGGTTGGACCCCCTTAGAATAGATTGCGGCCATTAGGGCTTGCGAGATCTTAGACGGCAAGCTGGCTGAAACTCGGGCACGTTTGCTCCGGCCCTCCGTGGATTCGACCGCTGCACCCGTGGGCTTGGGCCCTCCGGTGGCTGATGGTGTGATACGTGGCCGCACTCGTTCTCGCACTGCCGCTCTCCGCGCTCAAAGCGCCTCCCGTGTCTTGGGGTCAAGCAGCCCCCCTATGGGGGTTTAGATGCGGGCCCTTTCTGGAACATCCGCGGCTTCGGCCATGATGGCCGCCGCCGCCAACTCATTGAGTACATGCGAGACGAACACATAGACATCATTGCCATCCAGGAAACCATGCGAACTGAATTCTCCCACCAGGAGCTGGAGTGTCTTAGTCCCCACCTCTTCGCCTGGCATTGGCTCCCTTCTAGTGGGACCACTGGCCATTCTGGCGGCATCCTGTTAGGCGTGAAGGATGCCACCTTTGAGGTTGGGGCATGGATCGGGGGGAATTCTTTGTGAGTATGGAGATCTTCGAGAGGGCCCTCAACTTCAAATGGCAGGTCGTGATTGTGTATGGTCCGGCCGATCATCGCCGCTCCCCGGTCTTCTTGGAGGAGCTTCATTTGAAGATCTCCAACTCTCTCCTCCCAGTCGTTGTGGGCGGAGACTTTAACCTCATCCGATCCCCGGATGAGAAGAATAACGACCGGATTAACCTCCCCCGGATGCAGTTATTCAATGACTGGATCGCGGAGCTGGGTCTCCGCGAACTGGACCGGACGGGTGCCCGGTTCACTTGGACAAACCGTCAGTGACCCGACGCGATCCATTCGGATCGCGTCCTAGTTTCCGGAATGGGAATTGCTGCCCCTAGCCTCGCTTCGATGCGATTACGGGATCGGCTCGACCATGTCCCCTCCTCCTCTCCACCGCCGACGAGCGCCCCCCCCCTCCCCGCCACGCTTCCGGTTTGAGCTCTTCTGGCTCAACCAGGCCGGCTTCCGGGAGGCTGTGGCTGCCCGCTGGATCTCTGCCCGTTCTTCCCCGCATCGCACCATGTCGGCTGTTGACTCGTAGCACTTCTGTGCCAAGCTTGCCCGCCAATTCATGAAAGGGTGGGGGTGCAAACCTTGGTCGGGATCTCCGAGAGCGGAAAAAGGCCCTTCTGCTGGCGATTCAAGCTCTGGATGCCCGTGCCGACACATCTGGAATCTCCCCAGATGAGTGGATGTTGCGATATGACCTTGAAGACCAGCTTTCAACCATCTACACTGATGAAGAGGCCTACTGGCGTCTGCGTGGTACCCAACGGTGGGTACTCCGGGGAGATGCCAACACCGCATATTTTCAGGCGGTGGCGAACGGTCGCCGACGCCGCAACTCCATCCACTGCCTCTGGGATGGAGAGACCCCTCTCGTCCGCCCCGCAGCCATCCGCTCCCATGTGGATGGCTTTTACAAGGCCCTATTTACCCCCACCCCTCGGGGTGGGGCTAGTCTCGCCCCCGACATTTGGTCGGGTGCGCAATTGGTCTCTGATGCGGCCAATGCCGCTTTAGTGGCCCCCTTCGCCGAGGATGAGGTTCTACAGGCTATTAAAGGGATGAACTCCGCCTCGGCCCCGGGGCCGGATGGCCTACCAGTAACGTTTTTTAAGACGTTCTGGCAGACCATCAAGCCAGAGGTCATGGCTCTGTTTGAGGAATTCTTCTCGGGCACTATGGATCTTGGGCACCTTAACTATGGCATCGTGACCCTCATCCCCAAGGTCTCGGGCGCCTCCGACATCCGCCAATTTTGGCCAATCACTGTGATCAATGTGATTTTCCGGATCTTGGCCAAAGGGTATGCCAATAGGGTGACCCTGCTCGTGGATGCCATTACCCTCCCGAATCAATCCGCCTTCATTCAAGGCCGATTTATTCTTGATGGGGTTCTGGTATTCCATGAAGTCCTTCATGAGGTCCGGCAGAGACAACATCGGGCGGTGTTTCTGAAGCTTGACTTTCATAAGGCTTACGACACGGTTCACTGGCCCTTCTTGCGGGAAGTGTTGCTTCGCAAGGGCTTCGACGACCGTTGGGTGACTAGGGTCATGCAACTTGTCTCCTGCGGACGGACTGATGTGAACATCAACGGGGACATTGGGCCCTACTTCCCCACCCTCTGTGGGGTTCGTCAGGGTGATCCTTTCTCCCCCTCTTTGTTCAACATGGTGGTAGATGCCCTGGCGTCCATCCTTGATAAGGCCAAAGATGCTGGCCATATTCATGGCATCGTCCCTCACCTCGTCGGAGGGGGAGGGGTCTCCCTCCTCCAATATGCGGACGATACCATTATTATGGTGGAGGGCTCCGCCCATGACATCGCTAACCTCAAGTTCCTCCTCATGTGCTTCCAACAGATGTCGGGCCTAACCATTAACTTTGATAAGAGCGAAGTGATGGTGCTCGGGTTCCCCCCTGAGGAAGCACAGTCCATAGCGGACCGCCTTAATTGTAGGTTGGGTTCTTTCCCCACGACATACTTGGGGATCGCCATCAGTGACTCGCGCCTCACCGTGGCGGACCTCCGCCCCACGGTGAACCGTATGCAACATCGTGTTGAACCCTGGAAAGGGCGTTGGCTGTCAAAGGCTGCTCGGGTGATCCTAATCAACTCTTCGCTCCTAGCCTTCTATGGTTCCTCATGAGCTTCTATAGCCTCCATGAGACCCTCCATCAGGAGATCGCCAAGTACCAATCCAGATTCTTCTGGGCTGGCGAGGGGGATAAGCAGAAGTACCATATGGTTAGCTGGCCTAATACCTGCAAATCCAAGGACCAGGGAGGTCTTGGGATCCTGTCCTCCCGCCGCATGAACATAGCCCTCTTGACCCGCTGGCTCTGGCGCATTGCCAATGGCGACGGAGGTCTCTGGGTCACCATCATCCGGAGCAAATACCTTCGTGGACAGCCCCTTGCCTTCTGTCAGCGCTCGGGCGGCTCCCAGTTCTGGCAGGCCGTCGTCCAGCTGCTTCCGGTGCTTCATATTGGCACCTCCATAGCGGTTGGTACCGGCTCTTCGACCCTGTTCTGGCTTGACCGATGGCTTGGGGACTCCCCTTGGCCGCACGATTCCCTGCGCTCTTCACAATTGCAGTTGACCCTCGTATCTCTGTCGAGGCGGCCCTTATTGACTTAGAGCGCCTCGCCTTCCGACGCCCCTTCGGCCCTCCAGAAGTGGATGCCTGGGACACCCTTATGCAGGACATAGCCCTCGTCCCTATGGATGGAGTTGGCTCCCCGGATATAACGTCTTGGCGGCTGGAGCCTTCTGGCTGCTTTTCCACCAAATCCTATACTGTGCCATCCCCTCGACGCCCCCGAACCCTTTAGTTTGATCGGGATATCCGCGCCCTTGAAGATCCGGTTCTTCTTATGGCAATGGATTCGCGGCCGCCTCCCAAGCGGCATGGAGGTCCGAAGCGTAATGGACACAGGGAACGGATGTGCCCCTTGTGCGACACGGTGGAGGATGCTAACCACATCTTCTTTGGCGTGTCCTACGGCCCGATTCCTCTGGTCTCGCTCGCGAGATAGTTGGGGTCGATGGTGTAACACCAACTTCGACCGCTTGTTGGAATCCATGCTTTCAAGCGCTACCGCCATCTCGGATGGCTCTGCGTTGGGGTCTCGCCGACGCTTTGGACCGTCCGCAATAAGCTTGTCATTGAGAAGGTCCTCCGCGACGTGCTACTGACGCCATTTTTAAAATGTGTGGTTACTTGCAGCTCTGGCGGCCGCTTAGCCGCCCTCAGACCGGACGTCATCAACAACCTCATCGCCGGCCTTCGATCGATGGCCTTCACTACGCGCCCGCCCCTCACCACCTTCGAGCGTGACTAGATGTTGTGCAAGCACCCTATTTGTGCGTGCCTTTTACGCTCGCCAGGGCTTGTTGTGCCCTCAGCATTAACCCTATGACTTCTTGCCGTGGTCAGACTTGTGCGTGTGTGTGTGTGTTGTGGTCGAACTATGTTTGGATGTTGGGCTTTATCTATAAAGTGGGGCAAAAGCCTTTTTCGATAAACGTTGGAAGCCTAGGCCTGCGGAGAAGCGCTAGCACTGGGCCAAGATCTCCAATTAGAAAAAAGTTTTCTCTTCGGGTAAAAGAAATTATATTAGTGAATGGTTTGGCCACATAGGCTTAGAATCTCATCAGGACCAAAATCTGAGCGCAACTAGACGGAAAACCCTATTTGACGCATTTTGCGTCAAGTAGTCGGCAAATCGCACAGGCGGGGCGACCTAGCGAGCGATTGGGCCGGCCCAACTATAGCGTAGGTACAGCTTTCACGTTCTGGTTTTGGGAAACTTCTAGACGATTCCCAGCCGGTTTTTACTGGTTTTGGAAACCTTCTAGAAGTTCCTGAACTGGTTTTTTTATTTTCATTTATATTTTTAGTTTTTCCATTTTCTTGTTTTTCTTTTTTTTTCTGTTTTTTTCTTTTTTACCTTTTCAATTAGATTTTTCTTTTAAATGTTTTTCGATAATTTAAAGTTTTGTTCAGATTTCAAAAAAGTCCCTCCTTTGAAAATATGTTCCAGATTCACAAAATGTTTCAATTTCAAAAGTTGCACATGAATTTCCAAAAATGTTCCTGTTTTCAAAATTTGGTCAAAATTTCAAAAAATGTTCAGGAATTCGGAAAAATGTTCCTCCTATAGAAATAATTCACAATTTGTGAAAATTCTCATGGTTCAGAAAATGTTCAGCAAATTCCAAAGATGTTCGTGATTTCAAAATTTGATCAGAATTTCTAAAAATGTTCGTATATTGGAAAAATGTTCATCAAAAGATTTTCGCACTTCCAATTTTTGTTAGAAATTTCGTGAATTGTTCCCTTTCCTAAAAAATGTTCAAAATTACAAAAAATGTTCGCGGCTTCAAATTTTTGTTTGATATTTCATAAATTGTTCCATTTTTTAATTTTTTGTTCACAAATTAGAAAAATGTTCGTAGTTGCAAAATTTGTTCTAAAATGAAAAAAATGTTTGCATCTCGAAAACTGTTCAAGTATTTTAAAAAATGTTCGTGGTTCCAAATTTTTATTAGATATTTCTTGAAATGTTCCATTTTCATATTTTTGTTCACAAATTCAAAAAATGTTTATGGTTTCAAATTTTATTAGATATTTGTTGAGATGTTCCATTTTTCATTTTTTTGTTCACAAATTCAAAAAATGTTCGTGGTTTCAATTTTTTCTTGGTATTTCATGATATGTTCAATTTTGAAAATATTTCTCAAAAAATTTGAAAATGTTCGTTGTTTAGAAATTTGTTCGGAATTTCATAATTTGTTCACAACTTCAAAAAACGATTCAGGTTTTTCAAAAACAGTTTCTGCAAATTCAATTTTTCTGATCACATATGCAAAAAAATGTAAGCGTACGGGCATTGTACGGACACTTTTCAAAATCTAAACTTTTCAGAAAAATGTGTGCTTATTTTTTTAAGATGTCCACTAGAGTAACTAATTCTGGCTTGCTATAGTAGATCATTCCGGTTGTAGGGGCATTGTAAGTTCTTTTAGTTTCGTTTACTATGAGAAAAGCTGGCGGCTGGTGTGGCTAGGAGTGCTCAGTCGCAAGCTCTCGGTTGCCAGTTCGATTCCGAGCAACGCGCCCGACTCCAGTTTTTGCTTTCCTTTTTTCCGACCGCGGTACAGCTGAATGGGCCGGCCCAGTCAGGCTCCCTCCCTGTGCGCCGCCACGCCAATTTGACGCAAAGAGCGTCCAATAGGAGCTCCCCAACTAGACAACTGCACCTAGAGAACGCCCCAACTGGGCAAGTCTATGGCTAACAACGTTTCGATCACGAGATATATATAGCAACAATTTTGAACTCTCTATCTCCTTGGAGTAAACGCTTCCACAGTTGATCTATTAGAAAAGCTTCAAGTTTCTTCTGACCGTCTGAGAGTCAAGAAGGAGATCAAGTTGGCAAATAATTTTGGAGTTCACTATTTGATTTTCAGGGAAATTAGATCTTCGAGATCCTCTTTTCTGGCATGCACCTTTAGCCATGAGCAGCGTAGCAGTAATGGAGTCGCATAGATTAGTTAAAATGGGCTCAACCCTAGATGTTGGGCGTCATATGTGGCTTCTTGGGCCTCCAGATCATTTATGTATCCCTGAACCTTTGCTATCTAATATAAAACTTCGCTGTTTATCTAAAAAAAACTGGATATATAAGTTGTATATGTGGTCTTGGAGATCTTGGGCCGAGACCAAGACGAGTTATCAACCAAAGCATGATGGACATGTATATCATGTAAGCACATACTTCCTCCATTCCAAAATAAGTGTCTCAAGCTTAGTACCCCCTCCGTCTAGATACATCAAAAGGGGATGTAACTAGACATATTGTAGTTCTAGGTACATCTCTTTTTATCTATTTTGATGATAAGTATTTTCGGACAGAGAGGGGTAGAACTTTGTACTCCCTCCGTTCCCAAATATAAGTCTTTTTAGAGATTTCAACAAGGGACTACATACGAAGCAAAATGAGTGAATCTACACTCTAAAATATGTCTATATACATCTGTATGTTGTAGTCCATTTGAAACCTCTAAAAAGACTTATATTTAGGAACGGAGGGAGTACTAGAGTTAGTATAAAGTTGAGACACTCATTTTGGACAGAGGGAGTAATAAATTGGCTACTACTCTCTCCGATCCATAATAAATTAAGTACAAGTTGCGTTTTGCAAAGACTTCACAGACATACAACTTAATAAGCTACTCCACCAGTCGGCCATTGGATTGTAAATATTACGAATCACAAAGTGCAAGGTGCCTCATAAGGGAAGATCAATGCAGACAACTCGCGATCTAAGGATTATTCTCATTACTGCACAGAAGAATTATGTCCTTGATGCATCATTAGGTGACAGACCTATTGCAGGAGCAAATGCAGGCGTTATGAACGTTTGACAAGCTCGTATAATGACTACTTAATACTTTAGTGCGCCATACTTTACGGTTTAGAACCGAGACTTCAAAAACGTTTTGAACGCCACTGGAAAGTCTAGTTTAAGTTGAAGACCTAATTAATGTTCCACTTGATATTGATCATCCACAATGTCAATATGGTGCCCTTTTTTGCACCAAGAAACACGTAACAATCTGTTCACTGTTGCAAATCAACCTCCATGCTGGACTTGACTGTGTCACTGCTTGTAGGCGTACAAACCAAGGATTTGCAAGCTCTCTGGGGGGGCCTGCTTGTCCCAGGGTTTTTGGGTTCACCCTTACGCTTTCCTCTAAGGAACCCCAAGGCAAGTGCTTCCAAAGCTTTTGCAGTCGGAGGTCTGTTCCTGGTTCCATGCCTCCGAGACTTCACCTGTGAAGCCAGATCGGGTTGCAGGTTAGCAGGTTGTCCTATTGCCTCTGAAACATCATGGACACAATCGCTGTTTGAAACGGCAAGGCCTTCCTCAGCTTTCATGTAACCATGATCGTCTGATGAAGCGATACATACCCTCGTGCTTGTCTTATCATCTAGTGATGTCTCCGGTTTAACCAAACTAGTAACCTGCGCCCCTTCTTTGGCAACTTTTGCCTCAGCGGTTCTGATCTTTGAACAAACTTTAGGCACCACCTCGACCTTGCACTCAGATGACTTGTCCTCATTTAAACTGGACACATTCACCTTCTCGTTTGATCTGTCAGTGGTACAAGAGTTTGATGCAGCTGTTATCTGCTCGCATGGCTTCTCCTTCGTGGAATATCTCGCAATTATTTTAGTCCGAAAATTGTCACTGACATCAGCTGCAGTTGGTTTTGTTGAAGTCCACAGCGGCTTGATTTTCTTTCTCTCTAAACCATGTCCTCTCGAGAAAGAAAAGCTGTGCTGACTGGTCTGATCATTGCTACAGCTGGATAAGCTTCTGTGCTTTGACACTGGGGTTAAATACTCGAGCCTTTCAGTCTTTGTTTTGGGACCAAAGAGGCATGTCATATCAGTTTTTTCAATACTGCCATTAGAAGAATGGCCATTGACTGGAAAACTCGAGGATGGTGCAGCCAACATGTTTTGCAATGAATTGACTTGGTTTTCTTTGCCCGCATGGCATACTGAAACTATTTCGGCATCATTCACATGAGCTGTAACTTGTCGACAATCTGCCTGGTCATCTGATGATTGATCTTCCGCATCTTGTTCCTCTGAGGAACTGACACTCACAGTATTATAAGAATCACGTGAAGGACCAAAATGGACATTTACATCAGGTGGTAATTTCCTCAGCTCTCTGACTCTGGAGGGCTCTTCCCCTTGGACCAAGGTAGTATCGATAATTGTGAACTTTGGAAGCTCCTGATATCCATCCAAAGGACCATCATGGTTCAGACTCATGTCTGTAGCATATCCACACTGCTCAGCAGTAACACCATTGTCCGCTCCGCCAATTTCTACCTCAAGAAGAACGGGATCGGCCGCAACTCGCTTAAGAACATCGCTGACAGAGTCAAAATAATGAGTGCCTTTAGTGAGTTTCCTTCTTGAGAATTTCTTGATACCTGGCACAAGAAACACAAGGCAATTCTTAGTTGTTCTGACATCTTTTGACTGCTCTGAACGCCACCCTCTTGCAAGCAAACGGGGCCAGACAGCTTCCCAGAAAAGTTCATTAGATCTTGTCTTGCTTATTCTGAAACCACCTGTTAAGAACTTAATTATATCTTCCGAAGCAAGCAAGGAACAATCTTTGCCTGTAGGCATGTCAGGGTGAACAGAAGGAGCTTGGTTTGGTTTAGATCGGTCCAGAACATATCCAGTCAAATCATGCTTCCCTTTACCAATTCCAAAAGCCTCCACAAAAGCTTCTGTTCCAACAGAGGATTTTATAGCAAAGACAAGATCCTCTAAAGATGCTTGTCCGGCGTTGAAAGATTTGAAAATCTGCAACAAGCGAAAGTAATACAATTCCTGGTAAAAACAAAGCAATATAATCCATATGGAAATGGATGATGGAAGAATATATTTGTTTTTTGGCTTTGGATCAACACGATTTCACTCGTTTATTTGTCCTAGGAATAACGGATTAAACAATACCAAGTACATAATTAAAGCTAGAAAAATAAGAAGAAATCAGGACAGCCAAATGGATTAAACAATACCAAGCACCTGCAATGGCTTTGGTTTTCAGGTTTCAGGTTCATAATCGTAACTGAACATCTATATAAACTGCATCAGAGTAGTCAGATATACTGATATACAATTGAAGTAGAGCACTAAACAGACGGAGCTGCCTGAACTACGGAGATTTGGAGTAGTATAAAATGAAGAAAAATCAAGTTCAAACGTGCTATTTTGAACAATGCAAGTGGAATCAAAAGCTCGAACTAGAGATAATCTCGAAAGAGAAGTTTTTAAAACTTGAGAGCAGCCAGTTAAACTGGGGAGAACGGAATTGATGACTTCAATGGATTGGTTCCCTACTTCCCTTCAAAGACATACATGCATTCGCATGTTTAAAGAATGACCATGTGTGCAGCACCAGCAACAACTCTTCGACATCAACAGAGAGAAAAAAAGAAAAAGAAGAACACCAGAAGAAAAGTGACAAAGACAAGTGAGAGTAGTAGGAACCGGATCCCTAGCAGGGCGTGCTCTCAGGTTGTAGGGGTGAAAGGAGGGATGGCGTGGAGGAAGGCGTGGTCGCCGGCGCTGGGGCGCCGTCGTTGCGTGCACGCGCGAGAGAGAGAGCGCAGGGGCGGCGGCTAGGGTTAGGTCTCCCGGCTCCCTAAGGAAGCTGAGCAAATATGATTGCTTCTTGCTTAATCCCAAAACGGGTCCTTACACGAGTTTATATAATCCTCCTAATAGGATAATTGGGCTAAGCCCCTAATAACGATAAGATAAACTGGGCCACAACTAACTGGGCTAAGCCCCTAATATGCCGGTCATAACATCTCTCCCCGCCTGCACAAACAGCTCGTCCTCGAGCTAGAAGGCGGGGAAGATTAACGGCCGCCAAACACCTCCGCGTCAACTGGGGCGGGCTGGTCGCCGAGCCCGGCGGCGGCGGGGTCCTCCTCAAGGTAGTCTGCAGCCTCCAGGTAGAAGAGTCGTGGGCAGACGTGGCCTGGTACGTAGGGCTCGTCGCAGTTGAAGCACAACCCTTGGCAGCGACGCTCGAGTTGCTCGGCCGGGGTGAGCCGGCAGAACGGGCGTGCCTCGGCGGCGAGGCGCCATGGAGCTGGGCAGGCCGACCTGGCGGGAACTTCGGCGTGGTGGCGCCTGCCCGGCGGTGGCGCTTTTGGATGGCCACCGCGACGCCGAACGCGGGTGTAGTACATGGCCGTCTCGAGGTCCGTGGCCGCGCATCTCCACGCCCACGCGGATGTGGTCCGTAGCCGCCGACGAAGAGCTCAGCCAGCCGACGAGCCGAACGCCGGGGCATGGCACGCCCGATGCTCGAAGCGGTCGGCGAAGTCTTGCACCTAGGTGAACGGAAGACGCCCAAGCTCCGCCAGACGGCTCCCGCGTATAGGCGGACCGAAGCGCAAGAGGCACAAATCGCGGAAGCGCTCCCATGGTGGCATGCCGCCCTCGTCCTGTTCGAGGGCGTAGTACCACGTCTGTGCGGCTCCTCGGAGATGTTACGAGGCGATCCAGGTGCGGTCGGACACGAGCGTGCGCTGCCCCCTGAAAATTTGGTCGCATTGGTTGAGCCAATTCAGGGGGTCGACGGTGCCGTCATAGGTTGCGAACTCCAGCTTGGAGAATCTCGGCGGCGGCTGGGCGTGGACGACGGGCGGGTACGCCTCGTCAGCACGGAGCAGCGAGGATGACAGGGCCGAGTAGGCGGGCATCAGGGTGCCGCCCTGGAACAGGGGCCCGTCGACACTAGTGAAGGGTTCGGCAGAGCCCGAGGACCCGCCAAACTGCATGGCCGGGTGCGTCGCCGGCGGGAGCAGCACGTGCGGCCCGACCGAGGCCGTCGTGTAGACCGGCTCAAGGGACCCGGCGAGCCAGGCCGGTAACGGAGACGGCGGCGGGGGAAACCGGACCTGGTGGATGGGCACCCCCGGGCCCGTCGTCGGGATGCCCAGGGCCGTGGTCGCTGGTGGCGGCGACTGCAGCTGTTGCCCCTGCTGCATGGTGGTGGCGCCGGGGTTCATCGCTGGTGGTGGCTGCCACGGCAGCTGCTGCATGGCGGCGGCAACGGGGGTCGCCGAGGATGGCGACTGCTGCGGCGGCGAAGGGCACATGCGGCTACGGCCCATAGGATCTCGCGAGGAACGTGCAGATGCCCGCGACCGCCTGGGTGAGATCCCGGATGGCAGCCGTCATCTCCTCCGGGGTGAAGACGACGGGGATGGGCGCGATGGAGGTGACCGACACCGGCAAGAGTGGGGCGCTGGGCGTGGTGGCCATCGGGGCGGTCATCGCGGTCGGCAGCGGGAGGGTCAGGGTGGGCGGCAGCGAGAACATGATCACACCGAAGCTCTCTGATACCAAATTGGTAGGAACCGGATCCCTACCAGGGCGTGCTCTCAGGTTGTAGGGGTGGAAGGAGGGATGGCGTGGTCGCCGACGAAGCGGCGTCGTTCGTGCAAGGCGTGAGCGAGCGAGAGAGAGAGCGCAGGGGCGGCGGCTAGGGTTAGGTCTCCCAGCTCCCTAAGGAAGCCGAGAAAATATGATGGCTTCTTGCTTAATCCCAAAACGGGTCCTTACACGAGTTTATATAATCCTCCTAATAAGATAATTGGGCTAAGCCCCTAATAACGATAAGATAAACTGGGCCACAACTAACTGGGCTAAGCCCCTAATATGCCGGTCATAACAGAGAGATTTTTTTTCAATATTGCACATCAAAATTAGAAAATTGAGTAGAATTGGACTTTGCACAAACCGTTCCTTCGGACAATCTAAGTTAAAAGAGAAATGAGGAAAACAAATCTAGCCACAGAAGGGCATAGTGAATGCTAGAATGTACAAAAAAAAGTGTTCAAAGTGAGGGTCAAACTGACAGAACTCATCTGATCATGGGGATGATTTCATATTGAGCCCTTTCACTAATTAACCAGCAAACGAAAACTAAAGGCAAAAGAGATCAAAATTATTTCTATGGCCTACATTTGCAACGTACCTCGATCAATGAATCATGAACTCCTTCGAGGATTACAGATTTCAAACGAGATATAATCTCCTGCTGCCGCCAACCTGTAAAGATGCGTTCCCCAATAATGCATCTTGTAGTTCTTGCTTTTCTGCAGTCCGACCATCTTTTATAAGCATTTATTTTGTAGAACATTCCATAGTAGTATGAGAGTACATCCCCAACGGTCTTATTACCAAGAAACCTGCTCAACAGGCTTAGATTTTTGCCGAAAATGTAGAGCCCGAGAAGAAAACATTCTGCCTCAGTACCACTCCAAAGCGAACTGGACAAACCAGGCAGTGGAGTAAATTGCTCGATTTCCCCTTGCTGGGTCAACGACTTATTGGTAAAACCTGGACCTTCTTGAGTAGAGAATGGAGCCAAGTTCTCATCATGTGCTTGATTGATGCAAGATTCTATCTGATTAACAGGCAGCATTGAATGTTGATCCTGGTATGTTGAATCATGGGCATTTGTATTATTTCTGATTGGGTAAATTGAGGTCATCTGACTATCCTCGCCTTGGTCGCTAGCTCTTGCTTCGGATTCTGAAGAATGCTGCCTTCGCAAATCGTCCTCCTTATGGACTTCACTTGGTACCCACATGATTGGTATAGCTAACCCAATCATACTAGGGTAATCATAACCAAGTACGATGCTTTCTGGTGTGCTGGTCATGAGCCGATGGCGCTCAACCTCTGTGGACAGATTGGGGATTTCTGCCTGGTATTCACTTCCAATGCGTGGACATACAGGTGCTTTGTCATATATCACATCTGAAGCAATAGAAGCTTCTAAAGATGGTTGGTTTTCACCATTGTCTTTGAGTTCAAGTGACTCCATCTACCAAAATCAGAAGAAAAAATGTAATTTGTTGAGATAGATCACATATTTAAATTGATTAAGAAAACATGTATATAATCAACATTAGTAACTACAATGGCTTGTTTTTAAGTATATGAGCCAGAAGGGTACGTCGTTAACAGAAATCATTCAGGACTTTGGTGAGAGAAAACAACTATTCAAAAGAAATTCAACACATGAAATTTTTGAGGCCTGGGTACTTATATTAGAGTTCTTATATACTAGCTTAATCCTGTGATGCGTCACTATTGTATCTCCGGCGATAGAACACCACACTCAACAGGAAAGTATTGAGCAGAAATAGTTTACTACATACAGGATGAGCAACTTTGGCGGAAATACATAACACACGTCCAGAGTTCAACTTAGGCCCCATAAGTAACCCACATTCATCAAATCCACCTCACACAAGACTGAGGACGAAATGGTTTCTCAAAAGGGGTTAAGTTTTGAGAGGTACACAAAACAATTTGCAAAACGCTTGTTCATGGCAAGCTCCCAGCGATGATATTAAAGATAAAATGCAACTGTAAGCAGGACAACATGGACCATCAAACTGAGACCTTCAAAGCTCCAAAAGTCAACAAAGCCTAGTCTGCGAGCGAATTACAATTTACTCCCTCCGTAAACAAATATAAGAGCGTTTAGATCACTAAAGTAGTGATCTAAACCCTCTTATATTTCTTTACAGAGGGAGTACATGGCAAAAGAAGAGTGTAAACACCAAGTTGGAAGCAAATAAAGGCAACGCAAATCATATTGTAGTATAACCACTGCTGAGGAGGACATGACTCACAATTGTAGAATGCTTCAAAAAATAAGCAAAACTGCAGTCTGTCGCAGATTGAACCACCCAATATCAAGTAGCACTGCCAATTACTTATCGGGCGTCAAGCAGGGAACAATGACAACAACCTACCGTCAACCTAGGCGGTGCGTAACTCTCAATCGCTCGCCACAGCACCCAAATCTGGGCCACCACGGCGAGCAAATCCGTACTTCCAAGACCCCGACACGCACCATTGCGTTCTTCAAATCCCATGCCCAGTACCAACATACACTGCCAGCCACCCCATCAAACTCGTGGGGCACCTCCCGCACAAGGCCGGGAGCAAAGCCACGGGCCTCCCCGGCATGGAGCAGCGAAGCGGAGAACCCCGGGCCGCGCTAACCAAATCCTGAAATCCAGGTTGTCCAACGAGGCGCGCGCGCACGGACACACGCTAAGCAAACCTAAAAATCTGTGCGATCACGGAAGGGAAGCGCCCGCGGCCGAAGCACGGCACCGCAACGAGGACGCGAGACGCGCCACCAAACAGCAACGGCATCATCATAAGCGGAGAAGAAATGTAAGATTGGAGGAGGGAGCGAAGCGAGGAAAACCTTAGTCTCCATGCAGGCGAGGCTCCGCCGCGGCGAAGCCTTCGTAGCTCCGAGCACGCGGGCCCTCCGATTCTCTTGTCGCGCCCGGGAAACGGACGACGCCGGCCAGACAAACAACAGAATCTGCAGGTCCCACGGGAAGAGATTGAGCGGCGGTTGCGGGAGCCGAGCGCGCTACAAGCAGAGAGCAGCTGCACGCCGCCGGGAGTAGAGTACGGTGAGGGCCTGCCGTCTGGGCGCGGTGGTGGTTCGGAGAGGAGGCAGAGACGGGGAGAGAGAGGCGAGGCGAGTCGGGCTTTAAAGACACGAACAAGAGAAAGAAAGAAGAGAACGGCGACAGACACAGAGATTGGTGGTGTGGTGTGGACAAGGTAGACCAGCAAATTGCTGGCCGGGCTGGGCCGGCGATGGGCCATGTGATTGTTTTTATGCACTAAAAAAACAAAAATAGAACTTTACTCATCAAATGAGTAATAAATCGTTTACAATAGCTGATGATAAAATAACGGAAATGTTAACGCCCACACGTGTGGGATGAGACCACTTTGTCCGAACGCCCTCGCTGCCGTTAGATGTGTTGCATCAATCTTAAAGGCGCATGCACACGTCGTGAGAGCGGTCGTGCGGTCATTTGGGTCCTCGCCCGAACGCTGTCCTCTCCTCGCTGGCTCACTCCCACCCTTCTCGTTGACCTCCCCCCTCCCCACACGGAGCAAGTGAGCAGAGAGAGAGAGAGAGAGAGGATCCAGGCGATTCAGAGAGGATTCCGGCTCCGTCAGGTGGCCGGCGTCCTCGCCGGCGACCGCGATGGCACAACTCCCCTTCACCCCACCCCAGCGGCCTCCTCCCCCAATACTCCTCACTGTTTCCCCCCCCCCCTTTTCTTCACCGGATCTGAAGACGGGCTGCCGGCGTCGACCTGCCGTCGTCGCCGAGGTCGGCGGGGTGAGGTCGGGTCTCGTTGTCTTCGCATCGAGCGTAGTTCGCTCGATTAAACACCGCGTCACGGACGAGGAGCCGACGGAGCAGGGATGCTTATGGCTGAGCAAGCCACGGCGCCGTCGGCCCCAACCCAGCGACGGCGATGGCGCTTAATCCTCCAACCACCCCCTCATCCAAAGACGGGTCGGCGGCGGGGGGTGGCGCAGCACAAGATCGACGACGATGTGGAGACGCTGCTGTGGATTGCTTGAGGGCGTGGAAGCGCACGGCGTGCCGACATCTTAACCTCCCTCGCGCAGCAATTCCCATGGTTGGTGGCAGCGGAGCCGAGGCGGGCCACTACAGAGAGGAGTTTCGCCGACGAAAGGACTGTTGGGGAACGTTGCAGAAAATTAAAATTTTTCCTACGGTTTCACCAAGATCCATCTATGAGTTCATCTAGCAACGAGTCATGGTAGAGTGATTGCATCTACATACCACTTGTAGATCGCGTGCGGAAGCGTTCAATGGAACGGGGATGATGGAGTCGTACTCGCCGTGATTCAGATCACCGATGACCTAGTGTTGAACAGACGGCACCTCGCGCTCAACACACGACGGAGCGGATGACATCTCCTCCTTCTTGATCCAGCAAGGGGAAGGAGAGGTTGATGATGATCCAGAAGACGACGGCGTGGTGGTGGATGCAGAACTCTCCCAGGCTTCGCTAAGCGACTACGGGAGGAGGAGGAGGTGTAGCAGAAGGGAGGCGCCAAGGGCTTGAGTGGCACGGCCACCCTCCCTCCCTCCCTTTATATAGGTGCAAGAGAGGGGAGGGCAGTCTTGCCCCTTCCTCCAAGGAAGGGTGCGGTTAAGAGGGGGAGGAGTCCATCCTCCCAAGGCACCTCTGAGGTGCCTTCCCCTTAGGACTCTCCCTCTCTCTTATCTCCAAAGACGGGCCTCTTGGGGTTGGTTCCTTGGCCCATATAGGCCAAGGCGCACCCCTACAGCCCATGTGGACCCCGGTGGACCCGGACCCCTTCGGCACTCCTTGACAATACCGATAACGTCTAAACTTTTCCTACGACCAAAATAAGACTTTCTATATATAAATCTTTACCTCCGGACCATTACGGAACTCCTCGTGACGTCCGGATCTCATCCGGACTCGAACAACATTCGGTTTGCTGCATACTCATATTCATACAACCCTAGCGCCACCGAACCTAAGTGTGTAGACCCTACGGGTTCGGAGACATGCGACATGACCGAGACGGCTCTCGGGCAATAACCAACAGCGGGATCTGGATACCCATGTTGGCTCTACATGCTCCTCGATAATCTCATCGGATGAACCACGATGTCGAGGATTCAATCAACCCGTATACAATTCCCTTTGTCAATCGGTATTTTACTTGCCCGAGATTCGATCGTCGGTATCCCAATACCTCGCTCAATCTCGTTAGCACGCAAGTCACTTTACTCGCATCAGTAATGCATGATCCCGTGACCAAACACTTGGTCACTTTGAGCTCATTATGATGATGCACTACCGAGTGGGCCTAGTGATACCTCTCCGTCATACGGAGTGACAAATCCCAGTCTCGATCCGTGTCAACCGCCCTCATTAGATCTAGATTTCTCAAATTTACGATTCTATTTAGCGCTGCAGGCGCCTGTTTGTATGCATTTTCGCAAACTGGCGCCTGCAACACCTCGTGCTGGGCCGGCCCATGTATGAGTGCGCCAGGTTTTTCTTCTTGTATGTTTATAACGCAAAAAAGCGATTGAGCGGGTTTCGAACCTCCGACCTCACTCGTCGTTCCATACTCGCGTAACCACCCCGTCAAGTAGCTGGTTCTTAAAAGTTACAACCTTTTCGTTCTTTTATTCTCTTTTTTTATTTTTTTCCTTTTTTGTTTTCTGTTTCTTTTCCTTTTGTACGAACAGGTTCCCCCTGCATCCTTTTGAATTTGATGAACTTTTTTTTCAAATTTGATGAACTATTTTTGTAATTCTATGAACTTTTGCACATTTGGTGAACCTTTTTTCAATTTTTAATGAAATTTTTTCAATTTTCGATGAAACTTTTCTAAGTTAATGAACTTTTTCAAAATAAACGAACTTTTTTCAAAATTGATGAACTGTTTTTTCAAATTTGATGAACTTTTTTATTCAAAATCGATTAACTTTTTTAAAATTGGTGAACTTTTTGTTCAAAATCGGTGAATTATTTTAAAAATCGATGAACTTTTTCAAAATTTGTGAACTTTTTTCAAATTCGTGAAGATTTCTCAAATTTACGATTCTTTTTCCAGTTTGTACGAACCTTTTCAATTTTATAAGCATTCTTGAAATTCATGTTTTTAATATTGTGCATTCATTTTTCTTTTTTCTTTTCATTTTATCATAAAATAATACGCATAATAGGTTGGATATATAATAAGGCGAGTTTGTACTCAGAATAAACAGCGTGGAGAGATTGGCCTAGTGTCTGTGTTTGAATGTGACCACACAGGCAGTCAGAGTCCGAATCCTGGCTTTTCCACATTTCCGGACATTTCCCTGCACGCGCCAGCGGCGTGAAGCGGCGCTCGCAACGCTGTATAGAAGCTCCCCAGCGTACACCCATCCATGAAAAGTAAATTCAAACAAAAGTAGCAAACATATATGAAAAGAATTCACTTCATTCAAGGAGCTTTAGACAAAAATAATAATAATAATCAACTCCCAAATAAAATGAAATGGTTTACTAATGAATTTATGAACTACCCTTAATCAATTATGAATTATTTTGAACTTGAAACATGGACAGCTAAGTGTGTATTCCAAACTCATGAAAGGCCAACAAGTTTGGATTGACATTCAAACTTAAACATGAACTTGGCTATCCATTGTTTGTACACCATGACTCCAGTTGCAAGATTCTTTTGAATGATTCTGGCAACCAAAACTTGGCATCACGTATTCCTTATGTGATGAATCCATCAAAATTGAAACCTGCATGTGAAACATTACGTCACATGCATTCCAATTAACAACCACTATGTTGTTTCCCAAACTCTTATGAGTTAACCCATGACACATGTGACAAAGTCCAATACAATGGATCTCGGGTAGGGGGTCCCGAGCTAGTAATCTTCGCACAATGGTAAAAAGGACACATATTTTATCCAGGTTTGGGCTCTCTTGAAGAGATAATACCTTACATTCGGCTTTGATTGTATTGATATGATGGGATATAGAGTACTGATGTCTACTACGCAACCTTCTTCTTGTAGACGTTGTTGGGCCTCCAAGTGCATAGGTTTGTAGGACAGTAGCAAATTTCCCTCAAGTGGATGACCTAAGGTTTATCAATCCGTGGGAGGCGTAGGTTGAAGATGATCTCTCTCAAACAACCCTGCAACCAAATAGCAAAGAGTCTCTTGTGTCCCCAACACACCCAATAAAATGGTAAGTTGTATAGGTGCACTAGTTCGGCGAAGAGATGGTGATACAAGTGCAATATGGATGGTAGATATAGGTTTTTGTAATCTGAAAATATAAAAACAGTAAGGTAACTAATGATAAAAGTGAGCGTAAATGGTATTGCAATGCTAGGAAACAAGGCCTAGGGTTCATACTTTAACTAGTGCAAGTTCTCTCAACAATAATAACATAATTGGATCATATAACTATCCCTCAACATGCAATAAAGAGTCACTCCAAAGTCACTAATAGCGGAGAACAAACGAACAGATTATGGTAGGGTACGAAACCACCTCAAAGTTATTCTTTTCGATCAATCCATTGGGCTATTCCTATAAGTGTCACAAACAGCCCTAGAGTTCGTAGTAAAATAACACCTTAAGGCACACATCAACCAAAACCCTAATGTCACCTAGATACTCCAATGTCACCTCAAGTATCTGTGGGTATGATTATACGATATGCATCACACAATCTCAAATTCATCTATTCAACCAACACATAGAACCTCAAAGAGTGCCCCAAAGTTTCTAACGGAGAGTCAAGACGAAAACGTGTGCCAACCCCTATGCATAGGTTCATGGGCGAAACCCGCAAGTTGATCACCAAAACATACATCAAGTGAATCAATAGAATAACCCATTGTCACCACGGTTATCCCACGCAAGACATACATCAAGTGTTCTCAAATCATTAAAGACTCAATCCGATAAGATAACTTCAAAGGGAAACTCAATCCATTACAAGAGAGTAGAGGGGGAGAAACATCATAAGATCCAACTATAATAGCAAAGCTCGCGATACATCAAGATCATATCACCTCAAGAACACGAGAGAGAGAGAGAGAGAGAGAGAGAGAGAGAGAGAGAGAGAGAGAGAGAGAGAGATCAAACACATAGCTCTTGGTACATACCCTCAGCCCGAGGGTGAACTACTCCCTCCTCGTCATGGAGAGCGCCGGATGATGAAGATGGCCACGGTGAGGATTCCTCCCAGGTGCTTGGAACAGGTCCCGATAGGTTTTGGTTGCTACAGAGGATTGCGGCGGAACTCCCGATCTATTCATTCCCGAAGGTTTTAGGGTATATTGGTATATATAGGAGGAAGAAATACGTCGGGGAGCCATGAGGGGCCCATGAGGGTGGAGGCGCGCCAGGGGTGTGGCGCGCCCCCTGCCTCGTGCCTTCCTCGTTGATTCCCTGACATGCACTCCAAGTCCCCTGGATTGCTTCCGTTCCAAAAATAACTTTCCCGAAGGTTTCATTCCTTTTGATATTCCTTTTCTGCGAAACACTGAAACAAGGGGAAAACAGAAACTGGCACTGGGCTCTGGTTTAATAGGTTAGTCCCAAAAATAATATAAAAGTGCATAGTAAAGCCCATTAAACATCCAAAACAGATAATATAATAGCATGGAACAATAAAAAATTATAGATACGTTGGAGATGTATCAGCATCCCCAAGCTTAATTCCTGCTCGTCCTCGAGTAGGTAAATGATAAAAACAGAATTTTTGATGTGGAATGCTACCTAACATATTTATCAATATGATCTTGTTTATTGTGGCAAGAATATTCAGATCCATAAGATTCAAGATAAAAGTTTAATATTGACATAAAAATAGTAATACTTCAAGCATACTAACTAAGCAATTATGTTCTCTCAAAATAACATGGCCAAAGAAAGTTCATCCCTACAAAATCATATAGTTTAGTCATGCTCCATTTTTGTCACACAAGAATGGTCTCATCATGCACAACCCCGATGACAAGCCAAACAATTGTTTCATACTTTAGTAATCTCAAACTTTTTCAACCTTCACGCAATACATGAGCATGAGCCATGGATATAGCACTATGGGTGGAATAGAATAAATGATGGGGGTTATGTGGAGAAGACAAAAAGGGAGAAAGTCTCACATCAACGAGGCTAATCAATGAGCTATGGAGATGCCCATTGATTGATGTTAATGCAAGGAGTAGGGATTTCCATGCAACGGATGCACTAGAGCTATAAATGTATGAAAGCTCAACAAAAGAAACTAAGTGGGTGTGCATCCAACTTGCTTGCTCACGAAGACCTAGGGCATTTGAGGAAGCCCATTGTTGGAATATACAAGCCAAGTTCTATAATGAAAATTTCCCACTAGTATATGAAAGTGACAAAACAAGAGACTCTCTATCATGAAGATTACGGTGCTACTTTGAAGCACAAGTGTGGTAAAAAGGATAGTAACATTGTCCCTTCTCTCTTTTTCTCTCATTTTTTTGGGCCTTCTCTTTTTATGGCCTTTCTCTGTTTTTTACCTTACTTGGGACAATGCTCTAGAAAATGATGATCATCACACTTCTATTTATTTACAACTCAGTGATTACAACTCGATACTAGAACAAAGTATGACTCTATATGAGTGCCTCCGGCGGTGTGCCGGGATATGCAATGAACCAAGAGTGACATGTATGAAAGAATTATTAATGGTGGCTTGGCCACAAATACTATGTCAACTACATGATCATGCAAAGCAATATGACAATGATGAACGTGTCATGATAAATGGAACGGTGGAAAGTTGCATGGCAATATATCTCGGAATGGCTATGGAAATGCCATAATAGGTAGGTATGGTGGCTGTTTTGAGGAAGATATAAGGAGGTTTATGTGTGAAAGAGCGTATCATATCACGGGGTTTGGATGCACCGGCGAAGTTTGCACCAACTCTCAATGTGAGAAAAGGGCAATGCATGGTACCGAAGAGGCTAGCAATGATGGAAAGGTGAGAGTGCGTATAATCCATGGACTCAACATTAGTCATAAGGAACTCACATACTTATTGCAAAAATCTAGAGGTCATCAAAAACCAAGAACTACGTGCATGCTCCTAGGGGGATAGATTTGTAGGAAAAGACCATCGCTCGTCCCTGACCGCCACTCATAAGGAGGACAATCAAAGAACACCTCATGTTTCAAATTTGTTACATAACGTTTACCATACGTGCATGCTACGGGACTTGCAAACTTCAACACAAGTATTTCTCAAATTCACAACTACTCAACTAGCACAACTTTAATATCACTATCTCCATATCTCAAAACAATCATCAAGTATCAAACTTCTCTTAGTATTCAATGCACTTATATGGAAGTTTTTATTATACCCATCTTGGATGCCCATCATATTAGGACTAGTTTCATAACCAAAGCAAACTACCATGCTGTTCTAAAGACTCTCAAAATAATATAAGTGAAGCACGAGAGTTCATCTATTCCTTCAAAATAAAACCACCGCCGTGCTCTAAAAGGATATAAGTGAAGCACTAGAGCAAATGATAAACTACTCCGAAAGATATAAGTGAAGATCAATGAGTAGCCGAATAATTATTCAACTATGTGAAGACTCTCTAACATTTAATAATTTCAGATCTTGATATTTTTTTCAAACAGCAAGCAAAGCTAAATAAAATAAAATGACGCTCCAAACAAAACACATATCATGTGGTGAATAAAAATATAGCTCAAATTAAAGTTATCGATGAACGAAGACGAAAGAGGGGATGCCATCCGGGGCATCCCCAAGCTTAGGCTCTTGGTTGTCCTTGAATATCACCTTGGGGTGCCTTGGGCATCCCCAAGCTTAGGCTCTTGCCACTCCTTATTCCATTGTCCATCGAATATTTACCCAAAACTTGAAAACTTCATAACACAAAACTTAAGAGAAAACTCGTAAGCTCCGTTAGTGAAAGAAAACAAAACATCACTTCAAGGTACTGTATTGAACTCATTCTTTATTTATATTGGTGTTAAATCTACTGTATTCCAACTTCTCTATGGTTTATAAACTACTCCCTCCGTTCGGAATTACTTGTCGTAGAAATGGATGTATCTAGACATTTTTTAGTTCTACATACATCCATTTCTGCGACAAGTAATTCGGAACGGAGGGAGTATTTTACTAGCCATAGATTCATCAAAATAAGCAAGCAACACAATGAAAACAGAATCTGTCAAAAACAGAACAGTCTGTAGTAATCTGTAACTAACGCAAACTTCTGGAACTCAAAAAATTCTACCAAAATAGGATGACCTAGATAATTTGATTATTGATCTGCTGCAATTGGAATCAATATTTTATCACGTTCTGTCGATTTTAGACAATTGTTTTCGTGAACAGAAAGTTTCTGGAATTTTCAGCAAGATCAAATAACTATCATCCAAGAAGATCCTATAAGTCATACTTGGTACAAACACTAATTAAAACATAAAACCACATCTAACCAAAGGCTAGATCAAAAATTTATTACTAAACAGGAACAAAAAGCAAGGAACAAAAATAAAATTGGGTTGCCTCCCAACAAGCGCTAACGTTTAACGCCCCTAGCTAGGCATGATGATTTCAATGATGCTCGCATAAAAGATAAGAATTGAAACATAAAGAGAGCATCATGAAGAATATGACTAGCACATTTAATTCTAACCCACTTTCTATGCATAGGGATTTTGTGAGCAAACAACTTATGGGACAATAATAAACTAGCATAGGAAGGCAAAACAAGCATAACTTTAAAACTTTAAGCACATAGAGAGGAAACTTGATATTATTGCAATTCCTACAAGCATATGTTCCTCCCTCATAATAATTTTCAGTAGCATCATGAATGAATTCAACAATATAACCATCACATAAAGCATTCTTTTCATGATCTACAAGCATAGAATTTCTATTACTCTCCACAAAAGCAAATTTCTTCTCATGAATAGTAGTGGGAGCAAACTCAACAAAATAACTATCATGTGATTGAAAATTAAGACTCAAGATGACAAGTTTCATGGTTATTATTATTCTTTATAGCATACGTGTCATCACAATAATCATCATAGATAGGAGGCATGCTTTCATCATAATAAATATTCTCATCAAAACTTGGGGGACTAAACATATCATCTTCATCAAACATAGCATCCCCATGCTTGTGGCTTTGCATATCATTAGCATCATGGATATTCAAGGAATTCATACGAACAACATTGCAATCATGCTCATCATACAAAGATTTAGTGCCAAACATTCTATAGATTTCTTCTTCTAGCACTTGAGCACAATTTTCCTTTCCATCATACTCACGAAAGATATTAAAAAGTTGAAGCGTATGAGGCAAACTCAATTCCATTTTTTTGTAGTTTTCTTTTATAGACTGAACTAGTGATAAAAAAAGAAACAGAAAGATTCGATTGCAAGATCTAAAGATATACCTTCAAGCACTCACCTCCCCGGCAACGGCACCAGAAAAGAGCTTAGTTGACGGGTGTGAGTGCCGCCTTCTAGCCTCCCGCAACGGCGCTTTAAAAGAGCTTGATGTCTACTACGCAACCTTCTTCTTGTAGACGTTGTTGGGCCTCCAAGTGCAGAGGTTTGTAGGACAGTAGCAAATTTCCCTCAAGTGGATGACCTAAGGTTTATCAATCCGTGGGAGGCATAGGTTGAAGATGGTCTCTCTCAAACAACCCTGCAACCAAATAACAAAGAGTCTCTTGTGTCCCCAACACACCCAATACAATGGTAAGTTGTATAGGTGCACTAGTTCGGCGAAGAGATGGTGATACAAGTGCAATATGGATGGTAGCTATAGGTTTTTGTAATCTGAAAATATAAAAAACAACAAGGTAACTAATGATAAAAGTGAGCATAAACGGTATTGCAATGCTAGGAAACAAGGCCTAGGGTTCATACTTTCACTAGTGCAAGTTATCTCAACAATAATAACATATTTGGATCATATAACTATCCCTCAACATGCAACAAAGAGTCACTCCAAAGTCACTAATAGCGGAGAACAAACGAAGATATTATGGTAGGGTACGAAACGACCTCAAAGTTATTCTTTCCGATCAATCCATTGGGCTATTCCTATAAGTGTCACAAACAGCCCTAGAGTTCGTAGTAAAATAACACCTTAAGACACACATCAACCAAAACCCTAATGTCACCTAGATACTCCAATGTCACCTCAAGTACCCGTGGGTATGATTATACGATATGCATCACACAATCTCAAATTCATCTATTCAACCAACACATAGAACCTCAAAGAGTGCCCCAAAGTTTCTACCGGAGAGTCAATACGAAAACGTGTGCCAACCCCTATGCATAGGTTCATGGGCGGAACCCGCAAGTTGATCACCAAAACATACATCAAGTGAATCAATAGAATAACCCATTGTCACCACGGTTATCCCATAAGACATACATCAAGTGTTCTCAAATCGTTAAAGACTCAATCCGATAAGATAACTTCAAAGGGAAAACTCAATCCATTACAAGAGAGTAGAGGGGGAGAAACATCATAAGATCCAACTATAATAGCAAAGCTCGCGATACATCAAGATCGATCACCTCAAGAACACGAGAGAGAGAGAGAGAGAGAGAGAGAGAGAGAGAGAGAGAGAGAGAGAGATCAAACACATAGCTACTGGTACATACCCTCAGCCCCGAGGGTGAACTACTCCTCCTCGTCATGGAGAGCGCGGGATGATGAAGATGGCCACCGGTGAGGGATTCCCCCTCGGCAGGTGCTGGAACAGGTCCCGATTGGTTTTGGTGGCTACAAGTGGCTTTGGCGGCGGAACTCCCGATCTATTCTGTTCCCCGAAGGTTTTAGGGTATATTGGTATATATAGGAGGAAGAAATACGTCAGGGGAGCCACGAGGGGCCCACGAGGGTGGAGGGCGCGTCCAGGCGGGGTGGGCGCACCCCCCGCCTCGTGCCTTCCTCGTTGATTCCCTGACGTGCACTCCAAGTCCCCTGGATTGCTTCCGTTCCAAAAATAACTTTCCCGAAGTTTTCATTCCGTTTGGACTCCGTTCGATATTCCTTTTCTGCGAAACACTGAAACAAGGGAAAAACAGAAACTGGCACTGCGCTCTGGGTTAATAGGTTAGTCCCACAAATAATATAAAAGTGCATAGTAAAGCCCATTAAACATCCAAAACAGATAATATAATAGCATGGAACAATCAAAAATTATAGGTACGTTGGACACGTATCAAGTACATGTTGATATACCTCGAGATTGCTGTGTAAGATTCTCATGAGCTCAGCTTCGGTTTATACAATGCACCAGAGGCCTAGGATAACATGAGTCCTAATCGGCTACGTCAGTGGAGGGAAGTCCTTGTCTTATATGCCAATTCTTGTGGAATCTTCCTTGTATGCGTCAAGGGCTGCCCGAAGTGGCCCGGTAATGAACCACCACACACTACTAGGGAAAAGCCTAGCAGCAGCACGGGTTTTAGGCCTATCAGTAGCGCGGGCAGGAGTACTACGGGTACGACGCTACAGCTAAAGGTTAGCAGTAGCGTGGGTTAATGCACACTACTGCTATATCGACTTAGTAGTAGCACTTCCTCCAAAGAGCGCTACTAGTAATTACTAGTAGCGCTTCTCCCAGCCCGCGCTACTACTATTATTCCATATTTTATCTCTTTTTTATTTCATGTTGTATTCATACACCTTTATACAAGTTTTCATACAGCAACAATTTAGAGATTGTTTTTACATCATAATGAGTTATTACATCACTGGGTGAAAGAACCGCGGACTAGTTTCAGGCGGATGGACATCCACTTGAAACTAATCCGTTGTTCTTTCACCCAATGATATAATAAATATCATCATCATCATCATCATCATCATCATATCATTAACAACTTATCATCATAATACATCATTGTCATATAACACCTCCTCATGATCATCGTTTTCATCAATGAGACATCACATAGCAAGTTGGTCACTAGTCATAATCACAACTACTCCTCATCATCAACTCTAACACATTGTACCACATAATAAATATTGTACCTCTTAGGACCTACTACATTCTCTTAGGACCTACTATATTCTCTTAGGTAAAATAGCATAAAACAAGATAGCCCCTGACTCTCCATTATGGAGAATGGAGATTATCCTGTCTCCAATTCTTGTCTTTTGCACAATGTTGCTTCCAAGAACCTCCTTACGACTGTCAATACATTTTTTCCATTCTTTAATTACCATGTGTTCACCGGTTTTAGAAATCCGATATGGACAGGTGAGATTCGTAGGATGACTTGGCTGTATGTTCAAAACATCAAGGCGACCATTCTGATACATCAGATGAGGCACACAATCCTTCGGGATTTTCTGTTGAAAAACATAGTAATAACTTCGTAGTTAGCAATGTAGTTCAGTTTTAGAAGTATGCAAAAGATGCACAGATGTCGTAATAGTAAAAAATCTTACCATGGCATCTCCACGGATGTTACCGTGGTTCAACACGTGCACTAGTGGCACGTATTGACCATAATGTGGAGGAGTTTGATAATAGATATTGTAATTCTCAAGTTCAGTACAAAATGCGATCAGATGATTTTTCTCCTGATAAGTTAATTCGGAGCCATCGGTGTAGTAAGTTCTGTCTACCATCTTCCGCACATTGTTTGAAGAATGAAAATAAGCTGTCAATGGAAATAAGCTGTCAACTATTTTAAAATAAACAATATAAATTAGTTAGTAACTATGTTTGAGAAACTCACATAGCGGTAGAATTGGAAGCGTATCAACAAGGACCCAAATGTCCATATTGTCTTGCTCGATGTCAGGATCACCAATATTCATGGTGACAAGCATATCCTCATAAAAACCATACATCTTGCAAAGTGCTTCCCAATTTGTGCAACCAAAATGGGTTACGCTCTGAGAATTGTACAGATTTACTTCAAAATCCATACTATGATGGGTCCTTAGGTGAATTTTCTTTGTTTCGAAAGTTTCATGGTCTTCAAAACCCATCCTCTCCAAGACATAGCATCTTGCATGGCATGGGATAAGCTAGTCGGATTGTAAAAGATGAAAATTACACGTTGAAATAGTTGAAGTCGTGCTTAATTACGAAAAAAACACTTGTCGTCGTTGCGTACTGTTTCAACATCGAAGGTCTCCCGGAGCTTAATGCTGAAGCGCCGATCTTCGTCCAGGTGAGGCCTGTCGCACTGACCTCGGTCGTCGTTGCACCAGTCGCACTCCCACGGGAGACTTTCGTCGTCCGAGTACGACATTTCCTATGTTCATAATTCAAAGATTAAACTTGTATAATTAAATATATGTACTACAAAAACTAAACTAGATCATTATTATTCATCATGGGTTGACTATCGGTCTGCCGAGTCTTTTCTTGAAAACTCTCAGCTCACTTGGTGTATACATTCGACCGTTGGTGATGATCGCTCCTCCTTTTGTCCCCGAGTGCATTACACCAAAATGTCTAGCACACAGGAACGAAGGAGAAGCGACCCCCACGACAACAGTTGGGATTCTTCGTCCTCTCATATATGGTGGAGACTCTCCCTCACTGATTCCTCTCTGACATTTGTGACCGTCGTGATGGTCGTTACTCCTCCTTCCCCTAGTGCATAACAAAGGTCTAGCATAAGGAGAAGAAGGAGAAACGACCCCCACGACAACAGTCGGGATTCTTCGTCCTCTCATATATGGTGGAGGCTCGATAGACTTAAAGTCAACCCGAAATATCGTTTAATTATCTTTCTAGAAAATCCAGGCCACTCGATATTTCCTACATATTCTAGCACAAGTCATGCCAAAATTCACGGAAAAATCCGGCATGACCTTTGCTAAAAAAGGACATATCGAGCGGCTGAAATTTGCCGGAATGGAAATTAATCAACACTCTGGCAAAACATAGGCCATTCGAAAGTGTAACCTGCAAACATGACCGGCCACTTGGGCAGGCACATATCCTATTTGAGTAACACAAGATATACATGTTTTTATCTACGTCATATGAGCATTCAAACTTGATGGTCATTGCATTTGAATGGTTGAAAATATGAGCAAAAACATTTCAAAATATCTTATAGGACTCATATTGACATGGAGATTTGACTGGTCTCACCTCGAGGTCGGGGTGGGGGGGGGGGGTGGGTCGGTGACGGGACGACGGCGAGGATGATGGAGGGGCTCCTAGATTTCTGCAAAAACAAAAACCCTATAAATTATCAACTAATCAAATGCATAAGGCGAGGATGATGGAGGGGCTCCTAGATTTCTCCAAAAACAAAAACCCTATAAACTATCAACTAATCAAATGCATACGCCTTGCATAGCGGGGTCCAATTTGAGCATTCAAAATAGGAGTACTTCTCCAATTTGAGCATTCAATAAGCAAAACCAAATCGTAAAATAAATAAGTATTCAAATTAGCATGCATTCAATAAGCAAAAGTAAATCATCTCTTGCGTCCGTACATCGTCGAATATTATCACTAATACATCCCAAATAGTATCATACATATAACATCACTAATACAACTAAAACCCTAGCGAACAACGGGTATCAGCGCGGGCGGTGGACACCCAAAGAGAAGGAACCATCATAGGATCATAGCTCCAGTGAGATCCCTGGAGAACCTCTCAGGTACTGGAGAACCTGCGCTCCAACGCAACCATGTAGCGACGGACGTGCGCGTCCTCCTCGCTGACACGGTGACGTACCACCTCCGCGGGGTCCTCAAGCCTCTGCACCGTCACTGTCCCACACGACCGCCACCAAAGAAGGTTCGGGTCAACGACGGGCTGGCTCCTCACCAAGCTGCGCCCCCAGTACCAGCCCGACGGAGCCCAGTCCCGGACATGGCTCATCTGATCAAGCAGGTGTCCTCCGCCGAGTCGACGACGAGGATGCGGGATAGGCATCGCTGATGTTGATGCGGAAATAATTGCTTTAACAAAAAAAATAACAACAAATGTGACATGTTCAACTAGTTCTATTAATTCAACTAGTTCTTACTATAAATAAACTTACTATAAATAAAAATAAACTAGTTCTGACTAAAAATAAACTAGTTCAACTAGTTATATTAATTTTCTTACTAAAAATACACTACTTCTATTAATTCAACTAGTTCTTACTAAAAATAAACTAGTTCAACTAGTTCTATTAATTTTCTTACTAATTCTGTTAAACACTAATGCCCTAGTTCTTACTAACTAATTAGATGAACCTACCAAGGAACTACTGCCCTAATTAGCATCTAATTTGATAAACGCTAACTAATTTGATGCAATCTAAATTTGATGAACCCTAGGAACTTTAGCTAGGCAGAGGTAGGGGAGGGGGAGGAGGAGGCGTGCTCACCTCGGGTGCCGGCGGTGAGGGAGGGGCAGGCAGCGTCGAGGTCGGGGTCAGGGCTCGGGCACGCGGCGGAGGGCAGCGCCGAGGTCGAGGGTCGGCGGCGGGTCCAGGTCGGGGTCGAGGCCGACGTCGAGGGCGTCTTGAGGGCGACGGGAGAGCTGCGGCCACCGGCGACGCAGGGCGACGACAGCAGCGTGAGCAGACGAGTTCGATTTTGGGGGAAGTGGCTGTGGGGAAGAAGGAGCGTGTGGTTAAGTCAAAAGTAGTAGTAGCGCGTTCCAGGAAAAGCGCTGCTACTACATTAGCTGTAGCTAACTTAGCTATAGCGCTGGCTCACACAACACGCTACTGCTAAGTTAGCTATAGCGCGTTTCCGGAAAGCACGCTGCTGCTACACATTTCTCCTTTATTTTCCTTTTTCATTTGTTTTCCTTCGCATTTTCTTTTTTCCCTTCCCCTTTTTCTATTTCTTTCATTTTCATTTACTTTTCTAAATGTTTTACATTTTATTTTCCTTTAATTAGCAGTAGCGCTCTCTGTGCAAAACACACTACTGCAACAAGCTTAGCAGCAGCGTTGTTTCTAAAAGACCGATACTACTATATGTAGCCTATCGGCTTAGTAGTGAGAGTTTTAGTAGTAGCGCGTTTAAACGGGGACACACTACTGCTACGCATGTATCTGTAGCGCTTTTAACCTGCACGCGCTACTGCTATTTAGCACTAGCGCCCTTTTTAACAAGCGCTAGTGCTAAGATTCTGTGTATAAGGTTTTCCCTAGTAATGGCAGGGGTCCTCGGCCCAGTCCTCCTGACTGGGATACGACATGGTGAGTATTAGTCCAGGACTCCGTTAGTAGCCCCTGAGCCGGTCATCAATTTGGGGATGCTCCTCGGTTCTTCCGAACTGTTCTCCCTCTTCGGTCGTCAGCCTTAAAAGATGGTTCAACAAATCTTCCCTTCCCCGATCTCGAGGATCACCGAGGTGTATCCAAAGAGTTCACATGTAGGACATCCAAGGAGCCCCTTCTAGGTTCCCTTAGACTTTATCAGACCTCAAATTTTCACGCCACACCTCGGGTTAAATTTTTTCCCGTGCAACGGTGTCTTCTTGCATTGAGCTCCAACACTAGACTGCATCCTAGGTGACATAGATCACATCAGTTTTGAAAAGTTTGATGGAGTTTAGCCGAGTTTCATGCTAGAAAAGTCTCCTCTGTAGCCAACCACTCGCAGCCGGCCTCCATGAAGGATAGCTTCCGAGGTGGTGCACCACCTCGGTCTTGGGCTATTTTTTCGTGATTTTTCCGATTAGTGCAATTTATTCTCTACAGAGATGTATAGCAGTAGCCATCAAGGTATGCGCCGGTCTAAAGTCCAGGATGCACTAAAAGGGTAAAATAAAACCGCTGATCCTAGTGATGAGTCCATTTTACATGATAAATTTGGTTGTTATTTAGTGCCTTTATAATAGGCTTTGTAGAATTTTACCGCGTACATGCACTCCTTTTATTGATTTTCCCCAGAAAATGCTTTTGGAGCAAATAAACACTTATGGAAGTAATCCCAAGAAATTATGGTGGAATCACATTATTTAAGTGTGATAATATCCTACTACAAAAGAATAAAGCAAAATAATTATAGGGAGGCGCTGGCGGCGGCTCCAGAGCAAAGGACGGCAACCATATGACCGCAAGCGCTCGTATGGTTGGTCGTATGAGGTGTCAGGAGGACTGCCTCGTCAAATATATCCACCCTGTGGAATCGGATCATGGATCAAACACACACAGACGCTAGAAACTCGTCCCGAAGGAGGAACCCTAGCCTCCGGATCAATCCGGAGGGGGAACCTTCCAAGGAGGAGATCGCCATCATCACCACTATCCACAAGGAGGGCTTCAACATCATCACCAATGTCATCATCATCATCCACATCCTTCTCATTGTAATGCATCAAAAACCGTAGTGGATCAACTTGAGTGTCACATGCGCAATCCATTCATGTTCACCGTCACCCCTTGTATGATGTTTGTTACCTTGATGTGTGAGTAGTTCTGCTAGTTCTCGGGGATATGGATGAACCCTATCATGTAATAGATCATTTGATACTAGGATTTAATATCCTCTTTGCATGTTTATGTTAATGAGCTTCTTGATGTTGGGTGAAGTCGACCATCGAATGTATGCCACCAATTTAGGATGGAATGTTATGTTGGAAATATGTCCCAGAGGCAATAATACAGTTGTTATTATCATATTTCCTTGTTCTTGACAAATTTTTATTCTCCATGCTATAATTGTATTTCCCGGAAACTCAAGTACATGTGTGGATACATAAACATACATTGTGTCCCTAGTGAGCCTCTACTAGACTAGCTCATTGATTAAAGATGGTTAAGGTTTCCTAATCATAGACATGAGTTGCCATTTAATAACAGGATCACATTATTTGGAGAATGATGTGATGGGCAGACTCAATTGTAAGCTTAACATCTGATCATATCACCTAGTTTAATTGCTACAAGTTTCTTCATGTCAAGTATTTGTTCCTTAGACTATGAGGTTGTGCCACTCCCAAATGATGGAAGAATACTTTTGGCTATCAAGCGTCACTTCATAACATGTATCTCGGAAAGTATTTGTTGGGTTGCATGGATCGAGCCTAGGATTTTTCACTCCGTGTGATGGAGAGATATCTCTGGGCCCTCTCGGTAATACGCCATCCTAAGTAGCTTGCAAGCATGTGACTAATGTGTTTAGTCATAGAGGTATTGTATTATGGAGCGAATAAAGAGACTTGCTGGTAATGAATTGAACTAGGCATGGCGATACCAATGATCGAATCTCGGACAATTAACATATTGCCGGACAAAGGGATTGCATACGAGATTACCTGAATCCTTGACATCGTGGTTCGAACCGATAAAGATCTTCGTTGAATATATGCAGGATTCAGTATGGGCATCCAGGCCCCACTAGTGTTTATTGATCGGAGAGGTGTCCCGGTCATGATTGCATGTTCTCGAACCCGTAGGGTCACACACTTAACGTTCGGTAACGCTATGGTAGTAGTGGGATATTCATAATGGCAAGTCCGAAGGTAGTTCGGAGTCCTGAATGGGATCTGGGACATCACTAGGAGCTTCAGAATAGTCCGGAGGTAAAGATTTATATATGAAAGTGATTTTCAGGGTTCTAGAAAAGTTTGAGAAATTACCAGCATTGTGCCGGATGGTCCAGAAGGGTTCCGAGGGACCACCAATGGGTCCCACCTATCCCAGAGGCCTGCATGGGCTAAAGGGGGGCACCCTGGCATACATGGTACATGTGCACCATCCCCTAAGGCCCATGCGGCTAGGGGTGTGGAAACCCTAAGGATGGGAGGCGCACCAACTTGGCTTGGAGGGAAAGCCTCCCCTAGACGCCGCTCCCTGTCCTTGGAGGAGGGGCCAGGGCACGCCGACCCCTCCCATAACCCGATATAAGGAGGGGAGGCGCAGGGGGAGGCACACCCCTTTGCTGGTTGCCGCCCCCTCTCTCCCTCTCCCTCTCCTCCTTCGGTGCGCGCATGGCCAAGCACTGCCGGATTTTCGCTGCCATGACCACCACCACGCCATTGCGCTGACCTAGATCCCATCTACCTCCCCCTTGCTTGCTAGATCTAGAAGGAGGAGACGTCACCGAGACATACGTGTGCACATCTTAGAGGTGCCATTCCTGCAGTGCTGGATTGAATTGGATCTCGAAGGGAGTACAACTACGCCAACCATGTTCATTAGAATGTTAACGCTTTTGGTCTATAGGGGTATGTAGCTTGTCCCTCTCATTTCTAGCATCTCCTAGATTATATCTTGGGTGAAACCGTATGATTCTTTTTGTTTTCCATGCAACGTTCCTCATCAGTGGCATCATGAGCTAGGTCTATGCGTAGAAGTTATGCACGAGTAGAACACAAATTGGTTGTGGGTGTTGATTTCAGATTGCTTATCTCCTTTGTTATTTTGGATTTGGCGATACTGTGGGCTGAAGACACGTGGACCAACTTTACTTGTCCTTGCACAAGAGATCGGTACCACGACTAACATGAAACTTGTATTGCAAAGAGCGGCTTGTATATCACCGTTGTGGCTTTGCATAGATAAGAACGGTTCTGATATGTTGCCCCTAGAAGCCACAACTTTACTATCAGATTGCTTATCTATGCATAGTGCTTTGCGAATGTGTGTCTCTCCAACTTTAGTTGAGTCTGATTTGACAATGACGGTCCTTGTAGAAGGTTAAAAAGCAACTTGTATATCACTGTTGTGGCTTTGCATAGATAAGAACGATTCTGATATGTTGCCCCTAGAAGCCACGTAAAAACTACAACAACAAAGTAGAGGACGTCTAACTTGATTTTGCAGGGCATGTGATGTGATGTGGTATGGCCATGATGTGATTTGATATATGTGATGTATGGTATGATCATATTTTGCAATAAGTTCACAACTTGCTTGTCGATGAGTACGACCACCGGTAGGAGCCATAGGGTTGTCTTAACATTATTGTATGACATGCATGTCAATCATTAAATGCCATGTAATTGCTTTACTTTACCGCTATGAGTTAGCAATAGTTGTAGAAGCAATAGTTGGTGGAGAAAACTACATGATGGCACCCAGGAGATGATGGAGATCATGGTGCTATGTCAGTGATGATGGAGACCATGCCGGTGCTGATGGAGATCATGCTGGTGCTTTTGGGATGGAGACCAAAAGCACAAGAAGACAAAGGCCATATCATGTCACATATTTCTCACATGTGATGTTTATCTTTTATGCATCTTATTTTGCTTATGCTGTGTTTGGTTGAGCTGTAGATTCTGAAAAAGCTGCTGTGAGCTGTCAGCTATGAGCTATGAGAAAGCTGCTATGAACTTTCAGCCATGAAATAGCCGGAAGCTGTTTGGTTGAAACAACTTTGAAACATTATATTTTGACTGTGAATTGTGTGTAATGCCCCCGAGACTGTTTGTATGCTAATTGATCAAAACACTAATATGCAAGTTAATTGACATATAGATTACTATTTCAGAAAGAAAATTTCATTTTTTATGTGTTGCACTATATATGTACATACAAACACGAGAGCACTAGACATCTTTGATTGCACAAGACATGCATAAACGGGAGAGTGCTATACATCTTTGATTTTATAGGACATGGATAAACATGAGAGCAATATATTTTTATACACGCATGATATACAATGTAGATCTCGGTTCAATTGAGCCAAAGGCAAGACAAAAATTAACTAGATCCAATTAAGCCATGAGTTTTATAAGAAATCTGACCATAATCAGCTCAACTACTAATAAACAAATGAGCACTAAAGTTGTTGGTGATCTCCTAGCTTTCTTCAATAGGTCATGTAGCACCTAAGCTCATATGCAGCAAGCCAACGATCATGCTAAATTAGCAATATTTAAGGAAAACTTTAGTATGCAATGTTGTTCTTCAAGAACATACTTTATAGGCAATGTGCACATACTCTCGTGTTGTCATCACACAGATCACCAGATTTTACTGCAATCTTTGAGCACAAGAGGTCAAGAGTCGTGCGTATTCCTTGTCAAACTAATAAGAAACTATACTGACGACAACATGAAACAACAACGCTATGAGCATGTGTCGCTCCTCCTCTCGTGCGAAAATATGGCATTGATGTAGAATATAACCATCAATCACATGCCAATAACTGGTACAACAAGTTGCTATACAAATGGTTTTTAACCCCTTTCTGCGACGACATTTTAAACCGTTGCCTTGCTAGTGTGTGCGATAGGGGGGTCCTTCCCACACGACCCAGAAACCATCAAGGAGAGAGAGTAGGAATGCATAAGTTTTCCAGAATAAGCATATGCGATGCCCGCATCTATCCCAAACGCGATTTGTCACACAACATTTTGTGATATATCGAATATCCCAAACACTCCATCCTTGCTACTAGTGTGTGCTGGCATTAACATTGCATACCCTATTATGTGGTGCAACATTTATGATGCACAACCCATCACAAACAGTTCATGATTACCAAGCGTGTGTGATAAGGAGACTATCACACACATTCACTTCTCCCGAACCATATGCGATCTATTATTAAGAAGATTACCTGATCATCGTACGAGTGTCAGATAGGATTACGAAACGTCGGACCGTTGTACCAGTGTCGTACAGGATAACTATTGCACACACTATTATGTGGTGCAATGTTTATGATGCCCATGACATCTGAAACAGTTCATGATTATAAACCGTGTATGACAAGGCGACTATCACAAAAATTTAGTTTGCTCGCACTGTTTGTGATATTGTCTGACATCACACACGGTTCGCAAACGGCAACTGTGTGCATCATCACAATCGTTCCCTCTCTGCAAACGGTGTCGGATTATGATGTATATCACCATGTGCTTTACAGACCGTGTGTGCCGGAACGACCTGCAGATCATATTTTGACCCAAATTAATCGCTACTATTTAAGATTGTACTGAATTTGAAGTTGAATGTGAAAGTTGGCTATAACTTTATTCATATCCATTAGGTTCAACAATCAATGCATTATTCGACTGGCAGATACATATGTTCAAGAATTACATAAGCACCAAATAAAGAATGATGAACTAGGGTTGTGTACTTGTACTATTAAACACTGTAAAGAAAGATGCGAAAGACATTTTGGTTGCTGAACAAGGTGAAGTGGAATGCCCGTATTCTTCTCTGCTCCATGTAGAAGGCAGACATGACTCTAGTCCAACCCCTTGTGATGGCCGACCTCCCATCCTTCACTGTTGTCATGACTCATGACGACATCTAGATAGTCATTGTGTTCTCGTAGAAATACTTTAACCTTTGCATGCCCACCAATCATGTAGTTTGAGAGGTAATCTTGAGTAAACTACATCGAGAACCACTACAAAGGAAAATATTCCGACGTTGTCATCTAACACAACTCATTATCAGCAAGCAGTAAAAAGAAGGCTGGAGAGTTCTTACTTACCATGCTGATGATCACTGTTGTCTTGGATAAAGTGTAAACAACTAGTTTAATTGCCACCTTTTGACCCATTTTACTAACAATCTTTATCAGATTCCTCACTTGATGCTGGTCCATCAATATCTCATTGCCCCATACACAGAAAGGGTCGAAGCACGAACTTTACCAATGACGTGTACCTAAAAGCACCAAGTTAATATTAGAAGCTAATCAACAATTGCACAATGATGTAGTACAACACTCCGCCCGTCCCATTATATAAGATCTTATAACATCCAATATACTCATGCGTGGATATTATGGGGCGATGGGAGTTTATTACATTTTTACAAATATCAACCGATTAACTGCAGGTAACTGCTGCTGTGTTGTTGTTGTTGTTCTTCTTCTTCTTATTCTTCTTCTTCTTCTTCTTCTTCTTCTTCTTCTTCTTCTTCTTCTTCTTCTTCTTCTTCTTCTTCTTCTTCTTCTTGCTGCTCTTTTCTGTATATCCAGACATCATCAGAACATTAAGGTAACATTCTTGGTTTGAGATTACATTTGCCAAAGGTTGCCACAACTAAGGTTAGGCAAGTTTGACCAACTTAGGTGTGTGTTTGGTTCAAGCCACATCTTAGGCAAGCCACACTATGGTCCCACATCACATACACTCAAAAATTGTGGCAAGATTCTCATAGGCGTGCCAACTTGTGGCTCTCGTTTTGAAGAACTAACCTTTGGCAACACTGTACGGGAAAGTGTGGCACTCCTAGGCCTAGAACCAAATAGCCCTTCCTTGTTGCTATGTAGCCTAGGATTGCATATTTAGTCATTCAGTAAAATGCATGTTGCTATGTAGCCTCAGATATGTTAGACATGGCCCTAGTTAACCTACTGATAAATGTATTACAGATATATTCAGTTAAATGTCTGATTCGATGATTAATCCCTTATCAGCCCAAGGATTATATGGTACCAGCTACCAATATCCCGAAGAGTGAGTATATATAAGCCATGGGATGAAACTAACCTCGATGGTAAACAACAGTTGTTCCCAATATTGTCATGACATCTAAAGGCATGTTAAGCACAACAGACTAAACATCAACCAAATATATCCATGGTAGACAACATAATCTCCAAATGGTAGCTTCATGGTGAAGGTTTAAGCACGCTAGTCAAGAAAAACAAGAAGTGGGAAGGTGTGTTAACTTAAACAGCCCTAACATTTAAAAACAAGCAAACATAGTCATTCAAACTAGTATTGTGCATGTCTAAGTACACTAGTTATTGTTAAATCAAATGGAAGGCATTTTAAATACAACCAAATATAGTCATTCATAGAGCTATTGCTGAAACTGGTATTGATGAAATTGAACTGCACAGTTCATACTTGCACATATAGAACATCATATTGTGAATAACTGAAATTAACAAGGCATACTACAGACAACCAAAGATAGCAATTGAAATTGGACATATGCTAACTACAAACAACTGAACAACCAAAAACCGTTGAAATAAACAAGGCATATTGCAAACAACCAAATATAGAAATAAATACTTGACAGATTCTCACTACAAAAGGGGTTCGAGAAAAGAAATCATGGGATTCCCCCTGTGAAGAGGCATGACAAATCAAATCATGGGTTTCCTCACTTGTCACAGATGGGCACCTCCTCGCGGTCGCCGTCGATGAGGTCTAACTTGGCAGCTAAGGATCCCAAGCCAGCGTCACAGAACGTGTCCTTCAGAAATGACAAAAGGGGCTCCATGGTGATGAAGGATGGAAAATTGTTCATAATGAGCCATAGGAGATCAGCGGTAGGGCCATCGATGAGATTGACGGCTTTCAAACCCGAGGGGTTAGGGGTGGGCAACTTAACCTGTGACATAGCCCGCATCAAGCCGGCGTAGTCGACGACCTCGATTTCGTAGCCGATGTCCGTGAGATAGCAGAATACTCTAGCCCGCTGATTGAAAGGCCGCAGCCAGTCATCGTCAGCTTCCTCGGTGGCCACCTCTCCGATGCCGGGCAAAGAGTCCGCGGTAAACCCCTTTTGGGCCATTCGCTCCTCGAGCTCCCTGGGAAGCGTAGCCGGGCTTAGCCTGCGACGCTGTGGAGTGGGGAGGGGGATGGGGATCTGTGGAAAACGACGCGTTTCACAGGCGCCATCTAAGAAACTCAGGGCGGCGAGGGTATGTAGATCGATGGGTAACTTGCATGGGAAGATGATACGTCTCCAATGTATCTATAATTTTTTATTGTTCCATGTTGTTATATTATCATTCTTGGATGTTTTACAATCATTTTATAGCAACTTTATATCATTTCTTGGGACTAACCTATTCACATAGTGCCCAGTGCCAGTTGCTATTTTTTGCTTGTTTTTTACTTCACAAAATATCAGTACCAAATGGAGTCCAAACGCAGCGAAACTTTTTGGAGGTATTTTTTGGACCAGAAGACACCTTGGGGACCAATAAAGCACCTATGAGGATGCCCGTGGGGGACCACAACCCACCAGGGCGCGCCCAGGAGCCCAGGTGCGCCTAGGGGGGTTGTGGGGCCCACGGAGGTCTCCTGCACCGCCTCTTCTCCCTATAAATTCCCAAATATTTCAGAAACCCTAGAGGAGTCAACGGAAAACAATTCTAGCCGCGCAAGTTTCAGAACCACGAGATCCAATCTAACACCATCACAGAGGGGTTCATCATCCTCATTGGTGCCTCTCCGATGATGCGTGAGTAGTTCATCATAGACATACGGGTCCGTAGGCAGTAGCTAGATGGCTTCTTCTCTCTTTTTGATTCTCAATACAATGGTATCTTGGAGATCTATTTGATGTAACAACTTTTTGCGGTGTTTTTGTTGGGATCGGAGGAAGTTTGATTTTATGATCAGATTTTTATCCATGAATATTATGAGTCTTTTTTGATCTCTTATATGCATGATTATTTATAGCCTTGTATTTCTTCTTTGAATCTTTGGTTTAGTTAGGCCGACTGGATCGGTTTTTCTTGCCAAGGGAAGAGGTGCGGTGTCCTCTCCCAGTGACAGAAGGGGCAGCGAGGCACGCATCTATCGTTGCTATTAAGGATAACAAGATGGGGGCTATTCCTACATGAATAGATCTCGTCTACATCATGTCATTGTTCTTATTGCATTACTCCGTTTCTCCATGAACTTAATACACTAGATGCATGGTGGATAGCGGTCGATATGTGGAGTAATAGTAGTAGATGCAGAATCGTTTCGGTTTACTAATGTTGGACATGATGCCTATATATTGATCATTGCCTTGGATATAATCATAATTATTTGATCTTCTATCAATTGCCCAACAGTAATTTGTTTACCCACCGTGTGCTATTTCTCGAGAGAAGCCACTAGTGAAATCTACGACCCCCGGGTCTATTCTTTATCATATTTGCTTTCCGATCTATTATTTTCTACTTTTTTAATTTTTCAGATATATTATTCCAAAAACCGAAAAAATACCTTGCTGCACTTTCTACTTGCATTATTTATTTCACATTTTATCGAGATCTATTTATCCAAACTACCACAAATTTATCCATATTTTTACCGTGGAGGGATTGACAACCCCTCTTATGCGTCGGGTTGCAAGTATTTGTTCTTTATGTGCAGGTACCATTTACGTAGTGTTGCTTGGTTCTCCTACTGGATTGATACCTTGGTTTCACCGCTGAGGCAAATACCTACCGTAGCTGTGCTTCATCATCCCCTCCTCTTTGGAGAAATACCGACGCAATTTCTAGCCGCATCAAAAGGAATTTCTGGCGCCGTTGCAAGGAAGACATCATCAACATCTATCAGGTTCCTAATCACAAATATCATTTCTTTGCAATTTCTATTATTTTCCATTTGCCTCTCATTTTCATCTCACCCACTTCACAAAATATTTCCTTTTTATTCACCCTTTTCTCGTCAGATCTATCTTTGTTCGTATTCTTGTTTGCCTACTTTCTCGTTATGGCTAGTTCTTCCTCTATTGCGTGTACCCCCGAGAACGAAGTTCTTAATTTTAAACAAAGGGGAGGGGAGAATCTAAAAGACGCTTGGTATAGGATTTCAATGCTCATAATATATCTATTCATAAGCAATCTACCGTTATTCTTCTTCGCAGTTTTCATGTGGGCATCACCACTTGCTATAGATTCATCCTTGATACGATTACTGGTGGGAATTTCTTGATGTGTCCATCTTTGGATGCTTTTAATGCCATGGGAGATCTAGTGGGTGCACCATCTATCATTATTAATGAAACAATCTTAACTCTTGAGCATGTTATGCAATGATTAGACGCTATTGAAAAGAAGCACTACAACAAGAACCCCCCTACAACAACGCATTGATGCGTTGTTGTATGTCTATATATGCATTGCTAAGGTATATACCAGTGGATTACTATGTGTTGCCTTTGGTGGCGTTGCTAGGGTCTACGACAACGTATATACATGCATTGGTAAACGACATGTAGAAGCGTTGCAAGTTAGCAACACATATAGTTAGAGCTTAACAACAGTTCACATGCATTGGTGGTTACCCTGCGACTGCGACTAGAGGCTTCGGTCCATAGCATGAATAATTGATGATATGACATGGATTTCCATCCAAAAATTATTAGGTCAATATGTATAATGTATAGGAGCCACAATATAGTAGACCGAAAGGTCTCATTTACTAAATCAACTATGTTGCATTACAAAGAACCCGACCCAAAGATCACAAAATGTGAAACTATCTACTAGTAGCCAACATTTTGACCTTGCAATCAACTATAATGTTTGAAACATTATCCTGGAAATGACAATCTAATTATCTAGTGGTAGCCCTATTCTCATCCTTGCAATCAACATCCGAGCCATGTATCATCCATTTATCTTGGCAATCTACAAGAACAAAGAAATGAGATGAGCAAGTTGTTGTAGAGAAAATCAAGTTAATACATCAACAAAATGTAAAGGTGGAGCAACATACAAAGGTTTAAGGTCATGACATTCTGACAAACACTTTTGATCCTTATTTTCTTATGAAAAAATCTACTTCATGTCAATTGAGTTAACATAAACCTTAAAGGAAATATACTATGTAAGAAATGAGGTACTTCCTTTAAATAAACATGTGTTCTCCAGAAAATACTAATAGATGCAGGGTTTCAACAATTCAAAAATACTTTATGTTAAATAAAATGAGTCACACCAGGCCAAATTTGGATGTGCCCGAATTAGTTACTGTGATACATGCACACAAATGTAATTTACTAAGACATTTATTTGTATATTAGGAAATTGCCCGTGTGTTGCAACAGGGGCGTAATTATTCTAGTGGTTAAACATTAAATACGTGAAACATAAACCTTTTTGGGCACACATACATCGGATGAGATATTTCAATGAAACATAGTGAACGTTGTTGTACCACAAAATCATTCTTATTCACCTACTATAATCGCCTCCTAAATCCACTCAACCACTATGAAAAACAATGACTGAATTTTGATAAATTTCCTTTTATAAAATAAATGTACATAACTAGATTTCATCATATATAATTCAAACCAAACCAATTCTGCGAACAAGTTAAAAGGGAACAATATAGGCATCAAGTGCACTCTACCACATGCAATTATACAACTTGATGTGATGTGTCTAGTGCAATTATAACATGAATGATGTACGGTTATGATTTGTGAGTAATGTGTAGGTCACATCTTAAGTGGATTTTGAGTTAACCTCTCATGGCCACTCGTTTCTCATTATTTTTGCTCCCTTGAGATCTTCATATCTACTCAATGGTTCAATTGTAGTACAACAATAGCAAGGCAAATTTTAGAACAACAATGCAAAAATTAGTAACAAGGTAATTTAGTAAATCAAGGTAAATTTTAGTACAAAATAATAGACTAAAGTTTAGTACAAGAAGTAACTATCTTGACAAAAAATGGTATATTAGATTATGCAAGCTACACCTTAGCAACTTTGTATTCAATTGTACATATCAGTTTGGTACAACATTTAGATCATAAATTCTACTAAGAATGCTACAAGATATCAGACGTATCATTGCATCAAAATAGCATTAGTAGTAATGTAGATTGGGAAATTACACACTTCTTTGCTAAAATATAATCACCACATGATCTTTCAAAAGACATCTGAGACATTTGTTGTTTCTACATCAACGCATGTATACGAAGAAGTTAATATTTGAAAGCAAGCGAGAAGAACTTACACAAACTTTTCAGCACCCCAGTTGTAGACATTACACGAATGTTCACCTTGGCATTCATCTTTTCTTTTCTAGATTGGGAAATCTCTTTGTAATCTATAAACTAGAGTAGGGTTGCACTACTGCAGGAGACTGCTAACGTGACACTACGATCAGAGACCCTTTGCCGAAACTGTGTGTGATGCAATAATCGCAAACGGTGGTGTAAAAAACCGTCAAAAAAGGTGCAAAACATTTGCGATGATGTATGCATCAAACATGGTTAACGTTTTAGTTGCGTGTGCGATGAAGGGCATACGGTTAATCCATTCAAACTGTCTGCGATGAGGCAGAACAACAGAAACGGGCAGCCATAACAATGTGTGTGCGATGCAGGACACACGGTTAATCCATTCGAACTGTTTGCGATGAGGTAGAACAACAGAAACAAGCAGCCATATCAATGTGTGTGCTATATATGGCATACGGTTAACTCGGACGAACTATTTTTGATTAGGGAACACAACAGAAACAACTCAACTTAACAAGATGTGTGTGATATGCTGCATACAGTTCACATGGATGAACTGTTTGCGATGAGCCAAAAGAACACAAACGAGTCGTGTAAACAAGATGTGTGTGATACGTGGCAAACAGCCGACTCGGATTAACTGTTTGCAATGAGAAATTACAACACAGACGGTCAATACAGTTACTTCGTGTGTGATTCCGTGTGTACAAAAAACTTTGAAAAATGCAAACTAGTTGCTTGCGGTGGCTAGGAGTATCGCACACGATGCGTCTGCGAGTACTCGTGTGCGATGATTAGTATGTTACACATACATTTCCTTATGTGAACATGTGTGTGAATTTGCAACATGGACAGTTAATATGCAAATGCCTTCTGGACATCGGGCACACGCTTAAACTCAATGAACTGTGTACAATACTAATACTTTCCATGAAAATTTATGAACTTGGGTAACATCATTTGAGTAACATATATATAGTGGTTACACTATTCGACAAAAGGAGGATCTTTGTAACACGGTTTTGACAACCATATGGTCCGTATCTACATACTTAACATAATAACAACTATCACATTTTAAGAGGCTAAGGGCCAACAACCATATGGTCCATATCTACATACTTAACATATATAGTGACAACTAGCACATTTTAAGAGGCTGAGGGCCAACAACCACAACTATCCACTAGAAGCAGCTTGATCACGGCGACTCGGCAACTCGTCAATGAAAAGGAAGAGCCCTCCTATGCCTTGGTAGAGCAGGAGTAGAACGGTGTCTCCAATTTTCCAATATGGATGCATTGCCATGAGAAGCGAGAACTTGTTAATTTGAATGGTTCCATTTTTGCGGGAAATGCAGTACCTTGCAATCACTTTGGCGTTATTAGCAGGCACAAGTGTAATTCGACCACGCCGGGAAATCGATCGAGGAACGGCTACATGGGGCAATTTCTGTTGACATGTAGAATAAAAATCAATTGTAACATATCGTTGAAGATATATATAGTTTATGAGCATCAACACTAAAATAAGACTTTTTACCAGCGCTTTGTGCACACAATTTGTCTTGTTCAGTGTGTGCACCATAGGTCTAATTAATCCCACCCAAAATCCAGCGTTCATACGCTGTGCTATCTCTGTCAGATTATCAACAAAGTTTATGACATGCTTCAAGTCCTTCCAGTGAAATTTGGTACGCTTAGTAACATACAGATCATTCACTATGCATCCAACATATCCTGCTTAAAAGGTGGAAAGGTATTATTTATTTAGAACATGGCAGAAGAATATATAGTGCGCATAAATTGGTAAATAGAATTTGTTACTGCCTAGGAACAGAGTCATAATATGATATCACAATTGGTTGCTTAAATAGTGATCAATTGGTTGCTTAAATAGTAATATGACAGCATGGAGAAAGTTGAAAGGATACTAACCTCGATCAGACTTTGATCGGCTAATGACGTTGGGGAAGTAAACATCCATGTTAATTAGACCAGGCTGTGGTGCACGCACTAGAACTTTATTGCCAGCTTTCAGTTCATAACACTTAGACATTTTTCTCCAAAGGTCCGCTTTAAAATAGGAGTGACCATCTTTATCAAGTACTACGCTAACCGTCATTATAAACCCATGTTGCATTGTCAATATGACATCCTGGGAGTCATCAGCAAAGTAAAGCCCAAGATTTCCTTCTACTCCTGTTCTTGAAAAGCAAGGGATGTACTGCTTGAAATGAAAATTAAGATCATAAATTAGATATATTGAAATAACTGAGCAAGATGGAAATATTGAAATAACCGAGCAAGATGCAAATATGGGAGTAACTGATAGAACATATCAGCAAGCATAGTACAAAAATATAGAATCAAAAATAGATAATGTAACAAAGATTTGATGCAAATATATAGATAATGTAGCAACAAACGGTATATGTTCACAAATTTAGGCCATGCCGACCGTGGTAGGTTGATATTGAACATACCGAGCGCTCGCTGAAGTCATCCGGAATGGTGAGATAGAACTTCGTTTCCGACTGGTCACGACCACAGTTGCTCGATTTGTGCTCGCACTGTGCACACATGAATGAACACCCACGAATCAGCTAGAACAAAAATGATTCCACGACGATTTCTGCCGGTTGATTAACACCGAAGGACGGACTGTGATAAGATATGAGTGAATATTTCGCTAATTAAGTTGATTACCTTCTCCATGAGAAAAATCCCCGGCCCAATCCCGCACAAAACCCCAGTCGACCAGAGTCTAGAATGTCAGTGCAGATAGGCAACAGAAAGCGGTGGAGGCGAAATCCAGTGCCGATTGGAGCGCGACCTACAGCCGCCACCAACAGCTGTCGAGCTTAGGGTGTAGAGTTGCGGAGGAGTCCGCGGCGAGTGAGTAGGGACGAAGTGGGCGAGGGTTTTCTTTTCCTTTTGCATGTGTGAGTGAACACACACGGTTCACAGAGGCGACGGAGATGAACCGTGTGCGATAGTAAATCACCGTGATTGAATGGGAATCCAAATTTCCTTTGTCTTTCATCCATGAGTTTTTTTCTATGATGAACATAAACCCTGCTAATTACCGTATTCAATTTTGACACTTTTCCGCGTTCATTTACAATATTTAGGGGATTATGTGCATTTTGTAGGCATTAATGCACGTAATTCAAATTCAAACAATTGGTGCATGAAAGGGTGCACAAGAATGGTATGGAAAAACCATGCTTGTGGTATTTAGTAATTTCTCAAGCCTTTTACAAGGAATGGGCAGAGATTTCAATGGAGTCAACCACAAACGTGTCATTTACTGGGTTATCAACTATAGAACAACAAAATATGTGCTTGAAAAACATGACGGCTAGCATGGTGCCATGGTATGGCCTCACCGTGCCCTGATTAAAAGCTGAGCAGGTTTGATTTATGTCATCATGCATGCCCTTCATAAATCGAACCATCGCCGAGGAAGTTCAATGCTTTCGAGAGGGCAATCACCAAGATTGAAGGGGAATCCAAATTTCCGTCCTAGTTTGTCTTTCAGTTTTTTTTCCAACGATCAACATACCGCCTCAAATGAAACGTGTTCAAATTTGACATTTTTCCGAACTCATTTACCATATTTAGGGGATTGTGTGCATTTTCTAGGCATTAATTATGCACATAATTCAAATTCGAACAATCGGTCCATGAAAAGGTGCACAAGAACGGTCTGGAAAACCATGCTCGTGCTATACAAAAAATGAAACACATGGTTGGAAAACATGACACCTGGTGTGGTGCCATGGTATGGCCTCACCATGCCCCTCGTAAAAATTGGAGAATGTTTTCCTTATGTCGTGATGCGCGCCTTTCATAAAATGAACCATCATCCGAGGAAGTTTCATGGTTTCGAGGGGGAAATCACCAAGATTGAAGGGGGATCCAAATTTCTTTTGTCCTTTGTCCACGAGTTTTTTTTTCTATGATGAGCATACAACCTGCAAATCACCATGTTCAAATTTGGCGCTTTTCCGGTTTTATTTGCCATATTTAGGGGATTATGTGCATTTCCTAGGCATTAATGCGCATATTTCAAGTTCAAACAATCGATGCATGAAAGGTTCCACAAGAACATCCTAGGAAACCATGCTGGTGCCATTTAGTAAATTCTCATGCCTTTTACAAGGAATGGACATATATTTCAATGAACTATGTGGCAATAGTCAACCACAAATGTCTGTTTGTTGGGTTTTCAACTATAAAAAATTAAATAAATACTTAAAAAACATGACGCCTGGCATGGTGCCATGGTATGACCTCACTATGCCTTGGTAAAAAATTGAGAAGGTTTGGCTTATGTTGTCATGCACGCCCTTCATAAATTGAACCATCACCGAGGAAGTTCCATGCTTTCGAAAGGGAAATCCTCAAGATTGAAGGGGAATCCAAATTTTCTTTGTTCTTTGCCCTGGAGTTTTTTTCTACGAAGAACATACACCCTACAAATCACCGTGTTCAAATTTGGCATTTTTCCGGGCTCATTTACCACATTTAGGGGATTATGTGCATTTTCTAGGCATTTAGCACATATAAATCCAATCCAGCTATAGGTGCACCGGTGTGATGTGAGGGACGTGGATTGCCATTCGATCACGGCGCATCCAACGGTGCACATGCACGATCCGCATGGCCGGGGTTCCGACCGATCATAACGCAACACACAATAGACTCAGCGCACACTGTTTCCGGAAGTGATGGAGATGAACCGTGTGCGATAATGAACGAGCAAAATTGCAAGGGAAGCCAAATTTCTGCTGTCGTTTGTGGTTGAGCTCTTGAATACCACCGCACTGTACGGTTGCTGGGCCCCTCCGTCCCAGAGCTCTCTCCAGGCATCGTCCATGGCACTGCGACACACAGTAACTGGTAAGGAAGCGATGGCATCCCGCCATGGCGCATTCCTCGCCCCCCGCGACCGCGCACATGGTAAGGAAGCGATGGCATCTCACCGCACTGAGTTCATCGCCGCCGGTGGCTAGACAGTTACATGGGCGGACTTTGAGGCTGCCATGGCCGAATGGGTGGTGGATCTAGAGGCGGCCAAAGCCGCACAGAAGGAGCGAAAAAGGCATAAGCAATCAAGAAAAGAGAGTCCCACTGCCGCAAGAAAAAAGAGGCCGCACGCCGTGGTGAGGAGAGCTTGGCGGAGATCGAAGCACGGTGGGCTGCAGCCTACAAGGCCGGGAAGGAGAACACCGGCGTCTAGCCAGGATGCCCTGATGGCAGCATGTGAGAAGTAGTTTAAGTTTGTAGTATTAGAGCAAATTACCAGTAGTACTTTAAGTTTGTAGTATTAACGTACAATGTCGGTAAGAGCATCCTTTGAGGGCTTTGAACGTTGATTAGCATGTGTGCCCGTGTGCGTTTTTTTGCGTTAATCATTAGAAGATCACAAAACACACGGTTTCTATGTCATACCCGTCTGCGTTTTTTTGCGTTAATGAACCATAAGTCAGTTACCTGTGCGATATTTCCTAATAAACCAGGCGTACCATTGACCGAAAAAATCAAGTACATGTGTACATTTTTTGGAGACGGGATCTGCCAACTTTCTTTTTTCTAGCACATGAGTATTTTACGCGCTTCGTCTGTGTTGTGTGTTTCCCCCGCCCAAGTTTCAAAATTCGCACCGAAATTTTCATTAGGCGCGCGATTTCAGAATTTATTCCTCCAGCCACATCCCCTTCCCCTCAGTATCCCCCCCTCGTGCCTCCCCCTACCGGCATCTCAAACCGCCGCCGCCGCAACCATAGTTTCAACCGCATCTATGTTCTGCTCGGATCCAGTCAGGTAACCCACCGATCTCTATCACGTCCCCGGCCTGATTGCTTAAATGGCGCCCGCGAAACATCCTCATGCCTCCAAATCCCCCCCCCCCCGTCAGGAGCTGATGGCGGTCCATGGCGCGATGGCCGCTGTGCGTGTTGACCCAGAGGAGCACCTCGCCTCCGTCGCCGCTGCCGACATGGTGCGAGCTCGCCCGGATGAAGTCCCCAATGACTACCCCGGGACTTAACATGTAAGATCGACCAGCTAAATCTTACCAATACCACTTGCAACGGCTATGATTTGTACGGCTGATGTATTAAGCATGTTCGTGCCTTGTTTATTTCAATACTACACACTGTGTGATGTTCAAATATTACCGTGTCCAGCTCAATTTCACCAATACCAGCAACAAACTTACAATACATGACTCAGGATATCACTAGAGATGCTGCCCATTTGCTATTTTTAGTGGATGCTAACCCTGTTGCACTTAACGTGCTTGTCCATGTACTTACGCAGGGTCATAACGGCCGATGCTTTTGTTTGCCGTCGAGGTGAGCTGCATCCCATGTCTTCTGATTTCACATAATTTGTGCAATTGCGGTTTAACTTCTACCCATTTCTTTGGTTTCTGTAGGTACACATGTCGCTGGCAGCGATCCATGCTTGACCGGAGGAACAGCTCGCCTCCGCCGTCGCTGACTTTGGGCGAGCTCGCCAAGATGAAGTGCCCGGCAACTACCTATCAGGACTTACCAAGTATGTACTCACCAGTTCAATCTTACCAATACTAGTTGCAATTAATGGCTATGTTCTGTATGGTTGATGTATTAAGCATGTTCTAGTAAACATGCCTAACACGTTTTTGCTACTACCTTTTTATAGACATCTGTGCCATTCTCTGCTCTGGCAGCATCTGCCTTGTGATGTTTAACTATGCCAATTGCATTCTTGGCAGTACCGGCTTCAATGTCTATTAAGCCTGTTGCAATTAACAGTTGAATCCATTTTTAAACAATTGCATTTCAATGGCTACAAACTTACAAAACATGACTTAGGATGTTGTTAAGCCTGTTGCAATTAACAGTTGTATCCATTTTTAATCTGTCCATTTGCTACCATGCTACTCTCCGCAATGAAGATATACTAGAGATGCTGCCCCATTTGCTATTTTTGGTGGATGCTAACCCTGTTGTACTTAACATGCTTGTCCTGTACTTACGCAGAGTCATAATGGCCGACGCTGTTGTTTGCCCTCAAGGTTAGCTACATCCCATGTCTTACAGTATTTCACATCATTTGTGCAATCGCAGTTTAACTTCTACCATTTAATGGTTGCCTGTAAGTACACATGTCAGTGGCACTGATCCACGCTTCGACCCGGAGGAACAGCTCGCCTCCGCCGCCGCTGACTTTGGGCGGGCTCTGGCCAAGATGAAGTTCCCCAGCAACTACCTCTCAGGACTTACCAATTATGTACCCACCAGTTCAATCTTACCAATACCAACAATTAATGGCTATGTTTTATACTGTCGATGTATTAAGCATGTTGTAGTAAACATGCCTAACACGTTTGAGCTATTTTTTCTACCTTTCTATAGAAACTGGGCCATTATCTGCTCTGGCAGCACCTGCCCTGTGATGTTTAACTCTGCCAATTGCATTTTTATCAGTACGGTTTCAATGGCCATTAAGCATGTTGCAATTAACATTGCATCCATTTTAAAGAGTTGTATTTCATTGGCTACAAACTTACAAAACATGAATTAGGATGTTGTTAAGCTGTTGCAATTATGATTGTATCCATTTTAATCCGTCCCTTTGCTACCGTGCTACTCTTTGAAATGAAGATATCACTATAGATGCTGCCATTTTATTACCATTTGCTATTTTTGGTGGATGTTAACCCTGTTGTACTTAACATTGGTTTTCCATGTACTTACACAGGGCTACAATGGGCGATGCTGTTGTTTGCCGTCGAGGTTAGCTGCATCCCATGTCTTATACACCATCTACTCCTAAATATAAGTATTTTAGAGATTCCAATATAGACTACATAAGGAGCAAAATGAGTGAACCTAGATTCTAATCTAAACTATATCTACAATTCTACATACATCCGTATGTAGTTCATATTGAAATCTCAAAAAAAACTTGTACTTAGGAACATAGGTAGCTGTATTTACATCATTTGTGCAATCTCAGTTTAACTTCTAAAATTTAATGGTTGCTTGTAGGTACATATATGAGGGGTACTGATCCATGCTTCGATCCCTTTTGCGTATGGGGCAATGAGATATTCATAAACAAGGGTCAAGTGAGGAAACTAAGAAAGATTGTTAGCGAAAGAAATGGGTGATTGGAATTAAGCTCTTTATTTACACTTTGTCGAAGACAACAGTGAACTTTAGGATGGTAAGTAATGTGTTGCCTTTTCCCCCTGCCCACAACAAGTTACTCTATTAGACCTCGATGTCGATATTTTCTCTTTTGGTGCTTTCCGAAGCTATTTCTTGATGATTACCTTGCAAACTACATGGTGGAGTGGAGGCAACTAAGGTTAAAGTATATAATTCATGCTACCATGATAATGCTCTAGAAGTCTTCTGAAGGCGGTGAAGGATGGCGAGCGATCGTCACAAGGGTTGGACAAAGTGGTTCGTGCCTATGGCATGCAGGAAGGCACATTATGGGCATTCCGCTTCTTCAACACCGTCAGGAGTCAAAATGATTTACACTTGTCTCTTCACCTTTACCACCTTTAAATACTGCGGTTCATCATAGTTAATTGCTGCCTAATCCTGTAATTACTGAACATATTGTACTGGCAATTTTGTTTATGGATTCGTTGTTGAACCATTGTGCTGAGAATTTGAATTGCACGTTTCGTATTTCAAAATTTCCAGTTAGAATATAAATTACAGGCAAAAATAAAAATAGAACAGACGGTCATGGACCTTGCAAATGATTCTAGCAGTAAAAGCGCTTGCGATGGATTGCCCAATGCCACACAGTTTTCTACATCAAATCGTGTGTGATGTAGTTAATGAAAGCAAACAGTTAACCAAGGCAGAGCGTGTGTGATAGTTACACCTTTCACACACGAACGTATACATAAAACCGTGTGGGATGTACATCCGAACAGAAATGTTTTCCCTGGATTGACTGTGTGGGATGTACATAAGAACATAAACGTATTCCTTGGATTGATTGTGTGTGTGATATACATACGAACGGAAATGTTTTTCTGGGATTTACCGTGTGGGATGTACATACCTATGGAAATGATTTCTGGGATTCACCGTGTGGGATGTACATACCTATGGAAACGATTTCTGGGATTCACCGTGTGGGATGTACATACCTACGAAAATAATTGGGTTTCGATGCCTCGCCCGATCGCACACGACCCCAGCCTGGGTCCCAGGAGGGCCTATCCCCGACGATTTCTGGGTCGTATGGGAAGGACACCCTATCGCACACACTCACTTGGCGACGGTTCCAAATGTCGTCGCGGAAAGGGGTTTTAAACCATTTGTTTAGGACCGATGCGCACCAGTGTTGTGACACCATTTTCAGTTTATCGAAGATGTTATGCATTCAAAATAGCTCAATATTGTTTACTATGCAAAGTAGGTTGTATTACCTTGAACATATATTGATGTTTATCTCAACTCTTAATCTAAGAAATTGGTCGATGAAGAACCTGTGAAACATAAATATCCATGATCTTCTGAAGAATCGAATGCTGATTGAAAGAAGTTCGGAGCCAACAACATGTAGAACCACGAGTTTTGGTCGAGTAACTAGAGCAAGGTGAAATCTCACAAGGTTCGGACTCAAGCTCTGCAGTTCATATTGAAACAAGTCAAGAAACAATAGAACATCTTACAGCCATTGTATACCATGGTTCCTACCTTCAGCAATTTCACCATATTAAATCCCAGGGGAGCACAGAACCTTACGACCTAGCAAATCAGTACCATAGATTTCTCTTGCAGCGTTGGCACTGATCAAGGGTGACTCGAACAGGCAGCTCCACAGCGTGTGGGCATGATGAGAAGAGTTGCGATGTTGCCTGTCACCGTTGGTTAATTGTGCGGTGCTACCACGACACCATTCTGCAAGACTGCAATGAAAAGGTCAAACCAAAGCTTCACGCTGAACTCAACAGGTGGATCAAACAATTGAAACTGTGTTAGCGATTAGTTAATTAAGGGAGACAATGTTTTGGTAACTTACAACCATCTTGCAACCTCGCATGGATGTTCATTGACACAACAGATCAAACTACTACTACGGTAAATATGCAATCCAACAAACACACACATGTTGGCTGAAGCAAGATCAGTTTCAGAACCTGTAAGGAAAGATGAAACTTATGATTATATATACAATAAAGAGGAATAGTAGGACAGATGGACGCATGTGAGACTTATTCCTATGGTATTACACAACATATGTGACATGGAAATCAGTAAGGAATCATCCATGCACATAGCAAGACCGAACTATTGAGATAAAACAAGAACACAAGCATTCTTTCAGAACTAACACATATAGAGTCAACCATACATCCAAATAGATCAACAAAACTAGAATAAACTAGCTTGCATGTGCAGAACTAGATAGCAGTGCACATTAAAAGATGCAATAACAAAAAAGAAATACCCAGGGTGAAGTGAATTTCTGTGCCTCCAGCAACGTCACTGACCGTGATGGGGTGTTATCTAGCCGCTAGGTACGACATCAGGACAACAAACACTAGAGCATATATCATGTCCACCATTTATGACACAGAATCGACCATGAAACGATGGCCATGTCACCACAAAGAATGAGGCGAGTAGAGGAGAGAAGTGCCTTACTAAATTGTCAATGATGGACGTGACGTAGTCAAGGTGGAGCAGCACCATCGAGACCAAGCCGGCACCGGTGGTTAAGGAGATGCATGGTAGAGGGCCTACGCGGAATTCGCACCGGTGGCCCGTGGCGGCTAGGGTTGCTGCAGGGACATGTGCAGCGGCTTGGAGGAAGTCACTGCGGCGGAGGATCACACAAGACGATTGAGGGGCCGCGGCGATGGCTGGTGAATGACGTCGTGGGAGAGCACCTGAGCTAGTAGAAATCGGTGGTGGCAGCCAACATCATGGTCATGGAGCTCGGGTTAGATGGGGATCGAGAGGGAGAGGAGATATCAGATAAGGAAAAATTGGGTGGGCGTGGGTACTTTATGGGGAGGTTAGATTTTTCCTAGGGACAGGAGGTTAGCGGTAAGCAGTGGAGGGTGGGATAAGTAGGAGAGGTGGGAGGTTAAAACAAACAACACATTTTATCATTTTGTTGGTAGATATGTGTTGGTATAGGTGGGTTTTTGTTGTAGTGAAGATGGTCACCTTACAGCAAATTGAAAATTTGGATACAAAGATGCAGAATCTTGCTAAGAAATTTGGGTCAAAAGCTGGCGATGTTTTCAAATTACTAAGGGAGAAGGAAGCCATAATTAATGAAAGAATTGGAGAAAGCCCTTCTTGGATTGATAAGTTGGAAGAAATTTTTAGTAACTTAAGCTCGCATTTTTCTTCTGCTAAAACTATTGAAAAAACTCCCGTAAAAATTGGCAAGACTACTCAAGTCACTAAGAACAAGGGTGCAACTTCTATAATAACAAAGAAGATCTTAAGATGATTAGTATTCACCCTGATTTTGTTGAAGTTGTAAGAGACCCTACTTGCAAGAATGAATTCTTCAATCTCATTCCTAGAAGTATTATTATCGAAAATATGCATGCTAAATCTTTGAAGAATATTGGTTGTGTGATTGAGGAATTGGAAACTAAAGATGACAACACTTGAATCTATGCATTATGCCTCTCTAGGGGCATAAAATGATAACACATGTTGGGAGGCAACCCAATGAATAAACTTTACTTTTGCCTTTTTTTCTTTCTGTTTTTGAGTGTTTGCACAATTATGCTACTGTTATGATTGTGTTTTTATGTTTTAGTTTAGTTTTTTGCCAAGTAAAGCCTTTGGGATTGCGTCTGTTGATAGTCAATTTGATCTTGTTGGGAAACATAAACTTTTGCGTTCAGTAAAACAATTTTCAAAAATCACAGAAGTGACGAAAGCTTCTGATTTTTTTACACAAGATTGATATACAAATTGCCTACATCATCCTAAGTTTTGAGATTTTTTGGAGTTACAAATGTATGGTCGAAGTTCAGATGACTATAGACTGTTTTGTTTTCGAATGATTCTATTTTCGTTGTGTTGTGTGCTTATTTTGATGAATCTATGGATTGTATCAGGGGGTATAAGCCTTGGTAAAGTTGTAATACATTAGATATAATGCAATAATAAAATATGAATTGGTTTGCAACAATACTTAGAGTGGTGATTTGCTTTATTATACCAACGGATCTCATGAAGGTTTTGTTAAGTTTTGTGTGATTGAAGTTTTCATGTCTTGGGTGAGATCACGATGGATGAAGGAATAAGGAGTGAAAAGAGCCCAAGCTTGGATGCCGATGGCCCCCGAAGTTAATATTCAAGGAGAACCAAGAAACTAAGCTTGGGGATGCCCCGGAAGGCATCCCCTCTTTGTTCTAACAACCATCGGTAATTTTACTTGGAGCTATATTTTTATTCGTCACATATCACGAGTTTTGCTTGGAGCGTCTTGTATTATATGAGTCTTTGCTTGTTTTGCTTTTTGGTTTGTGTCATCTATCCTTGATGGAGACACCTATTTGGGAGAGCCAAAATTATGCTATGATTTTCTCTATGCGCTTCACTTAAACTTTTTGAGCATGGTGTGCTGTAATATTTTTGAAGAAATGCTCTCATGCTTCACTTAGATTTATTTGAGAGCTAGTAATTTTTTGAAGAAATTCTCTCATGCTTCACTTATATTATTTTGAGAAATGAAAATATTGTATGCTCATGTTCTTCACTTCAATTTGTTTGAGCTTATCAAAAGCAATTGCAACATACTCAAGAGGGATATAATAAAAACTTCCATGAAAATCACCGGACAAAATAAACTTGATTCTTTGTAATTGTTTTGAGATATGATGATAGTAATATATGAGTCATGTTGGTGAGTAATTATGCTTTAGTAAGAATATTGGTGTTAAGGTTTGTGATTCGCTAAGCAAGCACGAAAGTCAATAGTAATTCAATGAAATTACATCCTACTTGTGGTGCATTATTCGGTATTAGTTATGCTTAATGCTCGTTTATGTGAATTTTCATTTCTTGGTTGGTTGCCTCTCAATCTATTTGCTAGCCTTCATTTCTTCCAACTAGAAATACTACTTGTGCATCCAAAATCCTCAAACCCAGTTTTGCCATATGAGTCCACCATACCTACCTATATGCGGTATTTTCGTGCCGTTCTAAGTAAATTTGTATGTGCCATCTCTAAATTTTCAAATTAATTTCCTTTTTGTGTGCCCGTACCTCTCATGAAGCGGTAGGGGGTGGCTAATCTTTTCTTTGCCAGATGTGTTATTCTCAAGATGAGTGTTTATTCGTTTGTCATTGCCTGGTAGTATGGCGGTAATAGGGATGCCCGGTCCCGAAATGATTTTTTTACTTTATGTTGTCAAATAATAAATTCCTTCGAAAGTATTGGTATGGACGGTACCCGTGGATACGGCTAGCCGTGGAGTGTGAAAGTATGGTGGAAAAAGGAATAAACTTTATTTTATGTTTGGGAACCGCCTATGATGTATCTAGCATGGAAAGTGTTGGGATATAGTCAGTCGTTTTTGTTGACGGGAAAAGTATGCCTCTCAAATTTTTTTATCTCTCAATTTAAGCTTTGAGTTGTGGCACCTCTACAAGTCCCTACTTCCCTATGCGAAGGGCCTATCTATTTACTTCATGCAATTTTTATTTTTATTTGAGTCTCCATCTTCTCTTATAAAGCACCAACTAGGGAGCACTATGATCATACTTGAGCATTGGAAGTAGCTAATATGCGAGCGTGTTTTGTGAATGGATCAATGATTGAGCATGATGAGCTAGGGATAACTTTCTTTAGTGTTGATATTTTGAAAGACATGGTTGCTTGTTGATATGCTTGAGTATTGAAATCTTCATGTTAAAGCTAGACTATTCCTTTGAACCATATAAAAGTCCAAATGTCCATGCTACAAAAGAAAAGAATATGTGATGAACATGTTAGGCAGCATTCCACATCAAAAATTCTGTTTTTATCATTTACCTACTCGAGGACGAGCATGAATCAAGCTTGGGGATGCTGATACGTTTCCAACATATCTATAATTTTTGATTGTTCCATGCTGTTATATTATTATTCTTGGATGTTTTACAGCCATTTTATAGCAGCTTTCTATCATTTTGGGACTAACCTATTGACATAGTGCCCAGTGCCAGTTGCTGTTTTTTGCTTGTTTTTACTTCTCAGAATACCAGTACCAAACGGAGTCCAAACGCAACAAAACTTTTTGGAGATTTTTTTTGCACCAGAAGACACCTTGGGGACCAAGAAAGCACCTGGGAGGAGGCCCGTGGGGACCACAACCCACTAGGGCACGCCCAGGGGTGTTGTGGGGCCCATGGAGGTCTCCTGCACCACCTCTTCGCCCTATAAATTCCCAAATGTTCCAGAAACCCTATAGGAGTCGACGAAAAAAATTCCAGCCACCGCAAGTTCCAGAACCATGAGATCCAATCTAACACCATCACGGAGGGGTTCATCATCCTCATTGGTGCCTCTCCGATGATGCGTGAGTAGTTCACCATAGACCTACGGGTCCATATGCAGTAGCTAGATGGCTTCTTCTCTCTTTTTGATTCTGAATACAGTGGTCGCTTGGAGATCTATTTGATGTAATGACTTTTTGCGGTGTGTTTGTTGGGATCCGATGAAATTTGAGTTTATTAGATTTTTATCCATGAATATTATTTGAGTCTTCTTTGATCTCTTATATGCGTTATTATTTAGTTCGACCGACTAGATCGATTTTTCTTGCCTCATATTTCTTCTTCGAATCTTTGGTTTAGTTCGGCCGACTAGATCGATTTTTCTTGCCATGAGAAGAGGTGCTTTGTGATGGGTTCGATCTTACGGTGTCCTCTCCCAATGACAGAAGGCGCAGTGAGGCATGCATGTATCATTCCTATTTAGGATAACAAGATGGGGGCTATTCCTACATGAATAGATCTCGTCTACATCATGTCATCATTTTATTGCATTACTCCGTTTCTCCATGAACTTAATACACTAGATGCATGCTAGATAGAGGTCGATGTGTGGAGTAATAGTAGTAGATGTAGAATCGTTTTGGTCTACTAATCTTGGATGTGATGCCTATATATTGATCATTGCCTTGGATATCGTCATAATTATTTGATCTTCTATCAATTTCCCAATAGTAATTTGTTTACCCACCATGTGCTATTTCTTGAGAGAAGCCACTAGTGAAATCTACGGCCCCCGGGTCTATTCTTTATCATATTTGCTTTCCGATCTATTATTTGCCACTTTTATTTTGAAATCTATTATTTAAAAAACCCCAAAATACCTTGCTGCACTTTTTATTTGTATTTTTTATTTTGTGTTTTACCGAGATCTATTTATACAAACTACCACAAATTTATCTATCTTTTTATCATGGAGGGATTGACAACCCCTCTTACGCGTCGTGTTGCAAGTATTTGTTCTTTGTGTGCAGGTACCGTTTACATAGTGTTGTCGGTTCTCCTATTGGATTGATACCTTGGTTTCATAACTGAGGGAAATACCTACTGTAGCTGTGCTGCATCATCCCTTCCTCTTTGGGGAAATACCGACGCAGTTTCTAACCGCGTCAGCAGATCGACAGAGGTTAATGATGGAGGCAGCATGGCTGTAGCCGCGAGCTAGCTAGGGTTTCGAGCGAGGGAGGGTGTGTGTGTGTGTGTGTGTGTGAGAGAGAGAGAGAGAGAGAGAGAGGTAGATAGAGAGAGAGAGAGTGGGGGGGATTTGGGGTGTGTGTGAGCGGGGGATTTGGGGTGTGTGTGTGTGGAGGGGGGCAAGGTGGTGTTTGAGGAAATGCTGCAGGTACTGAAAATTTTAGTAGGTGAGAGTAAAATGGAGGGGCTACCGAAAATTTGTATCAATGGATTGAAGCAGAGCGGGGTAGGAGTAAAAAACATCACACACTGTTAAAACATAATAATCGTGTGCTATCAAACCGAAAAACCCTCCAGTTGAGCAAATATTTTTGAGTGCAGGAGTAAAATGCCGGGGCTACTTAAAATTTGGATCAACAGATTGAAGTAGAGCAGGAGTAACAGACATCACACATCGTCCACACATACTAATCATGTGCTATCAAACAGAAAAACCCTCTAGGCGGGTAGATATTTTCGAGATTGCGAGGGAGTGGATATTTTAGAGGGCGGGAGGAAACCCTCGTGGAGCCCAATCTACTTTAATGATGTGGGTGACAAGGGCACAGGCGCGGCACACGGGTAGCCCGAGGGAACCGTGTGTGTTGTGTACCCAATTGCAGACGGTTGCTGCATCCAAATCATGTGCTGTTTATAAATTTGGCAAAAGATTGTGGGAAAGGGTCAGAGCACGAACACACTCGCATGTGGACCAAATATATGTATGAAAGGGTGGTTTGATGTTCAAATAACCAAGGCACAACTTTGATGTGGTACCCGTATCACAGAGCACATGTTATTATTGCTAGTACCCCCCCCCCCCCCACACACACACACTTCATGTTGGTGGGAGGGGAATCCTAGCTATGAATGCATGCCCCCAAATAGGTAGGTTTGGCATCTCACCCTACCGTAACACAAAACCAAAAGGAGTCCATCATGGTCAACCCCCCTTTGCTTCCGGTCAAATGTGGACCGTGTGCGGGCCCACAAATGTGTGCTTGTGGCCCGAGATGGGTGAGACCACATACAAACAACACCTGCGGGTGGCCCTGTCTCTTTGTGTGTGTGTGTAAGTAGTGTGATGTGATATTTAAATAACCAATTCCCAAATTTGATATGGCACATGTGCCTCACTGATACGTCTCCGTCATATCTATAATTTTTGATTGTTCCATGCCAATATTATTCAACTTTCATATACTTTTTGCCAACTTTTTATACTATTTTTGGGACTAACATATTGATCCAAAGGTGCAGTGCCAATTCACATGTCATTGCATGTTTTATGTTTCTCGAAACCCCATATCAAATGGAGTCCAAAGCGGGATAAAAGCAGACGGAGAATAATTTTTGAATATTTGTGATTTTGGGAAGAAAATCAGCGAGGCAGTGCCGAGGTGGCCACGAGGTGGGGCCCATAGCCACTCCAGCAAAGCGCCTCCCACCCTCGTGGGCCACCCATAAGGCGGTTGATGCTCTACTTTGGCCGCAAGAAAGCTAATTTTTGGAAAAAAATCACGGCGAAGGTTTCAGTACAATCGGAGTTACGGATCTCCATATATATACGAAACGGTGAAAGGGCAGCAGAACAGAATGCAGAAACAGAGAGATAGATCCAATCTCGGAGGGGCTCTCGCCCCTCCCACGCCATGGATGCCAAGGACTAGAGGGGAAACCCTTCTCCCATCTAGGGAGGAGGTCAAGGAAGAAGAAGACGAAGGGGCCCCCTCTCCCCTTCTCTTCCGGTGGCGCCGGAACGCTGCCGTGGCCATCATCATCACCGCAATCTTCACCAACAACTTCACCGCCATCATCACAAACTCTTCCCCCCTCTATGCAGCGGTGTAACCTCTCTCTTACCCGCTGTAATCTCTACTTAAACATGGTGCTCAATGCTATATATTATTTCCCAATGATGTATGGCTATCCTATGATGTTTGAGTAGATCCGTTTTGTCCTATGGGCTATTTGATGATCAAGATTGGTTTGAGTTGCATGTTTTATTATTGGTGCTGTCCTATGGTGCTCTCCATGTCGCGCAAGCGTGAGGGATCCCCGCTGTAAGGTTTGCAATATGTTTATGATTTGCTTACGGTGGGTGGCGTGAGTGAACAGAAGCACAGACCCGAGTAAGTAGGTTGTTTGCGTATGGGATAAAGAGGACTTGATGCTTTAATGCTATGGTTGGGTTTTACCTTAATGATCTTTAGTATTTGCGGATGCTTGCTAGAGTTCCAATCATAAGTGCGTATGATCCAAGTAGAGAAAGTATGTTAGCTTATGCCTCTCCCTCAAATAAAATTGCAACAATGATTACCGGTCTAGTTATCGATTGCCTAGGGACAAATAACTTTCTCGTAACAAAAAGCTCTTTACTAATTTAGTTGTGTCTTTATCTAAACAGCCCCTAGCTTTTATTTACTCGATCTTTACTTTCTTGCAAGCCTATCCAAAACACCTACAAAGTACTTCTAGTTTCATACTTGTTCTAGGTAAAGCGAATGTCAAGCGTGCGTGGAGTTGTATCGGTGGTCGATAGAACTTGAGGGAATATTTGTTCTACCTTTAGCTCTTTGTTGGGTTCGACACTCTTACTTATCGAAAGAGGCTACAATTGATCCCCTATACTTTTGGGTTATCAAGACCTTTTTCTGGCGCCGTTGCCGGGGAGCAATAGCGTGGGCTGAATATTCTCGTGTGTGCTTGTTTGCTTTATCACTAAGTAATTTTTATTTGCTGTTCGTAGTTGTTTCCTATCTTTAGTTATGGGTAGGAAACACAAAATACCAAAAAAATTAGTTGTACCTACTAAACCAATGGTTGAAGAACCACTCAAAATCTATCACACTGCTAAAGCTTATTACTTGGATCATCTTCGATCCCTATGTGCTCGTGCTGAAACCCCAACTAGCCTAGTTGAGGGCAAATCTTTAGATGAGCATGCTTATTATGTGCGACACCGAATATCTGAAAAAGGGAAAATTTTACTGGGTCAAATTCATTGTTTGCAATGCTATGCTTGGAAATTATGCGAAATATATGATATTACTTGTTGTTCTGAAAACCCTAAGAAACACCTTCCCTATCAATGTGAGTTTAGTGATAATGGAATCGTATCTTCGTATGCTAAGGGTGTTTATAGTTACTATGATGTTCAACAAATTGAAGAATTTGTTGCTTTTAAGGGAGCTTATGAAATTGCTTTTTTGATTGAAAGTATGATGCTACTCTTTACAAATCTGAAAATTTTGCCATACTTAAATATTGCTATGATAATTATGCTTCTAATGCCTATGTTGAACCATATATTGAGGACTACCCCGCTGTCCAAGAAGAGACTAATATTTTGCAGGAGTCTATGGAAGAAGAAATTGATGAAACTGTGAGTTCATTGGATGAAAAAGATGAGGAGGAGAGCGAAGAAAAAAACGAGGAAGAGCGGATTAGCTACCTGTGCCCACCTTCTAATGAGAGTAACTCTTCAACTCATACATTGTTTAATTTCCCTTCGTGCTTACCGAAGGATGATTGCTATGATGATTGCTATGATCCAGTTGAATCTTTTGAAATATCCCTTTTTGATGATGCTTGCTATGCTTGTGGCCAAGATGCCAATATGAATTATGCTTATGGAGATGAACTTGCTATAGTTCCTTATGTTAAACATGAAAATGTTGCTATTGCACCCACACATGATAGTCCTATTATCTTTTTGAATTCTCCAAACTACACTATATCGGAGAAGTTTGCACTTATTAAGGATTACATTGATGGGTTGCCTTTTACCGTTGCACATGATGATTTTGATGAGCATAATATGCATGTGCCTGCTGCTCCTACTTGCAATTATTATGAGAGAGGAACTATATCTCCACCTCTCTATGTTTCCAACACGATAAAATTGCAAGAAACAACTTATACTATGCATTGGCCTTTACTATGTGTGCATGAATTGTTCTTTTATGACATGCCGATGCATAGGAAGAGAGTTAGACTTCGTTGTTGAATGATATATGTTGCTTTGTGCTCACTATTAAATTACAAATCATTGCTAATTAAAATTGGCTTTGATATACCTTGGGATCCGGGTGGATTCACTACTTGAGGACTTTATGCCTAGCTTAAAGCGCTGCTAGGGAGACAACCCGGAAGTTTTAGAGAGTCATTTATTTCTGTTGAGTGCTTTCATATAGTTAAAAAAACAAAAATAAAGAGGGGAACCCAAAACTTTTCAAAAAGGAAAGTGAAAGTGAGAAAGACAAGCATTGTTGAAGTGGGAGAGCTCCTTGAACTTTGTTCATTGTAACGCCCCGGATTCGATGCGCCAGGTGTCCGCCAGTTTTTTGCCGTCGTTGCCATGTCATTTGCTTGCGTGTTGCACTTTGCCGTGTCATCGTCTGCATTTCATATCATGCCATCATGTGCATTTGATTTTGCATACATGTTCGTCTCATGCATCCGAGCATTTTCCCCGTTGTCCGTTTTGCAATCCGGCACTCCTATGTCTCCCGGCGCCCCCTTTTACCTCTTTTCATGTGCGGGTATTAAACGGTCTCGGAATGGACCGAGGTTTGTCAAGCGGCCTTGGTATACCACCGGTAGACCGCCTGTCAAGTTTCGTCGCATTCGGAGCTCGTTTGATAGCCCAATCGTTAAATATATAGCGGCATCGTTGCCGGTATTCTTGCCGGACGTTTCGGTCTCCGGAACAGTCCCCGGGCCTCACTTCTCTTCTCTCCTCTCAGCCCGAGGCCTCTCTTCATAGCCCACTAGCCACTCACATAGACCCTCTCCACTCCGGAGCCATCCGATGACCATCGAGCGGTCCGAAGCGGAGCAAAACCCTAAACCTAGACCCTTTCTATATATAGGCGCCTCCCCGCCATTTTGGCCTCCTACCTACTCCCTCCTCAATTTCCGCAGCCAGCCACCTCCCACCTCTTCCTCGGATCGCGCGCCTCCTCCTCCTCAAATTCCGGCGCAGGCCACCTCTCCGCCGCCACTTGGCATGCCCCGTTTGGCCAGCCGCCGCTCCTCCCGCGCCCGCAGCCAACGGGCGGCTGCCACGTTGCTCCCGTTGCCTCCCGCCACCAGGCTCCCGCCTCCCGCTGCGCCCAGCCGCGGAAGCCCATCCGCGGCCCGCCGGCCGATCTGGGCCCGCCTGCCCGCATCGGCCGCCTCGCCGCGATCCGCCACCGCCGCCGGTGGCCGGTTGCCTCGCCGCCTCGACCCTCTCCGGTCGCGCCGCCCCCCGTGCCGCCGCCGCCCTGCGCCGGTTCCTCCGTCGCCCGCCGCCATGGGAGCCGCCACCATCGAAGCTCCCCGCCGCCCGGTAAAGCTCACCGAGCTCGAGCACCGAGCCCATCGCCCCCACCCCGCCCGAGCGCGCCGCTCCGGATCCGGCAGCCCGCCTCGGATCTCCTCGTTCCGGCGGTCCGCCCCCGCCTCGCCGAGCCCCCAGCGCCGCCGTCGTCCCGCTCGGGCGGCCTCGCCCTTCGACCTCGCCGTTGACTTTTTCCCCGAGGTCCAATTTCCCCTAAGTCCTTTTTCTGCTTATATTTTTAGCCATTTTCATCATGTCATAACTTTGTGCATGTTGCTCCGTTTCGTGCGTATAATATGTCAAATTGTTCGTATCGATGAGTAGATCATTTTATCTCATTGCATCATTTTCATTTGAGCTCATCTTGATGCCCGAAATGCTGTTAGAAGAGTGCTATGTGATGTTAGTTTCGATTCTTATCGAACATGCACTTTGTCATTTTGCCATGATTGATGTGTGCATCCTATGGTCTTGAGTCCTACATGTGTTTTGTAATATGCCATGCCATCTTTCCAGGGTGTATGCCATGTATTTTTGTGATCAATGTGGTGACTAGCACAAGCATGCAAACTAGGTGTCTTGATGTTGCTGTTTTCACTGCTGTTTTCTTGATATTTTTATGCCATGTTAACTTGATGCTACCGGAGATCCATGCATATTTTGAGATACTTCATAAGGATGTTTTGTTATACATGTCTTGATCTATCCATCCATGCCCTTGTTTGCAATTATGGAGTGCCATAGCTTGAGTCAATCGAGCTCTACTTTTGCTATAAAATGTTTCCTGGCAGGTTGTTTACATGTTATTCAATTTTGCCAAGGTTGTTGTAGTTGATCCTTGCATGCAATGATGTTGTTCTTGCCATGTATAGCTTATATGCCATGTCTTCTTACTGTGAGTTGCCTTGCCATGCCATGTATTGCTCTGTGGTGAGTGGTTCAAGCTCACCAACATGCCTACTTATCGTTGTTCCTGCCATGTATGAATCTGTAATATAACTTGCCATGTTTACATGGGTTCCATCATATTTTCTGATCCTTTTTGGCTTATGGTCAGTAAGGGACTTTTGTTCTATGCTTTGAGTAGATTCATGCCATGCCTTTGTTTGCCATGATAAGCTCCTGTAACATGTTGTTTGATAGCTCTAAACATTGCAACTTTGATGTTATTTACGCCAATGCACAAGCTGTTATTATTTGCAATCTTGCCATGTATGTTTGAGCATGTTCTAGTAGTTTCGGAGATAGCTCAGTGTTCATGTTTTGGAATGCTTTACCTGTACATCATGACCATGCCTTTTGTTAGTGTGTTGAGGTCCTGTAGCATGTTGTTTTGATGCTTGCAATATGCCTAGTTGCTGTTTTGGACAGATTGTTGCTATGACTTGCATTGTGTGTATGTGTTGAACCGTTGCTCCGTTTTGAGTGTGCTCTATATGAAACTTGCTTGATTTTGCATGTAGTTTCATATTATCATGTTGCATCCTTGTTTTGAGCTGTTTTCTTGATGTTTGGGTGCATTTTGCATCAATGCCATGTTTATCTTGCTTTGCTCATATCTTCTAGGCCGTAGCTCCGAATTAAATAAACTTTATATGTAACTTGACTAGAATTTCGTGTAGATCATCATGGTGCATCTTAACTTGCTGTTTAACAACTTGAACATAAGGTTTATCCAGATCTGGACCAATTTCGAAATTTGCATATGAGGACTTACCGGTATTGTTCTATGTTGTTTCCGGCCTCATTTAAACTTGTTTTGATGTGTTGCTCTTGTTTGCATCATCTCTTGCCATGAGTAGCTTCACGTAACTTTGTCATGCATCATGCTTGTTTGTGCATCATGTCTTGTTCATGTGTGGTGTGTTTACCGTGTTGTGTGCTTCTTCTTGTTAGTTCTTGTTTCGTTGCGATCGTGAGGATTCGTTCGTCTACGCTTGGTTCGGCTTCATCCGTTCGTCTTCTTCATGGACTCGTTCTTCTTCCTTGCGGGATTTCAGGCAAGATGACCGTCACCTTGGATCTCATTACTATCATTGCTATGCTAGTTGCTTCGTTCTTTCACTATGCTGCGCTACTTATCACTTGCTGCTCAAGCCATCCCAAATTGCCATGTCAGCCCCTAACCTTTTGCACCCTTCCTAGCAAACCGTTGTTTGGCTATGTTACCGCTTTGCTCAGCCCCTCTTATAGCGTTGCTAGTTGCAGGTGAAGATGAAGTTTGTTCCTTGTTGGAACATGGAGATGTTGTTCCTTGTTGGAACATGTTTACTTGTTGGGATATCACAATATATCTTATTTAATTAATGCATCTATATACTTGGTAAAGGGTGGAAGGCTCGGCCTTATGCCTGGTGTTTTGTTCCACTCTTGCCGCCCTAGTTTCCGTCATATCGGTATTATGTTCCCGGATTTTGCGTCCCTAACGCGGTCGGGTGATTTATGGGACCCCTTGACAGTTCGCTTTGAATAAGACTCGTCCAGCAAGGCCCAACATTGGTTTTACCATTTGCCTCACCACCACCTACCTTTTCCCTTGGGAGTCGCTCTCTCGAGGGTCATCTTTATTCAGCCCCCCCCGGGCCAGTGCTTCTCTAAGTGCTGGCCTGAACCGAGCTGCCTGCGAGGCCACCTTGAGGCAACCCGAGGTTTGGTTTTACTCGTAGCTAGTCTCATCCGGTGTTGCCCTGAGAACGAGATATGTGCAGCTCCTATCGGGATTGTCGGCGCATCGGGCGGCTTTGCTGGTCTTGTTTTATTACTGTCGAAATGTCTTGTAGCCGGATTCGAGACTGATCGGGTCTTCCGGGAGAAGGAATATCCTTCGTTGATCGCGAGAGCTTATCATGGGCTAAGTTGGGACACCCTGCAGGGTATAAACTTTCAAAGCCGTGCCCACGGTTATGTGGCAGATGGGAATTTGTTAATATCCGGTTGTAGTAAACTTGAAGCAAACTCTTATAAAATACACCAACCGTGTGCGAATCGTGAGTGTCTCTTTTGGGGTTGATCGAGAGGAGAACACGGTTTCGGGTTATGTCGGCGTAAGTAGGAGTTTAGGATCACTTCTTGATCATTACTAGTTGACGACCGTTCCTTTGTTTCTCTTCTCGCTCTCATTTGCGTTGGTTAGCCACCATATATGCTTAGTCGCTGCTGCAACCTCACCACTTTACCCTTCCTTTCCCTTTAAGCTTTGCTAGTCTTGATACCCATGGTAATGGGATTCTGAGTCCTCGTGGCTCACTGATTACTACACCACCAGTTGCAGGTACAGGTTTGCGATGATCATGACGCGAGAGCGATGTTTGGTTGTGTTGGAGTTCTTCTTCCGCTTCTTCTTGATCGGGGATAGGTTCGGTCGGCAGCCTGGGCTAGCAGGGTGGATGTTGTTTGAGTTTCTGTTTATGTTCCATCCGTAGTCGGATGTTGATCTTGTATATGAGGTTGATGTATTCTTGTGGCATTTGTGCCTTATGTATGTATCCCCATCTATTATGTAATGTTGATGTAATGATATCCACCTTGCAAAAGCGTTTCAATATGCAGGTCTATCCTTGGTGGGACCGTCGAGTTCCTTTTGGATAGGGTCGCATATTGGGCGTGACAAGTTGGTATCAGAGCCTCGACCGACCCTAGGAGCCCCCTTGATTGATCGTGTAGTTTGGCCGTTGTCGAGTCTAGAAGAAAACTGTTTTGAGTCTAGTTATATCGAGAGTAGGATTTCTTTTACTCCTCGCCCTTAAATCGCTCTGGTGAGGAATCTGGCGTAGGTGTTTTGAATTACTCCTCTTCCCCTTCAAAATTTTTCTTTAGGATCACACAGTTGGTTTTCCGGTAGTTGTTCCTCAGTTCTTTTCATCCGGTGCATTTCTCGTCAAGTTGACTCGAGCCTCTTCATCATTGAGTTCAATCCTCAGTTGTCCTTGTTTTTCCCACCCGCCCTCCCTTCTCCTTTTCGGAACCGGAGTCCGTAATTGAGTATCCATCCTACTCGTGCGAAGTCTTTGCTTTCTTTCCTCAATGATTTCAACCGGTGTTTGCTCTTCAAGATTTTCGTCGATTTCCCCTTCCAAGTTATCTGTGTTTTCCCGCCCTCCCACCCTCTTCTTCTCGGAGTTTGCCTCTCTCCCGGCCATCTATTTCACTCGTGTGGAGTCTTCCCTTAATTATTTCAACCGGTGAATTCTCGTCTTGTTCGTCATTCTTCATCCCTTTCTTTTTCCGGTGCACTCAATTCAAGTTTTCGGTGTTGATCATATTCTTTTCCTTGGATCAAGTTTTCCCCTTGCTCGTTCCTCCTCTCGCCATTCTTTTATCCCGGAGTGTTGAAGACATCTCAGAAGATTCATGTTTGCATTCTATTAATCCGAGGTTGTCACCTCATTCAAATATTTCAATTGTTCCGGTGCATCATCTATCTATTCAACATCCCTTTCCAACGGTGTTATCTTTCAGTGGGCCCTAACCCACAGGTCTTTTCCCAGGATCTTACCTGACTCTTCTAATTCCCCCGGAGTTATTCTCAATTCTTTTCAAGTGTGACGTAAGAATGAATTTCATCAGTCAGATGCCTTTTCAAGATCGATTTCAAATCATTTCATTGTTGGCTCAATCTCTCTGTTTTCCTTTCTTCCGGAGTATCTCATTAATTTTGGTGATGTTTATCGTCGTCCTTGAAGACCGAAGTAGAGTTTCTCTTAAATCTTGCCCGTTCTCCCGAAGATTCGTGGTTCTAGCTTCATGCTATCCTCTCGAATTATTCCATTTATCTGTTAGTATTTTCTTACCCATCCGGAGCATTTCAGGAGTTGCTTTTCTGTTCCGATCATCCGGAGGCCATCTTTTCGAAATATCTCTCCATTCTAAGTTTTTTTCAAATTCGTTCTCCAATTATTCCATATTCGTGCCCCTTCGTTCGTCTCAATATTCTTCCGGTGCTGCGTTCAAGCATTCGTTAATCAGTTTGCGATCTCTTCGATCTCTTTTGTCCAAATTCCCTCAAGTATCTTCGTGCTTTTCTAATTCTTCCCGGTGATTCATTTCTCTTTCGTCAGTCACTTCCGAATTCTTACGGTGGTTCGTTCAAGATTCTTTTCCTTTGATTATCATTTCATCCATTCATTCTTTTCAATCCTACCGGTGGTTCATGAAGACCCTCTCCGGTTTTGTGCTATCCCTTTCTCAGTTCGTGATATGTCACTTCTCAATCCTTTTCAAGAAGAATAAGTGGTATGCAAAAATCCATTGCTTGTCATCAATTTAATTTGATGAAGGATAAGCATACAATAAATCTTATTCTTATTTCATCAAAGTGATTAATCCTTTTCTTCGGAGTTTGTTCGTAATGAATAAATTCGACTTCCAAGTGTTTTAATCTTTTCTTTTCCGGAGTTCAATTTCCTCGGCCTTTTCGTCGGAACCTCCATCTAAAGCATTGCAAGGCTCATCTTATTCTTTCATCCTTCATTCTATCTCATCACCTTTTGTTACCGGAGTTCTTCATGGTGGTTCTTCATGATTTAATTCATTCTCTCAAGAGTTCATCAAGATTTTCTTGGTGGAGCTCAAGTATCTTTTCTTCTCACGTCTCGAAGTGCAATTAATTCTCCGTATTCTTTTGAAGTGGAGTTTCGCATTTCTTCGTTCTTCTCAGCTATCCAATCATTTCCGTTTGTGGCCGGTTATCACCTTATGATTTTGAGAGGTTATCCATAAGTCCACAACAAGCTTATTCTTTTGTTGTTGAAAATTTCCAACAACTCAGTTCAATCCTTCCCTCTAAAGATGCTTTCAATTTCATTCGTGACACAAGTTGTCATATTCTTATCCGTTCTTTTCATTCAATTTTTTTCAATTCTTTCCGGAGGTTTTGTGTCATGTCTTCATCAAGTATCATTCCATCCTCTCAAGTTCTAGTTCTATTCCTCCATGTTTTAGCCGGAGTGCTGCCTAAATCCTTTCAGTTGTATTCGTTTCTTATCTCATTCAAACCGGAGTGGTTTCATAGTCTATCCGATTCCGTGAGCTTTCGATTCTCGTCATTCTCGTCGTTCCTCTATTCTTCTCGAGTGCTCTCAATTCTTTGCTTCTTCTCTTGAGTTCTCGTTTCACCTCATCCCTTTTTCCCTTCCGTCTCGGTCCTAAGATCTCGGGACGAGATCTCTTGTTAGTGGAGGAGTGTTGTAACGCCCCGGATTCGATGCGCCAGGTGTCCGCCAGTTTTTTGCCGTCGTTGCCATGTCATTTGCTTGCGTGTTGCACTTTGCCGTGTCATCGTCTGCATTTCATATCATGCCATCATGTGCATTTCATTTTGCATACGTGTTCGTCTCATGCATCCGAGCATTTTCCCCGTTGTCCGTTTTGCAATCCGGCACTCCTATGTCTCCCGGCGCCCCCTTTTACCTCTTTTCATGTGCGGGTATTAAACGGTCTCGGAATGGACCGAGGTTTGTCAAGCGGCCTTGGTATACCACCGGTAGACCGCCTGTCAAGTTTCATCGCATTCAGAGCTCGTTTGATAGCTCAATCGTTAAATATATAGCGGCATCGTTGCCGGTATTCTCGCCGGACGTTTCGGTCTCCGGAACAGTCCCCGGGCCTCACTTCTCTTCTCTCCTCTCAGCCCGAGGCCTCTCTTCATAGCCCACTAGCCACTCACATAGACCCTCTCCACTCCGGAGCCATCCGATGACCATCGAACGGTCCGAAAACGGAGCAAAAACCCCTAAACCTAGACCCCTTTCTATATATAGACGCCTCCCCTGCCATTTTTGGCCTCCTACCTACTCGCCTCCTCAATTTCCGCAGCCAGCCACCTCCCACCTCTTCCTCGGATCGCGCGCTGCCGCCTCCTCCTCAAATTCCGGCGCAGGCCACCTCGCCGCCGCCACTTGGCGCGCCCCGTTTGGCCAGCCGCCGCTCCTCCCGCGCCCGCAGCCAACGGGCGGCTGTCACGTGCTCCCGTCGCCTCCCGCCACCAGCTCCCACCTCCACTGCGCCAGGCCGCTGAAGCCCATCCGCAGCCCGCCCGGCCGATCTGGGCCCGCCCGCCCGATCGGCCGCCTCCATGCGATCGCCACCCCCGCCGGTGGCGGCTGCCTCCGCCGCCTCGACCCTCTCCGGTCGCGCCGCCCGGCCCGTGCCGCCGCCGCCCGGCGCCGGTTCCTCCGTCGCCCGCCGCCATGGGAGCCGCCACCATCGAAGCTCCCTCGCCGCCGCCCGAGAAGCTTCGCGGAGCTCGAGCACCGAGCCCACGTCGCCCCCCCCCGCCGGAGCCGCGCCACGCCCGGATCCGGCGCCCGCCTCGGATCTCCTCGTTCGGCGGTCCCGCCCCCACACTCGCCGGAGCCCGCCAGCGCCGCCGTCGTCGCTTCGGGCGGCCTCGCCCTTCGACCTCGCCGTTGACTTTTTCCCCGAGGTCCAATTTCCCCTAAGTCCTTTTTCTGCTTATATTTTTAGCCATTTTCATCATGTCATAACTCTGTGCATGTTGCTCCGTTTCGTGCGTATAATATGTCAAATTGTTCGTCTCGATGAGTAGATCATTTTATCTCACTGCATCATTTTCATTTGAGCTCATCTTGATGCCAGAAATGCTGTTAGAAGAGTGCTATGTGATGTTAGTTTCTGATTCTTATCAGAACATGCACTTTTGTCATTTTTGCCATGATTGATGTGTGCATCCTATGGTCTTGAGTCCTACATGTGTTTTGTAATATGCCATGCCATCTTTCCATGGGTGTATGCCATGTATTTTTGTGATCAATGTGGTGGCTAGCACAAGCATGCAAACTAGGTGTCTTGATTTTGCTGTTTTCAGCCCTGTTTTGCTGATATTTTTATGCCATGTTAACTTGATGCTACCGAGAGATCCATGCATATTTTGAGATACTTCAGTAAGGATGTTTTGTTATACATGTCTTGCTCTATCCATCCACGCCCTTGTTTGAAATTATGGAGTGCCATAGCTTGAGTCAATCGAGCTCTACTTTTGCTATAAAATGTTTCCTGGCAGGTTGTTTACATGTTATTCAATTTTGCCAAGGTTGTTGTAGTTGATCCTTGCATGCTATGATGTTGTTCTTGCCATGTATAGCTTCTATGCCATGTCTTCTTACTGTGAGTTGCCTTGACATGCCATGTATTGCTCTGTGGTGAGTGGTTCAAGCTCACCAACATGCCTACTTATCGTTGTTCCTGCCATGTATGAATCTGTAATATAACTTGCCATGTTTACATGGGTTCCATCATATTTTCTGATCCTTTTTGGCTTATGGTCAGTAAGGTACTTTTGTTCTATGCTTTGAGTAGATTCATGCCATGCCTTTGTTTGCCATGATAAGTTCCTGTAACATGTTGTTTGATAGCTCTAAACATTGCAACTTTGATGTTATTTACGCCAATGCACAAGCTGTTATTATTTGCAATCTTGCCATGTATGTTTGAGCATGTTCTAGTAGTTTCTGGAAATAGCTCAGTGTTCATGTTTTGGAATGCTTTACCTGTACATCATGACCATGCCTTTTGTTAGTGTGTTGAGGTCCTGTAGCATGTTGTTTTGATGCTTGCAATATGCCTAGTTGCTGTTTTGGACAGATTGTTGCTATGACTTGCATTGTGTGTATGTGTTGAACCGTTGCTCCGTTTTGAGTGTGCTCTATATGAAACTTGCTTGATTTTGCATGTAGTTTCATATTATCATGTTGCATCCTTGTTTTGAGCTGTTTTCTTGATGTTTGGGTGCATTTTGCATCAATGCCATGTTTATCTTGCTTTGCTCATATCTTCTAGGCCGTAGCTCCGAATTAAATAAACTTTATATGTAACTTGACTAGAATTTCGTGTAGATCATCATGGTGCATCTTAACTTGCTGTTTAACAACTTGAACATAAGGTTTATCCAGATCTGGACCAATTTTGAAATTTGCATATGAGGACTTACCGGTATTGTTCTATGTTGTTTCCGGCCTCATTTAAACTTGTTTTGATGTGTTGCTCTTGTTTGCATCATCTCTTGCCATGAGTAGCTTCACGTAACTTTGTCATGCATCATGCTTGTTTGTGCATCATGTCTTGTTCATGTGTGGTGTGTTTACCGTGTTGTGTGCTTCTTCTTGTTAGTTCTTGTTTCGTTGCGATCGTGAGGATTCGTTCGTCTACGCTTGGTTCGGCTTCATCCGTTCGTCTTCTTCATGGACTCGTTCTTCTTCCTTGCGGGATTTCAGGCAAGATGACCGTCACCTTGGATCTCATTACTATCATTGCTATGCTAGTTGCTTCGTTCTTTCGCTATGCTGCGCTACTTATCACTTGCTGCTCAAGCCATCCCAAATTGCCATGTCAGCCCCTAACCTTTTGCACCCTTCCTAGCAAACCGTTGTTTGGCTATGTTACCGCTTTGCTCAGCCCCTCTTATAGCGTTGCTAGTTGCAGGTGAAGATGAAGTTTGTTCCTTGTTGGAACATGGAGATGTTGTTCCTTGTTGGAACATGTTTACTTGTTGGGATATCACAATATATCTTATTTAATTAATGCATCTATATACTTGGTAAAGGGTGGAAGGCTCGGCCTTATGCCTGGTGTTTTGTTCCACTCTTGCCGCCCTAGTTTCCGTCATATCGGTATTATGTTCCCGGATTTTGCGTCCCTAACGCGGTCGGGTGATTTATGGGACCCCCTTGACAGTTCGCTTTGAATAAGACTCGTCCAGCAAGGCCCAACATTGGTTTTACCATTTGCCTCACCACCACCTACCTTTTCCCTTGGGAGTCGCTCTCTCGAGGGTCATCTTTATTCAGCCCCGGGCGGTGCTTCTCTAAGTGTTGGCTCGAACCGAGCTGCTCATGAGGCCACCTTGAGGCAACCCGAGGTTTGGTTTTACTCGTAGCTAGTCTCATCCGGTGTTGCCCTGAGAACGAGATATGTGCAGCTCCTATCGGGATTGTCGGCGCATCGGGCGGCTTTGCTGGTCTTGTTTTATTCTTTGTCGAAATGTCTTGTAGCGGGATTCCGAGACTCGATCGGGTCTTCCGGGAGAAGGAATATCCTTCGTTGATCGCGAGAGCTTATCATGGGCTAAGTTGGGACACCCCTGCAGGGTATAAACTTTCGAAAGCCGTGCCCACGGTTATGTGGCAGATGGGAATTTGTTAATATCCGGTTGTAGTAAACTTGAAGCAAACTCTTATAAAATACACCAACCGTGTGCGTAACCGTGAGTGTCTCTTTTCGTGGTTGATCGAGAGGAGAACACGGTTTCTGGGTTATGTCTGACGTAAGTAGGAGTTCAGGATCACTTCTTGATCATTACTAGTTGACGACCGTTCCTTTGTTTCTCTTCTCGCTCTCATTTGCGTTGGTTAGCCACCATATATGCTTAGTCGCTGCTGCAACCTCACCACTTTACCCCTTCCTTTCCCTTTAAGCTTTGCTAGTCTTGATACCCATGGTAATGGGATTGCTGAGTCCTCGTGGCTCACAGATTACTACACCACCAGTTGCAGGTACAGGTTTGCGATGATCATGACGCGAGAGCGATGTTTGCTTGTGTTGGAGTTCTTCTTCTGCTTCTTCTTGATCGGGGATAGGTTCGGTCGGCAGCTGGGCTAGCAGGGTGGATGTTGTTTGAGTTTCTGTTTATGTTCCATCCATAGTCGGATGTTGATCTTGTATATGAGGTTGATGTATTCTTGTGGCATTTGTGCCTTATGTATGTATCCCCATCTATTATGTAGTGTTGATGTAATGATATCCACCTTGCAAAAGCGTTTCAATATGCGGGTCTATCCTTGGTGGGACCGTCGAGTTCCTTTTGGATACGGTCGCATATTGGGCATGACATTCATGCTCACGGCAACTTTGTGAATCTTTATTACAGAAACTTCTCAACAAAAATAATTATCCCCTTGTAAAATTCCATTGTATTATAAAAATAATGTGCCAAGGTTTGCCTTTAGGATGTTTATAATACTTGTTGGTTTGTATGGTGCAGGACAGAAACTTTGGCTGTAGTGCGCGATTTTTAATTTTTTACTGGAAGGTACAATGGTTCTGATTCTTCTTGCACTGTCTTTCTATAAATTTTTTTCCTTATTTTGGCAGAGTTATTCAAGTATCATAAGTATGGTGAACGTTCAGATTATTACATACTGTTCTGTTTTAGACAGATTCTGTTTTTGATGCATAGTTTGCTTGTTTTGATGAAACTATAAATTTATATCAGTGGATTAAGCCATGTAAATTCTATATTACAGTAGACACAATGCAAAAACAAAATATGAATTGGTTTTCAACAGTACTTAGAGTAGTGATTTGCTTTATTATACTAACGGATCTTACCGAGTTTTCTGTTGAAGTTTTGTGTGGATGAAGTGTTCGATGATCGAGAGGGTTTCGATGTGAGAAGAAGGAAGAGAGGCAAGAGCTCAAGCTTGGGGATTTCCGAGGCACCCCAAGTAAATATTCAAGGAGACTCAAGCGTCTAAGCTTGGGGATGCCCTGGAAGGCATCCCCTCTTTCTTCAACAAATATCAGTATGTTTTCGGATTCGTTTCATTCATGTGATATGTGCAAATCTTGGAGCATCTTTTGCATTCTTTTATGCACCATGCTGGTATGAGATGGTCCTTGGTTGATGTATAGAATGCTCTTTGCACTTCAATTATATCTTTTGAGTATGGCTTTATATAATGCTTCATGTGCTTCACTTATATCATTTGAAGTTCGGATTGCCTGTTTCCCTTCACTTCGACAACTGCCATTTGTAGAATGCTCTTTTGCTTCACTTATATTTGTTAGAGCATGGGCATATCTTTTTTAGAAAGAATTAAAATCTCTTGCTTCACTTATATCTATTTAGACAGATGACATGAACTGGTCATTCACATGGTTAGTCATAAAACCCTACATAAAACTTGTAGATCACTGAATATGATATGTTTGATTCCTTGCAATAGTTTTGCAATATAAAGGTGGTGATATTAGAGTCGTGCTAGTTGAGTAATTGTGAAATTGAGAAATACTTGCGTTGAGGTTTGCAAGTCCCGTAGCATGCACGTATGGTGAACCGTTATGTAACGAAGTTGGAGCATGACGTGTTTATTGATTGTCTTCCTTATGAGTGGCAGTCGGGGACGAGCGATGGTCTTTTCCTACCAATCTATCCTCCTAGGATCATGCGCGTAGTACTTTGTTTCGATGACTAATAGATTTTTGCAATAAGTATGTGATTTCTTTATGACTAATGTTGAGTCCATGGATTGTACGCACTCTCACCCTTCCATCATTGCTAGCCTCTTCGGTACCGTGCATTGCCTTTTCTCACCTCGAGAGTTGGCGCAAACTTCGCCGGTGCATCCAAACCCCGTGATACGATACGCTCTATCACACATAAACCTCCTTATATCTTCCTCAAAACAACCACCATACCTACCTATTATGGCATTTCCATAGCCATTCCGAGTATATTGCCATGCAACTTCAATCATCATCATATACATGACTTGAGCATTTATTGTCATATTGCTTTGCATGATCGTAAGATAGCTAGCATGATGTTTTCATGGCTTGTCCATTTTTTGATGTCATTGCTACGCTAGATCATTGCACATCCCGGTACACCGCCGGAGGCATTCATATAGAGTCATATCGTTGTTCTAGATATCGAGTTGTAATATTGAGTTGTAAGTAAATAAAAGTGTGATGATCATCATTATTAGAACATTGTCCCATGTGAGGTTATCAAAATAAAAGTGGCCAAAGAAGACAAAAAAGAGAGAGAGGCCAAAGGAGCCTACAAAAAAAAGAGAAAAAAAGAGAGAAGAAGAGAGAAGGGACAATGTTACTATCCTTTTTACCACACTTGTGCTTCAAAGTAGCACCATGTTCTTCATATAGAGAGTCTCTTGAGTTATCACTTTCATATACTAGTGGGAATTTTCATTATAGAACTTGGCTTGTATATTCCAACGATGGCTTCCTCAAACGCCCTAGGTCTTCATGAGCAAGCAAGTTGGATGCACACCCACTTAGTTTCAGTTTGAGCTTTCATACACTTATAGCTCTAGTGCATCCGTTGCATGGCAATCCCTACTCCTCACATTGACATCAATTAATGGGCATCTCCATAGCCCGTTTATTAGCCGCATCGATGTGAGATTTTCTCCTTTTTTGTCTTCTCCACATAACCCCCATCATCATATTCTATTCCACCTATAGTGCTATGTCCATGGATCACGCTCATGTATTGCGTGAAAGTTGAAAAGGTTTGAGAAACGTCAAAAGTATGAAACAATTGCTTGTCTTGTCATCGAGGTTGTGCATGATGTGAATATTTTGTGTGGTGAAGATGGAGCATAGCCAGACTATATGATTTTGTAGGGATGAGCTTTCTTTGGCTATGTTATTTCAATAAGACATAATTGCTTGGTTGGTATGCTTGAAGTATTATTGTTTTTATGTCAAAGGATAGACTATTGCCTTGAATCACTCGTGTCTTAATATTCATGCCATGATTAGACATATGATCAAGATTATGCTAGGTAGCATTCCACATAAAAAATTATCTTTTTAATCATTTACCTACTCGAGGCGAGCAGGAATTAAGCTTGGGGATCTTGTCGTCTCCGTCGTATCTATAATTTTGATTGTTCCATGCCAATATTATTCAACTTTCATATACTTTTGGCAACTTTTTATACTATTTTTGGGACTAACATATCAATCCGATTGCCCGGTGGCCGCCTGCTCATTGCATGTTTTATGTTTCACAGAAACCCCATATCAAACGGAGTCCAAACAGAATAAAAATGGACGGAGAATTATTTTTGAATATTTGTGATTTTTGGGAAGAAAATCAACGCGAGACGATGCCCGAGGTGGCCACGAGGGTGGGGCCCATGGCCACTCCAGTGGCGCGCCCCACCCTCGTGGGCCACCGTAGGCGGTTGATGCTCTACTTTGGCCGCAAGAAAGCTAATTTTGGAAAAAAATCACGCGAAGGTTTAGGTCAATCGAGTTACAAATCTCCATATATATATATATATATATATATATATATATATATATATATATATATATATATATATATATATATATATATATATATATATATATATATATATATATATATATATATACTGAAAGCAGTGAAAGGGCGTGCAGTAATGTAAGCAGAGAGATAGATCCAATCTCGGCAGGGCTCTCGCCCTCCCATGCCATGGAGGCCAAGGACCGGGGGAAACCCTTCTCCCATCTAGGAAGGAGGTCAAGGAAGAAGAAGGCGAAGGGCCCCTCTCCCTTCTCTTGGGTGGCGCCAGAACGCCGCCGTGGCCATCATCATCACCGTAATCTTCACCAACAACTTCACCGCCATCATCACCAACTCTTTCCCCCTCTATGCAGCGGTGTAATCTCTCTCTTACCCGCTGTAATTTCTACTTAAACTTGGTGCTCAACGCTATATATTATTTCCCAATGATGTATGGCTATCCTATGATGTTTGAGTAGATCCGTTTTGTCCTATGGGCTATTTGATGATCAAGATTGGTTTGAGTTGCATGTTTTATTATTGGTGCTATCCTATGGCGCTCTCCGTGTCGCGCAAGCGTGAGGGATCCCCGATGTAGGGTTTGCAATATGTTTATGATTTTCTTATGGTGGGTGGCGTGAGTGAACAGAAGCACAGACCCAAGTAAGTAGGTTGTTTGCGTATGGGATAAAGAGGACTTGATGCTTTAATGCTATGGTTGGGCTTTACCTTAATGATCTTTAGTAGTTGCAGATTCTTGCTAGAGTTCCAATCATAAGTGCATATGATCCAAGTAGAGAAAGTATGTTAGCTTATGCCTCTCCCTCAAATAAAATTGCAATAATGATTACCGGTCTAGTTATCGATCGCCTAGGGACAAATAACTTTCTCGTAACAAAAAGCTCTTTACTAATTTAGTTGTGTCTTTATCTAAACAGCCCCTAGCTTTTATTTACTCGCTCTTTACTTTCTTGCAAGCCTATCCAAAAACACCTACAAAGTACTTCTAGTTTCATACTTGTTCTAGGTAAAGCGAACGTCAAGCGTGCGTAGAGTTGCATCGGTGGTCGATAGGACTTGAGGGAATATTTGTTCTACCTTTAGCTCTTCGTTGGGTTCGACACTCTTACTTATCGAAAGAGGCTACAATTGATCCCCTATACTTGTGGGTTATCACTCACAAATTAACCGGACATCCCCGACCCCACGGAGGTTCAGTAAGTGCGAAGTAGTGCCCTCCAACACACACACACACACACACACACACACACACACACACACACACACACACACACACACACACACACACACACACACACACACACACACACACACACACACACTTTGAATCACTGGGAGGGGGCATCTCACCAAGACATATTGTAACACTGACCAAGAAGAATCACCACCTTGGTCGTATAACCTATCTCATTACTGGGTCAAAGTGAAGGATGTCCACACGCTGTTCCACAAATGGGCTAGCTTGTCGCCAATAACCACGTGAGGGAGTGCCTGAAGACAACCACTTTGTGCATGTGGCCCAAACATATGTATGGGAGTGTTATGTGGTGTTTGAATACAATGCACAACTTTGATGTCGCATTGTGCTTTTGGAACTGGAAAGTCCCCACACAGAGCGAGGGTTCACGACGCGTATAGTCCCCACATGCATCGAAAATCGTACAGTCCCCACACAGAGCGAGGTTCATGACGCGTTGCTACTTCTTGAGCTTACGTTGGTTTTTGCCTTGAAGAGGAATGGGTGATGCAGCAAAGTAGAGATAAGTATTTCCCTCAGTTTGTGAACCAAGGTATCAATCGAGTAGGAGACAATGCACAAATCACCAATACCTGCACAAACAATCAAACAACTTGCACCCAACGCGATAAAGGGGTTGTCAATCCCTTCACGGTTACTTGCAAAAGTGAGATCTACTAGAGATAGATGAAAGTAAACAAATGATAAATTAAATATTTCTGGTTTGTTGGTTTATAGATCAGAAAGTAAAAGATTGCAAAGTAATAGATCGGAAACTTATATGATGGAAAATAGACCCAGGGGCCATAGGTTTCACTAGAGGCTTCTCTCAAGATAGCAAATAATACGGTGGGTGAACAAATTACTGTCGAGAAATTGATAGAAAAGCACAAAGTTATGATGATATCTAAGGCAACGATTATGAAATATAGGCATCACGTCCGTGTCGAGTAGACCGACTCCTGCGTGCATCTACTACTATTACTCCACACATCGACCGACTCCTGCCTGCATCTAGAGTATTAAGTTCATGAAGAACAGAGTAACGCGTTAAGTAATATGACATGATGTAGTGGAATAAACTCAAGCAATATTATGTAAACCCCATCTTTTTATCCTCGATGGCAACAATCCAATACGTGCCTTGCTACCCCTTCTATCACTGGGAAAGGACACCGCAAGATTGAACCCAAAGCTAAGCACTTCTCCCCTTGCAAGAAAAACCAATCTAGTTGGCCAAACCAAACTGATAGTTCGAAGAGAATTACAGAGATACCAAATCATGCATAAAAGAATTCAGAGAAGATTCAAATAATATTCAAAGATAGGCTGATCATAAATCCACAATTCATCAGATCTCGACAAACACACCACAAAAGAAGGTTACATCGGATAGACCTCCAAGAACATTGAGGAGAACATGGTATTGAGAATCAAAGAGAGAGAAGAAGTCATCTTGCTACTAGCTATGGACCTGTAGGTCTGAGGTAAACTACTCACGCTTCATCAGAAGGGCAATAGATTTGATGTACAAGCCCTCCGTGATCGAACCCCCCTCCGACAGGATGCCGGAAAAGGCCCCTAGATAGGATCTCACGGGTACAGAAGGTTGCCACGGTGGAAAAGTGTTTTCGTGGATACTTCTGGTGGTTTGGGAAGATATGTGAATATATAGGAGGAAGATGTAGGTCAGGGGGTCACCGAGGGGCCCACAAGGTAGGGAGCATGCCCTACCCCCTAGGCGCACCCTCCACCCTTGTGGTCGCCTTGTGGCTCTTCTGACTTGCACTCCAAGTCTCCTGGGTGTCTTCTGGTCCAAGAAAAATCATCGTGAAGGTATTATTCCGTTTGGACTCCGTTTGGTATTCCTTTTCTGCGAAACTAAAAAACAAGGAAAAAACAGAAACTGGCACTAGGCACTAGGTTAATAGGTTAGTCCCAAAAATAATATAAAATAGCGTATTAATGCATATAAAACATCCAAAATAGATAATATAATAGTATGGAACAATAAAAAATTATAGGTACGTTGGAGACATATGAAGCATCCCCAAGCTTAATTCCTGCTCGTGCTCGAGTAGGTAAATAATAAAAACAGATTTTTTGATGTGCAATGCTACCTGACGTATTTATCCATGTAAATTTTCTTTATTGTGGCATGAATGTTCAGATCCATAAGATTCAAAACAAAAGTTTAATATTGACATAAAAACAATAATACTTCAAGCATAGTAACAAGGCAATTATGTCTTCTCAAAATAACATGGCCAAAGAAAGCTCATCCCTACAAAATCATATAGTCTGGCTATGCTCCATCTTCATCACTCAAAATTTTCAAATCATGCACAACCTCGATGACAAGCCAAACAATTGTTTCATACTTTTGATGTTCTCAAACTTTTTCAACTTTCACGCAATACATGAGTGTGAGCCATGGACATAGCACTATAGGTGGAATAGAATATGGTGGTTGTGGAGAAGACAAAAATAAGGAGATAGTCTCACATCAACTAGGCATATCAACGAGCTATGATATGCCCATCAATAGATATCAATGTGAGTGAGTAGGGATTTCCATGTAACGGATGCACTAGAGCTATAAGTTTATGAAAGCTCAAAAAGAAACTAAGTGGGTGTGCATCCAACTCGCTTGCTCACGAAGACCTAGGGCAATTGGAGGAAGCCCATCATAGGAATATACAAGCCAAGTTCAATAATGAAAAATTCCCACTAGTATATGAAAGTGACAACATAGGAGACTCTCTATCATGAAGATCATGGTGCTAATTTGAAGCACAAGTGTGGTAAAAGGATAGTAACATTTCCCCTTCTCTCTTTTCTCTCATTTTTTTATTGGGCCTTCTCTCATTTTTTTGGCCTCTTTTTTTCCGTTCAGAGTCTCATCCCGACTTGTGGGGGAATCATAGTCTCCATCATCCTTTCCTCACATGGGACAATGCTCTAATAATGAAGATCATCACACTTTTATTTACTTACAACTCAGGAATTACAACTCGATACTTAGAACAAAATATGACTCTATATGAATGCCTCTAGCGGTGTACCAGGATGTGCAATGAATCAAGAGTGACATGTATGAAAGAATTATGAACGGTGGCTTTGCCACAAATACGATGTCAACTACATGATCATGCAAAGCAATATGACAATGATGACGCCTGTCATAATAAACGGAACAGTGGAAAGTTGCATGGAAATATATCTCGGAATTGCTATGGAAATGCCATAATAGGTAGGTATGGTGGCTGTTTTGAGGAAGGTATATGGTGGGTGTAAGGTACCGGCGAAAGTTACACGGTACTAGACAGGCTAGCAATGGTGGAAGGGTGAGAGTGCGTATAATCCATGGACTCAACATTAGTCATAAAGAACTCACATACTTATTGCAAAAATCTATTAGTTATCAAAACGAAGTACTACACACATGCTAATAGGGGGATAGATTGGTAGGAAAAGACCATCGCTCGTCCCCGACCGCCACTCATAAGGAAGACAATCAATAAATAAATCATGCTCCGACTTCATCACATAACGGTTCACCATAGGTGCATGCTATGGGAATCACAAACTTTAACACAAGTATTTCTACAATCAACAATTACTCACTAGCATGACTCTAATATCACCATATTTATATCTCATGACAATCATAAGGAATCAAACTTCTCATAGTATTGAATGCACTTTATATGAAAGTTTTTATTATACCCCTCTTGGATGTCTATCATATTAGGACTAAATTTATAACCAAAGCAAATTACTATGTTGTTTAGAGATTCTTAAGATAATATAAGTGAAGCATGAGAGTTTAATAATTTCAATAAAATAAAGCCACCGTCGTGCTCTAAAAATATATAAGTGAAGCACTAGAGAAAAATTTCCTAGCTCAAAGGGTATAAGTGAAGCACATAGATTATTCTAATAAATCACGATTCATGCCTGTCCCTCTCAAATGGTGTGTACAACAAGGATGATTGTGGCAAACTAAAAAGTAACGAGTCATATCATACAAGATGCTCCAAGCAAAACACATATCCTGTGGTGAATAAAAATATAGCCTCAAGTAAAGTTACCGATAAACAAAGACGAAAGAGGGGATGCCTTCCGGGGCATCCCCAAGCTTAGGCTCTTGGTTGTCATTGAATATTACCTTGGGGTGCCTTGGGCATCCCCAAGCTTAGGCTCTTGCCACTCCTTATTCCATATCCCATCAACTTAACCAAAACTTGAGAACTTCACAACACAAAACTCAACAGAAAATCTCATAAGCTCCATTAGTATGAGAAAATAAATCACCACTTTTGGTACTGTTGTGAATTCATTCTTTATTTATACTGGTGTAATATCTACTTTATTCCATCTTTTTCATGGTTCATACCCCCCGATACTACCCATAGATTCATTAAAATAAGCAAACAACACATAGAAAACAGAATCTGTCAAAAACAGAGGAGTCTGTAGTAATCTGTAACTCTCGAATACTTCTGTAACTCCAAAAATTCTAAAAAATTAGTACAACCTGAGAAATTTGTTTAGTAATATTCTTAAAAAAGAATAAGTATTTTATCACGCTTCTTTTAAAAATGATAATTGTTTTCCTGAGCGCAAAAGTTTCTGTTTTTCAGCAAGATCAAATCAACTATCACTGTTAGCCATCCCAAAGGTCTTACTTGGCACAAACACTTATTAAAACACCAAAACACATCTAACCAGAGGCTAGATGCATTATTTATTGCAAAAAATCAAGGAAAAATATTTGGTTGTCTCCCAACAAGCGCTTTTCTTTAAAGCCTTTTAGCTAGGTGTTGATAATTTTAATGATGCTCACATGAAAGACAAATTGAAGCACAAAGAGAGCGTCATAAAGTACGCGAAGAACACATCTAAGTATAACATACTTCCTATGCATAGGCATCTTATAGGCAAAAAAATTATTAAGGCAAGCAAATCCTAGCATATGCAAAGAAGAAGAAAGAGACAATAGCAAACTCAACATAACGAGAGGTAATTTAGTAACATGAAGATTTCCACAATCATCTTTGTAACGCCCGGATAATTATGTTACAGTAAACCACTGTTAATGGTGCCATGTCATTGATTTTACTGTTGTTAAGTTCGCGTTGATTCAAAGTCGGTTCCAAAATAAAATTTGAAATTAGTGAAAAGAAAAGGCAAAAGTAATTAAAAGAAAAGGAGAAGGCATTTTAAAAAAGAAAACAGAAACCCACCCTCCCCAAGTGGGCCTCGTGGCCCATCTGGCCATTCCACTAGGCCAACCTCAGGCCAGCCCACACCTAGGCCAACATACTCCCATGCCTTCTCGAACCCTAACCGCACCTGCCACCCCAGATCCCCCACTCCCCCTCGTTCCCCACTCCCCACTCCTCTCCCCTCCCGATCCGATTTGGATCAGGCCAAACCCGGCGCCCCGACGCCAACTGCCATCGCCGGGGGCGTCCCTGACCCCATGTCGGGCCGCCCGTCACCGGACCTCCTCCCCGTCGCCGCCCGTCACTCACCGGACGCCTTGCCTTCCTCCCCGAAGCCCCGTTCGCTGGACCGCCTCGTCCCCATGCGACGCTGCCCTTGACCTCTCCGTCCCCTATGCCATTCGCCTTGCCGTTGCGGACTCCGGCCACCCCAGGCTGCCTTGAGCCCACTGCCCCTCCCTACAGCTTCACGGTGAGCCGCCGCGCCGGTTGCGCCTCCCTCTCCTTCCCCCTCCCTGCTCCCGTACTCCGCCGCTGTCGCCGCTCTGGCCGCGACCCGGCCACGCCCAATGTGCGTGCCCGCGCACCGCCGTGTTCCCAATAGCAGCGCTCGTCGCGCCCCCTTGCGTGCCCACCTTCGGTCGCTGTCGCCCGCCGCGACCGCTGCCGTCCCCTACTGTGCCGCTCTGCCTCTTGCTTCCTCCAGAGCCGCCATTGTCGCTAGCCCGCTTTGCCAGGCGAGCCCTGCTCCGTGCTCGCTGCGCCCGTCCTGCTGGTCAGGCTACTACCGCTCCGCCGCCGTGGCCCTCGCGTTCCGTTATGCGGCAAACCCCGCCGTAGCCACGGCCTCGCCCCGCCCCGGGCAGATTACGGGCGCCCGTTACGCCCGCGCCCGCTGCCCGTTAAGCCGCGTCCGCCCCGGATGGCCTCTAGGCCACTTACACGTGGGGCACACTCCCCAGGAACTCTTAAAAAAAGATATAAAAAATAGTAAATAATTATTTAATTAATTAACTTAATTAATCCTGATAATTAACCTGCTAATTACTTGTTAGTTAAACTGTGGCGATGACAACGGGACCCACATGTAAGTTTGACCCAGTCAACAGCCCTGCTGACGGCTGACATCATGCTGATGTCATGATGATGTCATAACCCTGTTTTCCTTTTTAATTAAATTTGTTAATGCCAAAATGTTTTAAAAACTTAATAAAATAATATAAAATAATCCATAACTCGGATGAAAAAGTTTTATACATGAAAGTTGCCCAGAACGACGAGACGAATCTGAATACGCTCTCCGTTGGTGTGTCACATTCCCCTAGCATAGCGAACATGCAACCTTCCCCTTCAATTCGTCTGTTTGAAAATGCCTAACTTCGGGAAAGCATTTTCGGATGTTTTCCCCCTTCGCCGGTATCGTGTAGCCCTGCGTTAGAACACCCCTAACACTGCCTTTTGTCTTGTCATGCATCTGTTGCTTGTATTTACTATTTATTCCCTCCCTCTTATCTATGGTAGACTCCGAGACCGATGCCGATGCCTCTGTGATCGACTACGTCGACGATGAACCCTTCTTCCCTTTCAGTGGAGTTTCCAGGCAAGCCCCCCTTTGATCATCCCGATATCGCCCATTCCATTCTCTCATGCTTGCATTAGATTTTGCAACTATAATTGATTGCTCCTTTTCTGATGCATAGCTTGCTTTTGTACTTGCTGTTGTACCTACCTGCTTAACCTAAACTGCTTAGTATAGGTTGGTTAGTGATCCATCAGTGACCCCCACTTGTCCTTGTTGCCCCTGCTTCATCATCCACGACTCAATCAAAGTGATCGACGACCAGAGCCTGACACCTCACATCACATCACGCCCGTTTTATTGCTCGACTCTGCAGAGTTACCAACGAGTGTCGAGGGTGGTACCTCATACATTACTCCTGATGAGATCTCTGTAGTGTAGCTATTCGGTCGTGGTCATCGAGGGTGATTCCTCCTTAACCACTTCCGATACGACTCTGTCATGCAACCCCTCAAGTGTGAACCTTGAGGGTGGTTCCTCTTACGTTCACCTTGACGATTACATTGAGTGGAACCCACCGAGGGTGATTCCTCGGGTTTTCCCCTTGATGTTTGGACACACGGTTACCTTGAGTTTACTTGAGACCTTTGGGAAAGTCAGGCGGGCCCGGAGAGCACCCGCAAGATGGTTACGAGGCACGGCTGGGCAAGCAGGTCGCCCCCAAGTGGGCTGGGTCAGCCCTTGCCGTATTTCCTCGAGACGGGGCGACGGGGTCACATTATCATGAGTTTCTGCTCGTCTCCGCAAGCTAATAATACACTTTGGTTTGGGTAGTTGTTCTGAGTTGGCCTTTGGCCTTTACGCACTAAACACCATGTGAGAATAGTTATGGGCCTTGACGACATAGTATCTGCCGAAGCTTTGTCAGACGTCTAGTTCAACATTGCGGCATGGCTGGGCTGGCACCATCCTGTAGTGGTGGAGCCTGGTCCGCCCTGCTCGCAAGGACCCGGAGTGCAACCGGCGATGGGCCCAGACCCCGGAGTGCTTAGGATGTAGACCGGCGGGGACCTCTCTGCTGAGCCTAGGTAGGGCTACGACGTGTTGATTTTCCGAGGCTGTGCATTGACCCAGAAAAGTGTGTCCAGCTAGAGTAATCAAGCATGTTGGAAAACGTGGTGCAACCTTGCAAGGAAGATTTATCTATTAATAGCCGTATCCATGGTAACGGAAGTTCAGACTTATATCCTGATCTTTTACAACTAGAAATGGATACTTGGACATGTGGCTCCGGGATTGCTTTCTCGCAGGGAGTCGAGGAAGGATCTCTGGTCATTAGTGTTACAACATTCTTGTTAATCATAAACTTCTATTCTTTACTCTTCTACATGCTGCAAGATGCTTGGAGCTGCTTGAAGATGCTAGTCTTCGATAGGCTAGGCCTTCCCCTCTATTCTGGCATTCTGCAGTTCAATCCACAGGCACAACCCTTCCATTTCATACGAATGCATACTTAGTATAGATCTCATGCTTGCGAGTACTTTGGATGAGTACTCACAGTTGCTTTGCTACCCCTTTTGCCCCTTCTTTCTTCTTTCCGGTTGATGCAACCAGATGGTGGATCCCTGGAGCCAGATGCCACCGCCAACAGATAATACTACATGGAGACAGCCGACGACCAAGAGTAGTTAGGAGGTCCTAGGCAGGAGGCCTTGCCTCTTCGATCGTTGATGTTCGTGCTAGCCTTCTTAAGGCGTCCTTGTTTAACTTATGTCTGTACTCAGATATTTTTGCTTCCGCTGACTCTTGTGTATCGAGCTTGTATTCGAGACCTCGAGGCCTCTGGCTTGTAATATAAAGTTTGTATTATTTTGATTTGTGTCTAGAGTTGTGTTGTGATATCTTGCCATCAGTCCCTGATCTTGATCGTACACATTTGCGTGTATGATTAGTGTACGGTCGAAACGGGGCGTCACAAGTTGGTATCAGAGCCGACTGCCTATAGGAACCCCCCCTTTCCAACTCCTTGGCCGAAGTTGAATCTAGTATTTGAAAAATTGTTTTACTAACATGGCTGTGTGGTTTACGGGACCACGTCGCCATTGGGTGGTATTAGGATCTTTTACTCCTCGACCTTTACTCTGGGAGTCTGATCTCTCTTCTATTCGGATTAAATGATTTTGCTAACTCTAACAATAGGATCTAGTGATCACATCCATCCGGAGATTCGTCTTACGCCTTTATTGAATTGAGGGCCAGGATCTGCTTCACATTGTTCACGGGCCGCAGGATCCTTTTATCGAAGGCACCCTGTGTTGTCCCCTGCAGATTCCTCGCTCTTGTGGTTTTCTCCGACGTTGATGTAGCCTTTGCTATGTCCCGTTGTTGTATCCCTCCATCGCGTGCCAGCGTGCCGCCTAGTATGTCTAGGACGATTCTATTGTCCGAACTCATACTAACAACGTGTAAATGGCTCTGTATATGTATATGTAAGTCTTTAATGACTACTGCTTGTACATACTGCGCCTTTGCTCATTGTTCAAGTTACATCCCGAATGACTCCATACACCTGCTCCACCCCTTGTTAAACTGTTCCCTGATGTTTTAGCAGGATGGCTGACGATCCTCCACCTCCACCCTATATTGCCGCAATGATGCAGCAGTTTGAGCTAAATCGTCAATTTATGACTGGGTTAATGGCCCAGTTCCCGAACCAGGATGCTCATCAATAGCCTGCCCCAATAACACTGCCAGAATTTGTGCACCTCAACCCGTCCATTTTCTGCAACTCCACCAATCCTATGGATGCTGATGATTGGCTTTGTGACATCATATTTGAGATGGAGTCTAATAATGTTGTCCCTGCCAGTTATGTCACCTTTGCGACATTTCACCGGAAGGGTTCAGCTGCTCAATGGTGGGAAAGCCACAGGGGTATGCTGCCTACAGAGACTATAACCACTAGGCAGGAATTTCAGTTAGCTTCCCATGCACGGCACATTCCTCAAGGTCTGATAGACCAGAAGAAGAAGGAGTTTCGCAAACTCTCACAAGGCACAATGACTCTAGATGAATATCAGAGGAAATTCCTTGAATTATCTCACTATGCTGCGGATGACGCCTGCACTGATGCTCACAAGCAGGATAAATTCCGTGAAGGACTACATCCCGATATAAAGCTCACACTTGTTGCTCATGATTGCGTGGACTTTGCGATGCTTGTCAGCCAAGCTTTCCAAAGTGAAAATGGTCTGACTGAGTACCAGGAGTCGCTCAAGCATACTCAAGATGTTGGCCCATCCTTGAGTCAACCTGCTCAGAAACGTCGAGTCTGGATCCCACACAATGTTCATTACCGACCTGCTCCAACACCAAGGCCGTCTTATGTTGCACCTCGTTTTCCTCCGCCGCCGAGAAAGCTAACAATTCAGGGTGGACAGTCCAATGCTGTAGCTCCTTGATAACCCACAAGTGTAGGGGATCGCAACAACTTTCGAGGGTAGAGTATTCAACCCAGATTTATTGATTCGACACAAGGGGAGCCAAAGAATATTCTCAAGTATTAGAAGCTGAGTTGTCAATTCAACCACACCTGGATAACTTAATATCTGCAGAAAAGTATTTAGTAGCAAAGTAATATGATAATAGTGGTAACGGTAACAAAAGAGTAATGAAAGTAAAAGTAATATTTTTGGTGTTTTGTAGTGATTGTAACAATAGCAACGGGAAAGTAAATAAGTGTAAACCAGTATATGGAAAGCTCGTAGGCATTGGATCGGTGATGGATAATTATGCCGGATGCGGTTCATCATGTAACAATTATAACATAGGGTGACACAGAACTAGCTCCAATTCATCAATGTAATGTAGGCATGTATTCCGAATATAGTCATACGTGCTTATGGAAAAGAACTTGCATGACATCTTTTGTCCTACCCTCCCATGGCAGCAGAGTCCTAATGGAAACTAAGGGATATTAAGGCCTCCTTTTAATAGAGAACTGAAACAAGGCATTAGCACATAGTGAATACATGAACTCCTCAAACTACGGTCATCACCGGGAGTGGTCCTGATTATTGTCACTTCAGGGTTGCCGGATCATAACACATAGTAGGTGACTACAGACTTGCAAGATAGGATCAAGAACTCACATATATTCATGAAAACATATTAGGTTCAGATCTGAAATCATGGCACTCGGGCCCTAGTGACAAGAATTAAGCATAGCAAAGTCATAGCAACATCAATCTCAGAACAAAATGGATACTAGGGATCAAACCCTAACAAAACTAACTCGATTACATGATAGATCTCATCCAACCCATCACCGTCCAGCAAGCCTAAGATGGAATTACTCACGCACGGCGGTGAGCATCATGAAATTGGTGATGGAGGATGATTGATGATGATGACGGCGACGAATCCCCCTCTCCGGAGCCTCGAACGGACTCCAGATCAGCCCTCCCGAGAGGTTTTAGGGCTTGGCGGCGGCTCCGTATCGTAAAACGCGATGATGTTTTCTCCTTGATTTTTTTCTCCCTGACAGCAAATATATAGACTCGGAGTTGGCGTCGGAGGAGCCTCAGGGGGCCCATGAAGTAGGGGGGCGCGCCCTAGGGGGGGGGTGCCCCCCACCCTCGTGGACAGGGTGTGGGCTCCCTGGTCTTCATCTTTGGCAAGGATTTTTTATTATGTTTAACTAGATGTTCCGTGGAGTTTCAGGTCATTCCGAGAACTTTTGTTTTCTCGCATAAAACAACATCATGGCAATTCTGCTGAAAACAAGCGTCATCAGGTTAGTTCCATTCAAATCATGCAAGTTAGAGTCCAAAACAAGGGCAAAAGTGTTTGGAAAAGTAGATACGACGGAGACGTATCAACTCCCCCAATCTTAAACCTTTGCTTGTCCTCAAGCAATTCAGTTGACAAACTGAAAGTGATAAAGAAAAACTTTAACAAACTCTGTTAGCTCTTGTTGTTGTAAATACGTAAAGCCAGCATTCAAGTTTTCAGCAAATATTATAACTAACCACATTTGCAATAACTCTCAGGTCTCATGATTACTCATATCAATAGCATAATCAGCTAGCGAGCGATAATAATAAATCTCGGATGACAACACTTTCTCAAAACAATCATAATATGATATAACAAGATGGTATCTCGCTAGCCCTTTCTGAGACCGCAAAACATAAATGCAGAGCACCTTTAAAGATCAAGGACTGACTAAATATTGTAATTCATGGTAAAAGAGATCCAGTCATAGTCATACCCAATATAAATTAATAGTAATGAATGCAAATGACAGCTGTGCTCTCCAGCTAGTGCTTTTTAATAAGAGGGTGATGACTCAACATAAAAGTAAATAGATAGGCCCTTCGCAGAGGGAAGCAGGGATTTGTAGAGGTGCCAGAGCTCGGTTTTGAAATAGAGATAAATAATATTTTGAGCGGTATACTTTCATTGTCAACATAACAACTAAGATATGGCGATATCTTCCATGCTACACACATTATAGGCGGTTCCCAAACAGAATGGTAAAGTTTATACTCCCCCTCCACCAACAAGCATTAATCCATGACTTGCTCGAAACAATGAGTGTCTCCAACTAGCAACAGTCCCTGGGGGAGTTTTGTTTGCAATTATTTTGATTTAGTTTAAATAAAGCTTGGGACTGGGCATCCCGGAGACCAGCCATTTTCTCGTGAGTGAGGAGCGGAGTCCACTCCTCTTGAGAATAACCCGCCTAACATGGAAGATAAGGGCAACCCTAGTTGATACATGAGCTATTCGAGCATACAAAACAGAATGTTTATTTGAAGGTTTAGAGTTTGGCACATACAAATTTACTTGGAACGGCAGGTAGATACCGTATATAGGAAGGTATAGTGGACTCATATGGAATAACTTTGGGGTTTAAGGGATTGGATGCACAAGCAGTATTCCCGCTTAGTACAAGTGAAGGCTAGCAAAAGACTGGGAAGCGACCAACTAGAGAGCGACAACAGTCATGAACATGCATTAAAATTAATAAACATGGGATGCAAGCATGAGTAGGATATAATCCACCATGAACATAAATATCGTGAAGGCTATGTTGATTTGTTTCAACTACATTTGTGAACATGTGCCAAGTCAAGTCACTTAAATCATTCAAAGGAGGATACCACCCCATAACACCACATCACAACCATTTCGATAGCATGTTGGCACGCAAGGTAAACCATTATAAATCATAGCTAATCAAGCATGGAATGAGCAACTATGATCTCTAACTGTTATTACAAACATGTTTATTCATAATAGGCTGAATCAGGAACGATGAACTCATCATATTTACAAAAACAAGAGAGGTCGAGTTCATACCAGCTTTTCTCATCTCAGTAAGTCCATCATATATCATCATAATTGCCTTTCACTTGCACGATCGAACGATGTGAATTATAATAAGAGTGCACGTGCATTGGACTAAGCTGGAATCTGCGAGCATTCAATAAACAGGAGAAGACAAGGCAATATGGGCTCTTGGTTAAATCAACGATAATGCATATAAGAGCCACTTCAACAATTTAATCGTGGTCTTATCCTATCGACCCCTAAAGAAAAGAAAAGAAATAAACCTATTTACATGGGAAAGCTCCCAACATGCAAAAAGAAGAACGGGAAATATTTTTTGGTTTTTTTCTTTTTAATTATTACTACTACAGCAAGAAAAGTAAACTAGCTAGAAGCTATTACTATTTTTTTGGTTTTTCTTAAAGTTTAACAAACACACAAGAAGAAAGCAGGAAAAAGAAAATAAACTAGCATGGATATTACAGTGAAAGAGTATGAGCATTGACATCTAGCAATGAGTGTGTGTAAACATAAATGTAATGTCAGTGGGAAATACATACTCCCCCAAGCTTAGGCTTTTGGCCTATGTTGGTTTATTGCCAGGGATGGCCTGGCGAATACCCGTAGGTGTAGCTGGGGTCGTACTGCGATGCAGCGTTTATCGCCGCCTGAGCTGCAGTGTGGCGTCGAGCTGCCTCCGCTCTCCTCTCATACTCATCTGCCTCCTCTCTGGTAATAGTATATCTTCCTTTTGTCTCGAGAATCAAAGAAGGGGAGGAGCAGGAGAGTAATCTGGACAACACGCTGTTTATCAAAGATTAGTCGATATAGGAGAGGTGATTCATTCCTCTCGACAAACTGGTGAGAGGCCATAGAATTAAAATCTAAATAAGTGGGAGGCAACTCCATATCACCCTCACGAACGTCCACCTCAAGAAAATTAGCTAAGCGGGTTGCATAAATTACTCCAAAGAAATCTCCATTATATCTATTATGATGCAACCTACGTGCTACAATGGCTCCCATATGATAAGATTGGTCTCCTAACACAGCACTCCTGAGAATGCTAAGGTCAGGGACACACATGTGACATGCTTCATCCTTAGCGTTTATGCACCTACCTATGAAGAGAGCAAAATAATGTATAGCAGGAAAGCGGATGCTCCCTATGGTAGCTTGTGTTATATCTCTAGATTCTCCCACGGTTATACTAGCAAGAAAGTTTCTAAATTCAGATTTACGAGGATCACTAGCACTACCTCATTGTGGAAGTTTGCAAGCAGAAGTAAAATCCTCTAAGTCCATGGTATAAGATTTGTCATAAAGATCAAACATGACAGTAGGAGAATTACGCGAAGATGAAAATTCAAACCTCCTCACAAATGAGCTAGTGAGTTGATGGTACTGGGGGCATTTGTCTGCCTCAAAGTCCACAAGATCGGCGTTACGCAAATGTGCGTTAAATTCTTCTTTGATTCCCGCTCGATCCATAAAATTTTCTGAAGGCCACTCACAAGGCCGCACCAGAGCGTCCCTTGGGGGCTCCTCATCAGCATCACGCATTGCAAGCCTGGGGCCTTTCTTCCTTGAAGAACCACCTTGGAACATTTTCCTAAGCATATTGCTTTTCTCTGAAAAATTTCTGAAATTTTTAGTAACTTCAAACAAAATTGAGCCAAGCTCAACAAAATTGATAGCAACTACTCCTACAAGTGCCTAGAGCCTATATCAAGCATTAGAACTACTTGGAACCATATAAATTTGACATGCAAGCTCAAGAACATGGTCACCTATGCAGCACAAATTTGCAATGAATAAAGCACTAGAACAAAAACTAATTTGACCAATGGAGGAGTCACATACCAAGGAACAATCTCCCCAAGTAGTTTTGTGAGAGGTGCTTTGAGCAAGGATATCGAAAATCAGAGCAAAGTGAGCTAGAACTCGTGCTTGAGCTGGTTATTCGTGTTTGTGGGAGGAAGAAGAAGTGGATGGGTGCAGGAATAAGTGGAGGAGGGCCACCGTGGGCCCACGAGGCAGGGGGCGTGCCCTGGGGGGTAGGGCGCGCCCTCCACCCTCGTGGCCAGGCGGCAGCTCCCCCCCCCCCCCGCGGTGTTTTCAGTACCATAAATCCTCAAATATTCCCGAAAAAATCATATTAAATTGGCATGGCATTTGGAGGACTTTTATTTTTGGGGTATTTTTATCTTGCACGGATAAATCAGGAAACAAACAGAAAAATACTATTTTTACTTTATTTCAACTAAATAACAGAAAATATAAAGAGGGTACAGAAGGTTGTGCCTTCAAGTTTCATCCATCTCATGCTCATCAAAAGGAATCCACTAACAAGGTTGATCAGGTCTTGTTAACAAACTCATCCCGAATAACATGGAACCGGAGAAATTTCGAATAACACTATGTTACCTCAACGGGGATATGCACATCCCCATTAATAAGAATATCATATTTCTTCTTGACAGTAGGAAGAGGAAATTCAAAACCTCCAAAAATAATCGATGGAATTTTTCCAATAGAGTTGATACTATGAACTTGAGATTGTTTCCTCGGAAAGTGTACCGTATGCTCATTACCATTAACATGAAAAGTGACATTGCCTTTGTTGCAATCAATAACAGCCCCTGCAGTATTCAAAAAAGGTCTTCCAAGAATAATAGACATACTATCGTCCTCGGGAATATCAAGAATAACAAAGTCCGTTAAAATAGTAATGTTTGCAACCACAACAGGCACATCCTCACAGATACCGATAGGTATAGCGGTTGATTTATCAGCCATTTGGAAAGATATTTCAGTAGGTGTCAACTTATTCAAATCAAGTCTACGATATAAAGAGAGAGGCATAACACTAACACCGGCTCCAAGATCACATAAAGCAGTTTTAACATAGTTTCTTTTAATGGAGCATGGTATAGTAGGTACTCCTGGATCTCCAAGTTTCTTTGGTATTCCACCCTTAAAAGTGTAATTAGCAAGCATGGTGGAAATTTCAGCCTCCGGTATCTTTCTTTTATTTGTAACAATATCTTTCATATACTTAGCATAAGGATTCATTTTGAGCATATCAGTTAATCGCATATGCAAAAAAAAGGTCTAATCATTTCAGCAAAGTTCTCAAAATCCTCATCATCCTTTTTCTTGGATGGTTTGGGAGGAAAAGGCATGGGTTTCTGAACCCATGGTTCCCTTTCTTTACCATGTTTCCTAGCAACAAAGTCTCTCTTATCATAACGTTGATTCTTTGATTGTGGGTTATCAAGATCAATAGCAGGTTCAATTTCTACATCATTATCATTACTAGGTTGAGCATCATCATGAACATCATCATTAACATTTTCATTAGGTTCATGTTCATTATCAGATTGTGTTTCAGCATCAGACATGGAGATATCATTTGGATTCTCAGGTGGTTCAGCAATAGGTTCACTAGAAGTTTGCAAAGTCCTATCATTTTTCTTTTTCTTCCTTTTAGAAGAACTAGGTGCATCAATATTATTTCTCTGAGAATCTTGCTCAATTCTATTAGGGTGGCCTTCAGGATACAAAGGTTCCTGAGTCATTCTACCAGTTCTAGTAGCCACACTAACAGCATAATCATTTTTCTTACTATTCATTTCATTGAGCAAATCATTTTGAGCTTTAAGTACTTGTTCTACTTGAGAGGTAACCATAGAATCATGTTTGCTAACAAGTTTAAGTTCACCTCTAATATCAGCCATATAATCACCCAAGTGTTTAATCATGTAAGCATTTTATTTTAGTTGTCTACCAAAATAAGCATTGAAGTCTTCTTGCTTAAACATAAAGTTATTAAAATAATCCAAGCATTGGCTAGCAATTTTAGTAGGAGGGACTTCATCTTTATCATATCTATAGAGAGAATTTACCTTTACTACCTGTGTCGGGATATCAAGATGTGGAGGTCCTTCAATAGGTAATGGATCAAGATTATATGTTTCTTCAACAAGCGGTAAATTAAGACCATGTATTTCTTCAATAGGAGGTAAATTCTTAACATCTTCAGCCTTAATACCTTTTTCTTTCATAGTTTTCTTTGCCTCTTGCATATCTTCGGGATTGAGAAATGGAACACCTCTCTTCCTCGGAGTTGGTTTAGGAATAGGCTCAGTAATTGGAGCATGAGCTGGCTCAGGAGGTGCCCAATTATGTTCATTTGTCAACATATTATTCAATAGAATTTTAGCTTCATCCGGTGTTCTTTCCCTGAAAAGAGAACCAGCACAACTATCCAGGTAATCTGGAAGCATCGTTTAGTCCATTATAAAAGATATCAAGTATTTCATTTTTCTTAAGAGGATGATCAGGGAAAGCATTAAGTAACTTGAGAAGCCTCCCCCAAGCTTGTGGGAGACTCTCTTCTTCAATTTGCACAAAGTTGTATATTTCCTTTAAAGCAGCTTGTTTCTTATGAGCAGGAAAATACTTAGCAGAGAAGTAATAAATCATATCATGGGGACTACGCACACAACCAGGATCAAGAGAATTAAACCATATCTTAGCATCACCCTTTAATGCGAACGAAAATATTTTAAGGATATAAAAGTAGCGAGATCTCTCATCATTAGTGAACAGGGTGGCTATATCATTTAATTTAGTATGATGTGCCACAACAGTTTCAGATTCATAGCCATGAAAAGGATCAGATTCAACCAAAGTATTTATATCAGGATCAACAGAGAATTCATAATCCTTATCGGCAACACAAATAGGTGAAGTAGCAAAAGCAGGGTCAGGTTTCATTCTATCTCTAAGAGACTCCTTGTTCCATTTAACTAATAGCCTCTTGAGTTCATAAGTATCCTTGCAAGCTAAAATAGCTGCAGAAGCTTCTTTATCAAAAACATAGCCCTCAGGAATAACAGGCCTATCTTCATCATCAATTTCATCAATATAATCAGTTTCAATAATTTCTTTCTCTCTAGCCCTAGCAATTTGTTCATCAAGAAATTCACTAAGGGGCACATCAGTATCAAGCATAGAAGTAGTTTTATCATAAGTATCATGCATAGAAGAAGTGGCATCATCAATAACATGCGACATATCAGAACGAATAGTAGAAGCAGGTTTAGGTGTCGCAAGCTTACTCATAACAGAAGGTGAATCAAGTGTCGAGCTAGATGGCAGTTCCTTACCTCCCCTCGTAGTTGAGGGATAAATTGTTGTCTTAGCGTCTTTCAAGTTCTTCATAGTGTCCAGCAGATATAAATCCCAAGTGACTCAAAGAATAGAGCTATGCTCCCGACACGGCCGAGAAATTAGTCTTGATAACCCACAAGTGTAGGGGATCGCAACAACTTTCGAGGGTAGCGTATTCAACCCAAATTTATTGATTCGACACAAGGGGAGCCAAAGAATATTCTCAAGTATTAGCAGCTGAGTTGTCAATTCAACCACACCTGGATAACTTAATAACTGCAGCAAAGTATTTAGTAGCAAAGTAATATGATAATAGTGGTAACGGTAACAAAAGAGTAATGAAAGTAAAAGTAATATTTTTGGTGTTTTGTAGTGATTGTAACAATAGCAACGGGAAAGTAAATAAGCGTAAACCAGTATATGGAAAGCTCGTAGGCATTGGATCGGTGATGGATAATTATGCCGGATGCAGTTCATCATGTAACAATAATAATATAGGGTGACACAGAACTAGCTCCAATTCATCAATGTAATGTAGGCATGTATTCCGAATATAGTCATACGTGCTTATGGAAAAGAACTTGCATGGCATCTTTTGTCCTACCCTCCCGTGGCAGCGGAGTCCTAATGGAAACTAAGGGATATTAAGGCCTCCTTTTAATAGAGAACTGGAACAAGGCATTAGCACATAGTGAATACATGAACTCCTCAAGCTACGGTCATCACCGGGAGTGGTCCTGATTATTGTCACTTCAGGGTTGCTGGATCATAACACATAGTAGGTGACTATAGACTTGCAAGATAGGATCAAGAACTCACATATATTCATGAAAACATATTAGGTTCAGATCTGAAATCATGGCACTCGGGCCCTAGTGACAATCATTAAGCATAGCAAAGTCATAGCAACATCAATCTCAGAACATAGTGGATACTAGGGATCAAACCCTAACAAAACTAACTCAATTACATGATAGATCTCATCCAAACCATCACTGTCCAGCAAGCCTACGATGGAATTACTCACGCACGGCGTTGAGCATGAAATTGGTGATGGAGGATGATTGATGATGACGACGGCGACAAATCCCCCTCTCCGGAGCCCCGAATGGACTCTAGATCAGCCCTCCCGGGAGGTTTTAGGGCTTGGCGGCGGCTCCGTATCGTAAAACACGATGATTTCTTCTCCTTGATTTTTTCTCCCCGAAAGCAAATATATAGAGTCGGAGTTGGTGTTGGAGGAGCCTCAGGGGGCCCATGAGGTAGGGGGCGCCCCCACCCTCGTGGACAGGGTGTGGGCCCCCTGGTCTTCATCTTTGGCAAGGATTTTTTATTATTTTTAACTAGATGTTCCGTGGAGTTTCAGGTCATTCCGAGAACTTTTGTTTTCTGCACATAAAACAACATCATGGCAATTCTGCTGAAAACAACATTAGCCCGGGTTAGTTCCATTCAAATCATGCAAGTTAGAGTCCAAAACAAGGGCAAAAGTGTTTGCAAAAGTAGATACGACGGAGACGTATCACTCCTCCCCATAATGATGGTTTATGCCACAAGTGTGGAGAGCCAGGGCACCTTGCTCTCAACTTTCGCCAGGGACAACCCCAAAATGCTTCACATCCTCTTGTTAGCCATGGGAAGGGCCGTCGAAACCACCCTACCAGAAATTGTAGTGCCAGACCGCCTGCTATGAGTGGTGGTCAAGTCACCCATGTCAAAATTGAAGAAGCTCGTGAGTACCCAAAAATCGTGATGGGTAACCTTCGCGTTAATTCAGTGCCAACTTCTGTTCTCTTTGATTCAGGAGCATCACATGCTTTTGTGTCCCAACAATTTGCTCAGTCACGTGAGTTATACCTAGAAAAATTGCCCACTACTCTAATGGTTCAATCCCCGGGGTCCAAGTGGCAAACCACAATGGTAAGCCCTCGCAACCAAATCGAGATTGGAGGACTACTTTTTCTGGCTTCTCTCATTGTACTCGGACCTTCCAACATAGACATCATTCTTGGTATGGATTGGTTGACAGCCCATAATGCAATGATTGACTGTGGTACCAATGCAGTCCAGCTCACTCACCCTTCTGGCCAAACAGTCCAATACTCAGCCCGAGCAGCTCAGGATGCCGAGAATCAATTATATGCTCCGAATGCATTGAATGCTTCACCACTTGAGGGAATAGAGAACATTCCAGTTGTTTGTGAATTCAAAGATGTCTTCCCAGAAGAACTTCCAGGAATACCCCGTGCTAGAGCTGTCGAATTTGTCATAGACTTAAAACTGGGCATAACTCCTATTGCCAAGCGACCCTACAAGATGGCGCCACATGAACTCCTTAAACTTAAGGAGGAAATCGACAAGTCTCTTCACAAGGGATTCATTCGTCCTAGTTCCTCTGCATGGGGAGCACCTTCTCTCTTTGTCAAGAAGAAGGATGATACGAATCGTTTGGTCCAAGATTACCGACCTATCAACCAGGCAACAATTCAGAACACGTATCTGCTTCCCAGAATCAATGACCTGTATGATCAACTCACTGGTTCTTTAGTATTCTCTAAACTCGATTTGAGGTTGGGTTACCACCAGATCCGAGTTCACGAAGAGGATATTCCCAAGACCGCCTTCGTTACTCGCTATGGTTCATACGAGTACACCGTCATGTTCTTTCGCTTGACCAATGCTCCAACCACATTCTCACGTCTGATGAACTATATATTCATGGAATACCTCGACAACTTTGTCGTGGTTTATCTGGATGATATCCTTGTGTACACCAAGAACAAAGAAGAAGATGCTGAACACCTTTGACTTGTTCTGGAAAAGCTTCGGTAGCATCAGCTTTATGCCAAATATTCCAAGTGTGAGTTTTGGCTACCCGAAGTGACCTATCTTGGGCATGTCATCTCCAAGGATGGTATTGCTGTCAACCCCGAACGAGTTCAGGTTATTCTTGATTAAACTCATCTGAAGAATGTTAAGCGAGCCAGAAGTTTTCTCGGACTCACCAGCTATTGCCGTCGATTTGTCGAGGACTTCTCCAAGATCGCCAAGCCCCTAACTAGTCTGCTTCACAAAGGCGTCAAGTTCGAGTGGACAGCCAAATGTCAACAAAGTTTCCAGGCACTCAAAGACAAGCTAACTTCTTCCCCAGTGCTTGCTCCACCTGATACTAAGAAGGGGTTCGTCATTTACTGCGACGCTTCATGACAAGGATTAGGCTGTGTCCTAATGCAAGAGCGCAGAGTGATTGCCTACGCCTCTCATCAATTGCGCCCTCACGAAGAGAACTACCCAGTTCATGACCTCGAGCTTGCTGCTGTCATAAATGCACTCAAACATTAGCGACATTACCTTCTCGGTAATCTTTGCGAGATCTTCACCGACCACCAAAGTCTGAAGTATCTGTTTACTCGGCCAGGTTTGAATCTCCGTCAGCAGAGATGGATGGAGACCGTAGCATATTTTGACTTTTGTATTTCTTATACACCGGGCAAGGCTAATGTAATGGCTGATGCCTTGAGCGGCAAGTCATATTGCAACCACCTCCAGGTTCACAAAGTTCAGCCCTCGCTTGTTGAAGAATTCAGAAAGCTGAACCTCCATATTGTTCCACCTGGTGCACTCACTCCCCCTCCTCCAGAGTCCCGCAAGATGAACCTTCGTGTTGTTCCTCAGGGTTCCCTCAATACCCTGGTTGTCGAACCATATCTCGTGGAGAGCATCAAGAGACTGCAGAAGTTTGACTCTCAAGTTGAGAAGATTAAGCGCTACCTCGCAGAAGGAAGGCCCTCGTTCTTTACTGTTGAAGATGGTGACACTTTGTTCTTTAAAGGTCGCCTAGTGGTCCCTTCAAAAGACAACCTAGATATGGTTCAGGAAGTTATGAAAGAAGCTGATGACACTCCATTGTCTATTCACCTCGGTAGTACCAATGTCGGGGGAAACGACACCTACGGGATCACGAGGAATCCCTTTTGCTACGGTTGACGGGCGCGGGGCTGTGGAAAGAGCAGGATTGAGAGATCAACACGGGGGGATTATCTAGGTTCGGGCCGCGAGTGACGCGTAATACCCTACTCCTGCTGGTTTCTGTTTATCTGGTGTTCTTGGACTAGCTACAAGGCGTGCAGGGTCCAAAAAGTCTGAATCCTCTCCCAGTATGCCGCGGGCCTCCTTTTATAGACAAAGGGGCTGCCACAGTGGCATACATGAGGTAGAAAGCTATACAGTGGTCGAGTCTATCCTCTGGCACCGTAGGACAAACGCATTTAATGCGCTGCTGACGTGCCCTTCTTGTTTTATCGGGGACGGCAAGGAAGCTCATCCCAGCTGTCGGCGCCTCGCTTGGATTTGACGCACGTCCGAACTGACGAGGCAGGTAGTGCCACGCTGGCTGGCTGGCTGCTGAGTTGGTGCGGTGGCAGAGCCTTCACGAAGATCTGCATGCCATCACGCAGGTGCTTGCTGAGTTGGCGTAGAGGTCGCACATCGCCATGTAGGTGTTCGCCTAGTTGGTGGGTTGGCAGCTGCATGGGAACGGCGGCAGAGCTTTAGCAGATGTGCGCCTGGCTGCGGCCCCGCGGATATCTTCGGCAAGAGTCTTGCCGGGGCCCCGGCAAGGGTCTTGCCGTGGCGTCGTGGTCGTCCCCAGCAAGGGGCTTGCCGGGGGTCTTGTGGGTATCCTTGGGAAGGATCTTGCCGAGGATCTTCTTCTTCTGGTTATTTATCTAGTCTTGTATGCTCTTGGTTTTCACAAATATCTGCATGCCACCACTGAGGCGCCTCCCAAGCTTTGCTTCCAGTGTGGTTGAAGGCGTCGGAAGTCTCAGGCTCAAGGGTGGTAGCCCTGCTAGTGTTGGGCGAGTTGCCCCGGCTAGGTTCTTGCCAGGGCTGTGGAGGCCGCCCCGACAAGGGCCTTGTCGGGGGAGTCCATCTCGCCCTTCTTCTCTTTGTGTTTCCGGCTTGGCGTTGGTCTGGTCGTCTTGTGCCTTTGCTTCCTCTGCCACGCAAAGCGTAGCCAGGGGCGTGGGGCTGCGACTGCCCGCACACATGTAAAGGGGTGCAAAAAGGGACCCCTACTTTTGTACACCAACATGAGCCCCCGGGCCTGGGCCACATATAAGTGCGGGGCATTATTGGGCCAGGCCCAGAACGGTGCGCGGGCGCGCGGGCGGCGGAGTTTTTACCGTAGTAACTCCCTCCCTCGCTGCGCCTCCCCACGACCCGCGTTGAATGCGCGACGTGGGGGTCGTGCGTGATGTGGGGGTCATGCGTGGGGCGGTTGCCGCCCTCATGCGTCACATCATAGTAAAGAGGCGCCTCGCGCCTTCCCCATAAAAATAGGAAAATGCAGGGGCGCGGCTCATTTACTAAGTGGACTCGAGTCGCGGCCTTCAAGGCACCGGTGCCCCATGATCACGGGGTGGAAAACGGTCGCCTCACTCATCTCCTTGATTTCGGCTTGCTCGCCACATGTCCCCCATGCCTCGAAGTTGGTAGGCGGTGTACGCAGGGGGCATGGTCCTTAAATGACGAGGCGGGGAACCGGGTCTTCGCTGGTTGGAGCAGCGGGTCGGTCTTGATTCCCTGCGCCCCTGGTGGCTGGATTGGTTAAGTGGGGTAGCCGAGCCCCGGCCCCGTCCCTTTATAAGAAGGGGAGGGGGATGGCACCCCCAATGTTTCATCATTCATCTCCTTCTACCTTGGCTCCTTCCTTTCTTCTGCTATGGTGAGAGGGCATGCCGACACTCCGATGGCGGCGACGAGGGCCTCTACTTGACAGCGCGCCCCACCTTCCCAAGAGCTCGTGGCGGCGGAGCCGGCCGTGATAGGAAGGGGGAGGGGGCGAGGCCGAGGTCGCCATGGCACTCGAGGAAGTGGAGGACGGGGCGGTGCACCGGCCTTGCCTCCGCCAGCGGCCCCTCCCCAATGGAGGGCCACGTCGGAGACCAGCCCCGCGAGTTCGTCACCAGGCTGCACCGGCTAGTGCGCCGTCGTCTTTTTCTCCCTACTCTGTTCACTTGGGAGAAGGAGCTCGACCCGCCACAGGCTCTGAGGTTGCATATGAGGGGCTGCGGGAATGGCAGCATGCGGGTCGATGTCGACTTCCCCACCCTCACGTCATGTATCTTCGTCGGGATGGAAGACCTTCGCTCGTGCCCACAGCCTGTCGGAGGGGATCGTTCTCCACTTCAAATTAAGGGAGAATGTCACGCTCTCCGTCAAGGTCTTTGGGCACTTGGGAACTCGCCTAAGGTGTTGCGTGGAGAGCTCCTCCGATGATGAAGACTCCTCCTCAAGTGGGAGTGACGAGGAGGACAGTGACAACGACGACGAGGGCGTCAAGCGGGAGGACGCCGACTCCGATTCCGACTGACTGCGTCGCCCTCCTCCCTCGGCCACGCGCCCTGCCGAGGGCCTTCCTCGTCAAGCTCTCCATCGGAGCGTTCCCCGTTGCCTCCTTTTTGCCTTCACCTGCCGCACTTGGGAGGAAAGGGGCAAGAACGGGGATCACGGGGCACTTATCTTTTTTAGTTTTTAAGTCTACGGGCACTTGTTAGATTTAAACCTTGTAATCCCCTGGCTCATGTTTGCATTCCGTACGAACTGTACCTGTTTGGAACGTATTAATGAAAAAGGGTGTTTGTCGGGTTCTTTGTGCGTGAGCGAGGCCCATGTCAAGGAATGAATCCTTGTTATTTTTAAGGTAAACATTGCCGCCCGGCAACAGGCCTTGCCGTCCCCTCAGTTCATTCACGACCATACTCACGCCCTCGGCGGAGGTAGGGGCGAAGCCCTTCGTTTGCTTCCTTGTCACCGCAGCTACAACCAAGTTCCGGCCCAGGGAATAGTTCTTGGGCACAGGTAAGGGGGAGCACGGTGGCCCAGGAATAAACGAGGCTTCACACATCCCAATTCCACACGGAAATGCATAACATGGGATAAATGACTTATCTGGATCTGCAGCCCCCGGCAACCTTGGCTTGCCGTGGTCGGGTGCTTGAATCCGCACCCCCCCGGCAATGGCTTGCCGGGGTCGGGGATGTCGATCCGTCTCCCTGCCCTTAAATGGCTTAGCAGAACGCCTGTGCAGCCTGCGAACCAAAGAGAAGACTGGAAAGGACGGAAAGACACACACTCGACCTCTATGCTAGGGGTTAGTTGCCGCCGGGCAGTATCAACCCTACCAAAGAGATACTTAACCTAGCGTGCATGGTAAAACTAAGGCGCCAGCGCTTCATTTATTTATGCTCAGGGTCTGCGCCTAGCTTTGTACAAAGGGTTACATGCCTTGTCGGCAAGGCTTGTACAAAAGGTGGCTTGCTGGGAGGCCCGGCAACCGCGCATCATGGGTAAAACTTATGAAGATGTTCAATGTTCCAGGAGTTGCTCCTTTGGGACACCATCTTGATCTCGAGCGAGCTGCGCCAGCACGGTGACTCGTATACCCGATAAGGGCCTTCCACTTTGGCGTCGACTTGTTGGAATTCTTGCTGTTGAGCGCGCGAAGAACAAAGTCGCCTTCCTCAAGACTTCGGGCATGAACCTTGCGGCTATGGTAGCGGCGCAAGGCCTACTAGTAGCGTGCAGCTCGCATAGCCGCCTGAACACGATCTTCCTCAAGGAGCATCGCGTCATCTTGCTGCAACTGCTCTTACTCAAGCTCATCATAAGCGAGCACTCGAGGTGACCCGTATGTGAGTTCCGTGGGGAGAACTGCTTCTGCCCCGTATACTAGGGCAAAGGGTGTCTGGCCGGTGGCTCGATTTGGCATCGTTCTGATTGACCAAAGAACCGTCGGCAACTCATCAATCCAGTGCCTTCCACACTTGTGCGGCCTGTCAAAAGTCTTTGTCCTCAGGCCTTGCTACTTCAGCATTTTCCCTCTCCGCCTAGCCGTTGCTCCGTGGGTGTGCTACCGAAGCGAAACAGACCTTGCTACCGAGGTCCTGGATGTATTGCATGAACGTGCGGCTTGTGAACTACGTGCCATTGTCGGTGATGACCCTGTTCGGCAAACCAAAACGGCAAACTAGCCCCTTGAAGAACTTGACGGCTGACTGTGATGTCACCTTCCTCACTACCTCCACTTCGGGCCACTTTGTGAACTTGTCGATCACAACGTACAAGTACTCAAAGCCCCCGACAGCATGGGGGAAGGGGCTCAGTATGTCGAGCCCCCAAACCGAAAATGGCCAGGAGAGAGGGATTGTTTGAAGGGTTTGAGCTGGTTGATGAAGCTTCTTCGAATTGAACTGACATGCTTCACACTTGGTTACTAGCGCAGCTGCATCCTGGAGGGCTTTGGTCCAGAAGAAACCTTGCCTGAATGCCTTGCCGGCAATTGCCCTTGACCCTATGTGGGAGCCACACATTCCTCCATGTATCTCTGCCAACAGTTCTAGTCCATCCTCTCGAGGGATGCACTTCAGCCTGACTCTGTTTGGCCTCCTTCTGTACAGGGTATCAGCCACAAACTGGTACATGTTGGACCGACGGGCTACTTTCTCTGCTTCTTCCTGCTCCTCGGGAGTTCTCTGTTTGGAGAAGCAGACGGTGGGCTGCGCCCATGCCGGAGCAGGGGCTTGATGGCAAGGACCAAAGGCACGTCTTGACGCGAGGGCAGCTGCCTCTGGTCGGGGCACAGGGCCCCGTCGAGGTGGTGCCCCTCGGCAAGCTTGGGGTATCCAGCAACCTCCTTGTCGGCGGCTCCTGGGAGCTCGGTGGGAAGGTACTTGTCGGGGCTTGTCTTCCTTCGCTTGTTCTGCCCTGCTGAAGGCTCTACGGATGGTTGTATTAACTGAAGTACAAAGGTACCTGGTTCCACAGGCAACTTGAGGGCGGCGCGTTTCGACAGGTCGTCGGCAATGCTATTCTCCGCTCGAGGAACATGTTCTTCCTGTAGGATGTTGAAATGTTCTTCCAATTCCTCACTTCATTCACGTAGGCCTCCATCAATGGGCTCTGGTAATCCTTGTTGACTTGCTTGACGACGAGCTGCAAATCACCCCTGATGATGAGCTTCTTGATTCCGAGGTCTGCCGCGATCCTGAGACGGGCAAGCAACCCCTCGTACTCCGTCGTATTGTTCGTTGATTTTTCCTGGGGGAAGTGCATCTGGATTACATACTTGAGGTGCTCTCCAGTTGGTGCGATGAGTAGCACGCCAGCACCAACACCTTGGAGTGAGAAAGCTCCATCAAAATACATAATCTACTCACTGCTTGTCTCCTTGCCGGGAAGGGCGGTCTCTTGAATCTCCTCGTCGGGCGTTGTGGTCCACTCTGCTATGAACTCTGCCAAAGCTCGACTCTTGATCGTTGAAGTACTTTCAAACCTGAGGCCAAAGCTCGACAGCTCCAATGCCCACTCCACAATCCTCCCTGTCGCATCTGGGTTGTGCAAAATCCGTTGCAAAGGGAGGCGGGTGACGATGGTGATCTCGTGCGCTTGGAAATAGTTGTGCAGCTTTCTCGAGGCCATGAGAAGGCGAAAAGCAGCTTCGCATTCCGAATATCTTGACTTAGCCCTCGCAAGAGGGCCGACAGAATACTTGGGTGCTGCACCATCTTCTTCTTCTGTCCCACTTCGCCCATCCGCTCAAGCTCTGCCTCGCCGGGTTCGGGCCTTGCCGGGGGTTCTGGTTTGCCGGCGTTAGGCTCTGCCGGGGAAGACCCTGGCCCGCCATCCAATGGCTCTGCTGCAACTGCTGCTTCTCCTTCAGGTTCCCTCTGCGCCACCAGCGCAGCACTGACCACTTGATTCGTTGCTGCTAAGTATAGCAGCAACGTCTCTCGTGGTTTAGGCGCGACTAGTATTGGCATGGAGGAGAGTTAGCTCTTCAAATCTTGCAGTGCTGCCTCTGCCTCCGGAGTCCATTTTACTGGACCCGCCTGCGTGCTCAGCAGATTTGCAGATGAACCTACTCAGGGCAGCAACACAGCCGTCGATCCTACATACGTCTTTGACCTGTTTCATTGCCTCAATCTGCTCAATCGCTTTGATCCTGTCGGGATTTGCTTCGATTCTACGTTGAGACACAAAGAACCCGAGAAGTTTTCCGGAGGGGACACTGAACACACACTTCTCTAGGTTGAGCTTGAGGTTGATCTTGCGCAGGTTTGCGAATGTTTCTTCTAAATCTTGCATGAGCGTGGCCCTGTCCTTGGTTTTGACCACTATGTCATCCATATAAGCTTCCATATTTCTATGTAGCTGGGGCTCAAAACCAATCTGGACTGCTCGGGCAAACGTCAAACCAACGCTTTTCAACCCGAAAGGCATTCGTACAAAACAGTACGTACCACACGGGGTGATGAACGCGGTCTTCTCTTCATCTTCCTTCATCATGAAGATCTGGTGGTACCCTGAATAGGCATCGAGGAATGACAGCAGGTCACACTCGGCAGTGGAGTCTACAATCTGGTTGATGCATGGCAGAGGGAAAGGATCCTTTGGACAGGCTTTATTGATGTCTGTGTAGTCGATACACAGCCTCCACTTCCTGTTTGCCTTACGCACCACCACCGGATTGGCTAACCACGTGGGGTGGAGTAGTCCTCTTACCAGGCCTGCCGCCTCCAACTTCCTGATCTCTTCAATGATGAACTCTTGCCGCTCCAAAGCTTGCTTCACGACCTTACGCTGACGGGCGGGCGGCGTGAGGACAGAGCGGCAAGATGGTGCTCAATCACCTCCACAGGAATGCAGCGGATGTCGGATGCTTGCCATGCAAATACATCGACATTCGCCCCTTGAAAGCGATGAGCACGCTTTCCTATTCTTTGTTGAGGTGGAGCTTATAGTGAAAGCTCCCCGTGTGTCGTCCTCCCAGCGGACACCTTCTTTGTTTCTGGTGGTGCAGCCTTGGACTTTTTGCTCTTGCCGGTGGAGCTCTCTGGCACGTCCTCAACGGGAGCACAACACTCCGAAGAGGTGCGCTTGCCGGAGTGGGTGCAAGAGGTCTTGCCGGAAGAGGTCTTGCCGGAAGGAGTCATGCCGGCCTTCTTCCCCTCTGGAGCTTCAGCGACAGGAGCAAGTGCCCTGGAGGCAGTTGCTGCAACTGCCTCTCGATAGAGTTGGTCGGCACAGATGAGTACGTCTTTCTTGTCAGAGGGGACGATGCTAATGGTCAGCAGCCCCGGCATCTTCAACGTGTTGTAGGCGTAGTGGGCCGCCGCCATGAACTTGGCCAGCGCTGGGCGGCCAAGGATCCCATTGTATGGCAAGGGGTTCTCGGTGACATCGAAAACGATCTTCTCCGTCCTATAGTTCAGCTCGCCCCCAAACGTAACGGGCAGTGTGATTTTATCTTTAGGCTGGCTCCTTCCAAGGTTGACCCCTTGAAACGTGCCCGTCTCTTCGAGGTCTCCATCAGGAATCTGCAGCTTCTTGATCACAACGGGCGAGATCAAATTCAGACCGGCCCCACCGTCAACTAGCACTTTGGTCACCTTGAGGTTGCTATTGTTGGTGAAACCAACAACGACAAGCACCTGACCGCAGTTGTGCGGTCAGGGTGATCCTCGGTGTCAAAAACGATGGGCGTGCGGGACCACTTCAGTGGCTTTTGGGCATCGAACGACGGCTCCGCCGCAGTGACCTCACGCGTCCACTGCTTCAGCTGGCGGTGCGAGGTGTGCAACGAGGCGCCACCGTCGACGAACATAGCCTCTGTAGCTTTCTGGAACTCATGCTCGCCAGACTCGTCATCCTCGTCGTGATCATCATCCTCCTCTTTCTTGTCGCGGCCCCGAGCGGGCCTCTCTTGTTGGTTATCTTTGCTGCGGCGACCCCCTTGGTCACCACGCTTCTTGCCGGATCCCTCAGCACCATCCTGACCCTTCTCCTTGTCTCGCCTTTCAAATTCAGCCTTCTACTTATCTGCAAGCAGCACAACTTGTCAGCAGTTTTGGAGGTCATGGCCCTTGGTGTGGTGGATCTTGCAGTACTGCTTGTCGGAGCCTCCTGGCTTGCCGGCGGCCACCAGGGCAAGGAGGCGGCACACCTGGCAACCTCCTTGTCGGGGTCGTCAGGCTTGGCCTTTTTGGCGGCGCCGAGCTCGCCGGATCCCTCAATGCCAAGCACAGTCTTGCCCTTGCACTTCGTGTTGCGGCGCCGACCTTTCTTTGTCGGGGCGGCGGTGTCTTTGTCTGTGGAGTCAGTTTCCGCACCGGCGTCCTCGCTGGGGTACTTCCTCCCCTCTTCAACTCGAGCACATCTATCGGCCAGAACATAAACTTCGGCCACATCTTTGACATTGTTCATCGCCAACTCTTCACGCATCTTGCGGTTGTGCACATTCTGATGGAATGCGCTGATAACGGCGGCGGGATGAACATCTGGGATGTTGTACTGCACTCGGTTGAACCTCTGTATGTACTTGCACATGTTTTCACCTTCTTTCTGGGGGATGATATGCAAATCGCTTGCCTGGCCATGAGCTTGGTGGCCTCCAGTGAAGGCGCCAAGAAACTCATGACACAAATCCGACCAAGAAGAAATGGAATCCACTGGAAAGTGCATCAACCATGACATGACATTGGGTTTGAGTGCTAACGGGAAGTAATTGGCAAGCACCTTGTCATCGCGAGCTCCAGCAACTTGCATCACAATGGTGTAGATGCTGAGGAACTCCGATGGGTGGGTCTTGCCGTTGTACTTCTCGCCAACATCGGGCTTGAACGTGCGGTGGGAGGGACACTGGAACTGCCGCAGCTCTCGGGTAAAGGCTGGACAACCCACCTCATAAGGCAGGTCGCCGGGGCCCCCCGGCGCCGGGTGGTCCATAGTAGGCCCCGCACGACTATCTGACTGATGGCGCGTCTCCTGTCGTTGTTCGATGGTAGATCGAGCGTCTTCCTGGGTCCTATAGTTCGGCTCTTTCCGTGGCGGTGCCCGGGGGCTCCGGCATGGCGGTGTTGCTCATCGCGCGCAGCCTGGGAAGGGTGCAGCGCGGGCGCCAGCTGGGGTGCCGTAGAGGCCGCTGCGCCGCCCGCGGGCAGCACGGCCCCGCCCCCGGACCCAGCGGCACGTGGCTCGTCGTCTCGGATTCGGACGACGCCGCTCGCCTCGCTCCGATCGCTAGAATGTCGTGGATGCTCACGGGCCACGTCCCCAGCCCCATCCGTGGGCACCCGGCCGCCTGCTCGCGCCGGCACAGACGGGCCGGCCCCGGACGAGCCGATCGTTGTGATCACCTTTTCTTGGGGGCCATGGTGATGATGAAGTCAGTGTGCTAACCATCAAACCGGATTTTCACAGCTCGCGCCCCCTACCTGGAGCGCCAAAGATGTTGTGGGAAACGACACCTACGAGATCATGAGGAATCCCTTTTGCTACGGTTGGTGGGCGCGGGGCTGTGGAAAGAGCGGGATTGAGAGATCAACACGGGGGGATTATCCAGGTTCGGGCCATGAGTGACGCATAATACCCTACTTCAACTGGTTTATGTTTATCTGGTGTTCTTGGACTAGCTACAAGGCGTGCAGGGTCCAAAAAGTCTGAATCCTCTCCCAGTATGTCGCGGGCCTCTTTTATAGACAAAGGGGCTGCCACATTTTCATACAGGAGGTGGAAAGCTATACAGTGGTCGAGTCTATCATTTGGCACCGTAGGACAAACACATTTAATGCGCTGCCGATGTGCCCTTCTTGCTTTATCGGGGATGGCAAGGAAGCTCGTCCCAGCTGTCGCCGCCTCGCTTGGCTTCGACGCGCGTCCGAAGTGACGAGGTGGGTAGTGCCACGCTGGCTGGCTGGCTGCTGAGTTGGTGCGGTGGCAGAGCCTTCACAAAGATCTGCATGCCACCACGCAGGTGCTTGCTGAGTTGGCCTAGAGGCCGCACGTCGCCACGCAGGTGTTCGCCTAGTTGGTGGGCTGGCAGCTGCATGGGAACGGCGGCGGAGCTTTAGCATATGTGGGCCTGGCTGCGGCCCCGCGGATGTCTTCGGCAAGAGTCTTGCCGGGGCCCCGGCAAGGGTCTTGCCGTGGCGTCCTGGTCGTCCCCGGCAAGGGGCTTTCCGGGGGTCTCGTGGGTATCCTTGGCAAGGATCTTGCCGAGGATCTTCGTCTTCTGGTTATTTATCTAGTCTTGTATGCTCTTGGTTTTCACAAAGATCTGCATGCCACCACAGAGGCGCCTCCCGAGCTTTGATTCCAGTGTGGTTGAAGGCGTCGAAACTCTCAGGCTCAAGGGTGGCAGCCCTGCTGGTGTTGGGCAAGTTGCCCCGGCAAGGTTCTTGCCGGGACTGTGTAGGCCGCCCTGGCAAGGGCCTTGCCGGGGCTGTGGAGGCCGCCCCTTCTGCTCTTTGTGTTTCTGGCGTGGTGTTGGTCTGGTCGTCTTGTGCCTTTGCTTCCTCTGCCCCGCCAAGCGTGGCCGGGGGCGTGGGGCTGCGACTGCCCGCACACAAGTAAAGGGGTGCAAAAAGGGACCCCTACTTTTGTACACCGACAACCAAGATGTAGACATTCGTCAGAGATTCTGGTGGTCAAACATGAAGCAAGGCATGCTCTCTATGTTGCTGAATGTGACACTTGTCGTCGTATCAAAACAGAACATCAAAGGCCTGCTGGAACTCTGCAACCTATCTATTTTCCCGAATTGAAATGGGACCATGTTGAAATGGACTTCGTCACTAGATTTCGCAAATTACAGAAAGGTAATGATGCTATTCTTGTCGTCATTGACCGGCTTTCCAAAGTTGCACACTTTCTGGCCGTCTAAGAAACGATCACTGCTAGTCAGCTGGCAACCCTCTATATGTCCAGAATTGTTTCACTTCATGGTATTTCGCTGGTAATCAGCTCAGACCGTGACAGCTTATTCACTTCAAGATTCTGGGCAAGTTTCCAAGAAGCTATGGGAACTCATCTATCTTTCAGTACTGCTTTTCACCCTCAGTCTCAGGGACAAGTTGAACGCGTCAACCAAGTTCTTGTAGACATGCTTCGAGCTTGTGTTATTTCCTTCAGGAAGAAATGGGAGGAATCTATCCCGTATGCTAAGTTCTCCTATAACAATAGCTATCACGCTAGTCTGAAGATGGCCCCTTCGAAGTGCTATATGGATGAAAGTGTCGAACCCCTATGAACTGGCCAGAAACTAGGTAACATCCACTCTTCGCTCCGGATATTATCCAACACGCCGAAGAACAAGTCCGCGTCATTCTCAAGAATCTCAAGACTGCCTGTCACGTCAGAAAAGTCAGTATGACCGCCATCATAAAGACATGGTCTATCAACCTGGCGAAAAAGCTTATCTTTGGGTCACACCAATGAAGGGTGCACACCGCTTCGGGATCAAGAGCAAGCTAGCTCCTCGCTATATTGGTCCATTCACTATTCTCTAAAGGCATGGAAAAGTGGCATACCAGTTGGAACTACCGTCGAACCTTTCTCAGGTTCACGATGTGTTCCACGTGTCACAACTCCGCCGCTGCTTCAAGGACCCAATCCGAGCAGCGGATCATGAAGTACTCGAGTTGTAACAGGACCTCTCCTATAAAGAGCATCCGGTCCACATTCTCGACCAAGCTGAATGCCGCACACGTCAGAAGGCGATAAAGTTCCTCAAGGTCCAGTGGTCGCATCACTCTGAAGACGAAGCCACTTGGGAACACGAGGATCGCCTGTGTGATGAATACCCCGCTTTGTTTCCTTCTACCTCCTAAATCTTGGGACGAGATTTCTTGTAGTGGAGGAGAAATGTAACGCCCGGATAATTATGCTACAGTAAACCACTATGAATGGTGCCATGTCATCGATTTTACTGTTGTTAAGTTCGCCTTGATTCAAAGTCGGTTCCAAAATCAAATTTAAAATCAGTAAAAAGAAAAGGCAAACGTAATTAAATGAAAAAGAGAAGGCATTAAAAAAAGAAAATAGAAACCCACCCTCCCCTAGTGGGCCTCGTGGCCCAGCTGGCCATTCCACCAGGCCAACCCTAGGCCAGCCCACACCTCGGCCTACATACGCCCACGCCTTCCCGAACCCTAACCGCACCTGCCCCCAGATCCCCCACTCCCCTAGTTCCCCACTCCCCACTCCTCTCCCCTGCCGATCCGATTAGGATCGGGCCGAACCCGGCGCCACGACGCCAAGCGCCGTCTCCGGGGGCGTCCCCGACCCCACACCGGGCCGCCCGTCACCGAACCTCCTCCCCGTCGCCTCTTGTTGCTCGTCGGACGCCTCGCCTTCCTTCCCGAAGCCCCGCTCGCTGGACCGCCTCGTCCCCACCGCCGCCGCCCTTGGGCTCTCCGTCGCCTACGCCATTCGCCTCACCGTTGCGGACTCCGGCCACCCCAAGCCACCTCGAGCCCACTGCCCCCTCCCTATAGCGGTGAGCCGCCGCGCCGGTTGAGCCTCCCCTCTCCTTCCTCCTCTCTGCTCACGTGGTCCGCCGCGGTCGCCGCTCGCGCCGCGACCCGGCCACGCTCGATGTGTGCGCTCGCGCACCGCCATCTTCCAAATAGCAAAGCTCGCCGCGCCCCCTTGCGCGCCCACCTCACCGGCATTGCCGCCCGCCGCGACCGCTGCCGTCCCCTGCTGCGTGGCTCTGCCTGCTGCTTCCGCCGTAGGCCGCCGCTGCCGCTCACCCCGCCTGCCGCGTGCAAGCCCTGCTCCATGATCCGCTGCGCCCCGTCCTGCTGGTCTAGGCTACCGGCTCCGCCAGCCGTGGCCCTCGTGCCCTGCTGCGGCAAGCCCCGCCGTGGCCACGGCCTCGCTCTACCCCCAGCAAACTACGGACACCCGTTACGCCCGTGCCCGCTGCCCGTTAAGCCGCATCCACCCCGGATGGCCTCTAGGCCACTTGAACGTGGGGCCCAGTCCCCAGGAACTCTTAAAAAAGATATAAAAAATAGTAAATAATTTTTTAATTAATTAAATGAATTAATTAACTTAATTAATCCTGATAATTAACCTGCTAATTACCTATTAGTTAAACTGTGGCAATGGCAGCGGGACCCACATGTAAGTTTGACCTAGTCAACAACCCTGCTGACTGCTGACATCATGCTGATGTCATGATGATTTCATAACCCTGTTTTCCTTTTTAATTAAATCTGTTAATGCCAAAATGTTTAACAAATTTAGAAAATAATATAAAATAATCCATAACTCGGATGAAAAAGTTTTATACATGACAGATGCTCAGAACGACGAGACGAATTTGAATACGCTCTCCGTTGGTCTGTCACATGCCCCTAGCATAGCGAACATGCAACCTTCCCCCTTCAGTTCATCTGTCCGGAAATGCCTAACTTCGGGAAAGCATTTCCAGATGTTTTCCCCCTTCGTCGGTATCGTGTAGCCCTACGTTAGAAAACCCCTAACGCTGCCTTTTGTCTTGTCATGCATCTGTTGCTTGTATTTATTGTTTCTCCCCCCTCTTATCTCCGTTAGACCCCGAGACCGATGCCGATGCCTCTGCGATCGACTACGTCGACGATGACCCCTTCTTCCCTTTCAGCGGAGCTTCCAGGCAAGCCCCCCTTTGATCATCCCGACATCGCACGTTCCATTCTCTCATGATTGCATTAGATTTTGCTACTGTAATTGATTGCTCCTTTTCTGATGCATAGCCTTCTTTTGTACCTGCTGTTGTACCCTACTTGCTTATCCTAAACTGCTTAGTATAGGTTGGTTAGTGATCCATCAGTGACCCCCACTTGTCCTTGTTGCCCCTGCTTCATCATCGACAACTCAATCAAAGTGATCGATGACCAGAGCCTGACACCTCACGTCACATCACGCCCCTTTTGTTGTTCGACTCTACAGAGTTACCATCGAGTGCCGAGGGTGGTACCTCATACATCACTCCCGATGAGATCTCTATAGTGTAGCTATTCGGTCGTTGTCATTGATACGTCTCCAACGTATCTATAATTTTTTATTGTTCCATGCTATTATATATTCTGTTTTGGATGATTAATGGGCTTTATTATACACTTTTATATTATTTTTGGGACTAACCTATTAACCGGAGGCCAAGCCCAAATTGATGTTTTTTTGCCTATTTCAGTGTTTCACAGAAAAAGAATATCAAATGAAGTCCAAATGGAATGAAACCTTCGGGAACATGATTTTCGGAACAAACGTGATCCAGAGGACTTGGAGGGGACGTCAAGCAACCAACAAGGAAGCCACGAGGTAGGGGGGCGCCTACCCCCTAGGCGCGCCCTCCACCCTCGTGGGCCCCTCATGGCTCCACCGACCTACTTCTTCCTCCTATATACCTACATACCCCCAAACCATAAACAGAGCAACAACCCTATTTCCACCGCCGCAACCTTCTGTACCCATGAGATCCCATCTTGGGGCCTTTTCCGGCGCTCCGCTGGAGGGGGCATCGATCACGGAGGGCTTCTACATCAACTCCATAGCCTCTCTGATGATGTGTGAGTAGTTTACCTCAGACCTTCGGGTCCATAGTTATTAGCTAGATGGCTTCTTCTCTCTTTTTGGTTCTCAATACAAAGTTCTCCTCGTTTCTTTTGGAGATCTATTCGATGTAATATTCTTTTGCAGTGTGTTTGTTGAGATCCGATGAATTGTGGGTTTATGATCAAGATTATCTATGAACAATATTTGAATCTCCTCTGAATTCTTTTATGTATGATTGGTTATCTTTGCAAGTCTCTTCAAATTATCAGTTTGGTTTGGCCTACTAGATTGATCTTTCATGCAATGGGAGAAGTGCTTAGCTTTGGGTTCAATCTTGCGGTGCTCGATCCCACTGACAGTAGGGGAAACGACACATCTTGTATTGTTGCCATCGAGGATAAAAAGATGGGGTTTACATCATATTTCATGAGTTTATCCCTCTACATCATGTCATCTTGATTAAAGTGTTACTCCGTTCTTATGAACTTAATACTCTAGATGCATGCTGGATAGCGGTCGATGTGTGGAGTAATAGTAGTAGCTGCAGGCAGGAGTCGGTCTACTTGTCACAGACGTGATGCCTATATACATGATCATACCTAGATATTCTCATAACTATGCTCAATTCTATCAATTGCTCGACAGTAATTCGTTTACCCACCGTAATACTTATGCTATCTTGAGAGAAGCCACTAGTGAAACCTATGGCCCCCGGGTCTATTTTCCATCATATTAATCTCCCGCCAACAAGTTATTTCTATTACCGTTTATTTTGCTTTCTTTACTTTTAGTCTTTATCATAAAAATACCAAAAATATTATCTTACCATCTCTATCAGATCTCACTTTTGCAAGTGGCCGTGAAGGGATTGACAACCCCTTTATCGCGTTGGTTGCAAGGTTCTTATTTGTTTGTGTAGGTGCGTGGGACTTGAGCATGGCCTCCTACTGGATTGATACCTTGGTTCTCAAAAACTAAGGGAAATACTTACGCTACTTTGCTGCATCACCCTTTCCTCTTCAAGGGAAAACCAACGTAGTGCTCGAGAGGTAGCAAGAAGGATTTCTGGCGCCGTTGCCAGGGAGTTTACGCACAAGTCAAGACATACCAAGTACCCATCACAGACTCTTATCACTCGCATTACATTATTTTCCATTTGCCTCTCGTTTTCCTCTCCCCCACTTCACCCTTGCCGTATTATCCGCCCTTCTTCTGTTTGTCTATTTTGTTTACTTTGATGTCTTACTTGGCTCGTTTGCTCATTTGGTTGGAATAGTTGTTTATTTATTGCTAAACAGAGAACCTAAGATGTATGGTTCCTCATCCGCTTGCTAATCTTTTTAAGAGATCCAATTATGATGAACCAATTGCTAGTGAGTTTTGTGCACTAGATTATCTTTATGAAGTTTTGCTTGAAATTCGTGAATCTGAAAATTGTGATGAAGAAATTTATGAAGAGATTCATGATAGCTCCTTGAATAAAAAGCATGATTGCATGATTTTATTATAAATTCTCTTGATGTCAATTGTGCTAATAATATGCAAAACCCTAATCTTGGGGATTCTAGTTTTGCTATGTCTACTAGTTGTTGCAATGATCATGATTGGGGTGATTCTTCTTATGATCATTGAAAATTTATTTAAGCCCCATGATGAATATGAGATTGATAATAGTGTTTGCAATAATATTTCAAGTGGGTTTGGAAGAGTGTCAACTTTAGATCCCACATATTTGTAGAATGTTCAATCTTATGGTATTTTTGATAAAAGTGGATTTGGAGAGGTCATGACTTTAGCTAATGTTAATCCCACTATTTTGGAAGAGTGTCAACTTTGCATGCATGTGGATCGTGTTGAAAATATTTTATGTGATACCTATTTTGTTGAATTTTCTTATGATCCCACATGTAATTATTATGAGAGAGGAAAATATGGTTGTAGAAATTTTATCTTACTAAATTACCTCTCGTCATGTTGAGATTGCTATCGTCTCTTTGTTCTTCCTTGCATATGCTAATTTTCGCTTGCTATGATAATTTGTTTTCCTATAAAATTACTAAGCATAGGAAGTATGTTAGACTTATATGTGTTTGCCACGTGTTTTATGATGCTCTCTTTGCGCTTCAATTCTTGTCTTTCATGTGAGCATCATTAAAATTATCTATGCCTAGCTAAAAAGGCTTTAAAGAAAAGCGCTTGTTGGGAGGCAACCCAATTTTATTTTAGTTTTTTGATTTTTGGTTCTGTTTAGGATTAAATAATACATCTAGATTCTGTTTAGATGTTTTTTTATGTTTTAATTAATGTTTATGCCAAGTGAAACCTATAGGATCTTCTTGGTTAATAGTAATTTGATCCTGCTGAAAATTCCAGAAACTTTCTGTTCACGAAAACAATTGTTAATATTCACCAGAATGTGATAAAATACTGATTCCAATTGCAGTAGATCAATAAACAAATTTTATAGGTCGTCCTATTTTGGTAGATTTTTCTGAGTTCCATAAGTTTGCATTAGATACAGATTACTACAGACTGTTCTGTTTTTGACAGATTCTGTTTTTCGTGTGTTGTTTGCTTATTTTGATGAGTCTATGGCTAGTAAAAGAGTTTATAAACCATAGAGAAGCTGGAATAAAGTAGTTTTAACACCAATATAAATAAAGAATGGGTTCAATACAGTACCTTGAAGTGGTGTTCTGTTTTCTTTCGCTAACGGAGCTCATGAGATTTTCTGTTGAGTTTTGTGTTGTGAAGTTTTCAAGTTTTGGGTAAAGATTTGATGGATTATGGAACAAGGAGTGGAAAGAGCCTAAGATTGGGGATGCCCAAGTCACCCCAAGGTAAATCCAAGGACGCCAAAAAGCCAAAGCTTGGGGATGCCCCGGAAGGCATCCCTCTTTAAATCTTAAATCCATCGGTAACTTTACTTGGAGCTATATTTTTATTCACCACATGATATGTGTTTTGCTTGGAGCGTGTTGTATGATTTGAGTATTTTATTTTTAGTTTACCACAACCATCCTCTCTGAATACACTTTTGAGAGAGACACACATGATTCAGAATTTGTTAGAATACTCTTTGTGCTTCACTTATATCTTTTGAGCTATATAGTTTTTGCTCTAGTGCTTCAATTATATCTTTTAGAGCATGGTGGTGGTTTTGTTTTATAGAAACTATTGTCTCTCATGCTTCACTTATATTATTTTGAGAGTCCTACAAAACAGCATGGTAATTTGCTTAAATTGTGAAATTAGTCCTAATATGATAGGCATCCAAGATTAGTAAAAACTTTCTTATAAGTGCGTTGAATACTAAGAGAAGTTTGATGCTTGATGACTGTTTTGAGATATGGAGGTAGTGATATTAAAGTTGTGCTAGTTGAGTAGTTGTGAATATGAGAAATACTTGTGTTGAATTCTGCAAGTCCCGTAGCATGCATGTATGGTAACGTTGTGTAACAAATTTGAAACATGAGGTGTTCTTTGATTGTCCTCCTTATGAGTGGCGGTCGGGGACGAGCGATGGTCTTTTCCTACCAATCTATCCCCCTAGGAGCATGCGCGTAGTGCTTGGTTTTTGATGACTTGTAGAATTTTGCAATAAGTATGTGAGTTCTTTATGACTACTGTCGAGTCCATGGATTATACGCACTCTCACCCTTCCATCATTGCGAGCCTCTTCGGTACCGTGCATTGCCCTTTCTCACCTTGAGAGTTGGTGCAAACTTCGCCGATGCATCCAAACCCCGTGATACGATACGCTCTATCACACATAAACCTCCTTATATCTTCCTCAAAATAGCCACCATACCTACCTATTATGGAATTTCCATAGCCATTCCGAGATATATGTCCATGCAACTTTCCACCGTTCCGTTTATTATGACACGCATCATCATTGTCATATTGCCTTGCAGGATCATGTAGTTGACATCGTATTTGTGGCAAAGCCACCATGCATATTATTTCATACATGTCACTCTTGATTCATTGCCCTTCCCGGTACACCACCATAGGCATTCATATAGAGTCATACTTTGTTCTAGTATCGAGTTGTAATCATTGAGTTGTAAATAAATAGAAGTGTGATGATCATCATTCATAGAGCATTGTCCCAAAAAAAAGAGAAAGGCTGAAAAAATAAAAAAAAATAAAGGCCCAAAAAAAGGAAAAGAAAATAAGAGGGGCAATGCTACTATCCTTTTTTCCACACTTGTGCTTCAAAGTAGCACCATGATCTTTATGATAGAGAGTCTCTTGTTTTATCACTTTCATATACTAGTGGGGATTTTTCATTATAGAACTTGGCTTGTATATTCCAACAATAGGCTTCCTCAAATGACCTAGGTCTTCGTGAGCAAGCAAGTTGGATGCACACCCACTTAGTTTATTTTGTTGATCTTTTATGCATTTATAGCTCTAGTGCGTCCGTTGCATGGCAATCCCTACTCCTTGCATTGACATCAATTGATGGGCATCTCCCTAGCTCGTTGGTTAGCCGCGTCAATGTGAGACTTTCTCCCTTTTTTTCTTCTCCACATAACCCCCATCATCATATTCTATTCCACCCATAGTGCTATATCTATGGATCACACTCATATATTGCGTGGAAGTTGAAAAAAATTTGAGATTACTAAAGTATGAAACAATTGCTTGGCTTGTCATAGGGGTTGTGCTTGATGAGAGCATTCTTGTGTGACGAAAATGGAGCATGACCAAACTATATGATTTTGTCGGGATGAACTTTCTTTGGCCATGTTATTTTGAGAGGACATAATTGCTTAGTTAGTATGCTTGAAGTATTATTACTTTTATGTCAATATTAAACTTTTATCTTGAATCTTTCGGATCTGAATATTCATACCACAAATAAGAGAATTACATTGAAAATTATGCTAAGTAGAATTCCACATAAAAAATTCTATTTTTATCATTTACCTACTCGAGGACGAGTAGGAATTAAGCTTGGGGATGCTTGATACGTCTCCAACGTATCTATAATTTTATATTGTTCCATGCTATTATATATTCTGTTTTGGATGATTAATGGGCTTTATTATAAACTTTTATATTATTTTTGAGACTAACCTTTTAACCGGAGGCCCAACCTAAATTGCTATTTTTTTGCCTATTCCAGTGTTCCGCAGAAAAAGAATATCAAACAGAGTCCAAACGGAATGAAACCTTCAGGAACGTGATTTTCGGAACAAACGTGATCCATAGGACTTGGAGTGGACGTCAAGCAACCAACAAGGAAGCCACGAGGTAGGGGGGGCGCCTACCCCCTGGGCGTGCCTTCCACCCTCATGGGCCCCTCCTGGCTCCACTGACCTACTTCTTCCTCCTATATATACCTACGTACCCCCAAACCATCTGAAATAGAGCCAAAACCCTATTTCCACTGCCGCAACCTTCTGTACCCATGAGATCCCATCTTGGGGACTTTCCCGGCGCTCCGCCGGAGGGGGCATCGATCACGGAGGGCTTCTACATCAACACCATGTAGCCTCTCTGATGATGTGTGAGTGGTTTACCTCAGACCTTCGGGTCCATAGTTATTAGCTAGATGGCTTCTTCTCTCTTTTTGGATCTCAATACAAAGTTATCCTCGATTCTTTTGGAGATCTATTCGATGTAATCTTCTTTTGCGGTGTGTTTGTTGAGAGCCGATGAATTGTGGGTTTATGATAAAGATTATCTATGAAAAATATTCAAATATCCTCTGAATTCTTTTATGAATGATTGGTTATCTTTGCAAGTCTCTTTGAATTATCAGTTTGGTTTGGCCTACTAGATTTATCTTTCTTGCAATGGGAGAAGTTCTTAGCTTTGGGTTCAATCTTGCGGTGCTCGATCCCAGTGACACTAGGGGAAACGACACGTATTATATTGTTGCCATCGAGGATAAAAAGATGGGGTTTACAGCATATTGCATGAGTTTATCCCTCTACATCATGTCATCTTGCTTAAAGCGTTACTCCGTTCTTATGAACTTAATACTCTAGATGCATGCTGGATAGCGGTCGATGTGTGGAGTAATAGTAGTAGATGCAGGCAGGAGTCGGTCTACTTGTCACGGACGTGATGCCTATATACATGATCATACCTAGATATTCTCATAACTATGCTCAGTTCTATCAATTGCTCGACAGTAATTCGTTCACCCACCGTAATACTTATGCTATCTTGAGAGAATCCACTAGTGAAACCTATGGCCCCCGGGTCAATTTTCCATCATATTAATCTCCTGCCAACAAGTTATTTCTATTACCGTTTATTTTGCTTTCTTTACTATTAGTCTTTATCATAAAAATACCAAAAATATTATCTTATCATCTCTATCAGATCTCACTTTTGCAAGTGGCTGTGAAGGGATTGACAACCCCTTTATCGCATTGGTTGCAAGGTTCTTATTTGTTTGTGTAGGTGTGTGGGACTTGAGCGTGGCCTCCTACTGGATTGATACCTTGGTTCTCAAAAACTGAGGGAAATACTTATGCTACTTTGCTGCATCACCCTTTCCTCTTCAAGGGAAAACCAACGCAGTGCTCAAGAGGGAGCAGTCATCGAGGATGATTCCTCCTTAACCACTTCCGATACGACTCTGTCGTGCAACCCCTCAAGTGTGAACCTCGAGGGTGGTTCCTCTTACATTCACCTTGACGATTACATCGAGTGGAATCCACCGAGGGTGATTCCTCGGGTTTGCCCCTTGATGTTTGGACACACTGTTACCTTTACTCTACTTGAGACCTTTGGGAAAGTCGGACGGGCCCGGAGAGCACCCGCAAGATGGTTACGAGGCAGGGCCGGGCAAGCAGGCCGCCCCTGAGTGGGATGGGCTAGCCCTTGCTGTATTTCCTCGAGACGGGGCGACGGGGTCACATTATCGTGAGTCTCTGCTCGTCTCCACAAGCTAATAATACACTATGGTTTGGGTATTTGTCCTGAGTTGGCCTTTGGCCTTTACGCACTAACCACCACGCGAGAATAGTTATGGGCCTCGACGACGTAGTATCAGCCGAAGCTTTGTCAGACGTCCAGTTCAGCATTGCAGCACAGCTGGGCCGTCACCATCCTGTAGTGGTGGAGCCTGGTCCGCCCTGCTCGCAACGACCCAGAGTGCAACGAGCGATCGGCCCAGACCTCGGAGTGCTTAGGATGAAGACCAGCAGGGACCTCTCTGCTGAGCCTAGGTAGGGCTACGACGTGTTAATTTTTTGAGGCCAGGCATTGACCCAGAAAAGTGTGTCCGGCCAGAGTAATCAAGCATGTTGGAAAACGTGGTGCACCCCTGCAGGGAAGATTTATCTATTAATAGCCGTGTCCACGGTAACGGACGTTCAGACTTATATCCTAATCTTTTACAACTAGAAATGGATACTTGGATATGTGGCTCCGAGATTGCTTTCTCGCAGGGAGTCGAGGAAGGATCTCTGGTCATTAATGTTACAATATGCTTGTTAATTGTAAACTGCTATTCTTTACTCTTCTACATGCTACAAGATGCTTGGAGCTGCTTGAAGATGCTAGTCTTTGATAAGCTAGGCCTTCCCCTCTATTCTGGCATTCTGCAGTTCAGTCCACAGGCACAACCCTTCCATTTGATACTAATGCATGCTTAGTATAGATCTGATGCTTGCGAGTACTTTGGATGAGTACTCACGGTTGCTTTGCTACCCCCTTTCCCCTTCTTTCTTCTTTCTGGTTGATGCAACCAGATGGTGGATCCCTGGAGCTAGATTCCACCGCCAACGGATACTACTACATGGAGACCACCGAAGACCAGGAGTAGTTAGGAGGTCCCAAGCAGGCGCATTGCCTCTTCGATCATTTATGTTTGTGCTAGCCTTCTTAAGGCATCCTTGTTTAACTTATGTCTGTACTCAGATATTGTTGCTTCCGCTGACTCTTGTCTATCGAGCTTTTATTCGAGCCCTCGAGGCCCCTGGCTTGTAATATAAAGCTTGTATTATTTTGATTTGTGTCTAGAGTTGTGTTGTGATATCTTCCCATGAGTCCCTGATCTTGATCGTACACATTTGCGTGTATAATTAGTGTACGGTCGAAACGGGGGTGTCACAATATTTTCTTCTCTCATAATAATTACAGGTAGGATCATAATCAAATTCAACAATATAACTATCACATAAAATAGTCTCTTCATGATCCACATGCCTGCAAAGTTGACACTCTTCCAAAAGAGTGGGATCTAAAGTTGACACTCTTCCAAACCCACTTTCAATATTATTGCAAACACTAATATCAATCTCATATTCATCATGGGCCTTAATTTTTTTTTCAAGATCATAAGAAGAATCACCCCAACATGATCATTACAATAAGTAGTGAACATAGCAAAATTAGCATCCCCAAGCTTAGGTTTTTGCATATTATTAGTATAATTGACATTAATAGAATTTATAATAACAACATTGCAATCATGCTTTTTATTCAAGGAGCTATCATGCACCTCTTCATAAATTTCTTCATTACAATTTTCAGATTCACGAGTTTCAAGCAAAACTTCATAAAGATAATCTAGTGCACACAACTCACTAGCAATTGGTTCATCATAATTGGATCTCTTAAAAAGATTAGAAAGTGGATGAGGATCCATAAACTCTTTAGTTTCTGATTTTCAATAAATATACAATTATTCCAATCAAACAAGCAAGCGAGCCAAGTAAGACATAAAGGCAAATGAAAAGACAAACGAAAGAAGGGCGAATCTTTTCGAAAATCGTTTTAGAAGTGGGGGAGAGGAAAATGAGAGGCAAATGGCAAATAATGTAATGCAAGAAATGAGAGTTTATGATGGGTACTTGGTATGTATTGACTTGGCATAGATCACCCCGGCAACGGCACCTGAAATTCTTCCTGCTACTTCTTGAGCTTGCATTGGGTTTTCCCTTGAAGAGGAAAGGGTGATGGAGCAAAGTAGAGATAAGTATTTCCCTAAGTTTGATAACCAAGGTATCAATACAGTAGGAGACAACGCACAAATCACCAATACCTGCACACAAAATCAAACAACTTGCACCCAACGCGATAAAGGGGTTGTAAATCCCTTCACGGTTACTTGCAAAAGTGAGATCTAATAGAGAAAGATGACACTAAACAAACGATAAAGTAAATATTTTTAGGTTTTTTGGTTTATAGATTGGAAAGTAAAAGATTGCAAAATAGTAGATCAGAAACTTATATGATGGAAAATAGACCCGGGGCCCTAGGTTTTACTAGAGGCTACTCTCAAGATAGCAAATAATACAGTGGGTGAACATATTACTGTCGAGCAATTGATAGAAAAGCGCAAAGTCATGATGATATCTAAAGAAATGATTATGAAATATAGGCATCATGTACGTGTCAAGTAGACCGACTCCTGCCTGCATCTACTACTATTACTCCACACATCGACCGGCTCCTACCTGCATCTAGACTATTAAGTTCATGAAGAACAGAGTAACACATTAAGTAAGCTGACATGATGTAGAGGAATAAACTCAAGCAATATGATGTAAACCCCACCTTTTTATCCTCGATGGCAACAATCCAGTAGGTGCCTTGCTGCCCCTACTGTCACTCGGAAGGGACACCACAAGATTGAACCCAAAGCTAAGAACTTCTCCCATTTCAAGAAAACCAATCTAGTTGGCAAAACAAAACTGATAGTTTGAAGAGAATTACAAAGATACCAAATCATGCATAAAATAGTTCAGAGAAGATTCCAATAATATTCACAGATAAGCTGATCATAAATCCACAATTCATCAGATATCAACAAACACACCACAAAACAAGATTACATCGGACAGATCTCCAAGAACATCGAGGAGAAAGTGGTATTGAGAATCAAAGAGAGAGAAGAAGCCATCTAGATACTAGCTATGGACCCGTAGGTCTGAGGTAAACTACTCACGCTTAATCGGAAGGGCAATAGAGTTGATGTAGAAGCCCTCCGTGATTGAATCACCCTCCGGCAGAATGCTGGAAAAGGCCCCTGGATGGGATCTCACGGGTACAGAAGGTTGCGGCGGTGGAAAAGCGTTTTCGTGGATACTTCTGGTGGTTTGAGAATATATGTGAATATATAGGAGGAAGATCTAGGTGAGGGGTCACCGAGGGGCCCACAAGGTAGGGGGCATGCCCTCCACCCTTGTGGCCGCCTTGTGGCTCTTCTGACTTCCACTCCAAGTCTCCTGGGTGTCTTCTGGTCCAAGAAAAATCATCGCCAATGTTTTATTCCGTTTGGACTCCATTTGGTATTCCTTTTCTACGAAACTCAAAAACAAGGAAAAAAACAGAAACTGACACTGGGCTCTAGGTTAGTCCCAAAAAATAGTATAAAATAGCATATTAATGCATATAAAACATCCAAAACAGATAATATAATAGCATGGAACAATAAAAAATTATAGATACGTTGGAGACGTACGTATCACGCGTCGCGTGCTCGCCCCCCCCCCCCCACTTCGATCTGCTGGGAGAGATTTATGCGTACACATGTGATCTCACAGCATGATATATACCATATAAGACGAACCAAAATTTAATCCCCTCCTAATTATAAGTCAATTTAACCTCTATTGCTGTCGGTCAAAGTGATTGACCAAGCGGGCACACAGATGGATGAAGCATCTCGCCGATAACCCCGTGAGTGAGTGCTAGAGGACAACCCCATCGCTTGCATGCGGGCCAAACATATGTATGGAGATGTGTGGTTGTGATGATTGAATACTAATATGCACAATTGATGTGGCACCTGCCTCATGACACATAGTATATGCTCGTCCCCCTCCCCTGTTTGACGCGTAATATATACTCCTATCATAACCCAACCCGAAAATAATCCTCCTTGTTCGTCAAATTTACCTCTCTCGTTGGGTCAAATTAGATGGATGACGACCTCGCGGGCCCATGGAGGGAAGCGTCACAGGCGAGTGAGTGACAACCACCATCTGCACATGGCCCAAAGAGGTGTTGATGATGTTTGAATACCCAATATGCTCAATTTCGATGTGGCACCTGCCTCGGAAACTGAAAACTCCCCACATGGAGCGAGATCATTCATGACATGTGTGTATTATGTGCTGGCCCCCTCCTTCCCTCTTTGATGCATACTATATACTCCTACCATAACACAAACCAAAAAGAAACCTCCTTGTTGGTCAAATTAACATCTCTCATTGGGTTAAAGTGATGGAGGAAGACCTTGCGGGCCGACAAATGGAAGCATCACACGCGAGTGACTGTCCTATATGACACATAGTATATGTTGCCCCCACCCTCTTCGACGCGTACTATACATATACTCCTACCATACGTAACACAGACCAAAAAATGACCATCCTTATTGGTATTTTTTCGAAGAACCATCCTTCTTGGTCAAATTAACCTCTCTCACTATAGGTCATAGTGATGGATGACGACCTCGCAGGCCAATAGAGAGCATCACACGCGAGTGAGTGTCCTAGGACCACCGCGTGCATGTGGCCCAAAGATGCATGTCAAACTTTTTCTATAGGGAACATGTGACCAAAGGAGTGTAGTGTTAAAAATTGAAAAAAACCCATAGATCATTCGTCTGTTTTTAAACATTGATTGATTTCCTAGAGATTTAATATGCAAAAATCAAATTTGAGCTACATGAGACCCATGATTGTGCACCAAAATGGATTGGAAAATCATATGTGTACGTGTCCCTGGGTGCACGTTTAGTCCCCATGCAAGAAATATCAAACATCAAGAATTTTGATTTTAAAATCTAGTAAATCCAAAACTAAGTTGAAATTCATGAAACTTATCGTGGTGTCATATGGACACCAATAGACTGTGATATTATACTTTTTTTGTCAAATTTGAGACAAGTTTTGATATAATCTTCTTACAGACAGGAAAAATATCAATAATTAGCAACCAATATCGCAAACGGACTATTTATTTGAACCGTGTGCATTAGACCAACAATGTACATGTTGTGCTTCGGTTAAGCAAGAAAGTGGTAGAATTAATCATCAAAAAGGAAAATCAATATAATACGTTCCGCCACGCGTCCCGTGCGCCGAACGTGCATGCGTGAGTTGACGATACACATGAGAGCAGTCCGCCGTGCAGGTAGACTGAGAGGCATGCTTGTGTTCGCTACGCAGTGTCACCAGGGGCGTGCTAGTAGTTGTGTGTAATGACGGTAGGCATGCCAGCAGTCCGCTGTGCAGGTTCACCGAGAGGCGAGCCAGCCCTTTGATTGCTACCCACCTCGCTCCCGCTGCTACATATTAATGGTGCGCCTGATCCGCTGGTCACAATAGGCGGCCTCACCCCCCATCCACAGTTGTCACCGCCGCCTGGAGTGTATGAGGATGTCGCCGAAGCGCACCATCGGAGGGAGTGGTGACGTCGGGGCTGGTTAAGTACCCGCGCAAGGCATGAAGCTAGGCATAGAGGTTGCGGTCGCTACCGACGAGGTCTCGCACGGGCAGCAGCGCGACCTTGACTTCGTTGTCGCCGTTGTGCCTCCCCAGCCGGAGCCGGAGGTCCACAGCTACTCCAGCAACAATTCCGACGGAAAACCGGTTACCCTCCCCTTCTCTTTTGGAATAGAAATCCTATGCTTATGTGCTCCCAGACCATGAAATTAGAGTAAGATTCATTAGATCCGTGTAGTGTATTGATTGTTTGAATGGTATCTATGGTTAGTTATTAATTGTTTGTTGTGTACAAATGATTTTTTTGCTAATAATCCGACTAGGGTTAATGTTCGTGCTAACAATTCATACGTATATGTTTAGAATTAATTTTTTGTTGAGATGCAAAGGTGCCCAAATAGGCCAGCCCAGGTAGCTACCACGTGGCATGCTATGGCGTCTGCCGGCAGATGACAAAGATGCAAAGATCTTTGCCGTCTGCTAGCAGACGGCAAAGCTGCCAAATAGGCCAGCCCAGTGCACCCTAGGTTGCACACGTAGTTTCCACATGGCAGCTTTGCCGTCTGCTGGCTGATGGCAAAGCACTTTGCCGTCTGCCTGTACAGCCCCTGTTTTTTCTTAAATTCACTCGATTTCATAGAATTTCACAGATATATACACACACATTTGAAAATACTTTCAACAAGCATACCAACAATAAGTTTCCAACAACATATCCAACATACAAGTTTCCAACAACATATCCAACATACAAGTTTCCAACAACATATCCAACATACGATGGTTTCCAACAAGAAGTTTCCAACAACATATCCAACATACAATGGTTTCATCCATACATACATATCCAACCACAAGTTTCCAACAAGTTTCCAAAAACAAAAAGGAAGCACAAGGAGAAGAGTAGACTCCATCAATGGAAGCTTCCTCATCTAAAGCAAATCTGCAAATTGGGAAAGAAGAAAGTTAGAAGAAGAAGGCTAGCTAGAAGAAGAAGAAGAAAAAGAAGAAAAAGAAGAAAAAGAAGAAGAAAAAGAAGAAGAAGAATTTATCTTATCTTTCTTTTTCTCCTCTCCTCTTCTTTATCTTCTTCTTCTTCTAACTAAGGTAGGTAAAAATGCCATTTTTTAGCTAATCTAGGTAAAAATGCTAAGTGTAGGTCATTTTAGAGCTAAGCTAGGTAAATAGGTCATTTTGGAGCTTAGTAAGGTTATTATGTCATTTTCGAGGAAAATAAGCTAAGTCTATTTCATTTTGGAGGTAACCAAGTTTATCATGCCATTTTTCACCTAAGTATGCTAAGTATGCCATAAATGAACCGAAGAAGCTAAGTATAGGTCATTTTTGAGCTAACCTAGGTAGTTATGCCATTTTTGAGCTAACTAAGCATATTTATTCATTTTGGAGGACAAAATGGCAAGTGTAGGTCATTTTAGAGCTATCCTAGTTAAAGTTGGTCATTTTGGAGCTAGGTATGGTTATTTTGTCATTTTGGAGGAAAATAAACTAATTATATGATAGTTTGGAGCTAAACCAAGGTTATTATGCCATTTTTTAACTAAGTAAGCTAATTATGTCATAAATGAACTAGGTGAGCTAAGTATAGATCATTATTGAGCTATCCTAGGTAGTTATCCCATTTTATAGCTAACTAAGCATATTAATTCATTTAGGAGGAAAAATGCTAAGTATAGGTAATTTATAGCTATGCTAGGTAAATTATATCAGTTTGGAGCTAAGTAAGGTTATTATGTCATTTTTGAGGAAAATAAGCTAAGTATAGGTCATTCTGGAGCTATACCAAGGTTATTTTTTTACTATACTATATGAAGGTTATTATGCCATTGTTTTTACCTAACTAAGCTAATTATGTCATAAATGAACTAGCTAAGCTAATTATAGATCATTATTGAGCTATCCTAGGTAGTTATTTCATTTTTAGCCAACTAAGAATATCAAGTCATTTTTGAGGAAAAATGCTAAGTATATGTCATTTTATAGCTATCCTAGTTAAAATCTGTCATTTTGGAGCTAAGTAAGGTTATTATGTCATTTTTGAGAAAAATAAGCTAAGTAAATGTCATTTTGGAGCTAAGTAGGTCATTTCTTAAGCTAAGTATGCATTTGTTAAGCAAAACACTTGGCAGAACTTACCATCATCACGGAGGAGAAGGACCGCCCGGTTTTGCGCCAGTGGGAGATGGAGAAGCACCGGTCGGGGTTGTGCTAGTGCGAGACGGAGAAGGATCGGTCGATGCTTGTTGGGAGGCATGCTACACCAAAGATCATTTGCAATGTCTTGTTGGCATGATGCACCAAAGACCATTCAAATGAAACTCTCCGTGTCCGCTATACCAATCTGGGGCATCGGCGGAGGGGTCTGACCATTTTTCTCGCACACAGACTGGACATTTTGTTTTCACGAGTCAGTCATATTAGTTAGTAATGAAGCGAACATTACATGCATGATTTGGCTAATATGCAAGAGAAACTTACCACGAGGAGCTTGTATAGGGCCCGGTGAGACGTGTCGTTCCGATTCCTCTCCGCCTCCAACAGACTAGCTGTCCTGTGCTCCAACTCCCTCTCCCTCTGCTTAGCATGCCTGTTTGCCTCCGACAGAAGCTCCTGGGCCCTAGCCTCAATGGTGAGCTCCATTGAACAGTCACGAGGCGGTATCTCAGGATCTGAGCTCGTCTGACCCTTCTTGATCTCCGGGAGAGTTCTAGGACAACGCGTGAGTTCATCCCCAGTGGATACCGAGCCATGGTACCTCCCACCACCAGATAGCATCATGATCTCTTGATCAAAAGGACTCTGGCTCGGGTTGAAGTCCTCCCCTTTCCTCGTCTTCCCAACGTCTCTGTACCTCACGAGCTTGTTGTGGGAGGAGATGTTGGTGAAGCTCCCTGGATGACCGAGGTCATCCTCAAAGAAGCCTTAACCTTCTTGTACAGGGCAGTATGGGCCATGGCATAGAGGTCGTACAGCGATGCACTGGTGTGCGTCGGTGCTATATAAACGGTTTTTAACCCCTTTCCGCGATGACATTTGGAATCATCGCCAAGTGAGTGTGGGCGATAGGGGGGTCCTTCCCGGACGACCCAGAAACCGTCGGGGATAGGGCCCCTATAGTACTCCTACTCGTTTCTGATCACATTGCCATCGCAGTCGGTATTCTGTGGTGCTACGTTTATGATGCGCGGCCCATCACAAACAGTTCACTACTATAGAATGTGTATGATGCACGGCCTATCACAAACGGTTCACTGTTAGAAGATTAGCTAATCGTCGTACGAGTGTCGTACAAGATTACGAAACGTAGGACCGTCGTAACATCGTCATACACGACAACTATCACACACGCTATTTTGTTGTGCAATGTCTATGATGCATACTTCATCAGAAATAGTTCATGGTTGCGAATTGTGTACGATAAGGGTTGCACAAACTTTTAGTTTGCCCGCACTGTTTGTGATATTGTTTGACATCGCACACGCTTTGCAAACGGCAACTATGTGCATGCTTGCACACGTTTCCTCTCTGTGAACCGTCTTGGATTTTGGTGCATATCGCAAATGTTTGTGTTTTACCAACTGTGTGTACCATAACAACCTAGAGAGCGTAATTTCACCATAATTTAATTGCTGCTTTTTCAAATTGTATCGGATTTGAATTTGAATTTGAATTTGAATGTATGCTACAACTTTATTCATATCCATTAGGTTAAAAAAACCAATGCATTATTTGATTAGTAGGTACATATGTTCAAGAATTACATAAGAACCAAATAAAGAATGATGAACCACAAGTTTTATACTTGTACTATTAAAGACGGTAAAGAAAGAGGCGAAATATATTCTGGTTGCTGAACAAGGTGAAGCGGAATGCCCATATTGTGCCCTCCTCCATGCAGAAGGCATGCACGACTCTAGTCCAAGCCCTTGTGATGGCTGACCGCCCATCCTTCACGGTCTTCATGAAAACATCAAATAATCATCGTGTTCTGGTAGAAATAATTTAATCTTTTCATGCCCACCAATCATGTAGTTTGAGAGGTAATCTTGAGTAAACTGCTTTCACAATCACTGGAAAGGAAAAAGATTCATACATTGTCATCTAACACAACTAATTATGGGCAGTAAAAAGAAGGCTGCAGAGTTCTTAGATACCATCCTGCAGTTCGCTGTTGTCTTGGATAATGTATAAACAAATAGTTGAATTACCATATTTGTACCCATTTTACTAACAAACTTTATCAGCTTCCTCACTTGATGCTGGTTCATCGATATCTCATTGCCCCATACGCAGAAAGGGTCGAAGCGCAGATCTTTACCAATGACATATGTACATAAAAGCACCAAGTTAATATTAGAAGGTAAACAACAATTGCACAATGATGTAGTACAAATATTTAGGAACGGAGGGAGTATCTTATAACATCCGTATGTGGTAGTCCATTTGAAATCTTTAAAAAGACAAATATTTAGGAACGGAGGGAGTATCTTATAACATCCAATATACTCACATATTAGATGAATTAACATCTTATCTTATGGGCCGGAAGGAGTTTAGTGCATTCTTACAAATTATCGGCTGATTAACTCCTGCTGTATCCATGGGTTACATTTAGTTTGAGCTAGTTCGGGCTCAAATAGCCCTAAAGTATATCTAAACATGAGGTCTAGTTTGAGCTGGTTGCATCTATAACCCACCCAAAAAACAGGCTTAACAACAAGCAAATATATGCATTCCTACAATATGTTTAAAACTGTATTGATGAAATGTACTGCACAGTAAATAATTGCACATATAGAGCATCACATTGTGAACAACTGAAATAAACAAGGCATACTACAAACAACCAGATATAGCAATTAAAACTGGACATATTCTCACTACACTACAAAAGGGACTCGACAAAACAAATCATGGGTTTCCCCCTGTGAAGAGGCACGGCAACAAAAATCATGGGTTTCCTCACTTGTCACACATGGGCTCGTTCTTGTGGGAAGAGCATGTTCCCTGGATACGCTCCATGTTGTCGCAGATGGGCTCCTTCTCCTTGGAAGAGCACGGCTATAGGGTGCCCTCCCTCATGTCGCAGACGGGTGCTTTCCCCTTGGAAGAGCAGATGGGCTCTTTCCCCTTGGAAGAGCCAGAGAGGGTGCCCTCCTCGTGGTCGCCGCCGATGAGGTCTGACTTGGAAGCTGTGGATCCCAAGCTAGTGTCGCAGAACGTGTCCTTCAGAAATGACAAAACGGGCTCAATGGCGATGTAGATTGGAAAATTGTTGACAGCGAGCCAGAGGAGATCAGCAGCGGGGCCATGGATGAGATCGACGACGGTTGAACCCGAGGGGTTGGGGGTGGGCCATTTAACCTGTGACATAGCCCGCCTCAGGCCGTCGCTGTCGATGACCTCAATGTCGTAGCCGGCAGCCGAGACATGCCCGCATACTCTAGGCCGCTGCTTGAGTGCCTGCCGCCAGTAATGGTCGTCAGCTTCCTTGGCGACGCAGGGCGAAGAGACCGCTATACACCTCTTTTGGGCCAGTCACTCCTCGAGCTCCACGGGAAGCGTAGCCGGGCTTATGCTGCGATGCTTTGGACTGGGGAATGGGGATGGGGATCTGTGGGAAAGGGGGCGTTTGGAAGGCGTCATCTAAGAAACTGAGGGCGGCCTGGGTATGGAGATCGGTGGGTAAGCTGCACGGGCAAACCGGCAGATGTTGACAATGGAGGCCCTGCGGCGTCGGCAGCGGCGGCGGGGACCCTGCTAGGGTTTCGAGCGAGGGAGGTGAGGTAGTCCTGGATTAGGGGGTCCTCGGACAGCTGGACTATATACTTCGGCCGGACTGTTGGACTATGAAGATACAAGATTGAAGACTTCGTCCCGTGTCCAGATGGGACTCTCCTTTGCGTGGAAGGTAAGCTTGGCAATTCGGATATGTAGATTTCCTCCCTTGTAACCGACTCTGTGTAACCCTAGCCCCCTCCGGTGTCCATATAAGCCGGAGGGTTTAGTCCGTAGGAGGACAACAATCATAACCATAGGCTAGCTTCTAGGGTTTAGCCTCTATGATCTTGTGGTAGATCAACTCTTGTAATACTCATATCATCAAGATCAATCAAGCAGGAAGTAGGGTATTACCTCCATCGAGAGGGCCCGAACCTGGGTAAACATTGTGTCCCCCGCCTCCTGTTACCATCCGCCTTAGACGCATAGTTCGGGACCCCCTACCCGAGATCCGCCGGTTTTGACATTGACATTGGTGCTTTCATTGAGAGTTCCACTGTGCCGTCACCATAAGGCTTGATGGCTCCTTCGATCATCGGCAACGATGCGATCCAGAACTTTATTGAGTAGTTAAGGACTTTATTGAGCAGCCGGATATCTTGGATCACTTTCATCTGCCTCTATCGCAAGAGGCCTACTCAGAACTTACACAACTACAAACCCTCCTGCCTTTGATCAATCTGGATGCTGAGAGCAAGGACATTTGGAAGTGGCCTTCAAAGTCTGGTGACTTTAGGGCCAAGATATACTATGACTCTTGCTTCTACATATCTTGGTTGACCCCATATTCAATTGGATTTGGAAGTGTGCATGCACACTAAAGCTTAAAGTTTTTGGTTGGCTTCTGTTAATGGATCGTTCGAACACCAGGGATATGATGCAACGTCGGCAGTGGATCATCCAGGATGATACTTGTGTGCTTTGCAACCTTGCACAACATGAGAATCGGGCCCACCTTTTCTTTGCTTGCAATTTCAGCCAAAGGGTTTGGAACTATATTGGGATTTCTTGGTCTGTTCAACCCAACCAAACCACTTATGATTTGGCCCAAGCAGTTAGGAAGGATTTTGGTCTCCCTTTCTTCTCTGAGGTGGTTTTCGTTGCTACATGGAATATTTGGATTCAAAGGAATGGGAAGATCTTCAGAAATGAACAGCCCTCATTTAGAGCTTGGAGAAGAAACTTTATACATGACATCTCTCTTCTCTCCCACAGGATTAGATGCAAATACAAGGATAGTCTTATGTCTTGGATAGCTAACCTTACTTAGTATTTCTATTGTAAGTATTTTTACTCTTCTCTGTACATTTGTAAAGTTGTAACTTGGACTCTTTTTTATTAATTAATAAAAGACTGTGAGGCTGTTGCCTTGCAGTACATAGTCAAAAAAAAACGATGCGATCCAGGGTGAAGTTTTTCTCCCCAGACAGATCTTCAGATTCGCGGGTTTCCGATCAAGCGGGCCAACTCGCTTGGCCATCTGGAGCAGATCGAGAGCTACGCCCCTGGCCGTCAGGTCAGGTTTGGAAGCTTAAACTATACAGCCGACGTCCGCGGAGACTTGATCTTCGACGGTTTCGAGCCCATGTCAGGTGTGCTGCACAGTCACGACGAGCACGACTTGGCTCTTCTATCGGACGGTGTTCGGGAGATCACACCTGTGACTACTCTGATCCTCAATCCGGAGAAGATCGTGCCATCCGAGGATGGGTGGATGGACCCCGCCACGGAGGTCGCACACTCAGCAGCGTCAGAGCCGAATACTGACTTCACCTCTTATGACAACTGTGTTGCCGAACCCTTGGATTCGTCCCCGGCCACGGGCTCCGAACCGCTTGCGTCCATGCCTATCGAATCTGATTGGGCACCGATCATGGAGTTTACCTCCGTGGATATTTTCCAGCACTCGCCCTGGGCGACGTGCTAGATTCATTAAGGTCTCTCTCCTTATCAGGAGACCCTTGGCCGAACTATGTCCAGCTCGATTGGGAAGTGGTTGACGAAGAAATTCGTTCCCCACCCACCACCCACTTAATAGCCACTGTCGACGATTTAACCAACATGCTTGATTTCGACTCCGAAGACATCGACGGTATGGACGACGATGCAGGAGAGGAACATGAACCACCACCCACAGGGCGCTGGACAGCCACTTCATCACACGATACATACATGGTGGATACAACCAAAGAAAACAATGACGAGGAACGGAAGGATTCAGCGAAGGATAATCCCCTCGAGAAGCAACCAAAGAAACGACATAGGCGCCGCTCTAAATCCTGCCTCGGCAAGAACAGCGATTACAACGCAAGAAAGAATAATACCCTAGTCGACTCCAAAGGAAATGATGACCACATGGACCCAGCGACAGAGCAGGATGAGCCAGCGGACGACGAACATAGTACGGAGCCACTGTCTGTTCACGACGATGCTGAGGGTAAAGCTCATCAACCTGTCTCCGGAGAGGTGAACAGTCCGGACGACGATGCACACATCATCTCGGAAAGGCATTTGGAGAAAGAGAACCTCCATAGAAGGCTTATTGCCACCGCGAGGAGTCTGAAGAAGCAGAAGCAAAGGCTTAAGGCCGCGCAAAATACACTCAACAGTAGATGGAACAAAGTGCTAGACACTGATGAAAAGTACGATGGCAGTCGCCACACAAAGAGCTATCCAAAGCGCAAGCTGCTGCCTGAATTCGATGACGAGGCTTTAGAGCCCATACAGCCGAAAAATAAAACGGCCAATCAGCCGGATCGACCACCCCGTGGCCGCGATCGGGCGGCTAATGATGTCGCACATAAGTCAGCACATGATTTATGTGAGGACTTGCAGCAAAAAGCCGGTATGACCAGGTCCATCTACAGATCTAGGAAGCGCGCTCTAACACGGAATCAAAACTGAACACTACAACCGTCAGAATGCCATGACACATCCAAATACAGGGGTGCAGCGCACCCCCTATGCTTCACCGATGAGGTGCTGGATCACGAATTTCCAGAGGGATTCAAACCCGTGAACATAGAGGCATATGACGGAACGACAGACCCTGGGGTGTAGATTGAGGACTTCATCCTTCACATCCACAGGGCTCACGGAGATGATCTCCACGCCATCAAATACCTGCCCCTCAAGTTGAAAGGACCAGCTCGGCACTGGCTGAAAAGCCTCCCTGAAAACTCAACTAGAAGTTGGGAAGAGCTTGAGGATCCTTTTAGGGCTAATTTTCGAGGGACTTATGTCTGACCTCCGGATGCAGACGATTTAAGTCATATAATTCAACAGCCCGGAGAGTCAGCCCGAAAGCTTTGAACAGATTCCTCACTAAGAAGAATCATACCGTCGACTGCCCGGACGCCGAAGCCTTAGCGTCTTTAAAACACAGTGTCCGGGACGAATGGATCACCAGACACCTCGGCTAGGAAAAACCAAGGACAATGGCAGCCCTAGCACGCCTTATGACCCGCTTTTGCGCGGGAGAAGATAGTTGGCTGGCCCGTAGCGGCACCAGCGACCCAGGCACATCTGAAGTCAGGGGTGGCAATGGAAAACCACGATGCAGTAAAAGCAAGCGCCGAAACAATGAAGACAGCCCCGACAACACGGTGGTAAATGCCAGATTCAGGGGCTCTCAACCCGGCCAACGGAAAAAGCCATTTAAAGGCAGCAGAGATGGACCGTCCAGCCTAAACAAGATTCTAGACAGATTATGTCAGATTCATGGCACCTCCAACAAACCTGCAAATCACACCAACAGAGAATGCTGGGTCTTCAAGCAGGCCGGCAAGCTAAATGCCGAACGCAAGGGGAGGGAGACACCAAGTGAAGACGAGGATGAGCCTCGCCAAACACTGGGGGACAGAAGAAATTCCCACCAGAGGTCAAAACAGTGAACATGATTCACGTAACGAAGAGGAGGAGCAAACACGCACTCCGAGACGTATGCGCCGTGGAGCCCGTCACCCCGAAGTTCAACCCTTGGTCGGCCTGCCCGATCACTTTTGATCGCAGGGATCACCCGACTAGTATCCGGCATGGAGGATCGGCTGCCTTAGTGCTAGACCCAATAATTGACGGATAACATCTCACCCGAGTCCTTATGGATGGCGGTAGTAGTCTTAATCTGATATATCAGGACACAACCCGCAAAATGGGGATAGACCCGACAAGAATCAGCCGAAGCAATACTACCTTTAAAGGAGTAATACTAGGCCCAGAGGCCCGCTGCACGGGCTCTCTAGCTCTAGAGGTTGTATTCGGTTCTCCCGACAACTTCTGAAGCAAAGAATCAACCTTCGACATCGCTCCATTCTGAAGCGGCTATCACGCACTACTCGGAAGAACGGCCTTCGCTCGTTTTAATGCAGTACCGCATTACACTTATCTTAAGCTTAATATGCCCGGTCCTCGTGGCATCATCATAGTTAGCGGAAACACATTGTGTTCCTTACGTGCAGAAGAATGTGTGGCAGCTCTACCAGCCAAACACTGAAGGGCCTTCCAACAAGAATAAATGATCGGTCATCAAGACCGCGGACACGGCTAGACGAGTCCGGCGCACCACTACCTGTAACAGCTCGGATAAACCTGAGATTGAGTCGATGGATACACCCCCATAGGTGGTTCTAGGGGCTTCCCGCATGTAAAAAGGACTACAGTTCGGCTTGACCCTATTTAGATTGCATTTTAATGGTTTATTAAGAATAACCAATTTTTTGCACGAAGACTTTCACTTGGGTTTTTCTCTTTTACAGATGATAATCGTGCTACACCCTTCCAGGATACGGCACAACGGAGACACAGGCGCAGACGTGCAGCAGGGCCCCGCTCAAATATTTCTTTTTAGATTAAGACCCTATGTAAACCTTTCTTACTGTCTCTTGTTGCTTCACACCCTCCGGATACTCAACACAACCGAGAGGGATGCTGGCGTTATTCTCATTTAGTCACGTCAGACTAATGCACGTACCTGGAAATTCAGGGCTCACTATCGAGGGCGCATTTCAGCCCAAAGATATGTTGTAAATTCAATACCTTAGGGAGTGTTCGCGTCATGAAGTTTGGCCTTATATGCATCAACTCCAAATCATGTCTTTGGTCAATAGTTGGGTTTGCTCGGCTCCCGTGTTTTGCTACCTTACGTTCCGCTCTATCGGCTAAGGTGGCACTGGGAGAACTGCTGCGATTATGCCCTGGTTCATCTGGATGAGCACTCAGTAGAGAAAGCCGAAAACTGACTATCATGATAAAGCGCGAGACTGGTCAACCACTCGAGGACTCAGCAGAATATTCGTGATTCCTCTGCATAAACGAAGGACCGGTTTCCCAGTCATGTATGTACGCGCCCCGTATTCGGATGAGCGCGGAAGTACCAGGGGCTATATAGTAGCCCCACCGTCAAACTCCTATGGCTAAGTGAAAGTGTTAAAGCAATATAGTCCGATTGCCTTGTTCGCCGCGCTATCACCTCCTTAATGGACCAAGACGTTGGATCAAGTGTGAATACGCGCTTTTCTGAACACCCCCGCATTATATTTGTGGGGGCTGAAGCCGACGACTGCAAACTTTCAGGTTATATACATGCATAAACGGCCGCACAGGAGGCATCATAATGCTTTCAGGCAAAAGTATAAACACAACCTTTATAATCCAAATAGCATTGTTTTTATAATTGGGATAGATGTCACTCGAACATGATACTCTTCGAGCACTGAGCCTCTATTAAACGAGCACATTCTAGGACTTCTTCAAAATAGTGCTCGACCGAGACCTGGCCTACGGCCGGATCCTGGGTTGCAATAGTAGTGGCCTCCATCTCTGCCCAGTATGTCTTAACACGGGCAAGAGCCATACGCGCACCTTCTATGCACGCCGACCTCTTTACAGCGTCAATATGCGGCACATCACCAAGGAATCGTTGCACTAAACCAAAATAACTATTCGGCCTTGGTCCATCCGGCCAAAGATGATCCACGACAGACCTCATGGCAAGTCCAGACAACCTATGGAGGTCAGCCCACTCGGCCATTTGTTCATTTAATAGCAGCGGACGCGTGGGAGCACTGAACTGCGACCAGAACAACCTTTCAACTTCATGATCTTTCTGATCTTTGAAAAACTCAGTCGCATCAGCAACACTCGTTGCCAAGTCCAAGTACGCGTCTGCAGCACTCCATAATTGATCCAGAGGGGCATACTTGGGATCTCCGAACTTCGTTCACAACAAAAAGGGCTTCCGAGTCGTGATATCTCTGGCTTGACGAAGCTCCTCCTTCGCCGCTCTAATTTTAGAGCGGGTTTCCTTGGCTGTTACCATGGCTTTCTTCAGGTCCGCCGTTTTCGTTTGGCTTTCCTTTTCAAGAAGCTCGTACCGGCCGGTGGCATCCTTCAGCTCAAAAGCCATCTTGGCTATTTTATCTTCGCTCTGGCGATGAGCAGCCTATTCGGCTCCTAACTCTTCGGCCGCCTTTAGGGAGGCCACATCACTTCTCCTGGCTTGTTCCTTGGCTCGGGCAAGTTCCCCCCCCGAAGGTTCTCCACGGCGGCAGTTCCATCTGCAGTCACAGCATATTATAGATACTAGCATCATGCTCCTCTTAAAATCTGTTGACCACTGGAAAATACATACCCTGTGCCTCGTCAAGCCGCTTGTTTACAAGCACGATTTCGGCATCTGCCGCATCAAGCTGCCGCCTTAGTTCGGAAAAATCACCAGTCCGGCCAGCCACTGGACCTTCAAATTACCGCACATGAAAGCAACATGATCATTACCGACTATGATCCTCGCTTGTTGCCGCCTCGGACAGCAAACCGAGTCTCGGGGCTACTATTCAGATAGGGCACACCTAGCGCAGCGGTACCATCAAAATATATATTACTTTATGCGTACCTCAAAGCCTCTTAGCGACTCATAAAAGCTTCATGCAACCCATCGTTGGCGGATGAAATCCTCTCAACCACCGTACCTATTAAAGTACGATGCGCCTTTGAGGTAGCCGCTGCTCGAAGACCCATCAATGCGTCTCGGTCAGCAATCGAACAACCCCGGACTCTTTTCGTTGCTCTCCTTAGGAGCCGAATACTCGGACTTGGTGGTCAAGGGTTACCTTTCGCCTTGGCGGATCAGAGAAATCCTTCGTGACAACACCTCAGGGTCGTCCGCCTCATGAGGTGGGGAGACAGGGGAGGCGTTTCGCTCTCCATCATCTCCGGAAGAAGATCCCCCCGAAGACAAACTCTGTCGAGAAGGGCTACGATCCGAACTGCAAGACATACGTCTCGGTTTTTGTCCTCGGAGATGAAGCATGATATATTTACCAAAAGTACTCTTGTTCACTTACAACTCGGTGGAGGGCTGACCACCTTGCGGGCATAGTGCGGTAAGGACGCCCTCCGGGGCAGGGCCCCCTAACGAAGGTTTCTTCCCTCATTTGGAAACCCTCATTTCCAAGTCTTCAGAGGCGGTCCTTTCCTTCCTTGGGGAGAGGGAATTTTAGATTCTTCTCCCCGATTATCCTCCATCACGGAGACACTAATTCCCTCGGTTTGGATGAGTAATGCGTGATGCCCGCTTTCGGCTTCTTTATTCCTCCCTTTATCTTCCTCTGATGGCACTTGACAAGGTGCGTGCTCAAGCATCCTGGCTAGTACAGGATCCGGTGAGCCTTCAGGAAGGGGGGCCGAACACCTGATCATCTTTGCCTTTTTTATCCAGTCCTGGTCAAAGAGCGATTTTTTCAGAATGATGTTGTGAGAAATAAAAAGACAGCATGTTCGGCCGCAGAATTACTTACATGGGTATCTGGACGATTGCAGTTTATACCCGCATCCTCGGTGGTGTCCGGACACTTCATTCGTGATCCGAAGAACAATCCATACATCTCTTCGAGTGTCACGCCGAAGAATTGCTGAATAGTTCGCGGTCCTTCCGGGTTGAACTCCCACATACGGATAGGTCGACGTTGGCATGGCAGGACCCGACGAACTAGCATGACTTGCCTTACCTTGACAAGGCTGACATCTCTCTTGAGGAGATCGGATGCGACCGCAATGTCAAGACGTCATTAATCGCCCCTGGCCCAGCCCCTTGTCGACCCATGACGCCAGTTGTGGCGGGGGCCCGAACGGAAGGTAGGGGAAGCTACCCACTTAGTACTTTGGAGAGCTGTGATGTAAAACCACTCCCGGTGCCATAAGTTAGACATCTCCGGTAAGGAACCCTTTGGCCATGGAGCATCGACGCCTTTGCTTATTATGGCACCTCCGCATTCTGCGGGTCGCCCATCGATCATCTTTGGCTTCACGTTGAAGGTCTTAAGCCATAAGCCGAAGTGTGGGGTGATGCGGAGGAAGGCCTCACACACGACGATAAACGACGAGATGTGAAGGATGGAATCTGGAGCTAGATCATGGAAATCGAGCTCGTAATAGAACATAAGCCCTCTAACAAAGGGATCAAGACTAAAGCCTAGCCCTCAAAGGAAGTGGGAAACAAATACGACACTCTCGTTGGGTTCGGGAGTGGGGATGACCTGCCCTTGAGCAGGCAGCCTATGCGGGATTTCGGCGGTTAGATACCTGGCTTCTCTTAGCATCTTGATGTCCTCCTCCGTGACAGAGGAGGCCATCCACCGGCCTTGAAGGTTGGATCCGGACATGATTGAATGTCCGAAGCGCTTAGCCTGAGCCTTGGGTGTTGGAATTCGAGGTGGGAGAAGGGAAGGATCGAGCGGGAGAAGAAAAGGACACGCCTTGGCCCCTTTATAAAGAGGGTGAATATCAAGCGTCCTCCACGTGGCCGTTTGGAACTTGCCTAAAATCGAGGAGTCATACCACCAGGCACGATTGGGTTACCCAAACCCGTATTGATGAGAATCCTGTGATAAGGGGACACGATGTCTGCTTCGACAAAACGTGCCAAGAAAACCGCCTCGCAACATGTGAAGTGGCAGGCTGGGAAAAACGGTTCGTAATGACCGGACCACCGCAGGATGTCACGTTATGAAAAGTTGTCAGCAGGTTAGATTTGTGGAATATTATACTCTCTACGGTGGTATGTGGAATTTGTTTTGCAGAGCCGGACACGATCCTTGTGTTCAAAATCTTCAATAGAGTACTCAGAGGAGGAACCCGCCTTGCAACGCCGAAGAGAATCTGCACGCCGGACTCATCGTCATTGAAGCCTGGTTCAGGGGCTACTGAGGGAGTCCTAGATTAGGGTGTCCTCGGACAGCCGGACTATATACTTCAGCCGGACTGTTGGACTATGAATATACAAGATTGAAGACTTCGTCCCGTGTCCGGATGGGACTCTCCTTTGCGTGGAAGGCAAGCTTGGAAATTCGGATATGTAGATTTTCTCCCTTGTAACCGACTCTGTGTAACCCTAGCCCCCTCCAGTGTCTATATAAGCCGGAGGGTTTAGTCCGTAGGACGAAAACAATCATAACCATAGACTAGCTTCTAGGGTTTAGCCTCTACGATCTCGTGGTAGATCAACTCTTGTAATACTCATATCATCAAGATCAATCAAGCAGGAAGTAGGGTATTACCTCCATCGAGAGGGCCCAAAACTGGGTAAAGATTATGTCCCCCGCCTCCTGTTACCATCCGCCTTAGACGCGCAGTTCGGGACCCCCTACCCGAGATCCGCCGGTTTTGACACTGACAGGAGTGTGTGTGTGTGCGCGCACGTCCGAAGAGGTTTTGGTGTGTGTGTGTGTGTGTTGTGTGTGTGTGTGGGGGGGTGTTTGAGGAAATGACGCGGGTACTGAAATTTTTACTACACGGGAGTCAAACGTAGGAGTGAAATGCCGGGCTATTGAAATTTTGGATGATAGTGCATCGCACACGGTCCGGAGATAACAACCGTGTGTTATGAAAGAGAAACACCCTTGAGCCGCGCATATATTTTCTAGGGATGCAGGTGGGATTGGGAACAAGAAACATTGCACACGGTCCGGAGATAACAACTGTGTGTTATGAAACAGAAAAACCCTCGAGGCGGGTAGATATTTTCTAGGGATGTAGACGGGATTGGGAACAAGAAACTTCGCACATGGTTCGGAGATAACAACCGTGTGTTATGAAACAGAAAAACCCTCAGGCGGGCAGATATTTTTGAGAGGGGGAGCCTCATGGAGCCCAATGTACTGTGTGTATGTGTGCGTGATAGGGACACCGGCGTGGCACACGGTTAGTTTGAGTGAACCGTGTCTATTACATCATCCGACATGTCTATTGTTCATAAATTGGGCGAAAAATGGTGCGGGAGAGGGTCAGAACACGACCACACTTGCATGTGGACCAAATTTATGTATCAAAAGGGTGGTTTGATTTTCAAATACCAAATGCAACTTCGATGTGGCACCTCTCTCGCAAAGCGCACGGTATTGCTTGCCCCCACCCCCTCGTGTCGGCACGAAGGGAATTCTAAGCTATGAATGTATGCCCCCTCCCACCAACTGAGGTTCACCTAGCAAAGTGCGAATTAGCTAGCAGCCCCCCTCCTACCTCAGGTCGGCACACACTACACAAAAAAGACACATCCATGACATTTTGGGCCGAACGAATTTTTTTCCTGTCATACTTATGACACTTCTATGACGATAATTGTGAGAAAACCCGGTATCATCATAGATGTGGTGGGGTCCTACTTCTATGACAAAAATCATGATGAAAATGGGCTTTTCGTCCAGGCGGGCGAGACGCAGCTGCATGACATTCTTTGGGCCGTCCATGACGGAAAAACCATGGTAGAAGCGAGGCGAGGAAAATATCAGGCGTTCGGTTCACGGTGGGTGGTCGGGGCGAGTGTTGCACGTTTCTCGTACACGCACACGCTGGTGCGGCGTTGGGCTCTAATCGAACCCGAAGCGAGGCATTGGGCTCTAATCAACCCGGCGACAGCTGCTGCAACTACGCGTTCTTGAACCCGGCGATTGTTCGATGATCGTTAATCGAACCCGATCGGCGATTCCATCGCTATCGCCGCTAATCAAGCCGATCGATGCCTCTGGATGAGCAGTGGCGTTCTTTGGGGGGGGTTGGATGAATAGTTCCTGTGGGGTGGATGAATAGGACCCGTGGTGTTGCCTCTGGATAAGCGGTGGCGTTCTTTGGGGGGTGGGTTTGGAAGAACAGTTCCCAGTGGGGGTGGATGAACAGGACCCCGTGGTGTTGCCTCTGGATGAACAGGACCCCGATCGATCGAGCCGGTTGGGGCTGGATGAACAGGACCCCGTGGAGGGCTGGATGAGCAGGACCACCCCGTGGAGGCACTACAAAAAAAGACACATCCGTGACATTTTGGGCCGAACGAATTTTTTTGTCATACTTATGACACTTCTATGACGATAATTGTGACAAAACCGGTATCATCATAGATGTGGTGGGGTCCTACTTCTATGACAAAAAATCATGATAGAAAATAGGCTTTTCGTCCTGGGCGGGCCGGAGACGCAGCTGCATGACATTCTTTGCGCCGTCCATGACGAAAGAAACCGTGGTGGAAGCGAGGGCGAGGAAAATTTCTGGGTGTTCCCGGTTACGGTGTGTGGTCGGGGCCGAGCGATGCGCGTTTCTCTCGTACACGCACGCGCATGGGTGCGAGGCATTGGGCTCTAACTGAACCCGAGCGAGGCGTTGGGCTCTAACTGAACCCGAGCGATTGCACGCAAGCTACGCGTTCATCGAACCCGAACGATCGATCGATGGTGTTAATCGAACCCGATCGGCGATTCCTTCAATCTCGCCGCTAGCGAAGCCGATCAATGCTGCCTCTGGATGAACAGTGAGCGTTGCTTGGGGAGGGGTTTGGATGAACAGTTCCCGGTGGGGGTGGATGAATAGGATCCCGTGGTGTTGCCTCTGGATGAGCAGGACCCCGATCGATCGAGCCGGTTGGGGTTGGATGAACAGGACCCCGTGGAGGGCTGGATGAACAGGACCACCACGTGGAGGGCTGGATGAGCGATGAGCGGTGGAGGGCTGGATGAGCGGTAGCCCGTGGAGGGGTGGTTGAATAGGAGCCATGGAGAGGGCTGGTTGAGCGATGGCCGGTGGAGTAAGCGCATTGTGGAGGCTGGATGAATAGGAGCCCGTGGATGAGCGATGCAAAGTGGAGGCCGGAGGAGGTCAACGGTGGATGAAGCGAGCTCGTGGTGGTGGAGGGGCTCGACGGTGGAGATGAACAATATCCCGTGGAGTCCCGTTTTGCGGTACGCCACACCCCTCCCGATGAACAGGACCCCCGTTTCGACCGTAGCGCTCCAACACAAGTCCGTTTCCTCCGTTTTCCGGTACGCCACACACCTCCCGATCAACAGGACCCCCTTTTCGACCATAGGAGGTCCGTTTCCTCCGCTTTGCGGTACGCCAGACCCCTCCCGATGAACAGGATCCCGTTTTGAACGTGGCCGCTCGAACACAAAGCCGTTTCCTCCATTCTGCGGTACGCCAGGCCTCGTTTCCATTGGCTGTTCCGTCCAAGCCGGTTGGCTCCCACACGTTCCGTTGCCTCCCGATGAACACGACGCATTCCGTTGCCTCCCCATGAACACGACGACGACGCAGTTCCTCTGTTCCTACCCAACCATGTACACAAGCCCTGGCCATAAGTACGCGCGAGTAGGCGTTCGAGACCCCGCCCGTATATACGTATGTGGCCGTATTTACTTTCTTGCACCCTGGCCGCTGTACGTACGTGTACATGCTACGTGCACGCCTCTACTATGACATGTGCGCGCCTCTACATCGACCAGTATGTACGTACACGTTTGCGACCAGAATGACAATGCTACGACGCTTCGACCGGTGGGTCCCGATCGTGCACTTCCTTGCATGCGAAGATGTAGCTGGTGGGTCCCAGCAGTCAGGGGGACAAATCGTTTTTTTTTGCCCGGACGCACTTCCTTGCGTGCAAAGATGTAGCTGGTAGGTCCCAGCAGTCAGGGGGAAACATTTTTTTCGTGAAATACGCTGGCCCGTCTGGTGGGTCCCCGCTGTCAGGTGTAGGAATAATTATTTTCCGTGTAATAAGGTGGCACTTCCTTGCGGCTACCGTGGACCCAGTGTCGGATCACGGGTTCCAGCAAAACCCTCAAGGTTCGAACACTGGGTGCGCGCGAAGATTTCCTCCCTACCAATCTACACCCTAGCTCTCTAAGATCTCGCGGACGAACTCGACGAACTCGCAACACAAAGACACAAGATTTATACTGGTTCGAGCCACCGTCGTGGTGTAATACCCTACTCCAGTGTGGTGGTGGTGGATTGCCTCTTGGGCTGATGATGAACAGTACAAGGGGAAGAACAGCCTCCTGAGGTTGAGGTGTTCTTGTGCTTGTCGAACTTGTGTGGGTGAGATGCCTCCGAATCAGATGCCTCTACTATGGTGGCCAGCTCTACTTATATAGGCCTTGTTCCTCTCCCCAAATATTGAACGGGAAGGGAGCCAACAACGACCAATTTGAAAGGGGGCAACTAGTACAGCTTATCCTGACAAAAGTGGTCTTCGCCTACAAAAGGCTCTGGTGCTGACGCTGTCTTGGGCTCCATGGTGACCTCCGTCCTACCGTCCTGCTGGTCTTGGTCTCGTTGCACTGATATGCAAACCTTTACTTGATGCCTCGGTACTTCGCGCCAGCGCTTGCCTCCTTAGCACCAAATAGGAAACAAGGACGCTGCGCGCGCTGGCGCCCGCCTAGTCTTGATCATCATGGCTCATGTCACGAGAGCCTCACGAGGTTTGCCTTGCCTTGATTTCTCCGCTCCTCGCGAGGCAGCCTGGTGAGGCCACTCCTGAGGAGGTCTTGCATCGTTCGCCCCGTGAGGCTTGGTCCCTCGCGAGGGTTTTGAATGTCTCGTTGATGAAGCTGGGCCGTACATGCCTGCTAGCATAGCCACGCCACGGGCTGCAGGCAGGCAAGTCTGGGGACCCCCGTTCCCAGAACGCCGACAGTAGCCCCCGGGCCCAAGGCGCGCTCAGACTTGGCTTCGAGGCGAAGCCAAAGATCAAGCGCGGAGCGCCGCGCGCCCCAAAAGCCTGCTGCCTTGGTCGACCCGTGGCGGTTGATTGGACGTGGGAGTCTTCGCTTCCCCACGCTGCCTCGGCAACTGCTCGACTTGACAAGTCCCTGCGACATGCAAGGAAAACCATCATTACCTATGATCGTGGGGGCGTCGATTGGCCTTCCTCCGCTATAAATGGGGAGGGGGGCAGAGCCCCCATCGCCCGTCTCTTCCTTGTTCGCTTGCTTCTTTCTTCTTGCTCCTCTCCATAGCAGCAATGGAGCCGATCCGAAGGCTCTCCGCTGACAAGAAGGAAAAGCCCCTCGTGATGATTCGGGGCTGCTCCCGCCGAAGAAGAGGTCGGTCCATCATCGTGACAAAGCGGCGATGCAGATGGTGACGAGGCCTTGGTGCGAGCGGCCTCCTCCGTGGTATCCACTTCCCTTGTACGCCCAAGCCGGGGGCTCGGGAGGAAGGAGCAACGAGCGTCGGCGCACGCACCGCGGCCTAGGTCGACGCGCTGCGGCGATGTGCGCCGTCACTCCTGGAGTCCATGCCGCGGACTCCTCACGCGAGCTTGTGCTGTGGGCGGCGATGCCCCCAAGCTCTTGGATCCGCTTCCCGCGCTTCTTCTCTAACGTGATGCCGCCGAGGGGGCCTCTCGAGCTCTGGTTCCAGCATGCCGACTGCGACGCCCCGGCGACTGGAGCAAAGGTTGAAGCAGCCTCCACCGGCAAGATCTTCATGACCCGTGGCTGGGGCGAGGTTGCGCGGGTTTGCCGTGCGGAGGGCGCCCTCGCGATCCACTTCGAGTACAATGGCGCCTCCACGCTGTTCTTCAAGGTCTTCGACGCGGAGGGTCGCCGCCTGGAGTGTTGCCTAGAAGGGGAGCGCCAGGACGAGGCGTGCCCCGCTCACGGCTACTCCAGTAGCAGAGACTCTTGGGAGTCCAGCGGTTCTCCCGAGCTCTACAAGACTCCGGAGACGAGCGATAACAGCTAAGTGCCTTTGAGCTCTCGCCGCGCCCGGAGCAGGGCCGCAAAGTCTGCCCGCCGCCGTCGCTGATCTGGATGGGGTTGGCGCTGGCCTCCCGTGGCCCACTGTTGGTGATGGCATCAGCCGTGGGGGTGTGTAGATAGGATTCTCCTAGGTTCTCGTTTTTTTCCCTGCGAGGAATTGAGAAGTGGCCCGTGGGGGCGTGTAAAGAGCCTGCAATGTCTTTTGTTGATATTATCCTAATTATGGAAGCCTTGCGAGCACAAGTCTTGTTTAGGCTCGGTCTTCCCTTTCCAACCCCGCGACAACTTGTTGCTCTATGCTGACAGCTCCCGGTCCCCAGGCAAGCTTCAGCCGTCGCTGGTATGCCAGGTCGCGTGACGTGGTCAAGGGCAGGAGGTGAGTGGCCCGAGGTCCAGTAAGAGCTCCTGAGGAGCGATGCTTAGGGGGTCCCCTTTAGCGCTCAAGCAGCTGTGGTAAGATAAGAAAGGGAGGCGACGTTGCCGCAACGGGGCTATGGCGAGCGTGTCTCCTAGGTTCCAACGATTAGTTGTTTTGAGCTCGTGACTTATCTTGGCGGTCCGGGGTCGATTCTTCGTGATGCACCAGACCTGTGCGCGAACATAAGTAGCGTAGCTAGGTCAGACCCATACGAGTCCTCCCCCTTCCAATGCTCTCCTTTGTGCTCTACGTCCTCAGGTCCCGGCCCTCGAGCGAGCTCAGCCGCCGCTGGTATGCCAGGTCATGACGGCCTCCGAGGAGGAGAAGTGGGCCACCGCAAAAGCTGCGGCCGACCGTGAGGCGGCGCTGGAGGACGCCAATGCCGCTCGCGACCGCTGCCGGGTGCTGGAGGACGAGTTGAAGAGTCTACGTGACCAGCACGCTGAAGAAATGCGTGGCCGCCAGGCGAAGGAGGAGGAGATGAAGGCTCGAGAGGACGCCATCAGGAGCCGCGTCGCTGAGCTGGTGGAGCTGGCGAAGGCGCAGGCCGCAGAGCGCAGCCGGCTGGAGGCGTTGGGGCAGAAGGCGAAGGCGAGGGAGGCCGATCTCGACGCCAAGGCAAAGGTCCTGGCCGAAGACCATGTGGCCTTCTCGCTCCTTGAGAAGAGGTCCAGCATGACACTGAAGTTGCTGTACGAGAAGGGCTTGGAGAAGCCGCTGACCACCGACGAGGATGGCCCTGCTCAGCTGCTTCCCCACTTGGCGAAGGCACTTGTGGAGGTCGTGGAGGGCATCGGTCCCATGGTTGAGGCAGAGGCTCGCATCCTTTCTTCAGCTGCGCTGACGCGTGTCTTCAGTCATCTGTACCTTCGCAACCCCAATGCTCGTCTCGACAAGCTGCTGGAGCCTGTAGCTGATGAGCACTGTGCAGCTGCTGCCGCAGGCATGAAAGGTCAGGTGGAGGCCCTGCTAAAGAAGTTCCGCGACTTCGTCATCGCATCCTCGACCGGCGATGCCGCCAACCCTGCGGCTGGCGGTGTAGGTGAAGGCAATGCTACCAAGGGAGGAGCACGTTCCGCGGGCGGTGGCGGTGTCCAGGAATGACCTGCGGCTGCCTTCCTGTTTCATTCCTACAATACGCATCGGGCCTCGTGGAGGCGTTAAAACTTTCATCTGATATTGCGAGGATAATATGACTTGTAGTATTTGCTTCGAGATTTTGCGATTTTCTTCCTATTTGCTTTGTGTTCTGCGTCGACAGAGCCCGGCCCCGCGCATACCTCAACCGCAGTTGGGCCGACCAGAGACCAGGACAGACCAAGAAGTGAGGGCCTACGTGACCAGTTAGGCTCCTGAGTCGTGATGCTCAGGAATCCCCCTTGACGCGCAAACAACTTATAGGGAGAGTATGCGAGGATAGGTTAATGTTCTACGTCGGCAGAGCCCGACCCCGCGCATACCTCAACCGCCGTTGGGCCGGCCGGAGACCAGGATGGACCAAGGATCGAGGGGCTATGTTACCAGTTAGGCTCCTGGTCGCGATGCTCAGGAGTCCCCCTTGACGTGCAAACAATCTCTATACCTTTGCCCTCGCTGAGGCTCGGCTCGGGAGGGGCGTGCTACGACCAGGTTCGGGAGACCTGGTTGGGTGGCGTGCGCTTGGGCGTGACTCGAGCGCAGCCCCCAGGGCCGGGAGACCTGGTTGGGTGGCGTACGCTTGGGCGTGACCCGAGCGCAGCCCCCGTGCCCAGCCCCCTCGCGCGGCTCTCTCGAGGGGAGGCGTTGCAGTGAGGCCGGACGCTGAGCTCTGGGGCTCCCTGAGGTTGGGACAACTGTGAAGCCGCCCTCAGTTGTTTATCACCAGCGCAGAGCATAGTTCTTCGGCTTGTGAACGGGCATAGCTGCTCCTCGGCAGTGTCGACGGCCAGCGCGGAGCATGGTGCTTCCCCTTGTGCGTGGGAGGGGGGCTCCCTGTGAGGAGAGCCACTGGGGCGTGTACAACCCCGCCCTGACACGTGGCTTGCACGGCAGGGCTAGACGAGGTATATCTGGGCACTCGTGAGCCAGCGCAGGACTCACGAGGCCCTACCTCAAGGCGGGTTGCGCCTGGTCTTGTTTCTTGTTTGCTGTGCTGGTCCTGCGAGGTGGTCAGACAACCCGCGCCGAACGAATCTCCTGAGGTTATCGCCTGAGAAAGCCAGGCACCAATGGCTCCAGGAGGTGACGTAAACGGGGCCGGCCCGCCACACAGAGCTCAGCCGTTGGATTTATCATCGCTGCAGGGACGGGCCCGAGCATAGGCGCCGTGCTCAACTTACTCACGCGAAGGGTCCTGAAGAAAGACGGCCGGCGCGCGGTCCCCATGATGGGTGGCGATCGAGCAAGTAGTAATAATTGGTATGTTAAACATGAAAGCAGCATGCTTAAGTAAAAGTAGGGAAGATACACTCCACTGGGTCAGGCCCGAGCAGCTTGGGGATGATGCAGCCCGAGGGGCGCCCCCAGCAAGGTAAGCTGAAAGCATAAATAGGGATACATGCCACAGGAACGGACCCACGCGGCCTGGGAATGATGCTGCCTGAGGGGCACTCCCAGCTAAATGAACTTGGAAAATGTCACCTGGTTTTGTTGATGAAGGGTTTTCGGGGCAGCTGAAGGTGCGCGGTGAAGGGGTTGCTCCTCACGAGCCACCAAGGCCCTGAGCCTCGGGAGGCTCTGGGTGCTCAGGTGGCTCCCTGAGGACCGTCTCCATCTCTGCTAGGACGGCATGGTGCCTGGCCTCCTGAGCCACCAGGACACGCCACAGGTTGCGCTGATATGCTGACGACATGCTCGGCAGGCCGAAAGGCATGCAGATGTAGCTGTGTGGTGGACCCTCGCAATGGCCCATGCATGAAGGCTAGAAAGGCTCCTGAGATGCAGCTCTGTTGAGCCCTAGGACATCGATGCAGACGCACAGCCCGGCATCCTCGCCTGGATTGGGAGCTGCGCCTCGTAGCGGCGGTTGCCATGCATGGCCCTTGCGTCCTGCAGTTCCTGAGTGGTCTTGGTGATGCTGGGCACGCCTTCCTATGCGATGGAGGGAGGCGCCCCTGGAATGGCGCTGATCCTGATGAGATTCCAGCTGCGAAGCCACCCTCCTGAGGTCCTGCACGGTGCAGCTGTTTCTTCTTCTTGGGGATGGCCTCAGGAGGGCCCTCGCCCTTGCTGTCGGGGTCGTCGGTTGCTGCAGCTTGGAAGGCACGCTCGAGGGAGCACACCACGTCTCTTTCTTCGCACGGGACCGTGATGATTCCGCCGCTTCCTGGCATCTTGAGGATGTTGTAGCCGTGATGGGTCACCGCCATGAACTTGGCCAGGGATGGATACCCGAGGATGGTATTGTACGACAGACGGATGTGCGAGACGTCGAAGTCGATGAGCTCGGTGCGGTAGTTCTTGCGTTCTCCAAAGGTGACAGGGAGGCAGACCTGCCCTATCGGTGTGGTGGAACCGTCGGTCACTCTTGAGAAAGGCTTGGTAGGCTGAAGCTGGTCATACGACACTTGGAGGTTGTCGAACGTGTCGACGGACAGGACGTTGAGCTCTGTGCCGCTGTCGATGAGGGTCTTCGTAACTTTCACGTTACTGATGACTGGTGAACAAAGCATCGGGAGGGCGCCAGCGGTCGCTGTGCACTTGAGATGATCTGCCGAGGTGAAGGTGATGGCGCACTGGGACCACCTGAGCGGGCGCGTGGCCTTAAGCTTGGGGAGGACTACATTCACTTCACGAGCAAACTGTTTGAAGATACGCTGCGAGGCTGGGGCCTGGGCTCCGCCCAAGATGCAGGCGATAGCGCACGACTCCTGGAAGCCCCCAGCCCCCTCATCCTGATGGTGGTCGTCATTCCTTCTTGGTGGTGGTGGTAGCGGGGGGAGACCGGCGTTGCCCTAAGGGCAATCCTCGTGAGGCTGGTCCCTCCAGGCGCCCTCACGAGGATGATCCTGCCAGCGGTCCTCACGAGGCCGGTCGCGCCACTCCCGGCACGGGCCACGGTCGTCCCAGTGCCCGCCACCACGTCCTCCTCCTCGGCCGTAGCCCCGGTCGCCGCGCTCGGGGCGTCGACCGAAGCATCCTTCATGAATGGCTCTGAGCTCTTGACAGTCGCTGGTGTTGTGGGTATTCAGGTTGTGAAAGGCGCAGAACGGTCGGCTGCTTTTGGATGACTCGGGCTGGTCTCTGGCTCGCTTGGTGTCCGGCTCTGCTGCGAGCACAGCTGCTCCCTTGCGATTCACTTCCTTGGCCTTGGCTTTCTTCTCCTCCGGGTCCGTAGCCGGCAGCTCGAGGAGGGAGAGGCGCCCTTCCTCTGCTCTTGCGCACTTGGTCGCCAGGTTGAACAACTCCTAAGATGTGCACAGCTCCTTGTGGATCGTGAGCTCTTTCTTCGTCTTGATGTCGTGGACGCCGTCAGAGAACACGGAGATGATGGCCTTGTCCGTCACCTTGGGGATCTTGAGACGAATGTTGTTGAAGCACTGGATGAACTTCTGGAGGGTCTCTCCTGGTTTTTGCTTGACATGGCGTAGGTCATCCGCGGCCGGGGGGCGGTCACGAGTGCCCTGGAAATTGGCGACGAAGCGGTTGCACATCTCGTCCCAGGAGGAGATCGAGCCCGGTGGCAGGTTCAGGAGCCAGGAGCGGGCGCCATCCTTGAGATACATGGGAAACCAGTTCGCCATGACTTTCTCGTCCCCGTTGGCCGCTTCGATGCTCAGCTCATAGAGCTGCAGGAACTCCGCGGGGTCGGGGTTGCCGTCGTAGCAAGGAGGCAGATCTGGCTTGAACTTGCCCGGCCAGGCAATGCTACGCAGCTCTGGGGTGAAGGCGCGGCAGCCGGCCGTGGTCGCCGGGGCCCGTCTTGGAGGTGGAGCTTGGTCTTGAAGCTCACGTGCCGCCACAGCAAGTGGCGCGGGGCCGTGCCGCCGCAGACGATCCTGGCGCGGCGGTGCGAGGAGTGGCGGAGCGTTCTCTTGCGGCGGAGGGACTTCTTGACAGCTTCTTTCTTCAATCGCGGGCGCGGGACGCGGCGGGTCGCGTCGTGGGGCCACGCGCCTTGGCGCCAGGGCGCCGTCTTGGGGCAGAGGTGGTGGAGGTGCTTCGTGAGCTACGTCGCCTGTAGCTGGCGGAGGGTGAGGCGGAGAGAGGGACGACACAGGGGATCCCCCTACGCCGCGGACGAGCTCGGCGATGCGGTCGAGCCAGTCCTCGTAGAGGTCGTCGACCGGGTGGTAGCGCAGGAGCTCGTGCGCCATGAGGAGCGCGGCCCGTGCGTCCATGGGAGCGTGACGAGCATGGGACGAGGAACCGACCGGGGTCAGCGATGGAGTGGCGGTGCGTCCATCCCGCCGCACCGAGGGGTGCAGCGAGGATGCTTGCTGCTCGTTCCCCACCGGACCGGTGGCGGTGTTGGCGGCAGGAGATGGAGAACGACGAGGTGGCCCACCGGCGGGAGCTGTCTGAGCGACGCGGGTGGCTAGGGCAGCCCGACGCTCAGCACGAGCACGGCGAGCGTCGGCCATGGAGACGACAGGGCAACTTGACGTGAAACGACAAAAAGGAAGCTCCAGCGCACCCCTACCTGGCGCGCCAAATGTCGGATCACGGGTTCCGGCTAAACCCTCAAGGTTCGAACACTAGAGTGCACGCGAAGATTTCCTCCCTACCGATCTACGCCCTAGCTCTCTAAGATCTCGCGGACGAACTCGCAAAACAAAGACACAAGATTTATACTGGTTCGGGCCACCGTCGTGGTGTTATACCCTACTCCAGTGTGGTGGTGGTGGATTGCCTCTTGGGCTTATGATGAACAGTACAAGGGGAAGAACAACCTCCTGAGGTTGAGGTGTTCTTGTGCTTGTCGAACTTGTGTGGGTGAGATGCCTCTGAATCAGATGCCTCTACTGTGGTGGCTAGCTCTACTTATATAGGCCCTGGTCCTCTCCCCAAATATTGAGTGGGAAGGGAGCCAACAACGGCCGATTTGAAAGGGGTCAGCTAGTATAGCTTATCCTGACAAAAGCGGTCTTCGCCTGTAAAAGGCTCTGGTGCTGACGCCGTCTTCGGCTCCATGGTAACCTCCGTCCTGCCGTCCTGCTGGTCTTGGTCTCGTTGCACTGATATGGAAGCCTTTTCTTGATGCCTCGGTACTCTGCGCCTGCGCTTGCCTCCTTAGCACCAAAGAGGAAACAAGGACGCTGCGCGCACTGGCGCCCGCCTGGAGCCCGCCTGGTCTTGATCATCATGGCTCACATCACGAGAGCCTCACGAGGTTTGCCTTGCCTTCATTTCTCCGCTCCTCGTGATGCAGCCTGGCGAGGCCACTCCTGAGGAGGTCTTGCATTGTCTGCCCCGCGAGGCTTGGCCCCTCGCGAGGCTCTTGAATGTCTCGTTGATGAAGATGGGTCGTACAGGCCTGCTAGCATAGCCACGCCGCGGGCCACAGGCAGGAAAGTCTGGGGACCCCCGTTCCCAGAACGTCGACACCCAGCTGTGAGCCTTTCCACTTACAGTACTCTTCTGATGGAAGTCGGTCGTTGACCACATTGACCAGGACGCGCCGAGAGCACCAAGGCGGTGGACAACGGCGAGGCCTAGGAAGGGGACGACGCGGAGCCAGGGAAGTCGCGACAGTTGATGCCCACGCAGAGAGGAGTACGAGGGTTCACTGGTTCGGCTGCGGTGTGAGGCGGCCGTCGCCGCAGAATAGCAGGGGGTGTGGGTGAGTAGAGGGATGGCCTGGCCAGCGGTGGGAGTAGTAGGGGCGGTGAGGCCTCCGCGGCATCACAGCCGGCCATGGGAGGCAGGAGCATGCGACCCGACCGGCGCTGCTTTGGGCGGCTGGAGCAAGAAGACCAGAGGTTGAAGAAGCACTACGGCCGTTGGATAGACATCAGACGGTCCTTTGGAGCTAGAATCGTTCATATTGACTAAGTTGACAAAGCACTCCATCCCCGTCAACTTAGTAGGCCCACAAGTCAGCCTCCCACCAAGGTGGGTCTCAACTAGCAGGGGGAGTATTCATTTTTTTGTGCGTAATAAGGAGGCACTTCCGGTGGGTCCAAGCGGACAGCGGGGGGAACGTTTTTTTCGCGAAATACGGTGGCCCATCCGGTGGGTCCCAGTAGTCAAGGGCGAAACATTTTTTTCACGAAATACGGTGGCCCGTCCGGTGGGTCCATGTTGTCAGTTGGAGGAATAATTATTTTCCGCGTAATAAGGAGGCACTTCCTTGTCGCTGCCCTGGACCCAGCTGTCAGCCTCTCTACGACAGTACTCTTCCGATGGAAGTCATTCCTTGACCATGTTGACCATGGCACGCCGAGAGCACCAGGGCGGTGGACGATGGCGAGGCCTAGGAAGGGGACGAGCAGAGCCGGGGAAGACAGGACAGTGAATGCCCACGCGGAGAGGAGTATGAGGGTTCACTAGTTCGGCTGTGGTGTGAGGCTGTCGTCGCCACAGAATAACAGGTGGTGTGGGTGAGTAGAGGGATGCCCTGGCCAGCGATGGGAGTAGTAGGGGGCGGTGAGGCCTGCACGGGAGGCGGGAGCAGGCGGTCCCGCTAGCGCTGGATTTGGCGGCTGGAGTAAGAAGATCAGGGATTGAAGAAACATGACGGCCGTTGGATTGACATCCAACGGTTACGTCTGCTAGAGTCGTTTGTTGACGTATATAATAACTAAAAAAATCTTGCATACGCGTCAACTTAATAGGCCCATAAGTCAGACCATTCCCTCTTTTTTTTAATAATTTATATGTAGCTCATTGCGACTTCTTATGCAATTTATTGCAGTCCGTTTTTTTGGTTGGCTAGGGCCAATTTCGCATATTTCTGTGGGTTCCAAAATATTTTTAATATCGAAATGTCGAGCCAGATTTAAAGTACTTTGAAGATATATTTAAATTAGGTTAATGCCCAGTGAAATAGGAATCTGAAAATGTGAAAAAATTCAGAAATTATAAATTAACTGCCAATTTGTCATCTGTTTTTATATTTACAACCCATTTCATATTACTTTCAAGATTTGCAGGCGTCTTGAAAGAGTTGCAGCCCATCAGAGCGTAGAAAAATAAATAGGCCTGGAATGGGTATTCTTCAGAAAAAATAAAATGGGCTCATTTTCCCAAAGAAAAAATAGCTGGGCTCGTCACATGGTGAACATAAAATATAAGCCTCGGCTAGACGGGCCACAGCCCAGTTCAAACCTTGCTCCTTCTCAACAATAAGAAAAAAAATACTGCTCGAGCAGCTACGTCCCAGGTGTCAGCCGATCTTATGCTGTTCTCTTGTCTATTGACTATATACGCTCACAATGTCGTTGGTCCCAGATGTCTGGAAAACACTAGGAGGAAGCATTTTATTTTTCCATACGCTGACATGGTGGGCCCGTACTGTCATCCTCTCAACGTACTTCTGCCGATTCCTGTTGTTTGTTGACCATGTTGACAATGGGAGAGGGCGGCGCTGCGGCGAGCGCACCAAAGCATGCGGAGGACGACGGCGAGGCCTCGGATGTTGGCGTTAACGATTTAGGAGATGGTGGGGCGGCGATGCGTGTGCTGAGGCGCAGCCAGCCGTGGGAGGCGGAAGCAGGCGGCCCCGCCGGCGCTGGTTCGGTTTTGGCGGCTGGAGGAAGACATGACTGAAGAAACACGACAGATTGTAAAAGCAGCAGGAGTACTTAACAACCTTAACTGAAACCAGGAGGGGCACTTAACAACCATAGCTGAAAGCAGTATGAGTACATATACAGGTTCAACCGTACAAAGCACGCCTCGAACAGTGCTACTTTGCCTACAGTTAAAGTGAGGCCGGCAAGCCCCAAGCGCCACCCTGTGCATCCACAACCTTTTGAAACGGCTTCATCTCGCAATGTGGTCAATAAACAGGATATTCGCTTTAGAGCCATGGAAAAGCAGGAACATAATCTTCTGTCCTATTCTCCAAGATGGACGGGCCTTCATTATTTGAGACCACCCATGAATAAGTATCTTTTCACCTCCAAGGGGAATGGAGTAGGTCGACATAAACATCATGTTGTGACCAAGCGCAAGTCTGACACGGCCATGGTTAGGCATCTGTATAGCAACAATAGAACTGGGCAGTTTCTGTTTCAAGAAGATCACAGCTGTAAAACTGTGTATAAGCAATAGTTTATGAACAACATACATAAGAGAAAATAGCTTGTACCATAAGTTTCTCGACACAATTGGACCTGTTCAACGAGTGCAGCAGTGGCACACATATCCCATGTGGCCTTCCACCATTGAAACGCCCCACAAGGACCTCAAGACGATCAATAAAGTGCAGGAACTTGTGGATGTCGTCCCAGTCAACTTCAGTGCCATCAGTAACAGCCGAGTTGTTACAGAATAACACGAGCAGCCTGCTAACTCTGAAAAAACCTACACGTGCCACCAACTATAACAAAAAAAAAGTTAGAAGTAGCATCTTCGTGAGAGATTCGTTGCTACTTCTAAAGTTAAATTGTGATTAGTTAGATAGATTAGGTGGATTAAGAAGTAATCGAGGCAACAAGCAAGAACCAGATACAAAACTAACATGGATGAACATGGAACGACGTCGGGGTGGAAGATCGCAGTGAAGATGAGACCAGGTTCTGCTATTTCCATCAACATTCGTGCGCCAACTTTCAGTTCGTAACACTTGAGATAGTTTATTCAAGTTCGTCCATAAAAAAAGTAGCGATCTTCTTGGTTCATGAACCCAACTCGGAACTTATATCCATGGCTTGTCTTCACCGTGACCATTAAACTGGTGTATTCAGTTATGGCAAGGCCGAGCATCTTGAGTACATGTGTTCTGGCAGAGCAAATAATGCACTGCGGGGAAAATAATATGAGAACACAATGTATTCCCTATCCAAATCAAGAAATAACTTCCTCCTTCACATCAGTGTTGACCATCGTACTGGTAGTACCTTTTATCCAAATATAGCAATCCAAATTTCCAAATTTGTCGACAGCATGTTCAAAAAAACCCACCCTCCCGGATAGAGAAGAGGATTCTAGGAACATACTGTGCGCGTTTTAAAATCCGGTGTTAGGATGAGAAGGAACAAGTGTGGCGTCTTGCCGAGGGCGCAGAAACCTGTAGGGTCCTTGCACTTTGGGAACTGCAAATGAAACACACTAGATTCAGTAGGACGAAAAATGCATCAACGGCGGTGGCTGCCATCCTAGGATTACCCGCGACCAAGGAACGTGGATTTATCGGGGATGGATGAAGAATTCGTACCTGGTTCTCCATGAGAAAACCCTATGCAATCGCCGAGAGGGGGTTTTCTCTAAACAAGCGAGCGAGTGCGAGGGATTCAGGCCCGGTGAAATATTGCCGCTTCGTCCGTCGACTTATCGCTAAAATTTGGAAGGGCGGGGTTGTGATTTGACGGCTCATTGGGCATTACTGCGGCGCTACGACCGTGGTGTGTATACCGCGCAGTTGTGCACTCTAATTTGTGCATATGGCATGTGGACCCCGTTGCCGGATGCCCCACATATCAGCGAAAGGAAGTAGAAAGACAGGAGTAACTAGTTACACAAAAATATATTTTTGACAGAGAGATACTCCCTCTGTAAAGGAATATACAAATCTTTTATATCACAACTTTATACATAAGAAAAATCAAGGGGAATATATATAACATATATAATTATAAAAAACAGAGTTGTTTTTAATAGACGAGTTGGTGATGATGGTGTGCCTGCCATCTTGTAATATAGGCCGTCCGATTTATATCTCACGGATAGGAAGGAAACTATGGCAGTTTTGCAAAAAGGTACCCACACACCTCTCCACATTTGCAAATAAGGCCTTCCCTCGTTCATCCTTTTCTCTCACAAGATAAAATACTCATACAAATGCATCTTGATGTTACGTGCAACACACGGGCATTATGGGGGTTCAGCTGAGAATATAATACTCAGGCAGGCTCATGGTTCTGGACTTTGGACCGCAGGCCCACCCTGCATGTTCGGGGGCCCATGTGTTCTACCTCAGCGCTTTTCATATTGCAAGCGGTCGGTACGGCGTTGGTTTTAGATGCTGTCGCAAGGCGAATACACAAAATTGAATAAAGCACGATAGCTGTTGAAATGAAATCGAATGACTGTTCCTAACCAGCAATGAGATTTGCAATTCTATGAACGATATACCATTTGATAAATAATACTGTCGTATTATTTATACACACAGCACACTTGTTTCACCATGCCAGATTATTACATCAAAATCTCTCGTAGGATAGATCAGTTCGGCGATTGCGCGGTTGCTCTTGAAGAATTCCAAAGTTGATTTGGACCAGCTCTCCTTGCCAGGAAAGTTCGATTTTGAGATCATCCCCTACTGCAAGATATGATTTAGATTTGAACCTTGACCATCCTTTAGCATCAATCATCATGCGACCATCCTTTGTACTTATGGTATATTGAGTAGGTTCATTCACATTAAGGCTGCACATGGTAAGAGAAACATGGCCGCTGTCGCCCGGATTGTTGAACAACTCCCTCATTGCTCTAGGAATTCTCTGTTTGCAAACAAGAAGACATACCCAAATAGTTTAGATCAACACAGTGAATCATGCGAAACAACATGGGAAGAAAAAGAACGAAACACTTGGGCGGCCAATGCTTACCAAGAAGGTGGACATGTCGGTTTTTGTAAGGACTTTGGTATAAGAAGTGCGAACTGCAGCCCAGTCTGTTGTCGGTGCAACTTCTCGTTCGGTTGCCGCTGCACGGGCCGGAGCAGATGCAAGTGCAAGTGTTGGTGCAGGTGCCGAAGCCGCTGCTGCTGCTGCCGGTGTCGGAGCAGCTCCCGGTGCCGGTGTCGGAGCAGCTCCCGGTGTCGATGCCCGATCCTCCGGTAGATCAGCCTGATCAGCTGACATGGTCGGTGCCCAATCCTCAGCTGGATTAGACTGAGTTGCTGCTGCTGTTAGTGCTAGAGCAACTGCCGGTGCTCGATCCGTTGCTGAAGGTGGTACCGATGTGCGAGCCAGCGGCGATCGTGTCTGGTCTGCTATGATCAGCTTTCTAACTTGACTAGGCTTCGTGACCGTGATCCAGTTTTTTTCTTCATTTCTTTTAAACACGAGAAGGACTAATTGTCGCATTTTTGTTAAACCAAACTTCAGTTCATCATAGGGATTCAGCTTGTACTCTGACAACAGACCGATCCAATTTTTTCCAGTAATATAAGTGATGGACAGTGCCTTCGTTACTGACATGACATAAGAAGTGAAACCTGCAAAAATAGCCATCGTAGAGCAAACCAAACGGTTTATTCTGTGATGAATGTCACATGGCAAAACCTGCATCGTAAAAAAGCAGGAAAAGAAAGATAACATGACATTAAATCAATAAGATTTAAACAGTAAATCAATAAGATTTACTTGATGTGACACGAGTGAATCCTTACCAGGAAATCACTATCTTGAAGTACTAAACAGAAGATTGATCGTCCAACTACGAGTGGCATGCAGGGGCCCCGCCTACTCCCACAAGCAGGATAGTCCAAAGGTTGTGACAAATCGTATGGACCAAACATCCATGGGACTGGAAATCCTGGTGGGTGCGATAAACCCTGCAATGCATACAGATATTGGAGTGTAACCATGATTGATAAACCGTCCTCACAAAAAAGATGATCTGGATACTTCGAAATATACAGACTGAATTGAGTGGACAGACATTAACATAGACCGTTCTCAGGACGCGGCAGTACTAATAAACAATACAGGGTTCACAAACACAAATCAAGTACTGAACAATAGTACTTACTACAGACAAGCAAAGTTGCACTAATTAAACTCTGCAGACTATTTCTTGCCACCGACCTATGGGATGAACCCGGCATAACTGACTAGGCCATGGACTTCGTGAGAGATGTCTACATGCACCATCACCATCTCGTCAACCTTGGAGAACCTAACAGAGTGGTCTTTCTTAAAGCACAAGTCCTCCCTATATGGTTTTGGTAATTAATGTCAACATATCTCTTGTTGGACTAACACTTTTACCTAGTATGTTTCAGACAAGTTCAACAATGAAGTGGCATGGACTATAGGATGTGGAACCCCTTCAAGATGCTAAGGACAAAGGATTGGCTCAAGCTCCAAGCTCAAGACTCTACATTTTCTATTTTAGTGATCCAAGATCACATTGAGTCTATAGGAAAAGCCAATACTATCAAGGAGGGATGAGGTGTTGCTTAATAAGGCTCTTGCTCAAAATGCTTAGTGATATGCTCCAAAGCCATCAACTACTTTCTCACATCCACATATGAACTAAACCAAAGTCAAACTCGGCCCCATCGATTCTTTCTATCCGGCGCCACTGAGTTTAGATGTCATAGCCACTGCCACAAACCCTAGGCAAATCGGTCTCACCGATAGGGATCTCGGTCTTACCGAGATGGGATTGCAATCTCTCTGTATGTATCCATTACAAAAGTCGGTCTCACCGAGTTTGCATAATCGGTCCTACCGAGATTGCAATGTAAATTCTCTGTCTCTTCATAACACTTCGGTCTCACCGAGATGAGCGAATCGGTCCTACCGAGTTTACCTGACCAACTCCCTAGTTAGCTTATTACCAAGATCAGTCTCACCGAGCTTGTGTAATCGGTCTCACCGAGATTACGTTATGCCCTAACCCTAACCATATCGGTCCTACCGAGTTGCGTGTCCGTCCCACCGAAAATCCTAACGGTCACTAGATTTGCTGAATTAGTCCGACCGAGTTTATCAATTCGGTCCCACCGAGTTTGGCAAGTTGTGTGTAATGGTTAGATTTTGTGTGGAGGCTATATATACCCCTCCACCTCCTCTTCATTTGTGGATAGAGCCATCAGAACGAACCTACACTTCCAACTTACCTTTTCAGAGAGAGAACCACCTACACTTGTGTTGAGGCCAAGATATTCCATTCCCACCATATGAATCTTGATCTCTAGCCTTCCCCAAGTTGCTTTCCACTCAAATCTTCTTTCCACCAAATCCATATCCTGTGAGAGAGAGTTGAGTGTTGGGGAGACTATCATTTGAAGCACAAGCGCAAGGAGTTCATCATCAACACATTATTTGTTACTTCCTGGAGAGTGGTGTCTCCTAGATTGGCTAGGTGTCACTTGGGAGCCTTCGACAAGATTGTGGAGTTGAACCAAGGAGTTTGTAAGGGCAAGGAGATCGCCTACTTCGTGAAGATCTACCGCTAGTGAGGCAAGTCCTTCGTGGACGACGGCCATGGTGGGATAGACAAGGTTGCTTCTTCTTCGACCCTTTGTGGGTGGAGCCCTCCGTGGACTCACGCAACTGTTAACCCTTCGTGGGTTGAAGTCTCCATCAACGTGGATGTACGACAGCACCACCTATCGGAACCACGACAAAAACATCCGTGTCTCCTATTGCGTTTGCACACTCCAAACCCTTCCCTTTACATTCTTGCAAGTTGCATGCTTTGCTTTCCACTGCTCATATACTCTTTGCATGCTTGCTTGAAATGTATTGTGTTTGTTAAACTTGTGCCAAAACTCCACTTCAACTTAAAGAAACTAAAAACTGCAACCTTTGGTACTTAGTGTCTAACCCCCCCTCTAGAAACCTCTTCTCGATCCTTTCAATTGGTATCAGAGCTTTGGTCTCCATTGCTTTGGTTTAAACACCATTGGAGGAAGATGGATGTGTCTACTTTGGGGAGTCTTAGATGTAGAGTGCCTATTCTTGATGGAAAATATTTTCATGAGTGGAAAAAATGAAATGCTTGAGATTTTCAATGAATATCATTTGAATAAGTATATTGCTAGCCCTTGTGCACCTCATGTCGATTCCTTGCATCCCACACCCGAAGAGGATCTTGACATGATTCACAATCTTAGAACTATCAATCTTATCATAAGAGGATTGCCCAAAAATTTGATTGCTAGTTTGCCTACTCTTGATTGTGCCTATACTATATGGAGATTTCTTGAGGAACGATTTCCAGATTACTCCTTGAAAAATCTAGACGAAATTCTCCATAAGTCTATTGCCTTGAGTAAGATGAATTCTAGTGATCCTAGCTTAGGTGATTGTTTATTTGAGCTTACTAATCTCATGCGTGCCATAGGAAATGTTGGGATCATTAGCAATATCATTTCCGAAGCTATTAGAATCCATAAAGACAATCATAGAAATGATCATTTGTCTAATGATTTACCCTCTCTAGGAACTGATCAATCATAAGATGATGTTGAACATGGATACTATGATGAGGATGATGATAGTGACTATGATCTTGATGATGCAATGAGACACTTTGGTCTTATGGCAAACCTTCGTGGCTACATGGACGGAGGAAAGGAATGGGCCCTTGATAGTGGATGTCTTGATCATATGACCAGAGATAAAGATATGTTCCGTGAGCTTGCTGAAAACGACGGCCCTCGAAAATATGTCACTTTTTGTGATAACTCAAAGGGTAAGGTGGTTGGCCTTGGTAAGGTGGCCATCTCACATGATAGCTCCATACAAAATGTCATGCTCGTTGAATCTCTTGGGTACAATTTACTTTCAGTTTCTAGACTTGCTGATTTCGGTTTCAATGTCCTATTCACTGAAGTAGATTGCCAAGTGTTTCGTAGAGACAATCGTAAAATGGTCTTTATCGGTATACGTAGAGGTGATCTTTACATAGTTGATTTCACTAAAAAAGCTCAACCTAGAACTTGCTTAATTGCTAGATATTCTAAGGGTTGGCTATGGCATAGAAGGCTAGGTCATGTGGGCATGCGAAATCTTGATAAGCTTATTAAAGGTGATCATATACTTGGAATAAAAGATGTCATATTTGACAAGGATAGACTTTGTAGTGCTTGTCAGGCAGGGAAACAAGTTGGAGGAAGTCATCGCGCGAAGAACATCATGACCATGAGAAGACCACTCGAGCTACTTCACATGGATATCTTTGGTCCAAATGCCTACAAGAGTCTCGGTGGTAACTCATTTGGACTAGTCATAGTTGATGATTTTTCAAGATTTACGTGTGTGTTCTTTCTTGATGACAAATTGCAGGTTCAGAAGATCGTCAAAAACTTCGCTAGGAAGGCCCAAAATCAATTTGACGTGAAGATCAAGAAGGTTCGAAGTGACAACGGAACGGAGTTCAAGAACGCAAATGTGGATACCTTTCTTGACGAAGAAGGGATTTCACATGAGTTCTCGGCTACGTACACACCTCAACAAAATGGAGTCATTGAGAGGAAGAACCGGACTCTTATTGAGATAGCGAGAACGATGCTTGATGAGTACAAGACGCCAAAGCACTTTTGGGCGGAAGCGGTTGAGACAGCTTGTCATGCAACAAATCGCTTGTATCTTCACAAGCTACTCGGCAAGACGGCATACGAGCTCCTCACCGGTAACAAACCACAAGTTGGATACTTTCGAGTATTCGGCTCAAAGTGCTACATTCTTGATAAGCATCGTCGTTCTAAATTTGTTCCTAAGTCTCATGAAGGTTTCCTACTTGGTTATGGCTCAAACTCTCACACTTACCGTGTCTACAACAATTTCACGCGAAAGGTTGAAGAGACGATAGATGTGAAGTTTGATGAATCTAACGGCTTGCAAGTAGAGCAATTGCCAATTGATGTAGGAGACAAAGACCCTTCGGAAGCTATCCAAGATTTGTCTATTGTCAAGATTCGACCAACGAAGGTGAAGGAGAGCACCTCGTCCATCCAAGTGGAAGCTTCTATCTCACGACAAGGTGAACTAAGAGTTGATACAGAAGCATCCACAAGTGGGACACTCCAAGATGAAGAAAATGAGGAAGTGCACCAAGATGAACGCCAACAACCTCCTTCTCCACCTCGACAAGAGAACGACAACGTCAACAACGAAGAAGGCCAAGAAGAAGAACAAGAAGAATAAGATGTTCAACCAAGATCGAAGCAAAAGCTTTCACGAGTTCGAGCAAGAATTGCTAAAGACCATCCCGTCGAGCAAATCTACAATGATATCCAAACCGGGAGAATCACTCGCTCAAAAACTCGTTTAGCTAACTTTTGTGAACATTACTCATTCATCTCTAGCATTGAACCTATGAAGGTTGAAGAAGCATTGTAAGATCCGGATTGGATAAACGCTATGCATGAAGAGCTACACAACTTTGAGAGAAATCAAGTTTGGACATTGGTCGAGAAGCCCGACAACAACCACAACATCATCGGTACAAATGGGTGCTTCGCAACAAGCAAGATGAAGATGGTCAAGTCGTCCGCAACAAAGCATGCCTAGTAGCCCAAGGATACACTCAAGTCGAAAGTATGGACTATTGTGAGACATATGCCCCCGTTTCTAGACTTGAGTCCATTCGCATCTTACTTGCCTATGCTAATTATCATGATATCACCTTGTACCAAATGGACATTAAAAGTGCTTTTCTAAATGGTGAAATAGAGGAGGAAGTTTATGTTAAGCAACCTCCCGGATTTTTCAATCCTAAGAAACCTAATCATGTTTACAAACTTCACAAAGCTCTTTATGCTCTTAAACTAGCTCCTAGAGCATGGTATAAATGCTTGACCAAGTTCCTTATTGAAAAAGGCTTTGAGATTGGAAAAATAAATTCTACTCTTTTTACTAAAAGGGTTAATGGAGAACTATTTGTGTGCCAAATTTATGTCGATGATATTATATTTGGATCTACTAACCCTCATTTTAGTGAAAAGTTTGGAAAGCTAATGTCGGAGAAGTTTGAGATGTCGATGATGAGTGAACTCAAATTATTTCTTGGTTTGCAAATCAAGCAAACAAAGGAAGGTACCTTTGTCTCTCAAACGAAGTACACCAAGGACTTATTCAAGAAGTTCAATATGCAAGAATGCAAAGGTATGACTACACCCATGCCTACTAGTGGACATCTTGATTTAACCAAAGATGGTGAACCGGTTGATCAAAAGGTTTATCGCTCTATGATTGGTTCATTGTTATATCTATGTGCTTCACGTCCCGATATTATGCTAAGTGTGTGCATGTGTGCACGATATCAAGCCGCTCCTAAAGAATGTCATCCTAAGGCCGTGAAAAGGATAGTGAGATACTTAATCCATACACCAAATTTTGGAATTTGGTATCCAAAGAGGGCTTCCTTTGATCTTGTTGGCTACTCCGACTCGGAGTATGCCGGTGACAAGGTTGATAGAAAGTCCACTTCGGGTACTTGTCAATTTCTTGGTAGATCTCTTGTGTCTTGGTCTTCCAAGAAACAAAACTCGGTATCCTTATCCACCGCCGAAGCGGAATATATTGCCGCTGTATCATGTTGTGCTCAATTACTTTGGATGACCCAAACTCTTAAAGATTATGGGATATATGTGAAACATGTTCCATTGCTTTGTGACAATGAAAGTGCTATTAAGATTGCTCACAATCCGGTGCAACATTCTCGAACTAAGCATATTGAAGTTCGTCATCATTTCATTCGAGATCATGTTGCCAAAGGGGACATTAATCTTAAGCATGTTCGCAACGATAAGCAATTAGCGGATATATTTACCAAACCGCTTGATGAGAAAGTGTTTTGCAGGTTAAGAGGTGAATTGAACATCATTGATGCTTCAAACTTGGAGTAGGAACTCCATTTGATACGTGCACGACATGAGCCTATGACTAATCCTTGACATTTCTATTATGTTGACTATCTTATGTCTTGGATATATTTGCACCTTGCATGTTATCTAAATCATGTAGGTACTTGGATGAATCTAAATCTATGAGATTGCAACTCACTCACATCTTGAGCAATTTCTATATCACCAAGTCTCTACACAATGGTGGATGAAGACAAGGAAGCACACAACCATTCAAACATATCCTTTGACAAATTCTATGTCGAGTTTCATGATTGTCATTTTGGATACACAAGTGCTCTTCCTTGCAAAAACTAACCCATGTAGGAAGATGAACTCAAACTCCAAGTGGTGCTCCCAACTCTTGATGAGCTACATCAACCTTGAGCAACCCACACAAGTTCAACTACATGATCATGATCGACACCACCACCCGAGGTATGCCATTCCATCTTAGAGAAGCTTTACTCCAAGACATGAGTCAAAGCAACTCGACAAGATTTGAATACATCAAAAAGCTTAAACGAAAAATGGTAACCCCATTTTGAGCTTAAACGATGAGTATGACCTATGATCAAGTGACCTCACTTGACTCCTAAGTCAATATACTCTAACATAGGTGACTTTGTCGCAGACCAATTCTAGATGAAGTTCTCTTGTGTTCTTTTCTGTGCTCTTGCATTTGTCTCATGCATGTTTGTTTCCCTCTTCAAAAAAAACTTCATCTGTACTCTTTTTTAGTTTCTTCTCTTTTATTTTCTGTTCTGCATTCTTTGCATCCAATTCATTGCAATTTTTTAGTTAATTCCTTGCAAATCCTTGTGAGATCTTACTTGTCTAGTGAGATGAGGTGACAAGTGTTTTCTCTGTGATGAACTCAATCTCACCGGTTTGATGCCTTCGGTCCAACCGAATCCTCTCGGTACAACTGAACCATACAACTCGGTGTCACCGATTTCAATACAGGAAAGACATCTTGCCACTTGTTTCTGCATTCATTTTGATCCAACTCCACTCAATGAATCTTTTCCTCGACCAACATCCCATTCAACTTGCTGCTTTGTTCTGTGACTCAAGGACCAAACCCATCATGACAAAAATCCAGAAGAACCCTTCTTGGCAATTGATGTCAAAGGGGGAGAGAGAGATCATCACATCAAAGCTTAATCATATCTTTAGGGGGAGAGAATACTCAAGGGAAGAAAGAGACCCCAGATGCTTGGTGTTCAAGAGGAGAGAAGTCACATGTCTTCAGGAGGGGAAAGACATGTTCATATTTGCTCGTTTGCATTAGCTCTGTTTATTTCCTTTGAGCTCTGATTTTGCTCTGATTTTCTGTTCCCTATCTTCTCCCAGTATCCCATGCTGGATTCAGGGGGATCAAGACATCTAAGGGAAGGAAATCCTTGAATTTATTGCACATCTTTACCTTTGGGGACATGTCTATATCCAATGTGGTACTTAGTACTCACTCTACATGTCATCCCAGTCTTGGTACTCTTGTGGTTTCTTTTGTTTGCTCTGGCCAGTAGGTGTATCTGTGTTATCTAACCTTGTTTACGCAGGTTCATCCCAGCCTAAGCCAACTCTAGACCACAAGGTAAGTATATGCATCACAATCATGTGTGTGAGAAATTCTTGCTGATGTACATACTGTTTGCAAGAAGGACTCATGAGCATGAAGGTACATGTCTCATATACACATCATTTGCTCTGATGCATATAGCCAAGATGCATGTAACACATTGCTTACTCTGTCATGTTTATGCGTTCACATGCTCCTATTCCATATTTACATGACTGCATACATGTAGGGGGAGCTATACATGTTACATGTCTTTCCAAAGCTTTACTTACTATTCTCTATATCTTTATCTAAAAGCTTTGATGTATGTTGTCATCAATTACCAAAAAGGGGGAGATTGAAAGCACAAGTGCTCCCTAGGTGGTTTTGGTAATTAATGTCAACATATCTCTTGTTAGACTAACACTTTTACCTAGTATGTTTCAGACAAGTTCAACAATGAAGTGGCATGGACTATAGGATGTGAAACCCCTTCAAGATGCTAAGGACAAAGGATTGGCTCAAGCTCCAAGCTCAAGACTCTACATTTTCTATTAGTGATCCAAGATCACATTGAGTCTATAGGAAAAGCCAATACTATAAAGAGGCATGAGGTGTTGCTTAATGAGGCTCTTGCTCAAAATGCTTAGTGATATGCTCCAAAGCCCTGAACTACTTTCTCACATCCACATATGACCTAAACCAAAAGTCAAACTCGGCCCCACCGATTCTTCCTATCCGGTGCCACCGAGTTCAGATGTCATAGCCACTGCCACAAACCCTAGGCAAATCGGTCTCACCGATTGGGATCTCGGTCTCACCGAGATGGGATTGCAATCTCTCTGTATGGATCCATTACCAAAATCAGTCTCACCGCATTTGCATAATTGGTCCTACCGAGATTGCAATGTAAACTCTCTGTCTCGTTTTCGTAACACTTCGGTCTCACCGAGATGAGCGAATCGGTCCTACCGAGTTTACCTGACCAACTCTCTGGTTAGCTTATTACCAAAATCGGTCTCACCGAGTTTGTGTCATCGGTCTCACCGAGATTACGTTATGCCCTAACCCTAACCATATCGGTCCTACCGAGTTGCGTGCCGGTCCCACCGAAAATCCTAACGGTCACTAGATTTGCTGAATCGGTCTGACCGAGTTTATCAATTCGGTCCCACCGAGTTTGGCAAGTTGTGTGTAATGGTTAGAGTTTGTGTAGAGGCTATATATACCCCTCCACCTCCTCTTCATTCATGGAGAGAACCATCAGAATGAACCTACACTTCCAACTTACCTTTTCGGAGAGAGAACCACCTACGCTTGAGTTGAGGCCAAGATATTCCATTCCTACCATATGAATCTTGATCTCTAGCCTTCCCCAAGTTTCTTTCCACTCAAATCTTCTTTCCACCAAATCCATATCCTGTGAGAGAGAGTTGAGTGTTGGGGAGACTATCATTTGAAGCACAAGAGCAAGGAGTTCATCATCAACACACCATTTGTTACTTCTTGGAGAGTGGTGTCTCCTAGATTGGCTAGGTGTCACTTGGGAGCCTCCGACAAGATTGTGGAGTTGAACAAGGAGTTTTTAAGGGCAAGGAGATCACCTACTTCGTGAAGATCTACCGCTAGTGAGGCAAGTCCTTCGTGGGCGACGGCCATGGTGGGATAGACAAGGTTGCTTCTTCGTGGACCCTTCGTGGGTGGAGCCCTCCGTGGACTCGCGCAACCGTTACCCTTCGTGGGTTGAAGTCTCCATCAACGTGGATGTACGATAGCACCACCTATTGGAACCACGACAAAAACATCCGTGTCTCCTATTGCTCTAAACCCTTCCCTTTACATTCATGCAAGTTGCATGCTTTACTTTCTGCTGCTCATATACTCTTTGCATGCTTGCTTGATATTTATTGTGTTTGTTAAACTTGTGCCAGAACTCCACTTCAACTTAAAAGAAACTAAAAACTGCAACTTTTGGTACTTCGTGTCTAGCCCCCCCCTCTAGACACCTCTTCTCGATCCTTTCAGTTTCCACTCATAAACATGATCATGAAGACGGGCCGCCTCAAATTTGTTGCGAAGCTTCACAAGAACCACACCCTTTGTAATCGTAGGCACAGCCAGGAAATTGTTGTGGTCAAGTACAGCCTCGAGAACACGCCTGACAACAATGCTACAGGAAAACACTAGTTCAGGACACGTGGCGACAAGGACACAACAGCTGGATAGTTTAGCAGTAGAACTCATCCTCAGGTCTTCCAGTTCACACAGCATGACTTTCAGAACTTCATCTCCACCGCGGACCTGGTTCTAATTCAAACAGAAACCATATTTTATTACTACCTCCATTCAGAAATATAAGATGATTTTCAATATTATACTGAATATATGACTACATATACGCACATAAATGAGTGAAGAAAGACACTAGAACATGTCTTCAAAGGCATGGGAGTAGAGGGATTACTTGCAATATCCATAACACAAGTTACTGAGGCAAATATACCCTCTTCAAAGGTAGCATTGATGTTCATAAAGTACTCCCTCTGTCCCAAAATTCTTATCTTAGATTTGTCTAGATACAGATGTATCAACTCACATTTTAGTATTAGATACATCCGTATCTAGACAAATCTAAGACAAGAAATTTAGGACAGAGGGAGTAGTTGAAAGTAATCTATAAGAAATCAGTGTCAACCTCTCGCATGTCTTGGTCAAAAGAGGAATTTAGAACCGTCATTTGGCACACAAAAATCACATGCAAGATCACCCAGAAAGCTGTACTACTAGTACTAGTACTGCGTGTTAGATGAAAAAACACGATCAAGATCGAGAAAAAGATCGTCAAGAAGAGATATTACCTGGACTTGCTTAATGAGGGATCCCGGAGAGGGGGGCTTGGACATGGCGATGGCTTTGAGCTTGTCTGCGGTAGTCTCGGTGGGGTGCTTGCGCTTCTTCGTACCATGAGCCTCGACGGTTTTGGCCAGAGCCATAGAAATCACTTCGGCTGGTGCTCCAGCGTCCAGCAAGAAACTGTCAAATAGAAATAAAAGAAAAGAAACCATAATCACAAACCCAAAAGAAGAAAAAAGAGAGGGAGTTATAGGATCAGTCTCGGGGTTGCACGACTGGGCCTTGGCCAGAATCAACCCCATTGATGAGCTCACCTTTCCTTTTTTGGGAGAGAAGAACAATGGCAGAAGCAGGTCGGGGTTTTCTTGAAGAAATGAGGAACAAGATGAGGGAGAAGCGAGTTGGGTAGAGAGGAAGCTGAGAGAGAAGAGTGAAATGATGGTTGCTTCGTCCGTCCAACTTACTGCTGGAAAGGAGGGGGTTTTGTGATTTGACGGCTCATTGGGCATTACTGCGGCGCTTCGATCGGGGTAGTTTACCGTCACTCTACTACGGAGTAATTTAGTGCATGGCTGCTGGACCCCGATGCTGGCTATCCCACACGTCGGCGAAAGTGAGTAATTTAGTGCATGGCTGGAGGAGGATCCGCACGGTAGAGCGTGTCCACTGTTTTTCTGAAGAAAAAAATTATTACAGCAAGCGTTTCCACTCTTACGACGGAGGAGTGCGAAACACAGGAGCCACTTGAACATACACAGTGCTCCTACTACTCCCACCTTTTCGGTTTATAGGGCTCAAATCTGAAATCTCATCTATCAAGGCAGATGATGAGTGGAGGAATATATCTTATACTTTATAAAACTACCCAAATTAAACTAATGCATCAATGTGGATTAATTACACTGCATGCATGCTTGACCACTAGATGAGTAGGAACACTGCATGCATTGGTGAGTTCCTTTTGAATTATTGCATGCAAAGATTTAATGCGCCTCGGAATCTCAATAGGAGTTGGAGATGAGCCCTTTAAATCGGGAAAACGAATTTTTTGAGATAAGCCTTATAAACGGAAAGGAGGGAGTACTAGGCATGTACAGTGGTTCATACATCAGTACTACATAATCTTGTTACTAGTGTAGTAAGATATGACGACAACAAATGATGTCGTGCGCATGTCAACTATATGAACAGTAATGTAGTAACATAGTACCACTTTCTCGACTGTCCGATCGAGAATGAACGGTGAGATCAATGTAAATAGAACTAGGTCTACAGTGCACGGAGAGTACGGTGCTACAGTACTCCAGGAAACATGAACCATATGAAGCACGAATAGTGTTAGGCAGGGTGTATGAAGGGTGCACGGGATGGGAGCAAAAGTTCCCTTCTCGACCCACTTTTGGGTGTTTGGCAGAGTGCATGAAGGGTGCACGAGTCCACACTAGTAGGTTAACACAAATACACGAAGAGGAAACAACTATATTGAGATGAGAATGCAACCAAATACACCCACACGCTTTGTGCTACAGTGACTGATCTGCACCGTCTGAGTTCGATCCAATGGTCATGTTGCACCGAGACATGGACATGCCCATGCAGAGGGCGCCTAAACACCACCGAAGTCCCTCTGCTTCTCGAGGCGCACGACGTAGGTGATGCAGGGGGCGAAACGGCTGAAAGGCAATGCAATCTACGGGAAGGCGGAGGGAGCCAGCCGAGGAGCGGGGAATCTTTTGGTTTTCACCATGGTAAAACACTAGTCGACGACTTCTCACATCAGGGAGCAGTGGGTTTTACAGGGGGAGTCATCATGACTAATTGCTGCCGCGCCTGCTCCCATCAATCAAAAAATTAAAAATCGTGCCACGCCTGCTCCCGTCAATCAAAAAATTAAAAATCCTGCCGCACTCAAACACCAGAGCAACGCCGCGGTGAATATTTAAATTTACCTGCCGGCAAGTAGATAAAAAAAGGGGTGAAAATACAAATGTGGCGGCGGCCTAGCTAATCGGTCGAACTAGCCCAACTAGCTAGCCACCGTGCTTCACTAATGTACTCGGCATGAAAAAGTGGTCTTTCGTGATTTGACGACTCATTTACTTGCTTCGGCAGAAACGTGCGGCAGGGCGTCCCACGTCAGGAAGAATGTATGCGTGCACCACCCGGGAGGACCCCAAAACCGCGCGGTAGTGTGTGCCATGTCTCGGCACGGAGGAAAAATGTGTATGTAAAAACTTACTGTATCAGACGTAGTACCTATGGTTCGACCTCGGGACCCAGCCAGTCGTTCGAAAACACCCCACTAGCCACACAGCTTCATCATGCTAACATGGCACGAAGGATAGGTGTGGTTAGCTCCGTCTCGACCAGCCACAACGTCTCTTGTTCTAGGCGATTCTTCTATTTTCCAAGATTTTTTGTTGTTGTAATAACACCACGGCAAGCTAGCGCCGCTCTTCGTGTGTGCCCGTGCAAAGGTTAGACGATGGAGAGAAGAGAGAGATCGCAGACCTGGGACCCACCAGTAAGTGAGTCAACGGTCATGCACGTGTTGATGAGGCACTCCCTCTACTCTACTCAACGTAATACTGTATAAAATCAAGTTATGGGACAAAGCCAACAACCGTTGTTGTTTCAGGCTATCGACTTACGCTTTGTAGTCCAGGTTGCCGATTCGAATCTCGTCTTTCAGATTTGTTAGTTTTAGGTCCAAATTTGATTAATGACAAGTGGGACCCCATGTGTTGTTTCGATATTTCAGTGTAGGATGGTTTTTTGAACAAACACTTTGCGGCGGTTAGACAAGTAACGGCACAAGTTACACGATTTTGCAAGTTTACGAACAAAAATGACATGGCATAGAATATCACATCCACCCGCAGCTTAGATCTTTGTGGTGATCTGATTTTACACCGTTGGAAGTGAGATCCAATGGCTTGGGAGTAGTCTTTGTAATTATGTGCAATTTCCAAACTCTCCAAAGGTTTTTTTGCAAATAAAACAATCAGGCCTCGTGTGTGCCGCTGCATCTTGGATCCAACGGCTCCCCATTGCTCATATTAGGTGCTCCCCGTAGCTTAATTACCCGCTACGGTGATATGAGCATCTAGGTCGTATGATCAGTGATCAGATGGCACATGCGTAGTACTTGTACTTTCTGTGCAATTTCCAAACTCTCTCAGCCGTATATTGCAAAAACATTCACACCTCCTACTATGGGCCGTTAGATCTATGTGAACTCGCATCACCATAGAATCTATGGTGCGGGAGCACATCATATTCTCCCGTGCGAGAAAACATAAGGTGCTCTCGTAGCTTGGATGCTACGGTGATACGATCGTCGAGGTCGTTTGATCTAAGATCCAATGGCATCTGAGCAGTCTTTGTGCTTGTAAGCAGTGGCCGAACTCTTTGGGGGCTTTTCTGCAAAAAACCATTTGAACCACCGAGGTGGTGTTGGGTCAAAAATCACACGGCTCCGAAGAGCTTGTATCACCAAAGTATCTAAGGTGTGGTAGCACATGATATTCTTACATACAGGAGAATATGTTGTCCTCCTTCATCTTAGATGCTACGGTGATACGAGCTTCGAGGTCGTTGGATATGGGATCCAAGGGCATCTGATTAGTTTTTGTACAAATTGTGTGCAATTCTCAAACTCATCAAGGTTTCCTGTAAAAATATTAAGACATCATGTGAGCTGCTATATCTCAGGTCTACAAGCTCCAAGCAACTCGTATCGAAGCATAGCATCTAAGGTATGGGGGCACATGATATTCTCCCGGGGAGGAGGGGTGGGGGGTGCACAACCGATAGGTGGTTGGGAGGGTGGGGACAAATATAATCTAAACAACCCTAAACAGAGCTTCACAATTTTATCTAAGGTCGAGGGGTTGACCCCCGACAATCATAGCTCTGCCTATTAAAGACAACATTTGCATGTACTGTAGTACTAGACTTAATATTCATGTTTCAGTTTCATGTTCGTTTTAAATATTGAATTGAGGACCATGCATGTCTTACATTTTACTCCCTTTGTTCCTAAATATTAGTCTTCTTAGAGATTTCAAGTGGACTGGCACATACAGATGTATATAGACATATTTTAGAGTGTAGATTCACTCATTTTGCTCTGTATCTAGTCGCTTGTTGAAATTTCTAAAAGACTAATATTTAGGAACAGAAGGAGTATTTTTTAATTCGTGTCATACATGCATGGTTTGGAAAATAGATGCACTATACTTATTGGATTGTTGTTGTGTTCGTGTGTGGGTGTCTCTTTGTGTGTGTGTGGGTGTGGGTGTGTGGTCATATGCTTGATACATACAAAGTTTTCTCACCTCCATATTGTTCATCTTTTAAATTTGAATTTGCATTGAAAAACTTACCAGGGATACCATGAAATGTGAAATCCACGTTGAGATCACTATATCACAAACTCACTCTAATTCAACAACTCGTCATAAATCAATTACCACGTTGAGATTAGTATTTGCAAGGAAAATACGGGCATTGCAATACACATAGATTCGTTCGGCAGTTTAAAAGGTTCCTTTCGTATTCTCGAATGGTAGGACCCAACAGCGTACCAGCCAGACCTTGGCTCGTGTTGATCCTAAAAAAAACCAGGCTCGTGTCCTTCTGGTGGCATGCGTGGTACACACATTAGGTAACCCTAACCAGTGGAGCCGCCGCGTTTCGAGTTGAAATATCTGGCGGCCAGAATTCCAGCCCTCGGAAATTCCCCTCATGTCCCCGGTCCATAATGACTACCGATGAACAACGGAGGGATGCTTTAGTAACTAGACAACGTTACCTACCGTGCCGAGCACGGTTCAGTTCCCTCGATCGCCGCTCGCCAAGGTCACCCGTCAACTGCATTGCCTAGTACTACTACTACTACTACTACTACACGGGATGAGCATGTAATTGAGCCCGTTTGTTCGTGCCTAGTACTTGAGTTAATATATCGGGCAATGCATCTGCACGGAGGGATTATCCTTTGCTCTGCATATATAACTTGTCTGAAGTCTAACTAAGCAAAATGTTTGACCAAATCCTTTCTTAAGAAATACAACATGATAGATGTATGGCTTGAAAATTTATTGCATGATGCAGGTTATGATATTGTTTCGAATCCTGGATCTTAAATTTCAGAAAATCCAAAAGTGACCATAAATTCTTGAAACTGAGGATGGTCACGTGATATGGCACAAATATTACTTCGTAATTATTTTCTTCAATTTGAGACAAGCTGCTTATGACAAGTTGTACAAATGAAGAGCCAAGGTATTTTGGAACAAAGACCTGTCACGTTAAGGCGAACGCTTTCACTATTGAAACCATGGGCGTTTACCTGCTGCCACAAGTCCTGCTTCTCATCGACAGGTGCCGTCCGAGCAAGCGTGTGAGTCGACGGGAGGCGTGCAAGCAGACCGCTGCACCGGCTAACAGGGAGGCGTGCAGCAGACTGCTGTGCAAGCTCACCGGGAGGCGAGCCATTTGACCAGGCTCCGCCGCCCACCTTCATCCCAACAGCTCCCACTTTTAATGTCGCCGGCACCACAGTTTAAAATCAACTACGCACTACCCGGTATCGCTACAATCTTCTCTCTTCCTCTCCGATTGTCCTGTCGTCTACACGGTCTGTACCTGCTTGAATTATTCGTTCTCTGGCTGAAAATATCGAAGTGTAATTGCACCTATAACTAGTGCCCAAACTTCATATCAATATATCTATCCTGCGCAAGTATGCCAATAGTTTCAAACAACAGATTAGAAAAGTATTTATGCTACGTTGTCATGATACGGGGACTTTCTGGTAGATGACCTCGACGTTTGTTCAAGCCATGAAAATGCACTATAATTTGCTTGTCATCAATGCCTGCAAATCTCGATGTCTCTCTCAACATATAAGATCATCATTAGACACTAAATACTTCAATGGGAGCTTGCAAAATGCTTGCATTAGAGGCCTCATTAGACACTATATGTTCATCACCAGGAGCATGTCAAATGTTTGCATCAAATCCTTCATTAGCAGCCTGTTCATTAGACACTTCAGGCTCAAGAACAACATGAGCATGGATGTTTGCACCGGAAACTTGATTAGATACATCAGATTCAGTCAGTTCGGTATTGATTGGGGAGTTATAAAATAAGTAGAAATTGGTTTCATTTTCTCATAGATTCCCTACATACAAGCAGTTTTACAACACGTCGCCAGTTTAACTATTGGCCAGAAATTGAAGAGTTGAATTAGATATAATTAGGGATGTGATGTACCTGCTCGTTGCGCATGCTACTCTTGCAAGCTGCGATCGTCTGCTTGGCGCAAGCTCGATGCCATGCCCGTGCTGCCGCCGCTGCCTCCCACGAGCTACACCTGTGGTTGGATCTTCATCTTCTTGTCATTCCGTTCCTTGAAGCCGGCGACCGCCCTCCAACGAGGGTGCGAGGAAGTGCTGTGTCGGCCTGTCCGGTGGCGGCTAGGTTAGGAGCAAACCAGACCGAGGCTGGAGCGGATGAATTGGGATTTTTCCTCTTTGTCGATCGATATGGGAGGCTTCGTTTGGGCCCATGAGCCTGCTATAGGGCCTGCCTTGCACTTATGTTATTGTCCTATCCAAATTGAATCATTTTTCTTCATTTTTTACATTGCCTGCTCGTGTGTTGGGACGAACAAAACTAGCCTGGGCCAACCTGGACGACTCAAACTAGGTGCACACTTTCGAGCCACCCGAGGCGGCCACCCATACCAGCCCCTGTGGTGGGGTCACCCCTTTTTGCGTGTATGATAGGGGTAGTGAAAAATATTCTAGTGGAGCTTTTGATTTACCCACAAAATGGTTGAATTGATTGTTTCTATGAACTGAGTTCGCCAATAATGTGAAGGATGCCAGTCTTTTCATCCTATTGTAGATTGCTTAGATCTCGATATGCCAAAAGTAATCGCATGAAATATACAGTAAAAGCCAGTGTGATTTGTGTGGCTACAACTAGTCTGACTACACGTCCTCATATAACATATCAAGGACGCACCATCTTACCAGATTAACCATTCGACTTACCAATGCAGTGTGGGAAGAAAGAAGTATTGGGACTGTGTATCCAAGCAATTGAAGCCAAGGACTCCTTCGTACAACCTTGAAAGCGAAAAAGAAGTTGCAGTGTGCCTATACAAAGAACTAGCATAAGTTCAGTTACCTGCTTCTCCGAATTTTAGTTAGCCACTTATTGCAAAATTGTTCAATTATGTTGCTTGGCTTAATTTAGTTTGCTACTGATTACATAATGCCACAACCTGTTAATCCTATTATAGACTGCGCCTATCTATGTGTTTGATACTTACTGTTAAGAATTACCTGTTTGCCTGAACTTAAATAGCTACTTGTTTTTTTAACTGCTTTGCTGCTGCAACAACGGGTTACAATGATGTTAATAACTACTTTTCAACATCAAATTGAAACTCTTTAATTCCTTGTTTGTTTAACTGGTTTGCTATTATAACTCCCAGTTGAGATGTTTTGCTAACTTCAATTTTTCTGAATCCAATCGGAACTTTAATGGCAAAACAGGTTAGCCCAAGATCAAAGAGCGAGGTCCCCATGGACGTTGTATCATCCCATAGCAGTGGCATCGGCCCAATCGTGCATTATGAATTGCCAACTTCTTGTGCTCTAGAGGCTAAACTAGTGGTAGAAAGAGATTCTGCTTTTGCACTTAGAGATGAAGTTGACATGTTGAGGAAGCAAACAACACAATCAGTAGCAGTACTCAAGACAACAATTAAATATTTGGTGGATTTCAAAACGAAGCAAGATGAGACCGACCACATGGTTAAGGTCCTGAAGGAAAAAAGGAAATTAAATTCCCACTTGGTAAATCATAGGTGAAATGTTCTTTCCATCGTTGAATAACCTTTGTGTTGTTTGTTCATGTAATCAATCAAACCATTTGTTTTAGATATCATGTAAAAATTGTTTTTTGTTTTTTGTTTTTTGGTTTGTAATTCTATTTGAGCACAGGTCTATATTAATTGATAAGACCCGGAGACATTTCATTTTGATTGTTGTGCCAGACCTACAAATATGCCAATCGGGCTGAATGTGCATTCAACAATAATAGTAGTATAGATGGACCATAAGTGGCACGCATCGGAAAGGGCCAAGATATTGTAGTAGCTTGGCTAAAAAAAGGATGTTGTTGTAGCAAAGAAAAGTATAGCGGCCTGGCTTATGTATGTTAGTTGATATTATTGATCCATATACTCTATAAGTGTTTATATGTCTGTTAGTTCTGTACATTCTTGGTTGATTGACTCGGTATTTGATCTTGATACATCGCTTGTGTACATATCTAAATGGGAGTACACATTATGCTACGTGTGACATTTGAGTTAGACATGAAGTATTCGAAATATTCAAATTCACCTTAAACTGGATTCTAGCTTCTGAATTTGAGTATCGGCATTTGTAAACCATATTCATATATGACAGTGGAATACATCTTTGTCGTCCTTTTGAAGATATATAAAAACACATAGAATGACTTATAAAGATTCGTATAGGAATACAAAATGGATACGAATTTAGTTGCCAGGGAAAACGTGGATGCTTATTGTCCCAAAATTCAAAAGAAGCGGCAAAATGTCCACTCCCACGTCGGCTGCCCGAAGCCAAGTGTTTGGGAGATGGAAATTACTGTCTACCCATTACACGGACAATCCATCGGCCTGATTTCCACTGCTCTAAATTGGGGTAGGATAGTAACTTCAATTAGACGTGACATGACCGCCTCTGAGCCCATTCCGACACGGTGGGCGCCAAACATGGGCGGCAAAATACATTTGATTCAAGGTCGTCCAAAAGACCTCTGTTTCTCCCTCCATTTCCCCATTCATACACGGTGGGCGGCAAAACAAACTCGACTTGGCCGATATCGATGTATGCAAATATTTTCAATAGGGGCAGGTTTGTAACTTCACTCAGACGTGACACAACCGCCCTACCTGTCAGCCCCATTCATACACCGTGGGCGCCAACCACCCTCTCTCCGCCCGAAATCGCTTTGGGCAAATATTGGCGAGATGCGAGATTACCGTCGTATCCCCAACCGACGAGATGTCCAAAGTTTAAACGGGGCCTAAGTGCATAAATTTCCCATATTTCAGACAGGCGTGTCCCAAAAACATGGTTCCCCGTACCTCTCCCTCCATTTTCCCATTCATACATCGCCCGCGCTAGAACACCATCCCCACACCAGCCTCCGTCTGCCACCCCATCCATCGCCGCCGTCCTCCACCACATCCATCGCCACCGTCCTCCACCATGCTGGAGTGCCTACCAAGACCGCATCGTCCACTGCTAGAGATGGACGTTTCTCATCCACGACGACAGATCAAGAGCCTTGCATCACGTCCTCTCACTTCATCGGCGTCGTCGTCCTCTTTGTCGGGGCCGCTCACACGACCTTCTCTTCCACCGCAACGGGACTTATCCCCAGATGCACCAGTGTACCGTCGCAGATCTGCTTCAACGCCACCGACAGCCATTGCACCCCCCATGCCTACACGGCGCCGCAGGAGAGGTGGTACTTCATATCTCCTCCACTTTTTGATCTCAACCAGAAAATAGATCTTAACTTGGTTACTCTACTTTCTTTTCGGCTCTTAGAATTTAGTTCTTAGTTCGAAGCAAACAATGGCTGCTAAATACCATTTCTCCAGTTTTCCCCCTTTTATGATCACTATACGATCAGAATACGTGCTTCGTGTTATAATAGCACTGCTCGACCCATCAAGCTAAACAAGCTTAGATGTTCAAATACGAATATGATATTATTAAAACAGATTCGTTTTATTGGTCAGAAAAATGTTTTGAAATTAGTTTTGAAAATGCATGTTCGCCGCTCGGGTGTGTATCTCTACAGGGTGCCCACGGTGGGCCGGCCCACCCTGGGATTTTGGGTCGTCCCAGGCCCCAATTCCCCTATGTTCTGCTGCGCGCTTCCGATCTCTACTCGCCCCTAGCCACCTGCCGTCCCCGGACGACATGACTCTAGGAGGAGACGCCGGACTAACAGGAGGTCAGGGGCCAGTCGCCCAATAGCGTCACCACTGCCCGGGAGTGCCGCCGTGCCTACCTTCCCAGCCCGTTCAGGGCTCAGGCGTGGAGCACCCACTAAGCCAACCCGATTTATCTTGAGATAAGTCCTCAACACTCAGCAGCCACTCCTCATCACCCATTTTCTAATTGATTCATTACTCATTAGGCAGGACTGTCATTAGGGTTTGTTGTGTGCTCAGTGCTACCTACACTTAATGGTTCAGATGTATTTCGGTAATCTTTAGTACTGTAAAGTTCACGGGGTTTTAAAATTCCGGCCCTAGGAACAGACACTAGTCATTTTGGATTGTTGGTCGTAGTTACATTGACCCAGATTACTACTGCAAGCCAGGTTTGTTGACAATTTTACTTGTCTTTCTTACTCATTCGATATAATATCCAATTATTCACGTCGATTAGTTGCAAACAATAAGTGCTAGACAAACTTCTTGATTCAGATTTTGGACGGTCTCTTACTGCAGTTACAATTTTGCATACTTGTCCTAGTAAGCTCACAAGTAAATGATTGATTCATTACATCTATGCTTGCCTTGTCATATTTTTTGTCAATATTCTTTTAGGGTGGACCACCCTGTTTCTAAGTACTGCAACTGTAGACATGAGTCAATAGTATTTCTCTATGTGATCTCTTCCATCATGTGTGGGCAATGAACACTGCATTGTATAGAAAGAAAGTGTCATTTCCAGCTTTTACATAGGCTTCGATCTTTTACATGGAATACAATCTGCCTACTTCCTTTGTGCCGCACTACCAACACTCCACCCTTGAAGCTAAACATTATGCCACTCATAATTCCTTAGTTTATTTGTTCAAATATGAATTTCATATGATTCTAATGTTCCTACTTCAGTTTTGAAATGTGTGTCTGCCTGTTATAGAGACATAAGGGGTTTGTAGTTCTGTGTGTGGTCTGGTTAGCACGGTTGGGGGGTGAAGTTTGCATATGCATGGGTTTATAGGGAGACACTCTTCGAGTTGAATCCGCAATGCATTCCATAGATAATTTGACTACTTTTTATGTTTTCATGAATCTCAGATTCTGAACAGCATCATAATGATTATGAGCTTGCACGCATGAAAAGAATAAAGCAGAACAATGCCATGGCTGTCAAACTTGGCATTAAGGGACTGAAATCAAGTCTGGATGCAATGCAATGCAAACGATCTCCACCTACAAATTCATGCTCAGAATATGATCCTAATAGTGATTCTGAGCTAGAGGGAGACCTAAGTCAATCTAGCTCCCTAGTGGAGGAGTCAGAGGAAGATGCCCTATCTTATTCACCCAGCAAGGTGCTTGCTCTAACTTTCCAAGGTTTTATTTGTCGCACATATCTTGCAACTGATGCTTTGCATTGCTTCTACTTTGTTGAACTGCCATTAGCTTAGTTTACACATCGTGTATGTGAATACGCCCTGCCTATCCATTTTCAGTAAATATTCCATCTGTCATCGTACCATATTTATCCATTCAAATGTTGTTCTTGTGTATCAGGCGTTCAAAAGGAAGAGGGCGATTGTTGATCGTGGAGGAGCACAAGCAAAGTATTTGGAAAAGGTAGTGGCACCTGATAAATCAAATAGTCCATTAGGTGTAGTTGCAATATCACTTGACCCACAAAACACCCCAACTCTAGCAGACTCTAGCCCTACTACACTGGTCATTTCTGATGCCCCAACTCAGCAGACCCCAACTATAGCAAACATTATGATTATGCCAGTTGACATAGCACCAGCTCTGTGATGCAAAACCCCCATTCCAGCAAAGAGTACACCAAATCCAGTTGCCAAATCCCTTTTCGAACCAATGAGAGCCCTAATTGCAGCAAATAGGACCTCTGTTCCATCTCTTCCTAGTTTAGAAGACAAAGCTTATATTGTGGTTAGGAACTTTGTGCGCATCTTTCCTTCATGGAAAGATTATACTGCAGACAAAGAACAATTTCCAGTCTTCCTCCGCAACTTACGCGTAAGTAATGTACTAATGTTATTCATGGTCATTACTGCATATGTTTCTGCTGACAGAAGACACAAGATTTCATTCTTTTAAATAGGCGAGGACCAAACTGGATTGTGAAGACGAGCAAGGGTTGGTTGCGCGTTTTCAAGCACTCGTTGATGAAGTATCGTTCCTACCAGAGGCAAGCGCACTTCGATGGCAAGCCTCTAAACGAAATTTCTATAAAGTCTCCGGTGCTACATTTATCCGACGGTGACTGGAATAATCTTGTTACACATTGGTCTCGGCTGCAAAGTAAGGTACTATCTATGATATCACATCACAATTTGAACTACATTTCTGCATTTGCCTTGACGTCTCACCTGTACGAAAACTATTAGCAGAAGAACATTCATTCTCAAGGGACCACAAAATCTCGCAACTATACTGCACACTGCATTGCTCTTGTGAGTACCTCTTGCCCTGTATGACCATACTTACTTTCATAGATGTTTGATTATGTAGCATCGTTGCACATGTTAGCCTCGTTATCGTCCATTTGGTGGACATTATAAGATCCGTATGGACTCTTACATAAATTTAGAATCAACTCAATGCTTTTGAAGAGGTTTAGCTCTGCAGTCCTCTTGTAAGGACTGAATGTCGTCTATCATTGTACTTACATTAAGAGCTAATCCCTCCGTCCCATAATATAAGAATGTTTTTTACAGTATACCAGTGTTCAAAACACTCTTGTATTATGGTAAGAGGGATTGGTTCATTGTGTAGCATTCTGCATCTTATCTCCCTCGCCCACCATTTACTAAAAAAGATCAAATCTATATTTAATCTTACCAAAAAGTAGAATACATGAGACAATGCCGGTCTGAAGTGTAGCCCATTGCTCTTGTCAGTACATTTTGTCCTGTAATGCTTGTACTTCAAGGGATTGGTAGTTGATTATGTAGCATCAATCTGCATCTTATCTTCATTATCCTCTATCCCTTCCAGTATTATCATATCTATAATTACTCTCTACAAAATCTAGAGTACAAGCAATGCTTATGAAGAAGATTCTGTGCTGAAATTCTTGAGTTATCCTTCCCTTGACATGGAGAAGGGCATTATAAGGCCGGTGTTAACTGTTAATGTAAGTCAGTCCTTCTAAAGACTTTATCCTCAACTACTGTTTAGTTTGCTCATACTCCCTATCGTTTACTACTGTTTAGTTTGTTGTTTCTACCAAAATGCATGTTCGCAAGAACCGTAAGTTCTAAGTTTTACTTGTAAAACCAAATTCCTTATTCATACCATGCACATTACTCAGTACTTGCTATATGTATGCTTCTTTTTGTGGATCTATAATCCAGTGTGTGGTGAAGCAGCCCACGTTTGCACCTTGTCATCTCCTGTTTTATCTTACTGATGTGGCTGATGATATGAACAACATGCCATGCACATTAACCAAAATAGATACAATGATTTTCTTTGCCCTTCATATATGCTTGTTATGTTGACATGGTAATCCAGTAGTGTGGTGAAGCTCCCCGCATTATGAACAATGCCAAATTATGCTATTGATATTTTGAACTTACTCTTGATTTTCTAATTTGAAATTGGATGGAATTGACAGCACAGATATCATCTTTGTTTATACACGTGCAAAACCTGCCATCTCTCTGCTTTGTTTCAGGGTGATATGCGTGATGGCATGCACAAGTCTGCTGAAGGCTGTGACACAAACCTAACATATATTGCAGCAAAGAAGGTAAAACATCTTGAAGATGGCGAGACAACCCCAAAGTCTTGTCTTGATGCAGTGTTCAAGTTACTTGAGACTAGCAGTCAGACAAGCTCCAGAATTCGTTGTCTGAATCAGTTCGACTTCTTCAGTCCCAAGTTCTAGCAGAAAGGCATTCTGCAACTCAACTTCGACTAGAAGTCCTATCTCTAAGAAAGATTGCGGAGAACACCAATGAGAACCTCATCGCTAAACAGCTACACCTGGAAGCTATGACCGACATGCTAGGACGGTCTCACAGCCTTGCTCAGCAGCTTGCGCAGCAGTTCCCGCGCAAGGCTAACCTTTCTTGAACTGTCCTTGAAGTGGTCTCGGTTCAATATTATTTTGTTACGCTGCAATGGTGCCCAGTTTTCTTAATCTGCTTCTTCGTTGCGTGTTATGATCACTGGTGGCGAACTTCGATGCCCAGTGGATGTAATATACCATAAATCCTTTATTGTATAGTGTAGGTTTATTCTTAGTTACTATTTTGTAATTTCTTTATTGTATAGAGTAGGTTTGTTCTTAATTCCTACTAGTTACTCCCATCATTCGCTATCTGAAAAAAATCAGATGTAGTCGACCGTGCCGAAACATTCACCTCTAACGGGCCTGGTGTTTAGCGGGCCACAATTGGGCCGACCTGCATCTTTCTTGGGCCCGAATCATTGGGGCCTTCACACTTTGCGCGAGGCCCACAACTTACACCGGCCTATATTTTAGTTGGGCCTTTTGTGGACCCAGCGCTTAGTTTGGCCTAGGTAGCGTTGGGCCATTAACAGGCTGAATATTTTACTGGCCTATTACGGCCCAGATGAAACCATGGGCCTTTAGTAGGCCAAAATGCATATTGGGCCTCAATTTTCACTAGTCGTCGACAGGCCTTGACGAGTTGAAATGTAGACCGGCCTTTTGGGCCCGATTATATCCGCAGGCGATTACCAGGCCGAAACATATCTCGGGCCTTAGTTGGCCCACTGATATCATCGGCCTTTAAGAGGCCGAAAGCTTAGTACAGACGTCAACGGGCCGAATTATGCGACAGGCCGTTAACAGGCCCAAAGTCACATTGGGCTTAACTGTTGCCACCTTTATCACGGGCCGTTAGTGGGCTCGATGTCCCGTCAGACCATATATGGCCCATGGGCAGCACGGGCCATTCCCAGGCCGAAAGTCACACCGGGCTGAAATGGGCCCATGTCTACATGGGGCCTCAAATAGGCCTAAAGTCACTGGGCTGTAATTGGGCCCAAATATTCGGCAACAATTAACGGGCCAGATCTGGCTTCGGGCCGTAAATGGGCCCAAATATTCGGCGAATAATTAACGGGCCAGATCTGGCTTCGGGCCGTAAATGGGCCTTTATTAAGCAGGCCGTTATTGGGCTGGCCCACTAGTACCTGAGTAAGTACTACGGGCCTTTGACTGGGCCGCCTTTTTAACCTATATGGGCCTCTGTTGGGCCAAGCCACGTGTCGACGTATCATAGGCGCTTTGGGTCCAGTGAGTGGATGACATCTGTCCCAACGGTGAGCCGACACGTGTTTCCTCCAGCCAATGATGATTTTACACGTGGAAAATACCCATTGGTCGGGGATGTTAACGGGTTATCGGATCCAAAACCGGACCTGATAGCTTAATGGCGTTTCATTACGATGGATGCCACGTGTCGGTCACCCTTGATGAAAGCACTTCTATGATGCGCGATTTATCGTCATGGAAGTGGACACTTCGTGATGATAATTTTGGTAATGTCATGGAACACTTCTGCGACAGCATAGGTATGACTATCTTGATTCTGTCAGAAATTTGTCATGGATGTACATGCATGATAGAAAACGTGACCTACTGTGACAAACACGTATCATCGCGGAAGTGTATTTTCTTTGTAGTGAGGGCTGGATGAACAGTAGACGGTGGAGGGCTGGATGAACAGTAGCCCATGGGGGGGTGGTTGAACAGCAGCCCGTGGAGAGGGTTGGTTGAATAGTAGCTGGTGGAGTAGCGCGCGGTGGAGGCTGGATGAACAGGAGTCCGCGGATGAACAGTCGCAGGTGGAGGCTGGAGGAGGTCGACGGTGGATGAACAGTAGCCCGTGGAGGCTAGAGGGGGTCGACGGTGGAGAGGAACGGTATCCCATGGAGTCCCGTTTTGTGGTACGGCACACCCCTCCCGATGAACAGGACCCCCGTTTCGACCGTAGCGGTCCAACAAGTCCTTTTCCTCTGTTTTGCGGTACGCCACACCCGTCCCAATCAACAACACCTCCGTTTCGACCGTAGGAGGTCCGTTTCCTCCGTTTTGCGTTACGCCAGACCCCTCCCAATGAACAGGATCCCGTTTCGAACGTGGCCAGTTGAACACAAGGCCGTTTCCTCCGTTCTGTGGTACGCCAGGCCTCGTTTCCATCGGCTGTTCTGTCCAAGCCGGTTGGCTCCCACGCATTCCGTTACCTCCCGATGAACACGACGCATTCCGTTGCCTCCCCATGAACACGACGACGGTGCAGTTTCTCCATTCCGACCCAGCCATGTACGCGATCCCTGGCCGTTTGTATGCACGAGTAGGCGTTCGAGACCCTGCCTGTATGTACGTACGTGGCCGTATTTTCTTTCTTGCACACTGGCCGCTGTACGTACATGTACATGCTACGTGCGCGCCTCTACTAGGACACATGCGCGCCTCTACATCGACCAGTATGTATGTACATGTTCGCGACCAGAATGACAACGCTACGTACGCTTCGACCAGGTAGGTCCCGACTGTCAGGCACTTCCTAGCCTGCGAAGATGTAGCTGGTGGGTCCCAGTAGTCAGGGGGGCGAATCATTTTTTTTGCCCGGACGCACTTCCTTGCGTGCGAAGATGTAGCAGGTGGGTCCCAGCAGTCAGGGGGAAACGTTTTTTTGTGAAATACGATGGCCCGTCCGGTGGGTCCCTGCTATCAGGTGGAGGAATAATTATTTTGCGCGTAATAAGGAGGCACTTCCTTGCTGCGGCCGTGGACCCAGCTGTCAGCCTCTCCATGTATAGTACTCTTCCGATGGAAGTCGTTCCTTGACCACGTTGACCACGCCGTGCCGAGAGCACCAGGGCGGTGGATGATGGCGAGGCCTAGGAAGGGGACGACGCAGAGCCGGGGAAGACGCGGCAGTGGAAGCCCGCGCGGAGAGGAGTACGAGGGTTCACTAGTTCGGCTGCGGTGTAAGGCTGTCGTCGCCGCAGGGCCAGGCCAGCGGTGGTAATAGTAGGGGCGGTGAGGCCTCCACGGCAGCACAGCCAGCCACGAGAGGCAGGAGCATGCGACATGACCGGCGCTGCTTTGGGTGGCTGGAGCAAGAAGACCAGAGGTTGAAGAAGCACTATGACCGTTCGATGGACATCGTATGGTCACTAGAGCTAGAATCGTGCATATTGACTAAGTTAACAAAGCCCTCCGTCCCTGTTAACTTAGTAGGCCCACAAGTCAGCCTGCCACTATACTGGGTCCCAGCTAGCAGGGGGAGTATTCATTTTTTTGTGCGTAATAAGGAGGCACTTCCTTGCGTGCGAAGATATAGCTGGTGGGTCCAAGCTGTCAGCGGCGGTAACTTTTTTTCGCGAAATACAGAGGCCCTTCCGGTGGGTCCTAGATGTCAGGTGGAGGAATCAAAGACCTGAGAAGGCGTACAAAACAAGCTAGTTTACCGGTAAAGAGACGTTGCCGAGTTTTAGAAAAAAGAGAGACGTGCTCCTATAGCTGGTTCGAATCCAAACCTAGACTATGACTATATATGGTGCTATGCTACTCTGCAAGTAATGAAACCGACATATCCAATGTTCGCTTGTCCTCTTCTCTACTTACTCTGCCTAGCATTAGAAGCTCTAGCCGCAGCAACCATGTCCAATGGCTGCTCGTCCACCTGCTCTTCAGCAGGCAACAACCAAATATGCGCCAACTCGCCACCCGTACCATCGCCTGTGGGTCTCATCACACCCCCACCGGCACGCGCACCACAGCTGGTTGCACTACAAAAAAAAGACACATCCGTGACATTTTGGGCCGAACGAATATTTTTCTGTCATACATATGACACTTCTATGACGATAATTGTGACAAAACCTAGTATCATCATAGATGTGGTGGGCTCCTACTTCTATGATAAAAAATCATGACAGAAAATGGGCTTTTCGTCCAGGGCGGGCCGGAGACACAACTGCATGACATTCTTTGGGCCGTCCATGACGGAGAAAACCGTGGTAGAAGCGAGGGGGAGGAAAATTTTGGGGAGTTCCCGGTTACGGTGGGAGGTCGGGGGCCGAGCGATGCGCGTTTCTCTCGTACACGTGCAAGGCGTTGGCTCTAATCGAACCCGAAGCGAGGCGTTGGGCTCTAATCGAACCCGGCGACAGACCTGCGAGCTACGCGTTATCGAACCCGAGCGATCGATCGATGTCATTAATCGAACCCGATCGGCGATTCTTCGCTCTCGCTACTAATCAAGCCAATCGATTGGATGAAGTGGGCTGCGCGGGGGAGGTTGGCTGAATAGTGAGCGGTGGCGTTGCCTCTGGATGAACAGGACCCGTGGTGTGGAGGGCTGGATGAGCAGAGAGGCGGTGGGGTGGCCGTGGAGGGTGGATGAACAGGACCCGTGGTGTGGAGGGCTGGATGAATAGTAGGCGGTGGGGTGACCGTGGAGGGTGGTTGAATAGGACCCGTGGTGTGGAGGACTGGATGAGCAGAGAGCGATGGAGGGGTGCCCGTGGAGGGGTGGTTGAGCGATGGCGGTGGAGAAGCGCGGTGGAGGCTGGATGAACAGGAGCCCGTGGAGGCTGGAGGAGGTCGACGGTAGCCCATGGAGGCTGGAGGAGGTCGACGGTGGAGATGAACAGTATCCCCTGGAGTCCCGTTTTGCGGTATGCCACACCCCTCCTGATGAATAGGACCCCCATTTCGACCGTACGAGGTCCGTTTCGTCCGTTTCGCGGTACGCCACGCCTCTCCCGATCAACAGGAGTCCCGCTTCGACCGTAGGAGGTCCGTTTCCTCCGTTTTGCGGTACGCCACACCCCTCCCGATCAACAGGACCCCCCGTTTCGACCGTAGGAGGTCCGTTTCCTCCGTTTTGGGGTACGCCACACCCCTCCCGATCAACAGGACCCCGTTCCGAACGTAGGAGGTATGTTTCCTCCCTTGTGCAATACTCCATGCCTCGTTTCCATCGCCTGTTCCGTCCAAGCCGGTTGGCTCCCACGCGTTCCGTTGCCTCCCGATGAACACGACGCATTTCGTTGCCTCCCGATGAACACACCGCATTCCGTTGCCTCCCCATGAACACGACGCATTCCGTTGCCTCCCGATGAACACGACGCATTCCGTTGCCTCCCCATGAACACGACGACGACGCTGTTTCTCCGTTCCGACCCAGCCATGTACACAAGCCCTGGCCGTACGTATGCGCGAGTAGGCGTTCGAGACCTGGCCCTTATGTACGTATGTGGCCGTACTTTCTTTCTTTCACCCTCGCCGCTGTACGTACGTGTACATGCTACGTGCGCACCTCTACATCCACCAGTATACATGTACGTGCATGTTCGCGACCAGAATGACAACGCTACGTACGCTTCGACCAGGTGGGTCCCGACTGCCAGGCACTTCCTTGCGTGCGAATATGTAGCTGGTGGGTCCCAGCAGTTAGGGGGACGAATCATTTTTTTTGCCCGGACACACTTCCTTGCTTGCGATGATGTAGCTGGTGGGTCCCAGCAGTCAGGGGGCGAATCATTTTTTTTGCCCGGACACACTTCCTTGCGTGCGAAGGTGTCACTGGTGGGTCCCAGCGGTCAAGGGGGCGAATCGTTTTGTTTTTTGCCCGGACACACTTCCTTGCATGCGAAGATGTAGCTGGTGGGTCCCAGCAGTCAGGGGGAAACGTTTTTTTCGCGAAATATAGTAGCCCGTCCGGTGGGTCCCAGCTGTCAGGTGGAGGAATCATTATTTTCCGCGTAATAAGGAGGCACTTCCTTGCTGCGGCCGTGGACCCAGCTGTCAGCCTCTCCACGTACAGTCCACGTCCAATGGAAGTCGTTATTTGACCATGTTGACGATACCGCACCGAGAGCACCACGGCGATGGACGACGGCGAGGCCTTGGAAGGGGACGACGGGGAGCCGGGGAAGACGCGAAAGTGGAAGCCCGCGCGGAGCGGAGTACGAGGGTTCACTGGTTCGGCTGCGGTGTGAGGCTGCCGTCGCCGCAGGGCCTGGCCAGCTGTGGGAATAGTAGGGGGCGGTGAGGCCTCCGCGGCAGCACAGCCGGCCATGGGAGGCAGGAGCATGCGGCACGACCGACGCTGCTTTGGGCGGCTGGAGCAAGAAGACCAGAGGTTGAAGAAGCACTACGACCGTTGGATGGACATCGTACGGTCACTGGAGCTAGAATCGTTCATATTGACTAAAGTTGACAAAGCCCCTGTCCCAGTTGACTTAGTAGGCCCACAAGTCAGCCTCCCACCATGGTGAGTCCCAGCTAGCAGGGGGAGTATTCATTTTTTTTTGCGTAATAAGGAGGCACTTCCGGTGGGTCCGAGCTGACAGCGGAGGGAACGTTTTTTTCACGAAATACGCTGGCCCGTCCGATGGGTCCAGCAGTCAGGGGGGAAACATTTTTGTCGCGAAATAAGGTGGCCCGTCCGGTGGGTCCCTGCTATCAGGTGGAGGAATAATTATTGTGCGCATAATAAGGAGGCACTTCCTTGCGGCCGCCTGGACCCAGCTGTCAGCCTCTCCACGTACAGTACTCTTCCGATGGAAGTCGGTTGTTGACCAAGTTGACCACGCCGCGCCGAGGGCACCAGGGCGGTGGTCTGGACGACGGCGAGGCCTAGGAAGGGGACGACTCGGAGCCGGGTAAGACTTAGCAGTGGAAGCCAGCAGAGAGAGAGTCTGAGGTTCTTGGTTGGCTGCGGTGTGAGGCTACCATCGCCGCGGAATAACAGGGGGTGTGGGTGAGTAGAGGGATGGCCTGGCCAGCGGTGGGAGTAGTACGGGGCGGTGAGGCCTCCGCGGCATCACAGCCGGCCACGGGAGGCAGGAGCACGCGACACGACCGGCGCTGCTTTGGGCGGCTGGAGCAAGAAGATCAGAGGTTGAAGAAGCACTATGGCCGTTGGATGGACATCGTACGATCACTGCAGCTAGAATCGTTTATATTCACTAAGTTGACAAAGCCCTTGGTACGCGTCAACTTAGTAGGCCCACAGCTCGGATACGGCAGAGAACATATAGCCCATTTGCGATTTGTAAGAATGTACATCCCATTTTTAATTCTAATGGAATTTACTACAGCCTATTTACAGTTTGTTAAAAGTACAGCCCAACTTCTAGCTAGGACAACGATTAATAATTTCAAACAACCGCTCAAAACAGAATTAAAAAAATCCCACATTTTGATGGGATCCGAAATATTTTTATCCGAAATTTCTAGTCAGGTTAAATATAATTTCAAAATAAAGTTGTATTACGTTAAAATCCAATGAAATATTGTGCGCGCAACAAGTAATGAAATTAAAATTTCCAAATTCCAAAAATAATGTATTTTTCAAACTAATTACGTGTTTGGTGCATAGTAATTGCCCAGTTATGATAATTACATCCCATTTATTATTTCTTAAAGTCCATTTTCTTGTTAAACCTAATGCATACCTCCTAGGAAACTTTGCAGCCCAGCGGGGCGGATAACAAGTTGACCCGGGTATTGTGTACACCTGTCGGCCCAGTTGCATTGCCGATGTTGAAAAAAAGGCATGTGTAGTACAATACAACCTAACATGGTTACTCAGCTGTAGCGACCCGACCTCAGACGGTCAAGCCTCTGTGTATCCGTGCCATCTCTGGATCAGTATGCTGGCACACACAGTACATCAATGTATATATCAAAGCGCAATCACATCTATAAATAATGTAAAACTGATATATACCTCAATAGTCTCAGCGGAAACAAGTAATAGGGTGTGGAGTCCCATCAACGCCATCGGCAGGTTGAGTGTAGACCGTAACCCTGTACCGTATTCTTACTCGTCGGAAGAAAGTATCTGCAACATGATACATTGCACCCGTGTAGGTCAGTACATTGAATGTACCGGCAAGATCACAATAAAAGAACAGATGATAAAACTATACTATATGCAATATGGCTTTGTGGCTCTGTGTCTGGGGTTTTTGCGTAAAAGCTGGTTTTATTTTCCCTACATCAAAGGAATAAATGAAGTCTGTACTATGGAGTTTTCTATCATGACATGGTTCCGCCAACCGATGTCTCATAGCCCAAAATCATCATAAGTTGCCCACAATTAAGTTATCAATCCGGTGTTGAGAGTTCGAGATAGATCCAAGTCCAGATGCTCAAATTGTCCGTAATCGGGACACGGCTAATCGATTAGGTTTAAACCCTCTGCAGAGGTTTGTACACTTTACCCGCAAGATTCGATCCCTCTTTTACGTTCTCGCACTTCGTGGTGTTTGAGAACAAGACGATCAAACATGGTCTTCCGAAGAGTTCCTCGACCACCGTCCGGTGCTCATCCAATCCTACCGTAGTTCTACATCTGCTAGCACCGCCCCAGCCAGAGTCACAACTAAGGTCAACCAAGCCGAGCCCATAGTGACTTGCGGTTGCGGGTAAGCTTCCGGGCATGAAGTATTCTTCCGTCTCTTTGAGTCTGGGTGAAGCTTTCCGCAAGATGTCATGGCGCTTCTCCATGCATCCCGCCAACCTTTGGTTTCTCCAGGTGCCCGTCAACCGTCCTTCACCCGAGAGTGTGTATTGAATTCTTGTCTCGAGTCTTGAAGTCTTGAGGCCTTGAAGATGCAGTCCTCGCAGATTCCATCATGGAGTTGTCGTCATTGACGAGATCCTCCATTCTCACACCACTCCCGAGCACTCATACCAACCCGTCTACTACAGCGTAGCATTAAAATAAATAACGTCCGGGCTTGGTAACAGGGTGATGGGTTCCTACCTCATGCATACTACTCAACTACAAGGATTTAATATCACTCTGGAGGGATTGTTGCGAAGATGACACTAGATGCAATAAAACACATAGGTATGAAAAACATGGTCAAAGTGAACTTGCTCGGTAATACTTGATGAAGATAACAACGCTGTAGAAAATGACTTGGTAGAACTAATCGTCACTCCGTTGAAAATCTATATAGTCAAACATAGCATTCACATAAGCAAACATCCTAGCAAACAATTCTAACACTCATAACAATACTCAATCAAAATAAAAGCAACAAAGAAAACCAAGTCGAAAACCAAAGGAAAAACTTCGAAAGAAAAATTCAAGGAAAAACTAGTGGTGACCAACTCACACAAATCTTAACATAACATCACTAAATTATTCTAATATTTTTCTACAGCAAAGAAAATATAAATCTAATAAAATAACAGAAAATAAATTACTAATTTACTAACTAACAAAAAGAACTAATATAAAACTACTATAACCATCTAGTTAATACTAGAACAAATATAGCAACTAGCAAAACACTAAGACAACTATAACAGCAAATCATTTCTTAAAACATTAATAAACTATACTAAATAAATACAACAACTAATGTGTTCACAAATAACAGAAACAAAACAATATAACTTGAAGTGGAAAAAGAAAAACTAATAAAACTATTTTTATCCACTATCACTATGAACTAAACAAGCAATTACAAAACAGTAGATAAACACTAATAAATAACTACAAAAATTTATCTACTGTAGCTAAACATAAACATATAACAACAAGTGAAAATCTACAAAAGGAATGAACTAAAAATAATTAAAAACAATAATTACATAACTAAAACAACTATATAAGAAAAACAGTACTGTTTTTACTAAAATCTAATTTAAAATACTCAAAATTACCAAACTAAATCCTACAGTTAAAAAATATCACAAGTGACCAGGAGCAAAAGAATTAATTAAAACCTATTTTTAAACTCAAGTTATGGCCAAAATACTAATCTGAACAAAATTTATCAAATTCAAATTTAAACTACTCAAATTTAAAATCCATAGACACTAACAGAAACTTCAGCAAATTTGTGACACATAGCAATTGGAATCACTCAAAATACTAAAAACTCTAAAAGATATGAATTTTCTAAGATTGCTATTTTCTGAAAAAAATGAATTACAGGATTTCGTGGATCTCACCGGAGTAGTCGTCGGAGTTGGGGAAGAAGATCGGATCCGATGTTGCGGTTGATCCTAGAGGAAAGGAGATCACGGGACGGTGGAGAGGAGATCATATAAACCTCAAGAGGGTCGAGAGCGGCGGCGGCACTTGGCGGGCGGTGGTGCTGCACGCTGCTGCTGCTGCTGCGGAGAGAGAGGAGAGGAGAGGAGAGGTGTTGGTTTGATGTGTTGGAGGGGGGGTGCTTGGGTATTTATAGTGGGGAGGGAGGGTTTTGCTTGGAGTAGGGACAAGAATTAGAGTAGGATTAGGAATCCTAGGAATAAAAGCGGAATAACGAACGGGATCAAATCCTACTAGGATTTGTAAAAGAATAGGAAACCTTGACTCCTGGCTCCCTAGGTGCGTGCGTGCGATGGCCTTGGCCTTGGCGGCCGTCTGGTTACGGCTTGGGCCTTTGGCCCAAGCGCATGTAATATTTGTTTTAAACAAACAGAGAGGAAAACAAAATGATAAAATAAAATAAAATGAAAATATTATATAGGCATATAATATATCAAAATTTTCAGAAAAAGATTTCCTACATGATGAACATTATTCTAGCATTAAATAAAATACAAACAAATTTAAATAAAGCAAAGAGTGCTTCTGGTCCAATAAAATCCAACAAAAATCATTTTTTAAATACCAAAATGACTTCAAATTAATTTCTCTCCAATTTTCTGATGTAGGGAATCATGTTACCCTATTTTCCATATATTTTGTTTTTGGAGAAAAATATTTTGAATAAAACTCAAATAACTCCAAATTGGAAATAAATTCAAAGAACTTTGGATTTAATTCTTTTAAAACTCCCAGCTCATATTTCATTTAATTTGAAGAAGTCATTTTATCTTCTCTAGTGAAAATCATTGAGTTGCATAAAGTTTCAGAATTGAAATATTTCCAAATGGAATTCAAATCTTTTCAAAACCCTTTTCATTTATTTAAATGGAAGAAGTCATATCATCTTCTCTCTAGGGTTTTTTGTTTGAATTGAATTTGAATTCATGGGGATCATAAATGCAAGGTGAAAGTTTGGGAATGTCATTTCATTCCCTCTCAGTAAACTTTCAAAAAGTTTCATATTTCACTCAATTTCACACAATCAGTTACACAACAATCAAACAAACATAATTATTTATTTAATATAACATTCCAAATTTTAGAATTTTGGGATGTTACAAATCTACCACACTTAAAATGAATCTCGTCCTCGAGATTCGAAGAGGCTAGCAAGAAAAGGTTAGGGGTTGGGGGTCTTCTAGCAAATGTTTTGGTCGGAAAGGTCAGGGGTGCTACCACACTTAAAAACATGGTTATGGTTCCAACGGAACTCAGGTACTCCATCCCTAGGGTGAACACTATCGGTCTTCTCACAACTTCGAAGTAACTCCTACACTGGGGGCTCTTCCGGTAGGGTCAAAACCTTTTCCTCAAATACGTGTCCTTTCATCCTGGTGAGGTTCTTCCGAGATGTGTCTCCTTAATGACAGTGTCCATCGCTAATAAACAACTATCGAGATCTCATGGTGGTCGACCATTACAGGTTTCTCCTGCAGGAATAATGGGTTGGGTTGGGTCTCACCGTATGACCTACGTTTGGCAACGGTTGCCGGTACATGGATCAATCGTCCTACCATTCTAAGGTTTTTGGCTTGTCGTATCGACGCTCTTCTAAGGTTTTCAAGTCTCTCTGATTTTCCATCAACATATGATAGTTCATGATAGAAGTCTCCCGTATGGGGGCCAATCCATCCCGTACTTGAATCATTACCACATACGTAAACAGTGAATCACGTATTCTAACACTCGGTCATCCTCACAAGCATTGCAGAATTTCTCTTGTCGACGAACCAAGTTCGGAAAATCCATTGATTCTGCAGGCCAAACAAACATCTATCGTTCCTTAACAACTCTCAGGTTTTGCGTAAACTCCTATAGAATCGTCGGTTGATCAAATCGTAGTCTATTCCCAAAATTTCTTTCTCCAGTGGGTACTTGATCCTTATTAATTCTTGGGCCTGTGGGTTATGGCCCACTTCAACACTAGTGCAACTTTAACTGATCCTTGGGGTAACTCTCTTGTTCCATATTACACATCCTTTAAATCCAGTAGTACTCTGTTTCTTCATACCATCATATCAAAAGCAAAACTCCAACTTTTTTTTCCCTTCGAACTATAGTCCGTGGAATATATATTTTCTTATCCATTAGTCTAGTCTTCTTCACAGGGTACTACCACCCTAAAAATGAAATTCACAAATCTATCCATAGACCATATTTCTCATATCCTCGAAAATGGTCAAAATCTTTGTTCACAGAGTAACAACTCATACAATTAAACATATGAAAACACGTCACCTTAACTTTATTGATTTCATGAATCCATTACAAACTCTGAGCACCCATTACATAACTCAACTCATTGGACTCATGAAAATGAAATTGCTTTCTACTACTCTTGTTTCCAATATTAAAATTCCAACTACTCAACTCCAGCTTTCATCTTGTTGTGACATTTAGTAGCATAATGTCCTGCTTCCTTGCAGCGAAAACAAATGACTTCCGACATGTCTCGGGCTTCTTTGTGATTATGTAGGCTCCTTGGATTCTTGGCTTCTTTTCGGACATTTACTAGCGTAATGACCTAAATCCTTGCACTGTAACAAGTGATATGACTCAGGTCCTTCTCTGCGAAAATTGTGTTGTTTCGGGGTTGCCTTCTTTTTCTCTTCTGGATTTCTCTGAATGATCGAGCTTCTATTTCCGAGGGTCAAACTTCACTTCATTGTCGGAAATATCCCAGATACTCTTTTCTTTCCTTGGTGCAATACTGCGAAAAATGTCCTTCTCCACATGTATAGCAGGCATTGGAGTAAAATATGTTGAGGCCTTCTCCATCAGGGTCTTCAACACATTCCTTCATCACAGGTTCTTTCATAACTTCTCGGAGGGCTTCTTTCATTCCTTCTTCCTGCTCCTGAATAGTTTGTTGCACCATGGGGTAAATGTGACACTGGGTTGGGTAGTGGGTGGTTCCTTCACACAAGAAACAAGTCACCTGACTAGTTGGGCATTCCTCAGCTGGGTGTTTCTCCTCACAATGAGGGCATCCATCCTTGTGTTCCTCCTGGGTGTGTCCTATTTCTTCGCAAATCTTGCAGGCACAAGGTTTATTTCTTGGTGTATCATGGTGCTTCCGGTAAGATGAGATCTTGTCGAGTCTTCTTGAATTCTTCCCAAGTCTTTGCTCCATTCCATCCCTGTATAGCTTGATGCATCTGCCACCATGTTGCAGCACTTCCTTCAAAGTAATCAAGAGCGACGATACTTCATTCTTCCTTGAAACCAAATTGCTCCAAGTGATTCTCCATGTTCCGAATCCATAGCTCTGCCTCCGGCTGGGTTTTCGGTCCAGAGAATACCGGTCCAACTTCATTCATCATCTACTGGGTCCAAAAGTTTTGGGATGAGATATGAGAGAGGTGGGGAAGAATACACGCAATACAAACAATAGTTTTTTGAAGAAACAAGCTTTACTTTGTGGCTGTCGGAAAACATCAAACAAATGACAGCTCACAAATCGCCGCATCTAACGTAAGTGTGTAACAGGGTTTGGTCTTCTAAAGGTCAAATAATTCTTCAGATTCTTCAAATTCTTCTAGTCTTCGGAGTCCTCTATTGTTGAAGCTTCAACTCTTCTAATGCATGGTCAAATCCTCTTTACTCTGAAGAGACCATCAGTTATCCGATATCTTGTCCTTCTTGGAGAGGCTTCAGTTTCTTCATGTGATCAAAAGGGAAAAGGGGTATATTCTAACTATTTGAGGTGAGAGTGTCTATTTGATAAAATCAGAAGAGATGAGAAGTAAGAGTCTTTTTGAAAATAAAGTTTTAGAGATTTTCGGTCCTAGGGGCTTTCCGGTTTCTAGGGTCACGTCCTACAGTCAACATGTGCTCTGATACCATATCTGTAGCGACCCGACCTCAGACGGTCAAGCCTCTGTGTATCCGTGCCATCCCTGGATCAGTATGCTGGCACACACAGTACATCAATGTATATATCAAAGTGCAATCACATGTATAAATAACGTAAAACTGATATATACCTCAATAGTCTCAGCGGAAACAAGTAATAGTGTGTGGACTCCCATCAACGCCATCGGCAGGTTGAGTGTAGACCGTAACCCTGCACGTATTCTTACTCGTCGGAAGAAAGTATCTCGCAACATGATACGTTGCACCCGTGTAGGTCATTACATTGAATGTACCGCAAGATCACAATAAAAGAACAGATGATAAAACTATACTATATGCAATATGGCTTTGTGGCTCGTGTGCGGGGTTTTTTGCGTAAAAGCTGGTTTTATTTTCCCTACATCAAAGGAATAAATGAAGTCTGTACTATGGAGTTTTCTATCATGACATGGTTCCGCCAACCGATGTCTCATAGCCCAAAATCATCATAAGTTGCCCACAATTAAGTTATCAATCCGGTGTTGAGAGTTCCGAGATAGATCCAAGTCCAGATGCTCAAATTGTCCGTAACCGGGGACACGGCTAATCGATTAGGTTTAAACCCTCTGCAGAGGTTTGTACACTTTACCCGCAAGATTCGATCCCTCTTTTTACGTTCTCGCACTTCGTGGTGTTTGAGAACAAGACGATCAAACATGGTCTTCGAAGAGTTCCTCGACCACCGTCGGTGCTCATCCAATCCTACCGTAGTTCTACATCTGCTAGCACCGCCCCAGCCAGAGTCACAACTAAGGTCAACCAAGCCAGAGCCCATAGTGACTTGCGGTTGCAGGTAAGCTTCCGGGCATGAAGTATTCTTCCGTCTCTTTGAGTCTGGGTGAAGCTTTCCGCAAGATGTCATGGCGCTTCTCCATGCATCCCGCCAACCACTGGTTTCTCCAGGTGCCCGTCAACCGTCCTTCACCCAAGAGTGTGTATTGAATTCTTGTCTCAGTCTTGAAGTCTTGAGGCCTTGAAGATGCAGTCCTCGCAGATTCCATCATGGAGTTGTCGTCATTGACGAGATCCTCCATTCTCACACCACTCCGAGCACTCATACCAACCCGTCTACTATAGCGTAGCATTAAAATAAATAACGTCCCGGCTTGGTAACAGGGTGATGGGTTCCTACCTCATGCATACTACTCAACTACAAGGATTTAATATCACTCTTTGGAGGGATTGTTGCTAAGATGACACTAGATGCAATAAAACACATAGGTATGAAAAACATGGTCAAAGTGAACTTGCTCGGTAATACTTGATGAAGATAACAACGCTGTCGAGAAAATGACTTGGTAGAACTAATCGTCACTCCGTTGAAAATCTATATAGTCAAACATAGCATTCACATAAGCAAACATCCTAGCAAACAATTCTAACACTCATAACAATACTCAATCAAAATAAAAGCAACAAAGAAAACCAAGTCGAAAACCAAAGGAAAAACTTCGAAAGAAAAATTCAAGGAAAAACTAGTGGTGACCAACTCACACAAATCTTAACATAACATCACTAAATTATTCTAATATTTTTCTACAGCAAAGAAAATATAAATCTAATAAAATAACAGAAAATAAATTACTAATTTACTAACTAACAAAAAGAACTAATATAAAACTACTATAATCATCTAGTTAATACTAGAACAAATATAGCAACTAGCAAAACACTAAGACAACTATAACAGCAAATCATTTCTTAAAACATTAATAAACTATACTAAATAAATACAACAACTAATGTGTTCACAAATAACAGAAACAAAACAATATAACTTGAAGTGGAAAAAGAAAACTAATAAAACTATTTTTATCCACTATCACTATGAACTAAACAAGCAATTACAAAAACAGTAGATAAACACTAATAAATAACTACAAAAATTTATCTACTGTAGCTAAACATAAACATATAACAACAAGTGAAAATCTACAAAAGGAATGAACTAAAATAATTAAAAACAATAATTACATAACTAAAACAACTATATAAGCAAAACAGTACTGTTTTTACTAAAATCTAATTTAAAATACTCCAAAATTACCAAACTAAATCCTACAGTTAAAAAATATCACAAGTGACCAGGAGCAAAAGAATTAATTAAAACCTATTTTTAAACTCAAGTTATGGCCAAAATACTAATCTGAACAAAATTTATCAAATTCAAATTTAAACTACTCAAATTTAAAATCCATAGACACTAACAGAAACTTCAGCAAATTTGTGACACATAGCAATTGGAATCACTCAAAAATACTAAAAACTCTAAAAGATATGAATTTTCTAAGATTGCTATTTTCTGAAAAAAATGAATTACGGGATTTCGTGGATCTCACCGGAGTAGTCGTCGGAGTTGGGGAAGAAGATCGGATCCGATGTTGCGGTTGATCCTAGAGGAAAGGACATCACGGGACGGTGGAGAGGAGATCATATAAACCTCAAGAGGGGTCGAGGCGCGGCGGCACTTGGCGGCGGCGGTGGTGCTGCACTGCTGCTGCTGCTGCGGAGAGGAGAGGAGAGGAGAGGAGAGGTGTTGGTTTGATGTGTTGGAGGGGGGGGGGTGCTTGGGTATTTATAGTGGGGAGGGTAGGGTTTTTGCTTGGAGTAGTGGACAAGAATTAGAGTAGGATTAGGAATCCTAGGAATAAAAACGGAATAACGAAACGGGATCAAATCCTACTAGGATTTGTAAAAAAAAATAGGAAACCTTGACTCCCTGGCTCCCTAGGTGTGTGCGTGCGATGGCCTTGGCCTTGGCCGGCCGGCTGGTTGGCGGCTTGGGCCTTTGGCCCAAGGCGCTGCGAATATTTGTTTTAAACAAACAGAGAGGAAAACAAAATGATAAAATAAAATAAAATGAAAATATTATATAGGCATATAATATATCAAAATTTTCAGAAAAAGATTTCCTACATGATGAACATTATTCTAGCATCAAATAAAATACACACAAATTTAAATAAAGCAAAGAGTGCTTCTGGTCCAATAAAATCCAACAAAATCATTTTAAAATACCAAAATGACTTCAAATTAATTTCTCTCCAATTTTCTGATGTAGGGAATCATGTTACCCTATTTTCCATATATTTTGTTTTTGGAGAAAATATTTTGAATAAAACTCAAATAACTCCAAATTGGAAATAAATTCAAGAACTTTGGATTTAATTCTTTTAAAACTCCCAGCTCATATTTCATTTAATTTGAAGAAGTCATTTTATCTTCTCTCGTGAAAATCATTGAGTTGCATAAAGTTTCAGAATTGAAATATTTCCAAATGGAATTCAAATCTTTTCAAAACCCTTTTCATTTATTTAAATGGAAGAAGTCATATCATCTTCTCTCTAGGGTTTTTTGTTTGAATTTAATTTGAATTCATGGAGATCATAAATGCAAGGTGAAAGTTTGGGAATGTCATTTCATTCCCTCTCAGTAAACTTTCAAAAAGTTTCATATTTCACTCAATTTCACACAATCAGTTACACAACAATCAAACAAACATAATTATTTATTTAATATAACATTCCAAAATTTAGAATTTTGGGATGTTACATCAGCCCACATTCAGCGACACCGGAAAGGCCCAAACAAGGCTTCTGTACAACTTTTTGAAGTCACTGAGCTTAGTTAATAACTTAAGAAAAAGTTAGATTACAGTGGAACCTAGTTAAAAGCTGTCACGAGCAAATAAATAATTCAACGGGTCCCACTTGTGTGTGTGTGCGTGTGTGCGTGTGTGTGTGTGCGTGTGTGCGAGAGAGAGAGATAGAGAGAGAGACCCATCGGTCGATGCTCGTAAATACATCTTTCAGCCATATGCATTGCTGATGCTCAAGAAAACTTATATAGTTGACACAATCATATAGAACATCAAAGCACACTTGAACTTGCATACAAAAATTTCACATAAGCGGCACAATCAGGATGGAAGCAGTGGACCGCTATGGGAAGGGCTGTTGAAACCAACGAAGTCGTACATAATGGTTCATCGTCTTTATAAATGACGGGAAATATCTTGAATGTTGTGCAAAGAAAATGCAGACAACACAATAAGTTCGCTAGCACATTAAGTTGACGTACAACCCTTTCTAAAAAAAGTTCAGGTACAAAATTAGAATAGGTCACAATCAAATGTACTGGCATATCAGTGTTTCAGACCCATAGCTCGGATTTAACTAGTACTATTTGACAAGATTCAGTTGTTACCTCAAATTAGAGCACATCCAGGCAACCAGCCCTGCCTCTTCTCCAAAAGAAGCAGTGGCCTCCGCCGCGCGATGGAGTAGACCCTGTGCCATCCATCGTTCCGAGCAACACGGGGAAAGTCTGACGTTGACCCCTGTAATGGACGTCATCGTCGGACCCTGGCACCAGCGGTGGCGGCAGGACTTCGATTGATGGATTGACCACTTCTTTGACATGCACGAACACTCGATACAGGTACATCCCTAACGTGGTCCGCGGCGGCCTTGGTGGCGATGAATAGTACAACCCCGGTTCCTGCACCGGTATCTCAACCCCAATCACATTCGGTATGGTGGACGGCTTCTTCATCCATGCCATAACCGTCAGAGCCCAGCTGTCTGGAGCAACAAACATACTTACGAGCTCACCTCCAAGGTCGTTGATAAGCTTGTTCATGGACTCGCTGTTCCAAGCACATCAAGGCATGTCGTGGAAGGTAAGCTTTGTTAAAAACTCAAGCTCAGAGGGCACCGAGCCCCATCCTGGGTGCCACCGATCAAAGCTCACCAGCGCGCCATCGCAGAACAAACGCCGGGAAGATTCGAACACACGACTGCAGTTGAAAGTTGTCCGGAACCTGACAAAGAAATCAGCCAATGGCGGACATACTTCGATGAGCAAGTCACTTATTTGGATGCCGTGCGCAATTCCAAGAGCTTTGACAAGGTCGTCCGACGAGACGGGAGGCCGGTCGCCGTTGATGGTTACCATCAGCAGTTTGCTGGCAAACTGGTTGTCAAGTGCCGCCATGCCACTGTTGAGCGACAGCACGCAGCGACCGAAGGCAGGACAGACCTCAGGATCTCCGGCTCGGAGATCTGCGTTGATCGACGACATGATAGTGCCCTTGAGTACATGGAGTACAGGAGGGGGATTTGGGGGAACTGGAGTAGGAATCGAGATTCCAGATGTGGGGGAGGGGCAGGAGACTGGGGATGAAAAGGTAGCATGAATTTCGAGCACGCGCCAATATGCTCTCGGCGCGCAAGCGCACGAAAACACCGGTGGCGCCCACATGTCGGCCTAAGAGTCCTTATTCTTTCTTTTTTGGAGAGCCCGGCCTTTTTTTCTTCAGGATCTTTTGAGAGCCCGGCCTGAGAATCATAATTGACCTGTTTGGCATTGCGTTACTACTCGGACCATATTCAACAATACCTCACTGGCCCAAACAAGTGTACATCATCGAAAAGACAGTGAGCTCAAATTATATAGCTTGAAAAAAAGGAGATATACTCTGAACACTGGAGAATGGTGATGCCCTCATTTAGCCCACTAGTAGTTCGAGACAATAAACAGTTCGAAATAACGATATATACAACATTCAAACACTGACTAGTGACTACTACTGACATAAATAGCAAGACATGATAGTTCATAAGAAGTCTTGCTACACCACCAAAACGCACCCATCTGCGGCTTTCGGACTCTCGTGATCCGGGCGAGAATGACATTCTAAATGCAGAAGCAACTATTACATAGATAGAGTGACATAGACGAGGATGACCAAATGACAAGGAATATGCATAACAAAAGAAAGAACTACCCATCCAGAACCAGTAGCAAAGACAACAAAGTCATTCGAAGAGATGATCCAACACCATCATAATTTGCAGCCCCGCTTCAGCGACCAGTGATCCGAAGACACCAGTACTCCACCCTTTCGATGCAATAGCCCAATTACTTATCAACTTGAAGGCTTGAACCACATCACTTCCTGTCGTAATTGAGACATCCAAGGATCAAAGTTAATATAGATGCCTTTGTCATTCTCACCTTCTTTTGGCTGCAGGCTGTATCATTGACAATCAGGGGAGCTTTCTCCCGAACTCCTAGGGCTCGTCGTGTAGACATAGTTTTCCATAGTAAATAGAGCTTCTCTGCCATCAAGGTCCTTGCCAACGGTGATCTCCTGGTTAATCGGATAATTGAGTCCGAGAAACAGAGAGTGTGAACCAAGGCTGTTTACCCGCCTCCAACTAAAAAAATCCTAAAGGCCCCAACAAGCTGGTATCCTGCTCATAGACGTAATGAGTAATCTGTCCGGATACTCACATATTACATGGTGCTTGTATACGATGGGGTTTTTGCAATATAACTTTTCCGGCTCATATGTCCGAATGATCATCAGTCTTTTGCCGTCATCTGATCGAGCGAGGAACCAGTTGTGCTTCCCTATTTTTGGCAAAGGTGGTGTGATTACAAAGGGCGGTAACTGTAGGGACACTACATCATATCAAAAAGGACAGGCATTGTTAATGTAAGATCAGCATTGTTCAGAGTATGAGTAGGATAACGCAAGAAATAACATTGACATGTCCCTGTTGGAACTGGGGGGAAAATACAAGGAAATGTATACTGGGTTCGAAAATATAGAAGTGCCATGCATGGTTATACTCAAGTTATCTCGCAATCGATTCTTCACAGGAAACTACCATGTCATGCATGTTATGTAATCATGTTCTGTCCTCACAAACAAATTCTTCAAGGTAACTAACAGACCATGCATTGTTATATACTCGTGTTCTGTGGAATTTTTTTTGTGACGATATTATTCTAGCCATTGATTGCTGAAGAGCAAATATAGGTATGTACAGATGGTAAGCATTGCAGGATTTCACTACTTCCAAATATAGAGTTCTCCATATACACATTTACTTCCCTAATGTATGGTTAGATGAAACCAACAGTGTGGTGCATGTTTCTACATAATGAAAATGAGGAAACTAACATGGCCATTGATGCACACTCATATTTAGTAGTAGTATATAGATTACTGTAAAATATGGATAATATTCCATATATTCCTAACTGTTTGATTATTCAGGGTACAAATTGGCTGTAATGACATGGTCACAATCGCATGAATTAACTCATTCCAAATATAGCTGATTTACGGCGTCTCTAATATATTGCCATAGTTCTACTCAAATTCTGCTCAAACAGGGATATGCCAATCATCACAAAAAGATCAAATAGTGTCATGGCGTCATCATTAACATGAGATGAAAACAACTTACACGCGCCGTCCCAGCAATACATGGTGCCATCTGCTTTGTCGATCGCGTAGATGATGCCATTGTGTTCAATAGCATTACAGAAGTGTGTATCAGCTTTGACGATGATCCACCGCGAGCCGAGTTGTCTCCAGCTAAAGAAGGCACCAGCGTAAAGATAGGCGAGTCCGCGGTCGAACAAGGCAATTAGCTTGAAGTCTGCGTAATTCGCATGTCGTGTGGGCACTTGGCAGATTACAATCTTCTGCAAAACAAGGTCCGTCCAACTGACGTAGTAATCTAGATGACTTGGACAGTGATGGTAATACTCTATATAATCCAACGGAGGAAGGATATTCTCATGGGAGGTCTCGAAGTTCACGAGCACCAACTTTTTACCGTCTTCTCTGAAGGCAGCCATCTAGTGGGAGTTCATGCCGACCCAGTACATACCTGCCAAGAAGTTTCGGGCGATGGTGATCGGATCGATCTCGAGAGAAATGATGTACGGTGATACACTACATACCTGCAAAGAAGTTTCGGCTAATGGAGATCGTATTGAAGTCGAGGGGCATCATGCACGCCTCCGTATCATGGTGAGCCAATCTCGCAAGACCAGATAGCAGCAAGTAGGGTGTCTTGAAAAGCTTAGGCCTCGCTTCGACGATGGCCGTGCGCATGTCCCTCGAGCATGCAGCCAGCCGCAGGGCGGTCAACATATCCATACATGAACAACAGAGGTCGAGGATGTCACTGGGGAGATTGCTCCAATCGCGGCTCATATGGATGCTGCGCGGTTCGCGTTCGGCCATGGTGAAGTTTGGAAGGGGGCTTGATGTACGGGGGAGAAGGATGTCGGTGCTGGAGCGGCTAGCGAGGGAATAGTGGTACTGGGGAGGCGAGTGAGGCGACGGTACACGGGGCACAGTGAGATGGAGACGGAGCGGAGACGGAGAAGGAGAAGGAGATGGAGTGGTGCTATGGGAGCGGAGAGGAGACGAGGCGAGGCGCCAATGTCTGTACAACAGCGGTGACAGATCGCACAATGCATGTGGTGAGGCTGACTTTGGTAACCCGAACACGCCGCCGCGCTGGACTAGTGTCGGTAGCAGGTGTTGTCACTTCACTTTGTGCGGACGGATGAATAGTATTTTGACCATCAAGTGTACCACGGTTGTACTACTACTACCACTACTAGTAGGAACATGAGTACTCCAAGATTGTATAGAGGAAATAGGTCTCCGTGCTAGCATGCCTGTTCACTTCATCGTTCGTATCATCCATATTGCAGCGAACCAAATTTCGTGCATGCCCAATCAACGCCTGCCGCGATGCATGCAAAGTGGTCGTTCTGGTGCATCAAGGACGGCACGCAGATCGTTCCACACTTGAGAAGAGGAAAAATGGAAAGGTAGAACGCGGCAGCAGAGGAAGAGAACGCTGGCTAACGAGGCTGGGAGGGGATCGAGCAGGAAGTTAATGCTCCACGCCTAAAGGTTTTGGGAGAACCTGATTTTCATAAGGTGACTTATACTCATCTAAACGGAGGGAGTATTCCTTAACCCGAGAATGTTGTGTCTCCCACTCACGCGCTCAAAAAAAAGCTACGACACATTTTTTATCTGTTTGCATAGGTCCCACCTATCAGGAAGGATGGGTACGTACACGAACATGTACGACTCCTCAGTCTACCCGCATAGCCTTTTTGTTTAGTCTACCTAGCCGTCTAATCAACTGCTCGACGCCACTTCTCCCATTTACTTCCATCGGAACCGATTCGCCTCGCTTCTTCACCTCCCTTCAGTATTCATTTGCATCCAAACCCCACTGCGTTCAAATTGTTTTAACCTTTTAAATAATCATCTACTACTTCAGTTAGACTAGCCATCTAATCCTAATTCTCCAAACCATAGCCCTCCGTTCCAGCGGTTCCAAATGGCGAAAGAGATCGAGATGCAGGTTTTAGCGTCCAACATGTCCTCGTCGAAGGCTCGATGCGCATAGTTGCCACCGCCACCGTCCACCCAAGGGTTGTTCGGCGGTGGATCAACAATGCATCCAACTCCCTCAAAAAGTAGAGACGAGGTCATCGGTCTCGTCGCGAGTACACGGAGCGTGCCCCTGGAAGATCCAAGCGCGCCGTCCTTCGCCTATGCCTCGAAGATGATGTTTGGTGTACCACATCATACACTCACCCTCCATACCAGGTGAGCTTCACGATTTCTTGTCTCGGAGGACGTATACTTACGTGGGGCAGCCATCGAAGGGACAAACAGAAGCTGGAGCCGTACAACCTTGATTTGAAAAGCATCGCTGACCTACAAACCAGAATCAAAATTCTGTAGAAGATTGTGCTAAGCAGACACCATCCCTATTCGACGTAGCAAATTTTGTGCTCGGTACAAATCTTGAGAAGGGTGACGAGACGGTGGCATTAAGGTCGTCGGATGGGAGAATTATCCCTTGACGTCTGGCGGATAAAATATGCTGCCCTCGATGCCCGTGTGAGTTTGAGATAGCTGCAAGGTCCAAAGAGCTTGTTGCAAGCCGTCTCCCATAGAGAATGAGAACAAGAAGAAGAAGAAGAAGAAGAAGAAGAAGAAGAAGAAGAAGAAGAAGAAGAAGAAGAAGAAGAAGAAGAAGAAGAAGAAGAAGAAGAAGAAGAAGAAGAAGAAGAAGAAGAAGAAGAAGAAGAAGAAGAAGAAGAAGAAGAAGAAGAAGAAGAAGAAGAAGAAGAAAACGCTGCACCAGCAGGAGGGCATTATGGATGGATGAACTATTTCCTCTCTTGTAAAAAAAATTATTCCCTCTCGGTGTACATTGATATAGATGGACTATTTCGATGGTGTGCATGTCTTTGGAATAGAGTAGTAGCGTGTGTCCGCTTGACTATAAGGAACTATTTATCCGCATATATAGCTTTCTCTGCTACTCCTTCCAGTGATCGGTATGTAGTGCATGTCACAGCCCCAGATCAGCCCTAGAGCTTGCTTGTAACCAGTGGCATTGCATCCATGCATCATGTTTAATTTCATGAAAATTTGAAATGGGGATGACCAAGCCCTAGCACCAAAAACAATTCAAATAGGTTCAATTAAGAAATATTTTCAATGAACCAAATGGCCTTCAAAATGTTCACCATTTTGGAAAAATGCTTTAAACTAGAACCAGAGGTGCTGCACATTTTTCATGACATATTTGGTCCTTGGATTAATTCATTAAGTATTTGCATTTGGGCATTTAAATGCTATAAAATATTTTAAATGCTCAAATAATCATAAACTTAAATGTTTGCTGTTGGATATTTTCCAAGCAAGAGGCTGAAACAAGTTTCATGAGTTTTGGGGTAGCATTAGTATTTTTAATAAAGCCCTGAAAGTTACAGAAAATTAGAAAACTAAAACAAATAAAAAATAGAAATAAGAGAGAGGGAGAATAACTTACCTGGCAGCCCACTTACCTGGCCTTCTACTGTAGCAGCCCAGCCCACCACCGCAGCCATCCCTCGTCTTCCTCCTCGGACAAGATGGCGGGGCGTGCCCGGCGCGCGTGGCCACACGCCGGCCACCTCCTCCCTGCCTGGCTGCCTCCTCCTCCCCCCTAGACGCTTCCCCGAGCGCCACGCACCCCCACTGATCCCTCTCTCCCTCGCCCGTGGCCTCTCCCCTCCTCTGGCCCTCTCCCTCACGCGACCGAGCGGAGCTCGTCGCCGCCGCTCGCCACCACCGCGGCCACAGGGCCTCCCTCGCTTCCCCAACTAGCCCACAAGCTCCGCCACTCCATCCTTGCCCTCCCCGCCGTCACACGCGACCAGAGAAGCCCCGAGGCGCCGCTCCGCCGCTTTTCCCCTCCTCAGACCCGCCGGTCGCCGTCGCCCGATTCATCAGCTCCGGTGCCTCCCCGAGCTCGCCGATGCCATCGCTGCACCCGCCGTGAGCTCCTCTGTCGTTTCCCCCTCTTCCCCGACTTGTTTTCCTCCTCTAGCCACCGTTCCCACCGCGGCCGAAGCTCGTCGCCGCCGTGCCTCATCGCCGGCGTGGCTAGAGCCTCAATGGCTCGAAGCCAACCCCACCTCTGTGCTCAGCGCAGCACCAGGAGCCCGCAGCACCCCTCCGCACCTCCTGCCGTGCCTCCTAGCGACGTGCCCGAACTCGCCCGAGCTCCGGCCGCCGCCAAACACGTCGCCGGCGTCGATCCCGGCCACCCCGACTCCGGCTAACCCCACCAATAGCTTCGGCTCCTCCCCAGCTCCTCCTAGATGCCCTCCGCGGGCCATTTGGTCGCCGGAGTGGCAAAACCTCTCGCCGCCGGCTGGCGCTCGCTGGCGGCTAAACGCCGGCAGCCAACGTGGAATTTGACGACGGGTGGGCCCTGGTTGACTCTCCTGAGTCAATGAGAGGTGGGGCCCAGCCCTGTTAGATAAATAGGTTTAGTTTTAATTAAAATTTAGTTAAGCTAATTACTCTGACACGTGGGACCCACCGCCAGTTTGACCTGGACCGCCCCAGTTGACCTGATGACGTCACACCGACGTGGTGCTGACGCCATAATCATTTTCTGGATTTAATTTAATTCAGGGAATTTCAGAAAATACTCTAAACTTCAATAAATCATAGAAATTCAACCGTAACTCGGATTGAAATAATTTATATATGAAAAATGATCAGAAAAATATGAAGAATCCGTTTATGGTACTTTCATGCATGTCTGAACAAGTTAACCTCACTGAATAGGATGAATCATGATTAGGGTAATTTATGAAATAGCATTTGGGGTTGAGTTCAACCTTGTTTGAATTCCACTTCAACTAACTTGGATTATCTGTTGCATTAGGTGAATTCAGTTCCTTAACATGCTCATGCATCATATATGTGCATTGCATTGATTGTGTTCTTTCTCAGTTACTGGTGTTTGTCCCCTCTCGGTAGACGATGTTCCGATGATTATTCGATGACACCGATGAAGAACTATATTATCGAAGTGCCGAGCAAGCAAAACCCCTTGTTCATTCCGATACAATCCCACTCTCTCGCTCCTGCTCTATTTTATTGCATTAGGACAACATCGATTCAACTGTTACTTGCTGCGGTAGCTGAACCCCTTGATCCTTTGCATGACCTGTCATTCCACAGTAATTAGATGAAACCCACTAGCATGAGTAGGAATTGTTTGAGCCATGTTGTGCCTACTCATTTATGCTTGTTGTCATGCCTGCTACTGCTTAGAGTTGAGTCGGGTCTGATTCATCGACAATGAATTGGAATTGTTATGAGCATGTCCTATTATGTGTGAGCTAAGTGTGTGAACACGATTTGGTAAAGGTAGCGGTGAGAGGCCATGTAGGAGTACATGGTGGGTTGTCTCATTGAAACCGTCCTCAGGAACTGAGTTCTGTGTTTGTGATCCATGAAACAGTTACTACCACGCATTGGGATCCTTAATTGACCCTCTCGGCTTCTTAACCACCCTTGTCCTCGGTCAGGGAGTTGCAAGTAGTTTCGTGTTTGTAGCATGTTGGGGGGGCACGCATAGCGCTGACCTAAGGGTGGGTTGTGTTGCGGTAGGCACCGTGGCCCGGTGTACCGAGTGCCGTTTGGTATCTCGGGAACCACGCACACATCGTTCGGGGCTGTATGGGAAACCTCGGCGGACTCCTGCGGATGGAACCGAATAGGCGATAAACCTGGACTAGGGACTTGAGTGTTTAGGTAGGCCGTGGCCGACACCAGGTTGGGCTTCCGCTTGAAGGTTGCCGAGTACATGTCGTGTGAAGTGGTGAGAGCGTGTGAAGAAGTACACCCTGCAGGGTTAATATGATCTATTGAATAGCCGTGTCCACGGAGAAGGACTTTGGGTTGCCTATATCAGTTCATAGACAAGTGAAAGTGGATACTCTAAAATGCGCAAGATAAGAGGGAGGCGGGAGCGGGTCCATAGTGGTGTATTGATATGGTGAATATGTGGACTCGTGCGCCACCTCAAAAGAGTTACTTGCAATCGTAGTTCGGGATAGCCACCGAGTCAAAGCTGGTTTGGTGCGGTCAAACTCCACCACCCCTTTGATAATGATGCATATGTAGTTAGATCGATGTAAGTCTTCTTGAGTACAATTGTACTCACGTTTGCTTATTTTATGTTTTGCGAGAGAGGCGTCAGTCTCGCTAGTAGTTCCTCTTGGGCTTCGACGTTTAGCTTGTTACCTCAGCTACGATCTTGTGCCCTCGGCAGGATCTGGTAGATAGTCAGGCTTCTCAGCCTTTTTCATTTATAGATGTCTGTACTCAGACATGTTTAGCTTCCGCTTGTGTTTTGACTTGTATGCTCTGAGTGTTGGGTCATGAGACCCATGTTTGTAATATCTCGCTCCTCTTAGCCTAATGTATAATATCTGAGTCGTAGAGTTATGTTGTGATGCCATGTTGTATTTACACATATTGAGCATATTGTGTGTATGTTTGAAATGCTTGGTATGTGTGGGATCCGACAATCTAGTTGTTTATCCTTGGCAGCCTCTCATATGGGGAAATGTAGTCTAGTGTTTCCTGAGCGATAGTAGTCCTGCTAGCCCAGCACTACTGCTTGGACACTTGACTGGCGGCATGTGTTTCACTTCGTTCCTATATGTCATCCTTCGGGAAATGTCACGCGGTGTTATTCGAGTCCTGCCTAGCCTGCTACAGCCCGGGATACGGAGTCCTGTTAGCCAGTGCTACAGCCGAATATATCGTTGATGACCGACATGCTCGATGTGATTCATGTATGCCTGTCCCCATAGGTTAGCGCCGCTTTGGGTTCACGACTAGCCATGTCGGCCCGGGTTCTTTGCCATATGGATGCTAGCGATACTATCATATACGTGAGCCGAAAGGCGCAAACGGTCCCGGGCCATGGTAAGGCGACACCCGTGGGAATACCGTGCGTGAGACCGCAAAGTGATATGATGTGTTACATGCTAGATCGGTGTGACTTAGGATCGGGGTCCTGACAGCGCATGTGTCCGTAGACATGACAGCTTGTCCATGGAAGTTAAACTACGGCGACCATCATGTTTCATCTCGCGATTCCCACAACGCCTCTCCAACCCATGGCACCACACCACCCGACGTGCGCCTCACCCCTCTCGGCCGCACCGCACCTCTGCCTTTGTGTGCATGACATGTGGGCCACCTAAAATGCGGCGAGCATCAAGTTTCTACCACAGCCACCCGCGATTCCCACAACGCTGCTCGAACCCATGAAACCACACATCCCGTGACCTGCGGCTCACTCCTCTTGGCCCCACTGCCCCTCTGCCTTCGGGAGCATTACATGTGGACCAGTCACCTATCGGGTCCACATGTTATTGACTCAAAGGTAGGTGTAGTAAGGCGCTGAAGCTCGGTCCCGACGGACCTGAGAGGGAAATGTAACTCCTGCGCCAGGGCTTGTGGTGCTCCCGCAGCACGAACTCGTGCCAAACTCGAGATTTGTTTCTTTACTATACATGCATGCAACGATTTAATGGACATTGTAATCTCAACATGTGATGGGGAGCTCTAAATTTGAATTTGAAACTTATAAAACGAAAAGATTCAAAACAAATAAAATGGGAGAGAGGGAGTATATCGTAGGATGTGTCCCATACAAAATGAGTCCCTTGGTTTGTCACCGCGAAGATGCGGTTGGAAAGGAGCACAACGTCTTCCTACTCGTACGGCAACAAATCGGCCGCAGACAGCATGGTCGGCCTTTGACCGTCATGTGCAAGGTTTGTGCTATCTTATTCAATCTCACAGTGGTTCCATCATACCAATTCATGCGGTAGCCCGTTGCATGGCTGATCCCAATGTTGGACAAAGGTTCTACTGGAACGGTGTCACCGTTGTAAATGTTGTGCAAATTGATGTTGGTACCGTCCCGTACATATGCAAGCCAATCTCCACTGCTTGACCGAGCCTAGCACGTGAAACAGTGGGCAGGGGAGAATTAGGAACTGGACACGAAGTAGTCTTTAGAATGCATTTACTACGTGATCAAACTCATCTTACCTGCGTCGTCGGAGGAACCGAGTGCCCTCAACGTCGGCATCTCAAGGCGTCAACTTGCAACTCACGGCCACGCTATGCTGGAGAGACCCCAAGGAAACATCCTCGTGCATTCCACGGAACATCAAGATGCATTTGTATGAGTATTTTATCTTGTGAGAGAAAAGGATGAGCGAGGAAGGCCTCTAGAGATAGAGATGGACACTACTACTACCAATGTGCTGGCCCAAGCGTTGCAATGGATCCAAACTAGTAGAATAATACTTGTTCACGTGCTTGAAATATAAACACTCTAGTTTTGATATACATGTGTCGCGAGACCGACAGCTTGTCCATGGAAGTTGAACCATGGCGACCATCACGCTTCTTGTTTATACCATCGCCACACCCACACGTGATTCCCACGACGCCGCTCCAACCCACGGCACGGCGTCCCCGGCGTGGACATGGATCCTCGACATGGCTATCACGCCTTGCCCTGCCTTTTCTTCGACGGACAGGTGGGACCCACGCTTATGGGTCCCACATGTCGATGATGTAATGGTAGGATTGTTCATGTCCATCATCCCTCTCGGCCCCACCTCCTCCGCCTTTGTGTGCATGACATGCGGGCCGGTGAACTGCGGCGACCATCAACTTTCTACCACGACACACCCGACCGGGCGCGGTTTGCTGCTCGCTTCTTGTGCCCGATCCGTACTCCTGCACCATCGAATTTTCATCCAGCGGCTGTGACACATTTTGTCCCGGGCATGAATCCTCAGCTGGAGTACTTATGTACTACAGGTAGTACCCGCCGGTGTGGCCATCTATGCCTCGTAACGCCCGGACGCCCAGCTGTGGCACCCTCGCCACGGCCACGCCACCACCGGCCGGTTCATCTCGAACGAGTGAGTCGCGAACCACGCCACCACCATGAGAATGACATGTGGGCCAGCCGCATTTAAGGTCTGCATGTCATTGACTCATAGGCCGGGCACTAAGCCACTGAAGTTCGGTCCCGTGGGCCCCGAGAGGGAAATGTAACTCTTGCGGCGGGCCTTGTGGTCCTCCCCATGTCTGAGCTCATGCCAAAACTGGAATTTGTTTCTTACTACTACCAACTAGTACTAGTAAGGTACGTGCATTGCACGCATGAGATTCAGTGGTTTGTGCATTATGCTTCTACATGTGGAGTTTTCTCGGATTCTAATATGTGGCAAAATCTTGTGGAATGTAAGGTTAGGCAAGTTTGATTAACTTAGGTGAGTGTTTGGTTCAAGCCACACCTTAGGCAAGCCACACTAAGGCCCCACATGACATACACACGGAAAATGTGGCAAGATTCCTTAGGCTTGCCAACTTGTGGCTCTCATTTTGAAGAACTAATAACTTTGCCTAAGCTTAGTTGTGGCAAAGTTAGTCATGAATTAAGTTCAACCATGGAGTCTTCTAGATTATACATGTGGCAGAATCTGGTGGATGATATCCAACGGCCAGTAGTGCTCGGATTTGCCATCTTTGTACCGTCGGATTGGCTTCATCCGACGACCAACTTTCAAAGTTTTTCACACACTATATAGGGGGTATAGATGTAGATGTGCCGGTCCATTGCAATGGATCCAAAGTATATCTATTTAGTGGAGTGCACTCTAAACACATTATCTTTTTATTTTTCTCTAACCTTCGGTAGCCATGCAACCAAGCCACATAAGCTTCATGGGTGCCCCCCACATCATATTATTCGTACTATGTTGATTGAAAAAAAGATAAATCACCCAAAACAAGATCTTCCCGTTTTTTGTTCCTACGATGTTGTACCGTGCACGTATCTACTTGTTGTATAGTGGTAGTACTAGTAGTATAGTATTAGGAGTACAAACTTGGTACTAGTAGGAGTAGTACTAGTATGGAATGCTCCTACTCTATCAACGAGCCCTGTCTGACACAAAATTTCTTGGCTTCCGTGCTACAGCTAGATCTTCCCCTTGTTTCTGCTTTCCAACCCGGCGGCGGGCGGGGTGTCGGTTTGCTCAATGGCGGTTCCACATGAAAGTGAAAATGCTAGGCAACACGCCTTCCCTAAGCTATGTGTCGTGCCGGATGGGCCGTGTTGTATTCCCGATTCCCGGGCATGTGGGGGTGCGACGCGAACGCGGCAGGCCATTTCTGTAACGCCCCGGATTCGATGCACCAGGTGTCCTTCAGTTATTCGTCGTCATTGCCATGTCATGTGCTTGCGTGTTGCACTTTGCCATGTCATCATCTGCATTTCATATCATGTTATCATGTGCATCGCATTTGCATACGTGTTCGTCTCATGCATCCGAGCATTTTCCCTCTTGTTCGTTTTGCAATCCGGCACTCCTATGTTCCCCGGCGCCCTCTTTTACCTCTTTTCGTGTGCGGGTGTTAAACGGTCTCGGAATGGACCGAGGTTTGCCAAGCGGCCTTGGTATAGCACCGGTAGACCGCCTGTCAAGTTTCGTGCCATTTGGAGGTCGTTTGGTACTCCAACGGTTAACCGGGTAACCGATAGCCTCTTTTGTATTGCAGCCCAACACCCCTTTCAAAGTGGCCCAAAACCCATCTAACTCCCCTCCATGCTCTCGGTCGTTCGATCACGATCGTGTGGGCGAAAACCGTGCTCCATTTGGACTCTCCTAGCTCCCTCTACCTATAAAACTAGCCCCTTCCCCGAAATTCGCGGTCAAATCCTACCCTAACCCTAGCTTCTTCCTCCTCGGCACCACGGACATGTCCGCCCCACGGACATGTCCAGCCGCCACCCCCGGCCAACCACGGCGCGCCACCTCACCCTCTCTCTCTCTCCTCCACCGCTTGGGCCTGGACCAGATCGGGCCACATGAGCCAGCGCCGCCGTCGCCATTCGGCCCGCGCCCCAAGGCGGCCCGAGCCCGCCGCCGCCGCATCTCCGGCGCCCGCCGCCGCCGCCTCGCCAACCCGGCGCCTCGCCCGCGCCCGCCGCCGCCCCAGCGCCCAGCCCACAGCCCCACGCCTGCCCGCTGCCCGACGCCGCGCGCCGCCCCGCCTCTGCCTGCCCAGCCCGAGCTCGGCCTCCGCCGCCTCCGCCACACGCAGACGGCCCGGCCGCCGCTGCCGCCTCCGCGCGGCCCGGCCGCCGCCGTCCGCCCGCCGCGCCGGCCGGCCTCCCTCCGACCTCCGGCCGCCTCCTCCGACCTTCCCCGGCCGCTCTCCGGCGAGAACTCCGGCCGCCTGGGTTCCCGTGCCCGGCCCGATCCAAATCCGAGGTTGAATTTCCCCCTCCAAAATTCCCCCAAGTCCCCGATTTTTTGCATTATGTTGCCATGTTCATCATGCCATAACTCTCTGCATATTGCTCCGATTAGTGCGTGTAATATGTCGAATTGTTCGCCTCGAAGAGTAGATCATTTCATCTCATTGCATCATTTACATTTGAGTTCATCTTGATGCCCGAAATGCTGTTAGAAGAGGGCTACGTGATGTTAGTTTCAGATTCTTATCAGAACATGCACTTTTGTCATTTTTTCCATGATTGATGTGTGCACTCTATGAACTTGCTATTGCCATGCTTAGCTTCATAAACATGTCTTCTTACTGTGAGTTGCCTTGCCATGTCATGTATTGCTCTGTGGTGAGTGGTTCAAGCTCACCAACATGCCTACTTATTGTTGTTCCTGCCATGTATGAATCTGTAATATAACTTGCCATGTTTACATGGGTGCCATCATATTTTCTGATCCTTTTTGGCTTATGGTCAGTAAAGGACTTTTGTTCTATGCATTTAGTAGTATCATGCCATGCCTTTGGTTGCCATATTAAGTTCCTGTAACATGTTGTTTGATAGCTCTAAACATTGCAACCTGATGTTATTTCTGCTAAAGTCTGAAACTGTTATTATTTGCAATCTTGCCATGTGTGTTTGAGCATGTTCTAGTGATTTCTGGAGATAGCTCAGTGTTCATGTTTTGTCATGCATTACCTGTAAATCATGCCCATGCATTTTGTTTTCACGTTGGGATTCTGTAGCATGTTGTTTTGATGCTTGCAATATGCCTAGTTGCTGTTTTGGACAGATTGTTGCTATAACTTGTTTCATGTGTGTGTTGCACCGTTGCTCCGTTTTGAGTGTGATCTATATGAAACTTGCTTGATTTTGCATGTAGTTTCATATTATCACATTGCATCCTTGTTTTGAGGTGTTTGATTGATGTTTGTATGCATTTTGCATCAATGCCATGTTTAACTTGTTTTGCTCATATCTTCTAGGCCGTGGCTCCGAATTAAATGAACTTTATATGTAATTTGACTAGAATTTCGTGTAGATCATCTTGGTGCTCTTTAACTTGCTGTTTAACAACTTGAACATAAGGTTATTCAGATCTGGACCAATTTCGAAATTTGCATATGAGGACTTACCGGAATTGTTATATGTTGTTCCTGGCCTCATTTAAACTTGCTTTGATGTGTTGCTCTTGTTTGCATCATCTCTTGCCATGAGTAGTTTCATGTAGTCTTGTCATGCATCATGCTTGTTTGTGCATCATGCCTTGTTCATGTGTGGTGTGTTTACTATGTGGTGTGCTTCTTCTTGTTAGTTCCTGTTTCGTTGCGATCGTGAGGATTCGTTCGTCTACGCTTGGTTCGGCTTCATCCGTTCGTCTTCTTCATGGACTCGTTCTTCTTCCTAGCGGGATTTCAGGCAAGATGACCGTCACCTTGGATCTCACTACTATCATTGCTATGCTAGTTGCTTCGTTCTATCGCTATGCTGCGCTACCTATTACCTGCTTATCAAGCCATCCCAAATTGCCATGTCAGCCTCTAACCTTTTGCACCCTTCCTAGCAAACCGTTGTTTGGCTATGTTACCGCTTTGCTCAGCCCCTCTTATAGCGTTGTTAGTTGCAGGTGAAGATGAAGTTTGATCCTTGTTGGAACATGGAGATGTTGTTCCTTGTTGGAACATGTTTACTTGTTGGGATATCACAATATATCTTATTTAATTAATGCATCTATATACTTGGTAAAGGGTGGAAGGCTCGGCCTTATGCCTGGTGTTTTGTTCCACTCTTGCTGCCCTAGTTTCCGTCATATCGGTATTATGTTCCCGGATTTTGCGTCCCTAACACGGTCGGGTGATTTATGGGACCCCCTTGACAGTTCGCTTTGAATAAGACTCCTCCAGCAAGGCCCAACCTTGGTTTTACCATTTGCCTCACCACCACCTATTTTCCCTTGGGAGTAATTAACCCAAGGGTCATCTTAATTCACCCCCCCGGGCCAATGCTTGTCTAAGTGTTGGTCCAAACCAGAGCCACTTGCGGTGCCGCCCCTAGGCAACTTGGGGTATCGTCGGTTTCCGTACGTAGTGTTCATCCGGTGTTGCCCTGAGAACGAGATATGTGCAGCTCCTATCGGGATTGTCGGCGCATCGGGCGGCTTTGCTGATCTTGTTTTATTCTTTGTCGAAATGTCTTGTAGCCGGATTCGAGACTGATCGGGTCTTCCGGGAGAAGAATATCCTTCGTTGATCGCGAGAGCTTATCATGGGCTAAGTTGGGACACCCTGCAGGTATAAACTTTCGAGAGCCGTGTCATGCGGTTATGTGGCAGATGGGAATTTGTTAATATCCGGTTGTAGTAAACTTGAAGCAAACTCTTCTAAAATACACCAACCGTGTGCGTAACCGTGATGGTCTCTTTTCGGGGTTGATCGAGAGGAGAACACGGTTTCTGGGTTATGTCTGACGTAAATAGGAGTTCAGGATCACTTCTTGATCATTACTAGTTGACGACCGTTCCTTTGTTTCTCTTCTCGCTCTCATTTGCGTATGTTAGCCACCATATATGCTTAGTCGTTGCTGCAACCTCACCACTTTACCCCTTCCTTACCCATTACGCTTTGCTAGTCTTGATACCCACGGTAATGGGATTGCTGAGTCCTCGTGGCTCACAGATTACTACACCACCAGTTGCAGGTACAGGTTATGCGATGATCTTGACGCGAGAGCGATGTTTATTTGTGTTGGAGTTCTTCATCCGCTTCTTGATCGGGGATAGGTTCGGTCGTCAGCAGACTGGGCTAGCAGGGTGGATATTGTTTGAGTTTCTGTTTATGTTCCATCCGTAGTCGGATGTTGATCTCTTGTATATGATGTTGATGTATTCTTGTGGCATTTGTGCCTTATGTATGTAAGCCTGTCTATTATGTAATGCTGATGTAATGATATCCACCTTGCAAAAGCGTTTCAATATGCGGGTCTATCCTTGGTGGGACCTTCGAGTTCCTTTTGGATAGGGTCTCATATTGGGTGTGATAAGTTGGTATCAGAGCCTCGACCGACCTTAGGAGCCCCCTTGATTGATCGTGTAGTTTGGCTGTTGTTCAGTCTAGAAGAAAACTATTTTGAGTCTAGTTATATCGAGAGTAGGAATTCTTTTACTCCTCAGCCCTTTCGCCGCTCTGGTGAGGATTCTTGACGTAGGTGTTTTGAATTACTCCTCTTCCCCTTCAAATTTTTCTTTAGGTTCACGCAGTTGGTTTTCCGGTAGTTGGCCCTCAGCTCTTTTGATCCGGTGCATTTCTCGTCAAGTTGACTCGAGCCTCTTCATCATTGAGTTCAATCCTCGGTTGTTTTCTTTTACCACCCGCCCACCCTTCTTCTTCTCGGAACCGGAGCCCGTGTTTGAGTATGCTTCCTACTCGTGCGAAGTCTTTGCCTTTCTTTCCTCAATGATTTCAACCGGTGTTTTCTCTTCAAGATATTCGTCGATTTCCCCTTCCAAGTTACCTTTGTTTTTCCCGCCCTCCCACCCTCTTCTTCCCGGAGCCTGAGTCTTTTTCGACCATCAATTCCATTCGTGTGGAGCCTCTCCAGTCTTCCCTCAATTATTTCAACCGGTGAATTCTCGTTTTGTACGACATTCTTCATCTCTTTTCTTCTCTGGTGGACTCAATTCAAGTTTTGAGGTTGATCATATTCTTTTCCTCGAAGTGTTTTTCCTGCTCGTTCTCCTCTTGCCAGTTTATCCTTCCGGAGTGATGAAGACATCTCAGGAGACTCGTCTGTGTTTGAATTAATTCGATGTTGTCACCTCATTCTTATATTTCAATTGTTCCGGTGCATCACCTATGTCTTCAACAATCCTTTCCAACGGTGTTTTCTCTTTAGCGGGTCCTAACCCACAGGTCTTTTCCCAGGATCTTACCTGACTCTTCTAATTTCCCCGGAGTTATTCTCAATTCTTTTCGGAGTTTGACGTAAGAATGGATTTCATCAGTCAGATGCCTTTTCAAGATCAATTTCAAATCATTTCATTGTTGCCTCAACCTCTTCGCTTTTCATTCTTTCGGAGTACCTCAACAATTTTGATGGTGTTTCTCGTCGTCATCCTCAACTTTGAAGATTGAAGAAGAGTTTTTCCTCTAAATCTTGTCCATTCTCTCAAATATTCATGGTTCTAGCTTCATGCTATCCTCTTGAATTATTCCGTTTGTCAGAGATTCTTTTCTTACCCATCCGGAGTATTTCAGGAGTTGCTTTTCTGTTCCGATCATCCGGAGGCCATCTTTTCGGAATTCTCTCCATTCTAAGTTTTTCAAATTCGTTCTCCAATTATTCCATATTCGTGCCCTTTCGTTCGCCTCAATATTCTTCCGGTGCTTCGTTCAAGTATTTTTCTATCAGTTCGCGATCTCTTTGTTCTCTTGCATTTTAATTCCCTAAAGTATCTCCGTGCTTCTCTAATTCTTCCCGGTGATTATTTCTTTTTCATCAGTCATTTCGAATTCTTACGGTGGTTCGTTCAAGATTCTTTTCCTTGATTATCATTTTAATCCATTCCTTCTTTCAATCCTCTACGGGGTTCATGAAGTCCTTCTCAAGTTTGCGATATGTCACTTCTCAATCCTTTTCAAGAAGAATAAGTAGTATGCAAATCCATTGCTTGTCATCAATTTAATTTGATGAAGGATAAGCATACAATAAATCTTATTCTTATTTCATCCAAGTGATTAATCCTTCCTTCGAGTTTGTTTTCGATGAATAAATTCTAGTTCCAAGTGTTTTCATATTTTCTTTTCCGGAGTTCAATTATTTCCTCGGCCATCTCGTCGGAACCTCCATTTAAATCATCGCAACGCTCATCATCCTTCATTTTATCTCGTCATCCTTTTGTTACCGGAGTTCTTCATGGTGGTTCTTCATGATTTAATTCGTTCTTCAAGAGTTTAGCAAGATTCTTGTTGGTGGAGTTCAAGTATCCTTCTTCTTGCGTCTCGAAGTGCAATTAACTCTCCGTATTCTTTTGAAGTGGAGTTTTGTATTTCTTCGTTCTTCTCAGCTATCCAATCATTTCCGTTTGTGGCCGGTTATCATCTTATGATCTTGAGATGTTACCTATAAGCCCACAACAAACTTATTTCTTTTCGTTGTTGATTTTCTCAACAACTCCCGTTCAACCCTTCCTTCTAAGTTATTTTCATCCAATTCTTTCAATTCTTCCGGAGGCATTGTGTTGTTCCTCTCGTCAACTATCGTTCCATTTTGTCAAACTCAGTTCCAACTCCTTCCATTTTCAGTCAGAGTGCTTCCTAAATCCTTTCAGTCTTATTTGTTTCTTATCTCGTTCTAACCGGAGTGCTTTCATAGTCTATCTGATTCAGTGAGCTTTTGATTCTCGTCATTCTCGTCGTTCCTCTCTTCTTCTCGTGTGCTCTCGATTCTTTGCTTCTATCTTGAGTTCTTGTTTCGCCTCTTCCTTTTTCTCTTCCGTCTCGGTCCTAAGATCTCGGGACGAGATCTCTTGTTAGTGGAGGAGTGTTGTAACGCCCCGGATTCGATGCGCCAGGTGTCCTTCAGTTATTCGTCATCATTGCCATGTCATGTGCTTGCGTGTTGCACTTTGCCATATCATCATCTGCATTTCATATCATGTTATCATGTGCATCGCATTTGCATACGTGTTAAGTCTCATGCATCCGAGCATTTTCCCGTTGTCCGTTTTGCAATCCGGCACTCCTATGTTCCCGGCGCCCTCTTTTACCTCTTTTCGTATGCGGGTGTAAACGGTCTCGGAATGGACCGAGGTTTGCTAGCGGCCTTGGTATAGCACCGTGAACCGCTTTGTCAAGTTTCGTGCCATTTGGAGGTCGTTTGGTACTCCAACGGTTAACCGGGTAACCGAAAGCCTCTTTTGTATTGCAGCCCAACACCCCTTTCAAAGTGGCCCAAAACCCATCTAACTCCCCTCCATGCTCTCGGTCGTTCGATCACGATCGTGTGGGCGAAAACCGTGCTCCATTTGGACTCTCCTAGCTCCCTCTACCTATAAAACTAGCCCCTTCCCCGAAATTCGCGGTCAAATCCTACCCTAACCCTAGCTTCTTCCTCCTCCAGCCGCCGGACATGTCCGCGCCCCACCGGACATGTCCAGCTGCCGCCCGCCGGCCAACCACGGCGCGCCACCTCACCCTCTCTCTCCTCCCTCCACCTTGGCATGCAGTACCCAGATCGGGCCCAGCGAGGCAGCGCCGCCGCCGCTGTTCGGGCCGCCCAGCGCTTCGGCCTTAGCCCCTCCGTCGCCGCATCTCCGGCGCCCGCCGCCTCCGCCTCGCCAACCCGGCGCCTCGCCCGGCAGCGCCGCCTCGCCGCGCCCAGCGCTCAGCCCGCAGCCCAGCGCCGCCTGCCGTGGTGCCAGTGCCTGCTGCCCTCCCCTTGCTGGCCCAGCCGAGCTCGGCCTCCGCCGCCTCCGCCACCGGACCAGCCCGGCCGCTGCTGCCGCCTCCGCGGCCGGCCCGGCCGCCGCCGTCCGCCGCCCGCCGCCGCCCGCCAGCCTCCCCTCCGACCTCCGGCCGCCTCCTCCGACCTTCCCCGGCCGCTCTCCGGCGAGAACTCCCGCCGCCTCGGTTCCCGTGCCCGGCCCGATCCAAATCCGAGGTTGACTTTCCCCCTCCGAAATTCCCCCAAGTCCCCGATTTTTTGCATTATGTTGCCATGTTCATCATGCCATAACTCTCTGCATATTGCTCCGATTAGTGCGTGTAATATGTCGAATTGTTCGTCTCGAAGAGTTGATCATTTCATCTCATTGCATCATTTACATTTGAGTTCATCTTGATGCCTGAAATGCTGTTAGAATAGGGCTATGTGATGTTAGTTTCAGATTCTTATCAGAACATGCACTTTTGTCATTTTTTCCATGATTGATGTGTGCACTCTATGAACTTTCTATTGCCATGCTTAGCTTCATAAACATGTCTTCTTACTGTGAGTTGCCTTGCCATGTCATGTATTGCTCTGTGGTGAGTGGTTCAAGCTCACCAACATGCCTACTTATTGTTGTTCCTGCCATGTATGAATCTGTAATATAACTTGCCATGTTTACATGGGTGCCATCATATTTTCTGATCCTTTTTGGCTTATGGTCAGTAAAGGACTTTTGTTCTATGCATTTAGTAGTATCATGCCATGCCTTAGATTGCCATGTTAAGTTCCTTTAACATGTTGTTTGATAGCTCTAAACATTGCAACCTGATGTTATTTCTGCTAAAGTCTGAAGCTGTTATTATTTGCAATCTTGCCATGTGTGTTTGAGCATGTTCTAGTGATTTCTGGAGATAGCTCAGTGTTCATGTTTTGTCATGCATTACCTGTAAATCATGCCCATGCCTTTTGTTTTCACGTTGGGATTCTGTAGCATGTTGTTTTGATGCTTGCAATATGCCTAGTTGCTGTTTTGGACAGATTGTTGCTATAACTTGTTTCATGTGTATGTGTTGCACCGTTGCTCCGTTTTGAGTGTGCTCTATATGAAACTTGCTTGATTTTGCATGTAGTTTCATATTATCATGTTGCATCCTTGTTTTGAGGTGTTTGCTTGATGTTTGTATGCATTTTGCATCAATGCCATGTTTAACTTGTTTTGCTCATATCTTCTAGGCCGTAGCTCCGAATTAAATGAACTTTATATGTAACTTGACTAGAATTTCGTGTAGATCATCTTGGTGCTCTTTAACTTTCTGTTTAACAACTTGAACATAAGGTTATTCAGATCTGGACCAATTTGGAAATTTGCATATGAAGACTTACCGGAATTGTTATATGTTGTTCCTGGCCTCATTTAAACTTGCTTTGATGTGTTGCTCTTGTTTGCATCATCTCTTGCCATGAGTAGTTTCATGTAGTCTTGACATGCATCATTCTTGTTTGTGCATCATGCCTTGTTCATGTGTGGTGTGTTTACTATGTGGTGTGCTTCTTCTTGTTAGTTCCTGTTTCGTTGCGATCGTGAGGATTCGTTCGTCTACGCTTGGTTCGGCTTCATCCGTTCGTGTTCTTCATGGACTCGTTCTTCTTCCTAGCGGGATTTCAGGCAAGATGACCGTCACCTTGGATCTCACTACTATTATTGCTATGCTAGTTGCTTCGTTCTATCGCTATGCTGCGCTACCTATTACCTGTTTATCAAGCCAACCCAAATTGCCATGTCAGCCTCTAACCTTTTGCACCCTTCCTAGCAAACCGTTGTTTGGCTATGTTACCGCTTTGCTCAACACCTCTTATAACGTTGTTAGTTGCAGGTGAAGATGAAGTTTGATCCTTGTTGGAACATGGAGATGTTGTTCCTTGTTGGAACATGTTTACTTGATCGGATATCACAATATATCTTATTCAATTAATGCATCTATATACTTGGTAAAGGGTGGAAGGCTCGGCCTTATGCCTGGTGTTTTGTTCCACTCTTGCCGCCCTAGTTTCCGTCATATCGTTATTATGTTCCCGGATTTTGCGTCCCTAACGCGGTCGGGTGATTTATGGGACCCCCTTGACAGTTCGCTTTGAATAAGACTCCTCCAGCAAGGCCCAACGTTGGTTTTACCATTTGCCTCACCACCACCTATTTTCCCTTGGGAGTAATTAACCCAAGGGTCATCTTTATTCACCCCCCCCCCCCGGGCCAATGCTTGTCTAAGTGTTGGTGCAAACCAGAGCCACTTGCGGTGCCGCCCCTAGGCAACTTGGGGTATCGTCGGTTGCCGTACGTAGTGTTCATCCGGTGTTGCCCTGAGAACGAGATATGTGCAGCTCCTATCGGGATTGTCGGCGCATCAGGCGGCTTTGCTGGTCTTGTTTTATTCTGTCGAAATGTCTTGTAGTCGGGATTCGAGACTGATCGGGTCTTCCGGGAGAAGGAATATCCTTCGTTGATCGCGAGAGCTTATCATGGGCTAAGTTGGGACACCCTGCAGGGTATAAACTTTCGAGAGCCGTGCCGCGGTTATGTGGCAGATGGGAATTTGTTAATATCCGGTTGTAGTAAACTTGAAGCAAACTCTTCTAAAATACACCAACCGTGTGCGTAACCATGATGGTCTCTTTTCGGGGTTGATCGAGAGGAGAACACGGTTTCTGGGTTATGTCTGATGTAAGTAGGAGTTCAGGATCACTTCTTGATCATTACTAGTTGACGAACGTTCCTTTGTTTCTCTTCTCGCTCTCATTTGCGTATGTTGGCCACCATATATGCTTAGTCGTTGCTGCAACCTCACCACTTTACCCATTCCTTACCCATTACGCTTTGCTAGTCTTGATACCCATGGTAATGGGATTGCTGGGTCCTCGTGGCTCACAGATTACTACACCACCAGTTGCAGGTACAGGTTATGCGATGATCTTGACGCGAGAGCGATGTTTATTTGTGTTGGAGTTCTTCATCTGCTTCTTCGATCAGGGGATAGGTTCCAGGTCAGCAGCCTGGGCTAGCAGGGTGGATATTGTTTGAGTTTCTGTTTATGTTCCATCCGTAGTCGGATGTTGATCTCTTGTATATGATGTTGATGTATTCTTGTGGCATTTGTGCCTTATGTATGTATCCCCATCTATTATGTAATGTTGATGTAATGATATCCACCTTGCAAAAGCGTTTCAATATGTGGGTCTATCCTTGGTGGGACCTTCGAGTTCCTTTTGGATAGGGTCGCATGTTGGGCGTGATAAGTTGGTATCAGAGCCTCGACCGACCTTAGGAGCCCCCTTGATTGATCGTGTAGTTTGGCCGTTGTTGAGTCTAGAAGAAAACTATTTTCGGAGTCTAGTTATATCGGAGAGTAGGAATTCTTTTTACTCCTCAGCCCCTTCGTCGCTCTGGTGAGGTTTCTTGACGTAGGTGTTTTGAATTACTCCTCTTCCCCTTCAAATTTTTCTTT